>CM066037.1:343238167-344438167 GCA_033557465.1 Ichthyophis bannanicus
ATGCCTGTCTCCCCGACTGAAACACAGACGCTGCTGTGCTTCAGACCAACCTTCTCATCCAGCAGGCCCCCCCGCCCGGCAAGCCAGATTGAAGTAGAAAGAAAACAAATAAGAAAAGGGGAGAAAGAGGAGCCAGATGAAGGAGCTGGTCTGTTACAGGATTTAAAGGCACAGACCCCTAAATTAAAGTAACTCCTTCAATCACACCAAAATCCCAAAGAACCAACTAAACTGTTACTCCCAATCCTCAATTGTTTCTCCAGTGAGCCCGGACCCCCGGGCTCCCATCTATCCAGCTGCTTGGAGACTGAGGTAACTGGTAGCAAGGGGCGGACACCGGAGAGATATACTGGTGATGTCACAAAAGAAGAAGGAGCTTCTCAGTCTCCAAGCTGCTAGATGAGATGGACAACCCAGAGGTTCCGGGACTAGACTGGGGACACGATAAGGAACTGCTTGATTTAAAATAAGTGCCAGAAAGCATATATTTTAATGCACTGTATGCTGTTGATTTTATGACTTCTAAGGAGAGAGCTTTCATATTTTCATAGGTCTGCTAAATTTTTGCTCTAAACAGTTGAAAGAGTGCAGTTGTAGTAAATATGCCTCACGTGTCTGTCTATGCTACATTGATTGCTATGTACAATTTTTAAAGCACCACTGAAAAGATGAACACCATCATATAGAGATAAACCACAGATTACACTATGGGCCCGATTCTGTCCCGCACGTAGATCCCCTCTGTGCGTCTGAACCGGACACACAAAGGGGATTGCAATTCTGATCCTACGGGTCACGTCTAGCCCCGTGGGATCAGAATCGTGAAAAGTCCTGCACGTGCAGGCCGGGACTGCAATTCAGTCCTGCCCCCGGCTAACTCAACTCAGTCAAGGCTCAACGGAAAAGCCGCAATGCCAGCCGCCTGAAAAAAGGGGTTTAATCCCCACAGCCTGACCCCCAATCTTGCCTCCTAAGGTCAGGGTAGGCTGCGGGGACTGTCCCCCTGGCCCTCCTGCCCCATCTGTACCCTGGCATTGAAATTCATACACATCAAGGTAAGTTATTCCACCTCCGAGGAATAACTTCCCCGCACGTGTCACTGGCCCTGGACGTACAAAAGCAGACATTAGAATTGGCCCCTGTACGACCAGGGCCAGCGACAGCCCACTGCCCGCTCAGACATTGCCTTTGAACAGCCCATTCCACTCCCCCATCTACGTTCCCTGCACAACTGGTAGGGACGTTATTCGGAGACACAGAATAACCCCCTATTTGTTTAAAATTGTTCTCATCCAGTGCTTTGGCATATTTATAATGCCTCTGTATCATTCCATGGTACGAACGCACCTTGAATATTGCGTGCAATTCTGGTCGCTGTATCTTAAAAAGGATATAGCGTTATCAGAAAAGGTACAGAGAAGAGCCACCAAAATGGTAAAGGGGATGGAAGGATACTCCTATGAAGAGAGGCTAAAAAGGTTTGGGCTCTTCAACCTGGAAGGGAGACGGATAAAGGGAGTTATGATAGGGGTCTATAAATTAATGATTGGAGTGGAAAGCACAGTTACTTACCTGTAACAGGTGATCTCTGGGAACAGCAGGAATAAGTCTTCACATATGGGTACGTTGGTACCGACGGAGCCTGCACGGGAATGCTCCCCAGCATCCAATCAGAAAGCTTTTGGGAGCATCCCTCGCGCCTGCGCGCTGACTTCCCGCCCTTTCCACTTCTTCTCCTCAGTTGAGTATCATAGCTGAGACAAAGGAGAGAAAGAGGAAAGGAAGATAGATAGATAGATACAACTCCTAGGGGAGGTGGGTGGGTTGTGAAGACTTATTCCTGCTGTTCCCAGAGATCACCTGTTACAGGTAAGTAACTGTGCTATCTCCAGGAACAAGCAGGAATGAGTCTTCACATATGGGGACTCCCTAGTTAGAGATGCCAGGGGGAGATCCCATAAAATGCATGTTCCTGGATCAGGAGTGCATTTCCCACACAGGATCTCCGGCATCCCATGAGGGAATGGAGGGTAGGAGTTGAGAATAGAAGAGCTGTAAGGAAAACAGCAAACCCAAGGACTACAGGAGAGGAGTCCATGGCATGTATGATAAGTACCATTAAAATCATTTAATGAACAGTTATAATATGGAGCTTACCTACTGGATTGTAGGAAGTAGAAAGCGTGATGGAGTCTACTGGATATGCAGTAGCGGAATCCTCAAGGTGACCTCACAGCAGTGAGGGTGAAGGTCCAGACCTGGAATTAGCAGATGATCCAGGTGTCAACTGGGGTAGGATTAGAACGGCAGGTCTTCAATGGAAAGCTTTATGAGAAAAAGCTGAAAACTCTTTTAGGTACAGAGTCATAACACTGAGGACTAAAAGAAGACGACTGACCGATTTGGACAACTAACCCAGTCTTGGAGGGAAGAAGGGTTATGGAAAAAAGCCCATATTCCCAAGCAGAACAATGTGTACTCAAAAACAATGAAGATGTACACTATCTTTCCTAGCTGATGAGAGATAGGAAAGATATTGAAGCTTGAATCTTCAAGGATAGGGAGACCTAGAGCAAAGCGGAAGCTGTTATCACCACAGTAGTGGTTGTGAGCATAACAGTCCCCACATACTAAGGAACAGTATGAAAAAGGGAGCCCACTGTCTGTAACCTCTGAGAAAGGTACAAATTGCTATAGCATAGACAGTGAGGAGATAGTATGTAATACATATCGATCTATAAAAGTCTCCCAACAGATATACAGATATTATATATATATATATTATATATAGGTATATATATCTCCCTATATATATATATATATATATATATATATATATAGGTATATATAAATCCCTATATATATATCTAGATATGCAGAAATATGTATCAAAATATATATATATATATATATATATATATATATATATATATATATATAGGCATAATTATGCACACACAACTTACAGACATATGTATGTAGAGGCATATATAGAGATATTTACATAGATGACAATAAGTCTGAAGATACACTAAGCCCCATAAGAACATTCACATGGGGAATGTGAGGGGAAAGATTCATCCAATAACAAGAGGGTGAAACCCACTTGACAGATATATAGAGAATCTATTTCCGTGGGCTAAGAGGATGCAGAAATGCAATCCAGTAAAATAACCAGGATGGTTGCGTGAAAAACAGAGAATAATATCAGTCTGTAAAGAGCAAGTCGAGAGTCCTTTAGAACTCTGACATGGTAGATGGGTAGAAACGCATAGAGGAGATACCAGGCGGTCCCACTGGAGGGACATAGGGGTATCATGCGTTACTAATAACCTTGGATATTCACGCAGAAAAAGCTTATATTCTGAATTATAACAGGAGACAAGAGGGTGTGGAGAACCCTCACAGTCATGAGAATGATTTATAAGCTTTTTTTCTACTATATAGAATAGCCCTCAGAGACAAAGATCAATGTTCTGTAGCAAGGGCCCATAGTAGAAAGCTTCTCTGAAGATTGCAGAGAGCATTGTGCAGGAGAATTATGAGATAAAACTGACTGAAGTCAGGTGTGTTGCCACATCCTAGGAAAAGGAGATGACTAGAAAGAAGATAATGTGAGAAGCCTAAAGTGAGTAGGATTATCCAAGATAGATGAGGACTAGCTTGGAATCACTACTGAGGCTAGACAAAAATTGTGGATGTTAGACTGGAACTTGTGGAAAAGTACCAGTAGTTCAATCACTGGAACTCCTGCATGCACAGCAGCTGAAAAAGACAGCAGAGAGAATCTTACTGTGCAAAACAAAGAGAAACAGACAAAGGGAGAGGAGATATTCCCGTCCCTGCCTGATGAGTTATCTTGAGAATGTATTCAAGGAAACAAAAATTCTACACTGGAATGAAAGCTAGAGAAGCTTTTCAGTATGGTATCACTCAGTCAGGGGAAACCCTGGATGAGAGGGGGAGGGTGACTTACCCATATGGTGAGTCAGCTGAAGGAAAAAAATGTTCATGTTCGGACAGAAACTATCTTGAGATAGTTGTAACCTCCCTTCTTGGTGTAAGAAGAGGAGAATTCTGTAACCCATGGACAAGAATATCCTGACAGCTTAGCATACTGAAAAAGGAAAACCCCAGTGTAGAGCTTTAAGAAAAAACAGTGAACAAACTTCTGTTAAGAAGAGGTTAACTGTAGATTGTAACCTTCAGAACCTATGGTTGCTGGGCATGTTGAGACTGGCTAGAATTTGGAAACTTCAGACTAGGACGAGGTGTCCCTTGCTTGGGTAACCAGAGAGTCTTGGTGAGTATCCTCGGTACTGCGTATCCGGAAACGACAAGAGTCGGTTCCAAGGCGCGTCGGTACCCAGTCATCTAGACTAGATATCGATTCCAGACTCGGCATCGAAGGGAGCGAGTCTATCGATGCATGTCTAGAGTGCACCGACGTCGGTGGTGGTACCGGCGATGCCGATACAGGGAAGTCACTCTGGGTCGTATCGATCGGTCCCAAAGGTACCGAGGACGCCAGATGAAGATCCCTGGTGAAGAGTGGAACACTCGACACCAGTGCCGATGCCGGGGTATTGGTACCGCTCGAAGCGGGTACCACCACCGAACATGGCTTAGACACAGAAAAGTCAATCTGGAACGTATCGATCGGTCCCGAAGGTATCGAGGACGCCAGATGACGATCCCTGGTGAAAAGTGGGACACTTGACACCGGTACCGGGGTATCGGTACCGCTCGAAGCGGATACCACCCCCGGGCACGTCAAAGGTATGTTCTGTGAGGGGTGAGCCCCACGAACAACCTGAAACCCCTGAAATGCTTTGGAGCCCGAAGACTCCCGCCGGGGTTTTAATGCCAATGGGGTCTTGAGGGCAAGGCCGGAGCCGTCATCATGCGTGGCATGAGACCTACCACTCAAGGATTGGCAAGTCTTAACAGACTGTTTGTGGGTTACCTGATCCTGTAGAGAAGAAAAACCCGGTGCCCTCACTGTAGGAGGGAAAACGGTATCGAGGGAAACTCGAAAGAGGGAAGGTCTTCTCTCAGCATTGCAGCCTGATAGTTCAGGGGAAAAAGGGTCAGGACCCAAACCGGTTAGACACCAGAGATTGGAGTCTAAAAAGAAAACTGTTTCCACAGTGAAGGCACTTCTTAGGAGAAGGCGGCTCCATGATGGAGAGGCCTTGTAGGCCCAAAAAGTTAAGACAAAAACAGAGGGAAAAATCTCTCTGAGTTTAAGAAAAAAGAAAGAAAAAAACACCGGCGGTACCGGTATCGGCGGGAAAAACAGCCGCGACCACAAGAAAACAAGAAATGAAGTATTTAAAGAAAAAGGTTTCTGCGGTGACAGGAGGACGTCCTGCCGGCTCCGCGAAAAAACAAAAACTGAGGAGAAGAAGTGGAAAGGGCGGGAAGTCAGCACGCAGGAGCGAGGGATGCTCCCAAAAGCTTTCTGACTGGATGCTGGGGAGCATTCCCGTGCAGGCTCCGTCGGTACCGACGTACCCATATGTGAAGACTCATTCCTGCTTGTTCCTGGAGATCAGGTAAATGTAGATCGATTGTTTACGTCATCAGAATATAAAAAGACTAGGGGACATGCAATGAAGCTACAGGGTAATCTATTTAAAACTAATAAGAGAAAATATTTTTTTACTCAACGTGCAATCAAACTCTGGAATTTGTTACCGGAGGATGTAGTAAAAGCTGTTAGTGTAGCTGGGTTTAAAAAAGGTTTGGACAAGTTCCTGGAGGAAAGGTCCATAAACCATTATTAAAAGGGACTCGGGAAATCACTGCTTGACGCAATACAAGCATTGAGGAACCTGTGTAATTTTGGGGAAACTGCTAGGTACTTATGACTTAGATTGGCCACTGTTGGAAACAGGATACAGGGCTTGATGGACCTTGGTCTAACCCAGTATGGCATATCTTATGTTCTTACACACTTAAAATAGCCTTGTATCTTATCACCGACAGTGGCAGGCAGACTACTTTAAGACTGGGCATAAGATTCAGGGCATGTAAAAAGTTGTCCACTTTTCTAGTTTATAGTAGCCATCGCTTAGGGATGCATTAAAAACATGAGAACATACGGAAGAGCAGCCGTTCCAGTATCGGAGGAACCGGAACAGTAAAGGCTTCCTTCGGAAGAAAAATCATACTGGACGGCAACGAGCTCTTCGGCTCGAGGCTCCTCCTCAGCATCTGCCAGGAATGCAAAAGCCTTGGCCATGTCCCTGACGAAATCCGAGAACCGGGTATCCTCGGGGGGGGGGGGGACCTTCTCAGAGGCTCGAACTCCGGGGAATCTGAAAGGACGCACCAGGTCTGGAAGGTGTCAGGAGACTCCTCGCCCTCCTTCTCCCACGCCGACTCCTCCAATCTGTTATGGGTTTTTTTAAGGTGTGAACAAACAGGTAGACAAAGGTGAGTCGGTTGATATAGTGTCTTTGGACTTTAAGAAAGCATTTGACAAGATCCCTCATCAGAGACTTTTGGCAAAACTAAAGAGTCATGGGATAGGAGGCAGTGTACTACTGTGGATCAGGAACTGGTTAAAAGATAGGAAGCAGAGGGTTGGGCTAAATGGCCAATTTTCCCAATGGAGAAAGGTGAATAATGGTGTACCCCAGGGATCTGTGCTGGGTACGCTGCTTTTTGACATCTTCATAAATGAACTGGAAAGTGGAATACTATGGTTACACAATGCAAGGTTCCACATTAGGAACCACCACCCAGGAAAAAGATTTAGGCGTCATTGTGGATAACATGTTAAAACCCTCGGCCCAGTGTGCAGCGGCCGCCAAGAGAGCAAATAGAATGCTAGGTATCATAAGGAAAGGAATGGAAAATAAAACAAAGGATATTATAATGCCTCTATACCGTTCCATGGTGAGACCGCACCTTGAATATTGTGTGCAATTCTGGTAGCCGTATCTTAAAAAGGATATAGAGTTATTAGAAAAGGTTCAGAGAAGAGCCACCAAAATGGTAAAGGGGATGGAAGGATACTCCTATGAAGAAAGGCTAAAAAGGTTAGGGCTCTTTAACCTGGAAAAGAGATGGCTGAGGGGAGATATGATAGAAGTCTATAAATTAATGAACGGAGTGGAACGGGTAAACGTAGATCAATTGTTTACCTTATCAGAATATAGAAAGACTAGGGGACATGCAATGAAGCTACAGGGTAAACTATTTAAGACTAATAAAAGAAAATATTTTTTCACTCAACGTGTAATCAAACTCTGGAATTTGTTACTGGACGATGTAGTAAAGGCTATTAGTGTAGCTGGATTTAAAAAAAGGTTTGGACAAGTTCCTGGAGGAAAGGTCCATAAACCATTATTAAGAAGGGACCCAGGATATCAATGCTTGACCCAGTACAAGAATTGCAGAACCTGTGTCTTTTGGGGAAACTGCTAGGTACGTATGACCTAGATTGGCCACTGTTGGAAACAGGATACTGGGCTTGATGGAACTTGGTCTGACCCAGTATGGCATATCTTATGTTTTTATGTTCTTATGTTGAGGCATCTGACGAAGTCCGGGCCCGGCCGGACACGGACTCTGAAAAAATTCTTTCACGTTGATGCTGACGGCTCCGAAGCGCCTTTGAAGACATCTTGCCGCATGGGCCACAGACCGTCAGGTCAGGTCATGGTCAGGCCCGAGGCATCGGAGGCAGCCATCGGGGGAAAAAGGGCCCCTGCAAGTTCAAAAGTCAGGGCTGCCAGTGAAAATAAAAGAAAAAGCGCGACCGCTAGTCACAAAGAACCAAAAGCAAAAAAGAAGTTCCGGACTCGATACCGGTATACCGGAGCTGAGGCGGGATGGGGAATCGGCATCAAACTGGATAAAGAGAAGCGAAAAATAGCAGAAAAAGAATCTACTTTTCCTGGGTGACACGAACTATGTCCGTTGGGCTCCGCGGAAAAAGAAAGACTGAGCAAGATGGCACCCCTGGGTGGGAAGGGGACTGCACATGCGCGGTGCATTCCCAAAGGCTTTCTTTGAAAGCTGGGGAAATGTTTCGCACGAGGGCTCTGTTGGCGCCGACGTCACCCATATGCGAGGACTGACTTCCTGCTTGGTCCTGGAGAATATCAAGATCCTCTTGCAATTTTCCACACTCCTCTTGGGTTTTAACAACTTTAAATAGTTTTGTGTCATCTGCAAATTTGATAACCTCACTTGTTATTCCCTTTTCCAGGTCATTTATGAATATGTCAAAAAGCAACAGACCCAGCACAGATCCCTGGGGTACACCACTATTCACCTTTCTCCATTGGGAAAATTGGCCATTTAGCCCTACCCTCTGCTTTCTATCTTTTACCAGTTCCTGATCCACAATAGTACACTGCCTCCTATCCCATGACTCTTTAGTTTTGCCAAACGTCTCTGATGAGGGACCTTGTCAAAGGCTTTCTGAAAGTCCAAATACACTATATCAACCAACTCACCTTTGTCTACCTGTTTATTAACACCTTAAAAAAAACATAACAAATTAGTAAGACAAGATCTTCCTTGTCTAAAGCCATGTTGGCTGTCTCCCATTAGGCCATGACTATCTACATGTTCAGCAATTTTGTTCTTTATGATGGTTTCTACCATTTTTCCCAGTACTGACTTCAGGCTCATGGGTCTGTAGTTTCCCAGATCACCCCTGGATCACTTTTTAAAAGGTTAAATTAGACTTACCTGCTAATTGTTGTTCCTGGAGTAGATACAGTCTAGTCCCGGACCTCTGGTTGTCTACCTTAATCAGCAGCTTGGAGACTGAGGAACCTCCTTCTTTTCATGATGTCACCAGTATAACATCCCGGGAGCCGCCTTCACTTCCCAGTTCCCTATTGACAAAGCAGACTCACCGGAGCAACAAGTAAGCATTACAGCAAAATTCAATGAATTACAAACTTCTCTAAACTAGCGGAAACTTATTCTCCGTTCCGCACATTTGCAAATTTGAAAATGGCAACTCATGATCCTTTAACATGAAGTATCGCCGCCCACCCGCCCTTCCTGTGGGCATTAAAAGTGCCAGCGACGCCCCCCCCCCCCCCCCCCCACCTAAGACAATGTCAGGAACAGAACTCTCTTACCTGTGACCACTGGAATCCTGTGCAACTCATCTCTCTTGGATAACACAGCACCGGGGAGGGATACGGGACTAGACTGTATCTACTCCAGGAACAACAATTAGCAGGTAAGTCTAATTTAACCTTCCTGATCGTATCTCCAGTCTAGTCCCGGACCTCTGGGAATGTACCAGAGCAGTATTCAACGGGAGGGACCTAACTTAGCTCCCTGCAGAACAGCCGCTCCAAAACACACGTCTTGCTGTGCCTGCACGTCCAAACGATAATGCTTCACAAATGAACTCAACGACGACCAAGTCACCGCCCTGCAAATCTCCAATGGCAGAACTCGGCGCAATTCCGCCCAAGACGCTGCCTGCACCCTTGTAGAATGGGCTCTTAGCCCTTCCGGCACCGACCTGCCCTTCAGCAGATAGGCCGAAGCGATAGTCTCCTTAATCCATCTGGCAATGGAAGCTTTGGAAGCCGCTTCACCTCTCCGCGGCCCCCCAAAGAGCACAAACAGCCTGTCTGACCTGCAGAACGATTCCGTACGGGGCAGATACTTCAAGACCCGTTTAACATCCAAACTACGTTGATTTTTCACGCCCCAATTACCCTCGCTACCAGAAAATACAGGCAACGAAATCACCTGGTTCACGTGAAATGACGAGACCACCTTCGGCAGGAAAGGCGGCAGTGTCCTCAAAACTACC
Organism: Ichthyophis bannanicus; assembly: GCA_033557465.1. Taxonomy (NCBI): domain Eukaryota; kingdom Metazoa; phylum Chordata; class Amphibia; order Gymnophiona; family Ichthyophiidae; genus Ichthyophis; species Ichthyophis bannanicus. The sequence goes on from CM066037.1 coordinate 343,247,973, forward strand.
TTAGACTCAAAGGAGGACAGATACGGTTCCCTGCAGGACAAAGCTTGCCATTCAGAGATCCGTCTCGTCGAACAGATCGCCACTAAGAATACCACCTTCAGGGTCAAATCCTTAACCGACGCCCTACCCAAGGGCTTAAAAGGCTCTCCTTCCAACGCTTCCAAGACCAACGGAAGACTCCAGTTAGCCACGGACTGCCTCACGGGAGGCCGTAACAGCGAAATCGCCCGGAGGAAACGCTTAACATCCCTGTGAGCTCCTAGCGACCGCCCCCTTATCCTGCCTCTGTAGCAAGCCAGCGCTGCGACCTGCACCCTCAGCGTAGCCGCCGCCAACCCTTTCTCAAAGCCATCCTGCAGGAATTGCAAAAGCTGCGGCACCGTCGCACGTAACGCCTCGCAATCGCGGACTGCACACCAGGCCTCGAACACTCTCCAGACCCGCACATACGCCAACGTCGTAGATCGTCTCCTGGCCCTCAACAACGTGGAGATTACCGCCGCCGAATAACCTCTCGCTTTTAAGCGCGCCCTTTCAATAGCCAAGCCGTAAGCGAGAACCGATCCAGGTGAGGCATGACCAGCGGACCCTGCGATAACAGATCGGCGCGCTTCGGGAGCCTCCACGGCTTTTCCACCAACAGTCTCACCAAGTCGGCGTACCAGGGCCTCCGCGGCCAGTCCGGGGCTATGAGTATTACCAGACCCCTGTACCTTTCGATCCGCTGCAGAATTCTGCCTATTAGGGCCCAAAGAGGGAAAACATACAGCAGTTGACCCTCCGGCCACTCTTGAAGGAGCGCATCCAGCCCTTCCGACATTCTCTCCTTTCGCCTGCTGTAAAAACGAGCGACCTTTGCCGACTGGAACGTTGCCATGAGATCCATCACTGGCGTGCCCCACCGTCTCTCTATGCACTTGAACACCTCCAGATGCAGAACCCATTCCCCTGGGTCCACTCGCACCTGAGGAAGTCCGCCTGCACATTGTCTACTCCTGCCACATGCGCCGCCGAGAGAGCCAGCAGATTTTCCTCAGCCCAACTGCACAGAAGCTCGGCCTCCTCCTCTGGCGCCACACTGCTGGTGCCCCCCTGACGATTTACATAAAGCTACCGCCGCCGCGTTGTCCGAGAACACTCTGACCGCTGACCCGGCTAGGCAGCTTCTGAAGCTTTGCAGCGCGAGGGCCACAGCTCTCAGTTCTAGTCTGTTGATTGGCCAGGTCCTCTCCTCCACGCTCCACAGCCCCTGCGATAATCTGCCCTGGCAATGCGCCCCCCAGCCCACTAGACTGGCATCCATCATCACCGCTACCCAGTCTGGCGCTTCCAGGGGTCTCCCTTGCTCCAGCGACCCCGGTCGCAACCACCACTGGAGGGCCACCGACGTCTCCTCTGGGCAAGGAAATATCTTTGCCAGCGAATCCCGCTGGTGCGACCATCGTCTGAGGAGAGCCCTCTGCAAGGGTCGCATATGCGCCCTTGCCCACGGAACCACCTCTATTGTGGCCGCCATAGTGCCCAACAGCTGCAAGTACTTCCAGGCCGTGGGTGCCCGGCTGCTCAAGAAGTTCCGAACCAGTCCGCGCAACCCCTGTGCTCGAAGCCGAGGGAGAAACACCTGCCCCGTCTCGGTATCGAAGCGAGCTCCGAGGTACTCGAGATGCTGAGACGGAGTGAGATGGCTCTTCCCCAGGTTCACTACCCAACCTAGACTCTCCAGGAAGGCTACCACTCTGGCCGTGACCCGCTCGCTCTCGACCCTCGACTTTGCTCGAATGAGCCAATCGTCCAGATACGGGTGTACCATGATTCCTTCCTTCCGCAGGACCGCCGCCACGACCACCATAATTTTTCTGAACGTACGGGGAGCCGTCGCCAGGACAAACAGCAGGGATCGGAACTGAAACTGACCGAAGGGCACCGCGAAGCGCAGATAGCGTTGATGCTCTGGGCGAATGGGAACGTGGAGATACGCGTCTGACAGATCTAGGGACGTGAGGAACTCCCCTTTTCGAACCACCACTATCACCGACCGTAGTGTCTCCATATGAAAGTGCGACACGCGGAGACAGCGATTCACGTCTGAGATCCAGGATTGGTCGAAAACTGCCGTCCTTCTTTGGTACCACGAAATAGATGGAGTATCGACCCGACCCGAGTTGGTCTTGCGGCACTGGAACAACCGCCCCGAGGTCGAGAAGCCTCCGAACAGTCTCCCTCATCGCCCTGCGTTTGCCGGGCAACTTGCCGGGGGACCGCACGAAGGCGTCACGCACCGGGGTTTGAAACTCTAAGGCGTACCCCTCTCGTATAATCTCTAACACCCACTGATCTGACGTGACGCGGACCCAGGCAGCGTAAAAGTCCTGCAACCGCCCTCCCACGGCTACTAAGGACGCCCGGGTCCCCCTGGCATCATTGTGTCTTTCGAATGTTGGACGGGGACGAGGAGAAAGAGGCACCAAATCCCCTACCTGCTCCACGAAACCCCCGAAAGCCCTGGGCTCTGTAGGGAAACCTACCTCTCTGGACTGGATTAGACCTCTGAAACCGAAATCTCAGGAAATCTCTCAAAGGCCCCTTGCCGCCCTGGGCCACTCTGCCCTGCTTAGGCTTATCCTCTGGCAATCTACCACCCTTCGATTCCCCTAGGTCCTTAACTAACTTCTCTAGGTCCTCGCCAAAGAGAAGCCTCCCCTTGAATGGCAGTTTGCCTAACCTCGACTTGGAGACATTATCCGCCGCCCAGTTACGAAGCCACAGATAGCGTCGAGCTGCTACTACCGATGCCATATTCTTTGACAAACCTCTCATAAGGTCATACTGTATATCTGCCAGGTAAGCCGCTCCCGATTCTAGCTTGGAAGCCTCCCCAGCTATGCCACCACCGTGATCCCCTTGGACGCGCTGCGACCATCTCAAACAGGCCCTGGCCACCCACGCTCCACAAATGGCCGCCTGAAGCGTGAGGGCATTGACATCAAATATCTGCCGCAGCAGAGCATCCAACCTTTTATCCTGAGTGTCCTTGAGGGCAGCTCCGCCCTCCACCGGGATCGTGGTCTTCTTAGTAACCGCTGACACAGCAGCATCTACCTTAGGCGGCTTAAAGATCTCGGTGTCGCGAACCACTAAAGGGTATAGACGCAGCATCACCCTGGCCCCCTTCAGAGGAGCCTCCGGGACATTCCACTCCTCTTGGATCATCTCCTGAAAAACTCTGTGCACCGGGAAAGCTCTCCGAGTCTTCCGAAAGACTTGCAACAACGGATCCTCAAGGGTCTCCTCCTCCGCCGCCCTGGGAACCGGCATGTTCAAGGTCCCGAGAGTCTCCACTATAAGCGCCAGGAGCTCATCCCTACGAAACACCCGCACTACTCTCGCTTGGTCCTCTTTTTCTGTTAGCTCACCTTCCTCCAATTCATCCTCCGCCAGGCTCAGGCGTTCCTCATCCGAGATATGCCCCTCAGAGAGCAGAGAAGGGGCGCTAAGGTCTTCCTCCAGACGCCTTTTCTTTTTGGGCCCGTCCTCTGCCTCACCAACCACTGAGAGGCGCTTAACACCCTTGCCCTCCCGCTTAGGCTTTCCTTGACCAGCGGGCCCTCCTCCCACTGCTTGCTGAAGCAGAGCCACGAAGTCCTTGGAAAAAATGGACGCCAGCCCTTTCGGCCATGCTGCCGGGGTGGGAGGCAAGTCCGGGGCCGAAGACGGCCCAGCTAACGGCTCCTCCAGGGACCTACATGCCGTCTGATCCCCGGAGCTCTCATCCCTTTCCCTGCAGAGTGCCTTCCTTGGTTCCTGGCATCTGCTCTAGCACTGCGGCTTCCTTCGTGCAGCTTTTGCACACACCTGAGTCAGTCACCGAGCCTCTTCTGGCCCCACACACAAAGCACTGGGGCCGAGATGGCATCCTGGAGAGCAGACCTTGCAAAAATAATCTCTCAGCATTCAGCTGCTGGAGACGGGAAACTCTTCCCCACAAACAAAGAGCTAGAGGTCCCAGCACCTGCAATCCCAAACAGGAAAAAAGAAAACCCCGGTTCAAGCGGCTTTTTTTTTTTTTAAACCCCCGAGACCTGGGTTCTCACAAGAATCACTAATTCTACCAGAACGCAGCGAAATCTAACAAAAAAAACCGAGGCTAGCACAGTAATTTCACAAAACCGGGCCCTCCTGCCTGGCGCCGCAAGGCCTGTGCCACACGGTCAGGCGCACTTCCGTTTTTGCGCCCAAAAGCACAGACGAGCAGTGGCGCCGACCGGGCCTAAGGAGCTGTCTGGATGCTGCACGCCTCACGCACACTCACCTTTGCAGCGAACCGTGCTCTGCCACGTCGGTCTTACACCCGGGAGGCCTCAGGCAGCAACATCCCCCCTGACCACTGCCGGCTCTCCCGCTGCCGCTAAAGCCCCAAGCGCTGCCAGGAAAAATGTCTGCTAAGCGCCGGCTCTGAATAGACTGAGAGCACCGATCTGGACTTGCTCACCAGCAGACTCAGATGCTCCTGCAGTCAGCCAAAGCGGACCCTCTTTCCCAACTCCCAAACCTGCAGCCAAGCTGAGGCAGAAGAAAAAGGAAGGGAGGGAGGGGTAGAGGATCTCTTGCACAACTTAAAGGTATAGCTGCCAAATTATTGAGCTGTACCCTGCTGCCCCCCTACACTCTAACACTATCCCCTTCACTTTAACCAAAGCAATACAAAACACTTAATTGTTCCTCCGGGGAGCCCGGACCTCCGGGCTCACCACCCTTCAGCTGCTTGGAGACTGAGGTAACTGGGAAGTGAAGGCGGCTCCCGGGATGTTATACTGGTGACATCATGAAAAGGAGGTTGTTCCTCAGTCTCCAAGCTGCTGATTAAGGTAGACAACCAGAGGTCCGGGACTAGACTGGAGATACGATCAGGAAATTGGTGTTACGTTCACCATCCTCCAATCTTCAGGTATTAGAGATGATTTTAATGATAGTTCGCAGATTACTAATAGCAAGTCTGAAATCTCAAGTTCTTTCAACACCCTTGGATGTATATCATCCGGCCCAGGTGATTTGCTACTATTCAGTTTATCTAATAGTTGTAATACATCTTCCCGATTTATCGATATTTCCTTCAATTCTTCTGCACCTTTAAATAACACTTCAGTCATGGATAACATCCCTACATCTTCGTCAGTAAAGACCGAAGCAAAGAATTCATTCAGTCTCTCCACTATCGCCTTGTCGCCTCTTAGTGCCCCTTTAACCCCTCTATCATCTAATGGACCAACTGACACTCTCACAGGTTTTTTGCTACGAATGTACTTGAAAAAGTCTATTACGCGTTTTTGCTTCCGCAGCAAGCTTCTTCTCAAATTCTCCCTTTGCCTCCTTTATCAATGCCTTGCATTTAACTTGCCAGTGCTTCTGCCGTTTCCAGAGTTTGTCATTTGGCTCTTTTTTCCATTTCCCGAAGGATGCTTTTTTGGCAACAGTCTCTCTGACCTCTCCTTTAAACCATGCTGGCAGTTTTTTGGACTTCCTTCCACTTTTCTTAAAGCGTAGAATACAGCTGGTCTGGGCTTCCAAGATAGTATTTTTCAACAACACTCAAGCTTGATGCAAGTCTTTAACCATTGCAACAGCGTAGTTACTCACCTGTAACAGGTGTTCTCCAGGAGCAGCAGGAATCAGTCCTCACATATGGGTGACGTCGGCGCCAACGGAGCCCTCGCGGAGCAATTTTCCCCAGCTTTCAAAGAAAGCCTTTGGGAATTGCAGCGCGCATGCGCGGTCTCCTTCCCGCCCAAGGGTGCCATCTTAGCCAGTCGGATGACATAGCTAAAAAGACAGCGTAAAAATATGCAAAAAAAACTAAAGCAGATAATCGCAACTCCAAGGGGAGGAGGGAGGGTTGTGAGGACTGATTCCTGCTGCTCCTGGAGAACACAGGTGAGTAACTACGCTTTCTCCAGGACCAAGCAGGAAGTCAGTCCTCACATATGGGACTCCCAAGCTTAAGGCTACCGGAGACCCTAAGCACAAAAATGAGCTCCCTCTAGCTCAGCGGCACAGAAGGAAGGAATCTTCACTGAATTATTACCCACCGGTAGCCCCCATCCGGGATGGAGGGTAGGAGTTGCTCAAACCTCGAAGAGATTTCGGAGGACTGCCTGTCCGAAAGCACTGTCCCTGCGGGACTCCCTCTCGAGACAGTAATGGACCGCAAAAGTCTGGCTCGAAGACCAAGTAGCGGCCCGGCAGATGTCTGCCAACGGAACAGAGCGGAGGTAAGCCACTGACGTAGCCTTCGCCCGAACACAATGAGCCGTGACTCGACTTTCTAACGAGAGTCCGGCTGCCCCATAAGCCCAAGCGATACAGTCAGCAACCCAGATGGACAGAGTACGCTTGGAGACAGGGAGCCCCAATTTATTGGGGTCAAAAGACACAAAGAGCTGAGCAGCTTTGCGGTGCTCCCGCGTACGGTCAAGGTAGAAGTTCAATGCCCTTCTACAGTCCAGGGTATGGAGGACCGTTTCAGCTCGGCTGGAGTGTGGTCTGGGAAAGATGGTTGGAAGTACCACCTCCTGATTGATGTGAAAAGGGGAGACCACTTTAGGCAGAAATTTTGGGTGAGTCCGTAGGACTACCCTATTCTTGTAGAACCGAGTGTAGGGGGGATCAGACACGAGGGCCTGCAATTCACTTACGCGACTAGCGGAAGTGAGGGCTATCAAGAACAGTGTTTTCCAAGACAGAAAACGGAGAGAACATGTAGCCATAGGTTCAAAAGGCGGACAGGTGATCCGCTGCAAAACCACATTCAGGTCCCAGTCCGGCGCTGGCGGGCGCAGAGGTGGTTTAAGTAGAAGGAGACCTCGGAGAAACCTCGCTACGAGAGGGTCGCTGGAGAGAGGTCTACCGTCCACCGGCACATGATGTGCCGAAAGAGCACTGAGGTGAACTTTGACGGAGTTGGACTTAAGTCCCAGATTAGAGAGGTGGAGCAGGTACTGCAAGACCACCGACACCGGGCAGGAGAAGGGATCCTGCGACTGTTGGGTACACCAGACTGCAAAGCGACGCCATTTAAGGGCGTAGCATTTGCGGGTAGAAGGGCGTCGCGAAGCCAGGACGACCTCCTCCACCTCCGCCGGTAGGAGAAGGGGAGCAAGGACTACCCTCTCAGCAGCCAGGCCATGAGGTTGAGAGACCTGAGGTTGGGGTGCAGTAGGGACCGCTGATCCTGAGTGAGGAGATCCGGTTGTACCCCCAGAGGGATCGGACCCTCCACCGTCAGTTGCAGCAGGAGCGGAAACCACGGCTGTCTGGGCCAGCGAGGGGCCACCAGGATCATAAAGGCTTTGTCTCTGAGAACCTTGAAAAGAGTCCGAGAGACCAGCGGGATGGGAGGGAAAGCGTACAGAAGGCTCCCCGACCATGAGATCAGAAAGGCGTCCGCCGCAACCCGAAGGGGGTGTGGCTGACGAGAGCAGAAGCGGGGAAGCTGCCGGTTGCGATGACTGGCAAAGAGATCCATCGTGGGGAGGCCCCACTTGAGGAAGAGCTTCTGAACTACCAAGGGATCCAGACGCCACTCGTGCGGCTGGAGGACCCTGCTGAGTTTGTCCGCAAGGCAATTGTCTTGGCCCGGGAGATAAACTGCCTTGAGGAGAATGCCGTGACTGACGGCCCAAGAGCAGAGCTTCTGAGCCTCCCGGCAGAGGAGAAAGGAGCCCGTGCCCCCCTGTTTGTTCACGTAGAACATGGCAACTTGATTGTCCGTCTGGACAAGGACGGACTGTTGGGAAGTCAGGTGGGAGAAGGCCTTGAGAGCTAGGCGGATCGCCCGGAGCTCCAGGAAGTTGATCTGCTGAGCAGACTCCCACGTTGTCCAGAGGCCCTGAGTACGCGCCTCTTGGCAATGCGCTCCCCAGCCCAGGAGGGATGCATCGGTGGTCAGCACCCGGGTCGGCTGAAGTGACTGGAAAGGCATACCGAATATCAGGTTCGGCTGCCGGAGCCACCACCGGAGAGACGAGATCAGCGGCTCGGAAACGCGCACTAGGTCTGCGAGGCCGCCCGTGGCTTGTCGCCACTGCCGGCGGAGACACCATTGAGCAGACCGCATATTCAGGCGGGCATTGGGGGTCACATGGACGGTGGAAGCCATATGGCCGAGCAGTCTCAGGAAGCGCCTGGCGGAGACCAGGGGCTGACTGCGAAAGCGGTCGGCTAGGTCCATGAGCCGCTGAGCCCTGTCGAGCGGTAGGTACGCTCGCGCCTGAGGAGTGTGCAGCCTTGCGCCGATGAACTCGAGATCCTGAGAGGGGAGCAAAGTGGACTTTGCGAAGTTTATGACAAAGCCCAAGTGCTGCAGCAGTCACCGTGCGGCACGTGGCGTTGGTGATCTCCTGAGCGGACGCTGCTCTAATGAGCCAGTCGTCGAGGTACGGAAAGACATAGAGGCCGTGAAGCCGGAGATGGGCCGCCACGACCGCGAGACATTTTGTGAAGACTCGCGGTGCGGAGGACAGGCCAAAGGGCAGTACTCTGTACTGGTAATGATTTCCTGCCACCACAAACCTTAGGTATTGGCGGTGGCTTGGGTGGATGAGGATGTGCGTGTAGGCATCCTTTAGATCCAAGGAGCATAGCCAATCTCCCTGCTGGAGGTAGGGCAGAAGGATTCCAAGGGTAAGCATTTTGAACTTCTCCCGCACAAGGAACTTGTTGAGGTTGCGCAAGTCCAGGATGGGTCTGAGGCCCCCTGTTCTCTTTGGTATCAGAAAATACCTTGAATAGAAGCCTTGACCTCTCAGGTGGTGTGGCACCGGTTCCACCACCGCCTGTTCCTGCAGAAGACCTGCTAACTCCTGAAGGAGCAACTCCCTGTGCAGAGGGGGGCGCGGAGGCTCTCCCGGAAAATAGGAGGGAGGGACCTGATGGAAGTGGAGAAGGTAGCCTTCTCGCACGACCTGAAGTACCCAGGCATCTGCGGTGATGCTGGACCACCTGTGGGCGAAGTGAACCAGCCGGCCTCCGGTGCTGGGGGGAACCAGCGGGGGGGGAGAGGCTATGCGGAGCGAGTCAAAAGCCCCCACCCTGCTGAGCAGGGGCTGGTGGTGCAGGCTTGGGGGCTTGCTGCCTACGGGACCCGTTACCCCGTCCCTTGGCCTGCTGGCCCTGTTGGGGAGCTGCAGGGGCCTGATAATGGGGGTATTGTTTGTAGGCAGCCGCCTTCCTCGGGTAAAAGGACTTTTTCCCCGAGCCCTTCTTTTTCTGGGAAGGGGCGGAGGTCTTCCTAGAAAGCCTGGTCCTGGTGAGAGTCTCAGTCTCAATTTGTGCAGCCTTTTCCGCCATGGGCTTGCCAAAGAGGTTTTCTCCTCGGCAGGGGACATCGACCAACTTGTCCTGTACCCAGGGCTCAAGGTCGGACGACTGAAGCCAAGCCTGTCGGCGGGCACCGATGCCGGCTGCGGCTACTCGAGCCGAGGCTTCAAAGCCATCATAGGCTGCTCGGGACATGAACTTTGAGCATTCCCGAATGCCCGTGGACAAGGCTAGGAACCTCCGCAAGGGCTCCTCGGAGAGACCAGCGGAGAATCCGGCTAGCTCTTTAGCCAGATCCCGGAGATACATGCCCATGTATAGCTGGTAAGTCTGGACACGGCATGCGAGCATAGAGCCCTGGAAACACTTTTTGCCAAGGCCATCCAGGTTACGGGCCTCCCTTCCAGGAGGCACCGAGGAGTGCATCTTCTGGCTCTTAAGACGATGCATGGCCGATTCCACTACCATGGAATGGTGTGGCAGCTGTGCCTTTTGAAAGCCAGGGCTCTTGAGGACCCGATAGATAGAATCGACCCGCTTGCTCAGGACCGGCGAGGAGGCCGGACTCTCCCACATGCGGAAGAGTAGTCGTTCCAGCATAGGAGGAACCGGCACAGTAAAGTGTTCCCTCGCGGGAGAGTCATACTGGAGGGCGTCGAGCTCTTCGGCTCGAGGCTCCTCCTCGGGATCCGCAGGGAAGGCCAAAGCCTTGGCCATATCCCTAACGAAGTCCGAGAACCGGGCATCCTCCGGGGGGGACTGCTTCCGAGGCTCGGACTCCGGTGAGTCCGATGGGACACACCGAGTCCGGAAAGAATCAGGTGACACTTCCTCCTCAGACTCCCAGACCGACTCCGACGAGGACTCGGTGGGGTCGGCCCGGGCAGGGTGCGGCGCCAGCCGCCCCGACGCCGAGGGAGTCGGCGTCGGCGACCTCGGTCCCGAACGGGAGGCCGAGGGTGACCTCGACCGAGGATCGACTCGAGTTCTCATCGACTCGAGGATCGGCTCGGTCTCCGGGGTCGACTTGGACGTCGACGTCCCGGCGGTCGGGGCAGCGACGCCAGCGAAGCCAGCGAGCAGTGCCCTCTGCTGGTCCATGAAGGCAGACAGTCTGCTCTCCAAGGCCGTCAACCTGAGTCCGAGCTCAGGTGACCCAGCAGCCCCCGACTCGGGCCCCGACGGCGTCGGGCCCGACGTCGGCTGTCGCGGAGGCGAGTCCAGAAGGACCACAGGACTTACCCGGGCAGGCATCTCCGACTCCAGGCGAGGTCGCTTCGGGATGTGTTCCTTCTCCAAGGACCCGGGGCGGCTGTCGGGGCTATGCGACCTGGCCCTCGCGGAGCCAGGAGCGTCCACCGACGCCGCCCTCGCGGGTTTTTCCTTCCGACGATGGTCCCCGGAGGGAGAACCCCGGTCGGAGGAGCTCCGGCGACGGTCCGAGCTGGAGCCTTTCGACACGGAGGCCTCCGACGAGGTCCGGGTACGGCTGGGGTCAGCGAAGATTCTCTCACGCTGATGCCGCCGACTTCTCAACGCCTTTGAGGACAGTTTGCTGCAGGGCCCACAGATCAGTTCCTCATGATCCGGGCCCAGGCAGCGGAGGCAAAAGTCGTGTGTGTCGGTCAGTGACATATTTCGGTCACACCGACCACACCGCTTAAACCCACTGGCAGCCATCGGGGGAAAAAGGGCCCCTGCGAGGTCAAAGGACCGGGCTGCCAGGGAAAACGAAAACGAAAGCTGACTAAGTCAGAAAAACCGAAAAAAGTAAGAGGACTCGAGACCGGCGTCGCGAGTCCGGGCGGGAAAACGATCGGCGTCGAACCGAAAGAAAAAAGGATAAAATAAAGAAGAAAATCAACTTTTTCGCGGGGACAAGACGGGGACGTCTGTAGGGCTCCGCGGAAAAAAGAAGACTGGCTAAGATGGCACCCTCGGGCGGGAAGACGACCGCGCATGCGCGCTGCAATTCCCAAAGGCTTTCTTTGAAAGCTGGGGAAAATTGCTCCGCGAGGGCTCCGTCGGCGCCGACGTCACCCATAAGTGAGGACTGACTTCCTGCTTGGTCCTGGAGAACTGCAAGATCACCGACACCGAGCAGGAGAAGGGATCCTGAGACTGCTGGGCACACCAAACGGAAAAGCGACGCCATTTAAGGGCGTAGCATTTGCGGGTAGAAGGTCGCCGAGAAGCTAGGATGACCTCTTCCACCTCTGCCGGCAGGAGAAGGGGAGCAAGGACTACCCTTTCAGCAGCCAGGCCATTAGATTGAGAGATCTGAGGTTGGGGTGTAGCAGGGACCCCTGATCCTGTGTGAGGAGATCCGGTTGAAACCCCAGAGGGAACGGATCCTCTACCGCTAATTGCAACAGGAGTGGAAACCACGGCTGTCTGGGCCAGCGAGGAGCCACCAGGATCATGGAAGCTTTGTCTCGGAGAACCTTGAAAAGAGTTCGAGAGACTAGCGGGATGGGAGGAAAAGCATAGAGAAGGCTCTCCGACCATGAGAGTAGAAAAGCATCTGCCGCTACTCGAAGGGGATGTGGCTGACGAGAGCAGAAGCGAGGAAGTTGCCGGTTGAGAGGACTGGCAAAGAGATCCATCGTGGGAGGCCCCACTTCAGAAAAAGTTTCAGAACTACCAAGGGATCCAGACGCCACTCGTGCGGCTGGAGTATCCTGCTGAGTTTGTCCGCCAGGCAATTTTCTTGGCCTGGGAGATAAACTGCCTTGAGAAGAATGCCGTGACTGACGGCCCAAGAGCAGAGCCTCTGAGCTTCTCGGCAGAGAAGGAAGGAGCCCGTGCCCCCCTGTTTGTTCACGTAGAACATGGCAACTTGATTGTCCGTCTGGACAAGGACGGACTGGTGAGAAGTCAGGTGGGAGAAAGCCTTGAGCGTCAGACGGATTGCTCTGAGCTCCAGGAAGTTGATCTGCTGAGCAGACTCCCACGCGGTCCAGAGACCTTGAGTACATGCCCCTTGGCAATGTGCTCCCCAACCCAGGAGGGAAGCATCGGTCGTCAGCACTTGAGCTGGCTGAGGCGACTGAAAAGGCATTCCGAGCACCAGGTTCGGCCGATGAAGCCACCACTGTAGAGAAGAGGCCAGCGGCCCGGAGATGCGCACTAAGTCGGCTAGTCCACCGGTGGCTTGTTGCCACTGCTTGCGAAGGCACCATTGAGCAGGCCGCATATTCAGGCGGGCATTGGGGGTCACATGGACGGTGGAAGCCATATGGCCGAGCAGTCTCAGGAAGCGCCTGGCGGAGACCAGGGACTGGCTGCGAAAACGGCCGGCTAGGTCCATGAGCCGTTGAGCCCTGTCGAGAGGCAGGAAAGCTCGTGCCTGAGGAGTGTGCAGTCTTGCGCCGATGAACTCGAGATCCTGTGAGGGGAGCAAAGTGGACTTTGCGAAGTTTATGACAAAGCCCAAGTACTGCAGAAGAGTCACCGTGCGGTGTGTGGCATTGGTGACTGCCGGAGAGGACGATGCTCTGATGAGCCAGTCGTCGAGGTACGGAAAGACATAGAGGCCGTGAAGCCGGAGATAGGCCGCCACCACCGCGAGACATTTTGTGAAGACTCGCGGTGCGGAGGATAGGCCAAAGGGCAGTACTCTGTACTGGTAATGATTTCCTGCCACCACAAACATTAGGTATTGGCGGTGGCTTGGGTGGATGAGGATGTGCGTGTAGGCATCCTTTAGATCCAAGGAGCATAGCCAATCTCCCTGCTGGAGGTAGGGCAGAAGGATTCCAAGGGTAAGCATCTTGAACTTTTCCCGCACGAGGAACTTGTTGAGGTTGCGCAAGTCCAGGATGGGTCTGAGGCCTCCTGTCCTTTTTGGTATTAGGAAATACCTGGAATAAAAGCCTTGACCTCTCAGATGGTGGGGCACCGGTTCCACAGCCTGTTCCTGAAGAAGACTTGCTAACTCCTGAAGGAGTAAGTCCCTGTGCAGAGGGAGTCGTGGAGGTTCTCCCGGGAAATAAGAGGGAGGGACCTGATGGAAGTGGAGAAGATATCCTTCTCTTACGACTTGAAGCACCCAGGCATCTGAAGTGATGTTGGACCACCTGTGGGCGAAGTGAACCAGCCGGCCTCCGGTGCTGGGAGGAGCCAGCTGAGGGGGAGAGGCTATGCTGATGAAGTCAAAAGCCCCCACCCTGCTGAGCAGGGGCTGGTGGTGCAGGCTTGGGGGCTTGCTGCCTACGGGACCCGTTACCCCGTCCCTTGGCCTGCTGGCCCTGTTGGGGAGCTGCGGGGGCCTGATATTGAGGGTAGTGTTTATAGGCAGCCGCCTTTCTCGGGTAAACGGACTTCTTTCCCGAGCCCTTCTTTTTCTGGGAAGGGGCGGAGGTCTTCCTAGAAAGCCTAGTCCTGGTGAGAGTCTCCGTCTCGATTTGTGCAGCCTTTTCAGCCATGGGCTTGCCAAAGAGGTTCTCACCTCGGCAGGGGACATCGACCAACTTGTCCTGCACCCAGGGTTCAAGGTCAGACGACTGAAGCCAAGCCTGTCGGCGGGCACCGATGCCAGCTGCGGCCACTCGAGCCGATGCTTCAAAGCCATCATAGGCTGCTCGGGACATGAATTTGGAGCATTCCCGAATACCAGTTGTCAAGGCCAAGAACCTCCGCAAAGGTTCCTCGGACAGTCCAGCGGAGAATCCGGCTATCTCTTTAGCCAGGTCTCGGAGATACATGCCCATGTATAGCTGGTAGGTCTGGACACGACAAGCAAGCATAGAGCCCTGGAAACACTTCTTACCAAGGCCATCCAGGTTACGGGCCTCCCTGCCAGGAGGCACCGAGGAGTGCATCTTTTGGCTCTTAAGCCTATGCATGGCCGATTCCACTACCGTGGAATGGTGTGGCAGCTGTGCTTTTTGGAAGCCAGGACTCTTGCGGACTCGATAGATGGAATCGACCCGCTTGCTTAATACCGGCGACGAGGCCGGACTCTCCCACATGCGGAAGAGTAGTCGTTCCAGCATGGGAGGAACCGGTAGAGTAAAGTGCTCCCTGGCGGGAGAGTCGTACTGAAGGGCGTCGAGCTCTTCGGCTCGAGGCTCCTCCTCGGGATCCGCAGGGAAGGCCAAAGCCTTGGCCATATCCCTGACGAAGTCCGAGAACCGGGCATCCTCCGGAGGGGACTGCTTCCGAGGTTCGGACTCAGGTGAGTCCGAGGGGACACACCGAGTCCAAAACGAATCAGGTGACTCTTCCTCTTCAGACTCCCAGGCCGACTCCGAGGAGGAATCGGTGGGGTCGGCTCGGGCAGGCGGAGGCGTCGGCCGCCCCGACACCGAGGGAGTCGGCGTCGACGACCTCGGTCCCGAACGGGAGGCCGAGGGTGACCTCGACCCCGAACGGGAGGCCGAGGGTGACCTCGACCGAGGATCGACTCGAGTTCGCATGGACTCGAGGATCGGCTCGGTCTCCGGGGTCGACTTAGACGTCGACGTCCCGGCGGTCGGGGCAGTGGCGCCAGCGAGGCTAGCGATCAGTGCCCGCTGCTGGTCCATGAAGGCAGATAGTCTGCTCTCCAAGGCCGTCAACCTGAGTCCGACCTCAGGTGACCCAGCAGCCCCCGACTCGGGCCCCGACGTCGGACCTCTCGGAGGCGAGTCCAGGAGGACTACAGGACTTACCCGAGCAGGCAACTCCGACTCCAGGCGAGGTCGCTTCGGGAGGTGCTCCTTCTCCAAAGACCCGGGACGGCTATCGGGGCTATGCGACCTGGCCCTCGCGGAGCCAGGAGCGTCCACCGACGCCGCCCTCGCGGGTTTTACCTTCCGTCGATGGTCCCCGGAGGGAGAACCCCTGTCGGAGGAGCTTCGGCGATGGTCAGAGCTGGAACCTCTGGATGCCGAGGCCTCCGACGAGGTCCGGGTACGGCCGGGGTCAGCGAAGATTCTTTCCCGCTGGTGCCGCCGACTCCTTAACGCTTTGGAGGACATTTTGCCACAGGCCCCACAGATCAGTTCTTCGTGATCCGGGCCCAGGCAGCGGAGGCAATTATCGTGTGTGTCAGTGAGTGATATATTTCTGTCACACTGAACACACCGCTTGAAACCACTGGCAGCCATCGGGGGAAAAAGGGCCCCTGCAAGGTCAAAGGACCGGGCTGCCAGAGAAAAACCGAAAACGAAACTGACCAAAATCAGAAAAACCGAAAAATAAGAGGAGGACTCGCAACGGCGTCGCGAGTCCGGGCAGGAAAAAGACCGGCGTCGAACCGAAGGAAAAAAGAGAAATAAATCACGAAAATCAACTTTTTCAGCGGGGACACGACGGGTACGTCTGTAGGGCTCCGCGGAAAAAAGAAGACTGGCTAAGATGGCACCCTTGGGCGGGAAGGAGACCGCGCATGCGCGCTGCAATTCCAAAAGGCTTTCTTTGAAAGCTGGGGAAAATTGCTCCGCGAGGGCTCCGCCGACGTCACCCATATGTGAGGACTGACTTCCTGCTTGGTCCTGGAGAATGCTCCTTTTAGTTTTTTCTTAACTATTTTCCTCATTTTACCATAGTCTCCCTTTTGAAAGTTAAAAGGTAGTACTGTGGATTTCCTTACCATCCCTCCTCCATTAATTAGATCAAACACGATCATGCTATGATCACTATTGCCAAGTGGCCCCAACAACCTTATCTCTTGCACCAGATCTGGTGTTCCACTAAGGACTAGGTCCAATATGGCTTCCCTTCTGGTCAGTTCATGAGCCAGCTGCTCCAAGAAGCAGTCATTTATTTCATCTAGGAACTTTATCTACCTAGCACGTCCTGCCGTGACACTGACCCAGTCGATACCGGGGTAATTGAAATCACCCATTATTATTACTGTGCTGTAACTTTTGTTAGCTTCCTTGATTTCTTTGAGCATTTCATCATCCATTTGTTCATTCTGGCCAGGCGGTCGATAGTACACCCCCACTGCCATCGCCTTCCCCTTTTTACATGGAATTTCAATCCATAGAGATTCTAACAGCAAATTTTGTTTCCTGCAAAATTTTAATCCTTTCTGGCTCAATGCCCTTTCTAACAGAGCGCAACCCCTCCAACAATTTGATCAGCTCTATCATTACAATATAGTTTGTACCCAGGTATCACAGTGTCCCACTGGTTGTCCTCCTTCCAACATGTCTCTGATATTCCAATCATATCTAACCTCTCATTTAGTGCTATATATTCTCCCATCTTATTTTTTAGAATTCTAGCATTTGCATACAAGCATTTTAGAGACTGTATTTTATTCATATTAATTTGGCTATTGGTAGGCATGGGTAATTTGGGATCTTTAAGCTCTGCCTGCTCCATACTCGAGGGCATTTGGGCTACTTTACTCTTTTCCGGAACCTCTCTGCTTTTGGTAGTATCCTTCAAGGATACATTCTTCCGAACCATGCGCTCTTGGGCGACTGTCGGCTTTCCCCTATTATCTAGTTTCAAAGCTGCTCTATCTCCTTTTTAAAGGTTAATGTCAGCAGCCTGTTTCTATCCCGGTTAAGGTGAAGCCCATCCCTTCAGAAGAGCCCCTCCTATCCCCAGAATGTTCCCCAGTTCCTAACAAATCCAAAACCCTCATCCTTGCACCATTGTCTCATCCACACATTGAGACTCCGGAGCTCTGCCTGCCTTTTGGGTCCTGCGCGTGGAACAGGAAGCATTTTGGAGAACGCTACCCTGGAATTTCTGGATTTCAACTTCCTACCTAAAAGCCTAAATTTAGCTTCCAGAACCTCCCTATCACATTTTCCTATGTCATTGGTACCGACATGTACCAAGACAGCAGACTCCTCCCCAGCACTATCTAAGACCTTATCTAGGTGGCGCATGAGGTCCGTTACCTTCGCACCAGGCAGGCATGTTATCAGGCAATCCTCACGTCCACCAGCCACCTACATGCCTAATGATGGAATCACCAACTATAATGGCTGTGCTAACCCTTCCCTCATGGGCACATGGCCCTGGAGAAACTTCCTCGGTTTGAGAGGGTTTTACATCACCTGGAGGACAGATCCTAGTTACAGGATCACTTCCTGCCACACCAGGGTGATGCTCTCCTGTCACGTGACCTTTCTCCTCCATAGCAACAGGGATGCTGCCAGACTGGAGGTGGGACTTCAGGACTATATCCCTGTAGGTTTCCTCTATGTACCTCTGTCTTTTTTATGTCTTCCAAGTCTGCTACTCTAGCCTCTAGAGAACGGAGTCGTTCCCTGAGAGCAAAGAGTTCCTTGCACCTAGTGCACACGTAAGACCTCTCACCAACTGGGAGAAAATCATACATGTAACACTCAATGCAAAAGACTGGAAAGCCCCCATCTTGCTGCTGGACTGCTGTCTGCATCTTAGTTTTAAGCTTGTGTTTAGATCTTTAAGTTCTTTACTTACTAAGGGTTGCTATGGATACTTATACTAATAAAATGTACCTAATACATTTAACATACCTTGTTCACCTGAAGCTTAATTAATCTCAGGTCCTTAGTGTGTGACTGATTTGGATAACGAGCTGCACCTGAGAGCACCTCGTTTCCTTTAAGATGTGTAAGTACCTATAAAGCTATGATTATCCCAGGGGTGGGTGGATGTTGGGGCGCAAGAGAGGGAAATAACACTTATTAAAAGAGGACTGCTATACAGTACCCTGTATTGTGCTTCTGAGGTAAGCTGTGACCAACTTCCTGGGTGATTAACAGTCCTTGCTTGGATAGAAGGAGTCTTTCAAAATGGCCTTTTGACCTGCCACCTGGCGTTAACACCTATTGAAAAAGGTTCACAGGTCTCTTTCCCCCTAGGTGGAAGGCCTCTTTGTAAAGATCTCTAGAAGACTATTTGTTGCTCAAAGAATACTGACCCTGTTTTGCCTTGTATGCCAAGTTATATTCTGATTTGATTTAAATTAAAGCTCTTTGCTGCTGCTAGGCTCTGACTTATGAAATGTAAACTAGAAGCTCTCTGCTGGGTTCTAAATTTAACCAGAAAGCTTTCTTCTGTGTTTTAAATTTAAACTAAAAGTACTTTGCTGATACTAGGCCCTGAGTGAGTATTCAATTTAAACTACAAGCTCTCAACTAGGTATGAACCAAGGGTAACATGCCTGCTTCTTCTATTAAGTAGTCTGTAAAGCGTAGTTACTCACTTGTAACAGGTGTTCTCCAGGAGAAGCAGGAATCAGTCCTCACATATGGGTGACATCCGCGCCGATGGAGCCCCCATGCGGAGCATTTCCCCAGCTTTCAAAGAAAGCCTTTGGGAATGCAGCACGCATGCGCGGTCCCCTTCCCGCCCAAGGGTGCCATCTTGCTTAGTCTGATGACATAGCTAAAAAAGACAGCAAAAAAACAAAATAAATTATATGGCTGCAACTCCAAGGGGAGGAGGGAGGGTTGTGAGGACCGATTCCTGCTGCTCCTGGAGAACACCTTTTACAGGCGAGTAACTATGCTTTCTCCAGGATCAAGCAGAAAGTCAGTCCTCACATATGGGACTCCCCAGCTTAAGGCTACCGGGGACCCAAAAGGTGAAAAACTGAGCTCCCTCTAGAGCCTCAGCATGTGTGAAAAGAATCTTCTCTGATAACGCCTCCGAACGGTAGCCCAACACCAGGGCCAGAGGGTAGGAGTTGCCTATACTTCAAAGAGATTACGGAGTACCGCCTGTCCGAAAGCACTGTCCCTGCGGGACTCTCTCTCGAGGCAGTAGTGGTCCGCAAAAGTCTGGCTTGAAGACCAAGTAGCGGCCCGGCAGATGTCTGCCAACGTAACAGAATGGAGATGAGCCACTGACGCAGCCTTTGCCCTGACATGGTGAGCCGTGACTTGACCCTACAAGGAGAGGCCGGCTGCCCTGTGCGCCCAGGCGATACAGTCTGCTACCCAAATGGACAGGATACGCTTGGAGACAGGTAACCCCCCAACTTATTAGGGTCAAAAGAGACGAAGAGCTGAACAGCACTTCGGTGTCCCTGCATACGGTCAAGGTAGAAGGACAACGCCCTTCTACAGTCCAAGGTATGCAAGACCATCTCAGCCCGGCCGGCATGCGGCCTGGGAAAGAAAGTTGGAAGAACCACCTCCTGATTGAGGTGGAAGGAGGAGACAACCTTTGGAAGGAACCTAGGATGAGTCCGTAAGACTACTCTGTTCCTATAGAACCTAGTGTATGGTGCCTCTGACACCAGGGCTTGAAGCTCACTTACTCGCCTTGCTGAGGTAAGAGCTACCAAAAACAACGCTTTCCAGGAAAGAAAGTGCAAAGATCAAGTAGCCATAGGCTCAAATGGTGGGCAAGTAAGTTGTTGCAAGACCACATTCAAATTCCACTCAGGGGCAGGTGGACTTACTGGAGGCTTAAGCAAAAGTAGGTCTCTGAGGAAGCGAGCTACCAAAGGGTGGCTTGAGAGAGACTGACCCTCCACCGGTGAGTGGTGCACTGAGAGAGCACTTAGGTGGACCCTAACAGAGTTGGATTTAAGGCCTAGATTGGACAGGTGCAGCAAATACTGCAGCACCACTGGTACCAGGCATGAGAAAGGATCCTCCTTGTGCTGGGCACACCAGGTGGAGAACCTACGCCACTTAAGAGCATATGACTTTCGAGTGGACTGCCTCCTAGAGACCAAGACCAGGTCCTCCACTTCCCTAGGCAGCAGTAAGGGTGCTAGAACTACCCTTTCAGCAGCCAGGCCATCAGATTGAGGGACTGGAGATTGGGGTGTAAGAGAGATCCCTGCTCCTGAAACAGGAGATCGGGTTGCATCCCCAGAGGAAGAGGAGCGTCCACCGCTAGCTGTAAAAGAATTGGGAACCACGGTTGCCTTGGCCATCTGGGGGCCACCAGGATCACAGAGGCCTTGTCACGGATCACTTTGAACAGTGTTTTGGGCACTAGAGGCATGGGAGGAAATGCATATAGAAGGCCTGTAGACCATGGTATGAGAAACGCATCCGCTGCTACCCTGAGAGGATGAGGTTGTCTGGAGCAGAACCTGGGCAGTTGACGGTTCAGTGGACTGGCAAACAGACCCATGGTGGGAAGACCCCATTTTAGGAAGATCTGTCAAACTACCAGAGGATTCAACTGCCATTCGTGTGGCTGTAGGATCCTGCTCAACTTGTCTGCCAGGTAATTCTCCTGTCCAGGGAGATAGACCGCCTTGAGAAGTATGCCATGCTTGACTGTCCAGGAGCACAGGTCCTGTGCTTCCTGACAAAGAGGTTGGGACCCTGTGCCTCCTTGCTTGTTCACACAGAACATAGCAACTTGATTGTCCGTCTGAACTAAGACTGGTGAGAGAGGACATGAGAGAAAATCCGCAGGGCTAAGCGGATTGCTCTGAGCTCTAGAAAATTGATTGGCTGTGTTGCCTCCCAAGGAGACCACAGGCCCTGAGTGCATGCTCCTTGGCAATGTGCACCCCAACCTTGGAGAGGCATCGGTTGTCAGCACTTGAGAGTGTGGAGGTGTTTGAAAAGGCACCCCTCGCAGTAGATTCGGAAGATGAAGCCACCACTGCAGAGAATCCGCCAGTAGATTGGAGACCCTCACTTTGTCCGTCAGGTTTCCTGTGGCCTGTAGCCACTGAGCCTGTAGGCCCCACTGAGCGGGCCTCATGTGCAGACGGGCATTTGGAGTTACATGGACCGTGGATGCCATGTGGCCTAAGCCTTAGGAATTGTCTGGCAGAGACTAGAGAATTGCTGTGGAACTGTCTGGCCAGAACTATCAGTCTGTTGGCCCTGTCCATGGGTAAAAAGGCCTTTGCTTGAAGGGTGTCTAGTCTTGCTCCTATGAACTCCATGTTTTGTGAGGGGCACAAAGCGGACTTTGCGAAGTTTATGACAAATCCCAGATGCTGAAGAAGAGACATAGTACGGAGGGTGGCTTGATTGGTTTCCTGTGGAGACTGACCCCTGATGAGCCAGTCGTCCAGGTATGGAAAGACAAATAGTCCATGAACTCTGAGATAGGTCGCCACCACTGCCAGGCACTTGGTGAAAACCCTGGGGGCGTAGGTTAGGCCAAAAGGGAGTACCCTGTACTGGTAATGGTTTCCTCCCACTACAAATCAGAGATATTGTCTGTGGTCTGGATGAATAAGGATGTGAATATACGCATCCTTTAGGTCTAAGGAGCATAGACAATCTCCCTGCTGGAGGTAGGGTAGCAGGATTTCAAGGGTAAGCATCTTGAACTTTTCCCTCTCCAGGAACTTGTTGAGATTGCGCAAGTCTAGAATGGGCCTGAGGTCTCCTGTCCTTTTTGGTACCAGAAAGTACCTGGAATAGAAGCCTTGACCTCTCAGGTGGTGGGGCACCGGTTCCACCGCCTGCTCCTTTAGAAGACCTGCCAACTCCTGTAGGAGTAAGTCCCTGTGCAGAGGGAGTCTTGGAGGCTCCCCTGGAAAGTAGGAGGGAGGTACCTGGTGGAAGAGGAGGAGATAGCCTCTCTGGACTATGCTTAGAACCCAGGTATCTCTTGTTACGGCTGACCACCTGTGGGCATACAGGGTCAGCCGGCCTCCTGTGCTGATATGGGCCAGCTGAGGAGGAGAGGCTATGCCACTGGAGTCAAAACCCCGCACCCTGCTGTGCAGGAGCCGGAGCTGGTGGCTTGGGGGTTTTCTGCCTACGGGGCCCATGTCCCTGCCCCTTGGCTTGCTGACCCTGTTGGGGGAACTACAAAGGCCTGAAAATGTGGGTATGATTTGTAGGCAGATGACTTCCTCGGGTAAAAGGTCTTTTTCCCCAAGCCCTTCTTCTTCTGAGAAGGGGCAGAGGTTTTTCTGGACAGCCTAGTCCGGGTGAGAGTCTCGGACTCGAGTTCTGCAGCCTTTTCAGCCATGGGCTTGCCAAAGAGGTTTTCACCTCGGCAGGGGACATCGACCAACTTGTCCTGTACCCATGGCTCGAGGTCCGATGACTGTAGCCAGGCCTGACGGCGTGCACAGATGCAGCCGCGGCAACTTGTGCCGAAGCCTCAAAGCCATCATAGGCTGCTCAAGAGATAAACTTCGAGCACTCCCGGATCCCCGATGACAGGGCCTTGAACCTCTGCAAAGGTTCCTCGGAGAGACCAGCAGAGAACTGGATGTCCTCCGGGGGGGGGACCTTCTCCAAGGCTCAGACTCCGGTGAGTCCGAAGGGACATACCGGGTCCGAAATGTGTCCGGGGACTCCTCATCCTCCGTTTCTCAGCCCGACCCCTCGGAGGAGGAATCGAGCGGCTCCAGTCGGGCAGGCACCGATGCCATCTGCCCCGACACCAAGGGTACCGGCGTCGACGACCTTGGTCCCGAACGGGAGGCCGAGGGAGACCTTGGCCGAGGATAGACTTGTGAGCGCATGGACTCGAGGATCAGCTCGGCCTCCGGGGTCGACGTCCCAGTGGTCGGGGCAGATGTACCGGTGAGACCGGCGATCAGTGCCCGCTGCTGCTCCATGAAGGCAGCTAAGCTGCTCTCCAAGGCCGTCAACCTGAGTCCGAGCTCAGGAGACTCAGCAGCCCCCGACTCGGGCCCCGACGGCATCGGGCCTGACGTCGGCTCCCCCGGAGGAGAGTCCACGAGGACTACAGTATTCACGTGACCCAAGGACTCCGTCTCTACACAAGGTTATTTAGCAGGCCGCTCCGACTCCGAAGACCCGGGACAGCGCTCGGGGCTTTGCGACCTGGAAGAACCAAGTGCGTCTGACGCCGCCCTCGCGGGTTTCTTCTTCCTGCAATGCTCCCGCGAGGGAGACCCCCTCTCAGGGGAACCCCGACGATGTTCGGGATCGGAGTCCCGACACATCGAGGCCTCTGACGAAGTCCGGGTCCGTCCGGACGTGGAGTCAGAGAAGATTCTTTCTTTTTGGTGCTGCCGGCTCCTCAATGCCTTTGAGGACATTTTCCCACACAGGCCACAGATCATCGGGTCATGATCGGGCCCGAGGCAGCGGAGGCAGCAGTCATGTGTGTCGGTGAGAGACATAAGTTTCTTACACCGATCACACTTTTTAAACCCGCTGGCAGCCATCAGGGGAAAAAGGGCCCCTGCGAGGTCAAACGATAGGGCTGCCAGTGAAAAATAGAAAAAAGGCGCGTATGCTAGCCACTAAGGGCAAAAAACGAAAAATGAAGTCCAGCCTCGATACCGGCGTACCGGGCCCAGGCGGGAAAGGGAAACCGGCATCGAACCGAAGAAAGCACGGTCCCAAGCCGAAAAATCAACTTTTTCTTCGGGTGAAAACGAAACACGTCCGTCGGGCTCCGCGGAAAAAAGACGACTAAGCAAGATGGCACCCTTGGGCAGGAAAGGGACTGCGCATGCACGCTGCATTCCCAAAGGCTTTTATTGAAAGCTGGGGAAATGCTCCGCATGGGGGCTCCATCGGCGCCGATGTCACCCATATGTGAGGACCGACTTCCTGCTTGGTCCTGGAGAATTAACCTAACTTTCATAAAATGTGTCTATGTGTGAATCAGATTATTTGCCTCCAAAACATCCTGTTGAAATGATTTCTATAAATGAATAATGGACTTTTTGAAGAGTTATTTCCTTTTACTTGTTTTCAATCCACCATCTGTAGTTTAATTGTACGTCCCCTTATTGTATAGAAAGCTATAGGTTTTTAGAGTTCTCTCTATTTTCTCCAAACCTTTAATCATTCATATACAGCCATAACACTGCCCCTCAGCTATCTCTTTTCCAAGCTGAAGAGTCCTAGGTTTTGGGTTTTGTTTTGTTTTTAAGCATTGCTTAAAAACGGAAGTAGTTCCATACCCTTAATTAGTCTTCTTGATCTCTCTAGGCATATCATCACCTTTTATGAGCAAAACTGTACATAATATTCAAGAGGTAGGTACACCATGAATATGCACAATAGTAAAATGCCCAGTCTGTATCAATTTAAAAAATGACTTCCTAAATCACTCTTCTGAAAAGACTTCAAGCAGCTTTTCAAAATACTTAAAGTACTGGATATAGCTATACTTGTAGAAGAGAAACAAATTACTTCAAGTCGCTGGATATGATTGACCTATATTGAATTTGAAGTCATAAATGGTATCGCATCACACAAACTATGAGCAACACTAATCTAACTCCATATTAGATTTTTTTTTTTTTAAAGTGTCGTCAAGCCAGTGCTGACCCCTGGGTTTTCTTGGCAATATATCACCGGAAGTAGATTTCCAGGCCTTTTTTCCCCCCGAGGCAATGGAGGGTAAAGTGACTTTCCCAGGGTCACAAGGACTGCCAGTGGGATTCTAACCCTTGATGATCTGGGTACTAAGCAGTTGCTCTAATCACTAGGCTACTCCTCCACTCATATTAGGTATCATATCGCATTATTTTGGTCACAGTTGCCAGATATTGCAGGGGAGCACCATAAAAAAATTATAAAAACAAAATTGTAGTCAAATTTCTAACTGGCAGAGTATGGATACTACTACTTTTTGCAGGTTCTGTAAAAATACTGCATTACACATTGAGAATGCAGATTTATTCTAATATTATGGGGAAGGACACCAAGATTCAATGAAACCTTTGTGTTTTAATAACATTCTCTATCACTACTATGACTTATTTTCCAATAAGAGAAAAAAATGTATGTACAGAAAGTGAATATAAAAATACATTTTTGTTTCTGCATTCCTTTCCAAATGCCATTTTTACAAGACAGAGAGAGACTGAGATTGACTCGGAACGTGTAGATTTCTGATTACAACCCACAGGTTCCCAAAAGCTGCTTGGGAAAGGGAGAATAGCTAAAGCAAAGGCAATTTTCATTAAGTCTTTCTGGTCTCCCACTTCAGAAAAGATGTTCAGCACTACTTAGCAGCTCTACAGACCTGCAGCAGAAGTTTAACACAGTTGGAACTTATTTTCTGCTATACTAAACTGCAACCTTGTTATAAAGTGCAGAAAAAACAAAATTAATTATATATGCACCTACATACACACACAAACACACACAGAGCAATTCTGAAAAACAGCAAAGTTGAAAACATTCACAGCACCAAATTGCTAAAAAGATGAACCTCTGCCTTGGTAGTTACCTTGATTACAATCGATAACATTGCAGAATTCCCTGACGTTGTTTTCATTGATCTCAGCCTGTTTTCTCTCTATGAATGCTGATATCCTTCTGTCAATCTGCAGGGAGCAGGCAAGTATATTTTCCTGTGACTGTTCTGAATTAAAAGGGATCACTCAGCTGTGTTCAGATTCACTGCAGTTTTGTGGCACATATCAGAACATTCAATTTTCTATAGTCTTATTTCACAGTCAATATGTTAACTAAACATAAAATCCACAGCAAAAGTAGATATGGCCAAAATCTCAGGAGTATTAACTATCGCAAATTCAAAAACTATTTTTTATTTATTTATTTTTACTACATGCGGTAGCTACCCCCACTGGAAAGCATAGTTACTCACCTGTAACAGGTGATCTCCGGGAACAGCAGGAATTTAGTCTTCACATATGGGTATCGTCGGTACCGGCAGAGCCTGCGTGGGAACGCTCCCCAGTGTCCAATTAGGAAGCTTTTGGGAGCATCCCACAGCGCCTGCATGCTGCCTTCCCGACTTTCCCAAATGCCTCTCTCCAGTTGAGTTTAAAGCTGAGAAAAAGAGAGAGAGAGGGAAAGAGAAAGAGACAGAGAGATACAACTCCATGGGGAGGTGGGTGGGTTGTGAAGACTAAATTCCTGCTGTTCCCGGAGATCACCTGTTACAGGTGAGTAACTATGCTATCTCCAGGAACAAGCAGGAATGTAGTCTTCACATATGGGGACTCCCTAGCTGTAGATGCCAGGGAGAGACCCCAGAAGTTGTGTGTCCCTGTGAAAGGGCTCCACTTCCCCCCATGGATCTCTGGCATCCAACCGGGATGGTAGGTAGGAGTTGATTAGGTATGGAACAGGTGTTGGAGAACAGCCTGTCCAAACAAGGCATCCCTAGTTATGCACCTAGGGAAGAAAAATCCAAACTATGGTTACACGATGCAAGGTTCCACATTAGGAACCACCACACAGGAAAAGGATTTAGGCGTCATTGTGGATAACATGTTAAAACCCTCGGCCCAGTGTGCAGCGGCAGCCAAGAGAGCAAATAGAATTCTAGGTATCATAAGGAAAGGAATGGAAAATAAAACAAAAGATATTATAATGCCTCTATACCGTTCCATGGTGAGACCGCACCTTGAATATTGTGTGCAATTCTGGTCGCCGTATCTTAAAAAGGATATAGCGTTATTAGAAAAGGTTCAGAGAAGAGCCACCAAAATGGTAAAGGGGATGGAAGGATACTCCTATGAAGAAAGGCTAAAAAGGTTAGGGCTCTTTAACCTGGAAAAGAGACAGCTGAGGGGAGATATGATAGAAGTCTATAAATTAATGAACGGAGTGGAACGGGTAAACGTAGATCGACTGTTTACGTTATCAGAATATAGGAAGACTAGGGGACATTTTATTTATTTATTTATTTAGTATACATTTGTATACCGCTACTTCCAGCGATCAGCAGCGGTTTGATTACAGATTGGAAATTGTCAAATCATGACAGGAAATTTTTGAGGTATAAACACATTGATTAGACAGGAAAGCACAGCACACAGAGAACTATTTTACAGGGAACATGGGCTATGGAGGGTTAAGTGGCTTGCCCAAGACCACAAGGAGCACCTGTGGGACTAGAAACCCCAGTCCTTCCAGCCCAAGGTTGCTGTCCTCTAGTGGGATTTGAACCCCCGACCTTCCGGCCCGAAGTACCTTGCCCCAACCACTAGGCCACTCCTCCACTCGCAATGAAGCTACAGGGTAAACTATTTAAGACTAATAAAAGAAAATATTTTTTCACTCAACGTGTAATCAAACTCTGGAACTTGTTACCGGAGGATGTAGTAAAGGCTGTTAGTGTAGCTGGGTTTAAAAAAGGTTTGGACAAGTTCCTGGAGGAAAGGTCCATAAACCATTATTAAGAAGGGACCCAGGATATCAATGCTTGACCTAGTACAATCATTGCAGAACCTGTGTCTTTTGGGGAAACTGCTAGGTACGTATGACCTAGATTGGCCACTGTTGGAAACAGGATACTAGGCTTGATGGACCTTGGTCTGACCCAGTATGGCATATCTTATGTTCTTATCCCGGCGGGAGTCTTTGTCCAAGCAGTAATGGGCTGTGAAGGTATGAACCAAGGCCCAAGTGGCTGCTCGACAGATGTCATCGATAGACACAGAGTGCAGATGAGCCATTGAAGCTGCCATGGCTCTCACATTGTGAGCTGTGACATGGCCCTCCAGAGGAAGATTCTTACTCTGATAGGCAAAGGAAATACACTGTGCAATCCAGTTGGACAGTGTTCTCTTGGAGACTGGATGTCCCAAATGAGAAGGATCAAAAGCAACAGAGTTGAGAGGACTTTCTATGTTGCTGTGTTCTTTGCAAGTAAAAGGCTAAAGCTCTTTTACAGTCCAAGGTATGAAGATTCCTTTCTGCATTAGATGCATGAGGCCTTGGAAAAAAACACAGACAGGTAGACCACTTGGTTTAAATGAAAAGGCGAGACCACCTTTGGCATAAAGTGTGGATGAATCCTAAGCACTACCTTGTCATGATGGAACCTTGTATAAGGTGGATCAGCTACTAATGCCTGCAACTCACTGATGCGGCGTGCTGATGTGATTGCAATGAGAAAGATAACCTTCCAAGAAAGGAATTTCAATGATGTAGTAGCTAAGGGTTCGAAAGGTGGCTTCATGAGCTGACCAAGAACCAGGTTTAAAGTCCCATGCCACCGGTGGCGGCCTAATGGGAGGCTTAGCTAGAAGAAGGCCTCTCATGAATCTTGCTATAAGAGAATGGTAGGAAATAGATTGCCCATTTAGAGGCTTGAAAGAAGCTGCAATAGCACTCAAATGGACTCTTACTGAGTTAGTTTTAAGTCCTGCATTGGATAAACGAAGGAGATACTCCAGTAATGATTTCAGAGGTATCACAAGGGGGTTAAGACCCTTCTGCGAACACCATATGGTAAACCTTTTCCACTTGAAAGCATAAGAGCATCTTGTGGAAGACTTCCTGGAAGCATAAAGGATATCCTTTACTTGCTGAGGAAGGTTAAGATCATGATTATCTAGGCCTTCAGCAACCAAGCCCTGAGATGCAGAGACTGGGGATTGGGATGCCATAACATCCCAATGGAGTGGAGGAGTAGCCTAGTGGTTGGGGCAAGGTACTTCAGGCCGGAAGGTCGGGGGTTCAAATCCCACTAGAGGACAGCAACCTTGGGCCGGAAGGACTGGGGTTTCTAGTCCCACAGGTGCTCCTTGTGGTCTTGGGCAAGCCACTTAACCCTCCATAGCCCATGTTCCCTGTAAAATAGTTCTCCAAGTTATAATGCCCTGTTCAATGTAATTTCAGTTTGTTCAATGTAAACCGCACTGATGCAGAATAGCGCGGTATATAAGAGAATTAAATAAATAAAAAATAAAAACATTCCGTCCTCCTGAGACAGGAGATCTGGAGCAGATCCTAACTCCAGGGAGGGAGCTTGAGAGAGATGTAGAAGCAGAGGGTACCACACTTGCCGTGGCCAATGTGGAACTATGAGAATCATACGGCCTCTGTCTCTCTGAAGCTTGAATAGGGTTTGGGGAATTAGGGGAATGGGTGGAAAGGCATAAAGGAAGTCTTGACCCCAGTGGAGGAGGAAAGCATCCCTGGCCTGAGAGCCCTGAGCTGGAATTCTGGAACAGAACCAGGGAAGTTTGGCATTCAACGGACTTACAAAGAGGTCTATGTCCGGGGTTCCCCAAATTTGAAAAATCTTGGCCACCTGGTCTGTATGTAGAGACCATTCGTGTGGAAACAGAACTCAACTGAGTCTGTCTGCCCACGAGTTTTGTATGCCTGGAAGATACACTGCCAGGAGATGAATCTGATGCTCTCTGGCAAGGGCCCATAGTCACAAAGCTTTGTTGCAAAGCGACAGAGAGCCTGTTCCCCCCCCCCCCCCCTGTTTGTTCACGAAGAACATGACTACTTGATTGTCCGTATGAATGAGGACTGTCTTGTAGCTGAGCAGGGTGTGGAACACTCGAAGAGCAAGGAAGATTGCTCTGAGCTCCAAGAGATTGATATAGAGTAGTTACTCACCTGTAACAGGTGTTCTCCAGGAGCAGCAGGAATCAGTCCTCACATATGGGTGACGTCAGCGCCGACGGAGCCCTCATGGAGCAATTTCCCCAGCTTTCAAAGAAAGCCTTTGGGAATTGCAGCGCGCATGCGCGGTCCCCTTCCCGCCCAAGGGTGCCATCTTGCTCAGTCTGATGACATAGCTAAAAGACAACAAACAAATTAGCAAAAACAAAATCATAGGACTGCAACTCCAAGGGAAGGAGGGAGGGTTGTGAGGACTGATTCCTGCTGCTCCTGGAGAACACCTGTTACAGTTGAGTAACTACTCTTTCTCCAGGACCAAGCAGGAAGTCAGTCCTCACATATGGGACTCCCAAGCTTAAGGCTACCGGAGACCTCAAGCACAAAAATGAGCTCCCTGTAGCTCAGCAGCACAGAAAGAAGGAATCTTCTCTGAAAACGCCCCCGACCGGTAGCCCAACACCAGGGCCGGAGGGTAGGAGTTGCCTAAAACCTCAAAGAGATTATGGAGGACTGCCTGTCCGAAAGCACTGTCCCTGCGGGACTCCCTCTCCAGGCAGTAATGGGCCGCAAAAGTCTGGCTTGAAGACCAAGTAGCGGCCCGGCAGATGTCTGCCAACGGAACAGAGCGGAGATGAGCCACTGACGCAGCCTTCGCCCTAACACGATGAGCCGTGACTCGACCCTCCAACGAGAGGCCGGCTGCTCCATAAGCCCAAGCGATACAGTCAGCAACCCATATGGACAAAGTACGCTTGGAGACAGGTAGCCCCAACTTATTGGGGTCAAAAGAAACGAAGAGCTGAACAGCCCTCCTATGCTCCCGCGTACGGTCAAGGTAGAAGGACAAGGCCCTCCTACAGTCCAAGGTATACAGGACCATTTCAGCCCAGCTGGTGTGCGGCCTGGGAAAGAAGGTCGGATGAACCACCTCCTGGTTGAGATGAAAAGGAAAAACCACTTTTGGAAGAAACTTAGGGTGAGTCCGTAAGACTACCCGATTTCAGTAGAACATAGTGTAAGGAGGATCAGACACTAGGGCCTGCAGTTCACTAACGCGCCTAGCAGAGGTAAGGGCTACCAAAAACAAGGTTTTTCCAGGAAAGAAAACAAAGAGGGCAGGTAGCCATAGGTTCAAAGGGCGGACAGGTAATCAGCTGCAAGACCACATTCAGATCCCATTCAGGGGCTGGTGGGCGCAAAGGAGGCTTAAGGAGAAGGAGGCCTCGGAGAAAACGAGCCACCAAAGGGTGGTTGGAAAGAGGCCTGCCGTCCACCGGTGCGTGATGCGCAGAGAGAGCACTGAGGTGGACCCTGACAGAGTTGGACTTAAGGCCAAGATTGGAGAGGTAAAGCAAATATTGCAAGACCACTGCCACCAAGCAGGAGAAGGGATTCTCAGACTGCTGAGCACACCATACGGAGAACCAACACCACTTAAGAGCATAGGACTTCCGAATGGATGGCCGCCTGGAGGCCAAGACGACCTCTTCCACCTCCCGAGACAGCAGGAGGGGAGCAAGGACTACCCTTTCAGCAGCCAGGCCATCAGATGAAGGGACCGGAGGTTGGGGTGTAGGAGAGTCCCCTGATCCTGTGACAGGAGATCAGGTTGAAACCCCAGAGGAAGAGGAGTGTCCACCGCCAGCTGCAGCAGAAGCGGGAACCAGGGTAGTCTCGGCCACCTGGGAGCTACCAGGATCAACGAGGCTCTGTCCCTGAGAACCTTGAAGAGCGTCCGAGACACTAGTGGCATGGGAGGAAAGGCATACAACAGGCCCGTGGACCACGGAATCAGAAAGGCATCCGCCGCTACTCTGAGAGGATGCGGTTGTCGAGAGCAGAATCTGGGAAGTTGCCGGTTCAGAGGACTGGCAAAAAGATCCATGGTGGGGAAGCCCCACTTGAGAAAGATCCGTTGAACCACCAACGGATCCAATCTCCACTCGTGTGGCTGGAGGATCCTGCTCAGCTTGTCTGCCAGGTAATTTTCCTGACCCGGGAGATAGACAGCTTTGAGGAGGATGCCATGGCCGACTGCCCAAGAGCACAGTTTTTGTGCCTCTTGACAGAGAAGGAAGGAGCCTGTGCCCCCTTGTTTGTTCACGTAGAACATGGCAACTTGATTGTCCGTCTGGATCAGCACAGCTCTGAGCTCCAGGAAGTTTATCTGCTGAGCAGACTCCCAAGGGGTCCAGAGGCCTTGAGTACATGTCCCTTGGCAATGTGCTCCCCAACCCAGAAGAGAAGCATCGGATATCAGTACCTGAGAAGGCGGAGACGATTGAAAATCCACTCCTAGCACTAGGTTTGGCAGATGAAGCCACCACCGCAGAGAAGAGACCAGCAGGTCGGATATCTGTACTGAGTCCACCAGGCTCCCTGTGGCCTGATGCCATTGAGTGCGAAGGCACCACTGAGCAGGTCGCATGTTCAGGCGGGCATTGGGGGTCACATGGACCGTGGAAGCCATATGGCCGAGCAGTCTCAGAAATTGCCTGGCAGAGACCAGGGAATTGCTGTGAAAGTGGCTGGCGAGATCCATGAGCCTGTGGGCCCTGTCCAGAGGCAGGAAGGCACGCGCCTGAAGAGTGTCCAACCTGGCGCCTATGAATTCGAGATTTTGAGAGGGGAGCAAAGTGGACTTTGCGAAGTTTATGACAAATCCCAAGTGCTGGAGTAGAGTCACAGTGCAATGAGTGGCCTGAGTGGCTTCTTGGGAAGACTGGGCTCGGATGAGCCAGTCGTCCAGGTACGGAAACACAAAAAGACCTTGAAGCCTCAGGTAGGCCGCCACCACTGCCAGGCACTTGGTGAACACCCTGGGAGCGGAGGATAGGCCAAAGGGCAGTACCCTGTACTGGTAATGATTTCCTCCCACAACAAATCTGAGATATTGTCTGTGGTCTGGATGAATAAGGATGTGAGTATACGCATCCTTTAGATCTAAGGAGCACAGCCAGTCTCCCTGCTGGAGGTAGGGCAGCAGGATTCCAAGGGTAAGCATCTTGAACTTTTCCCTCTCCAGGAACTTGTTGAGGATTCGCAAGTCCAGGATGGGTCTGAGGCCTCCTGTTCTTTTTGGTACCAGAAAGTACCTGGAATAAAAGCCGTGACCTCTCAGGTGGTGGGGCACCAGTTCCACAGCCTGTTCCTGAAGAAGACTTGCTAACTCCTGGAGGAGTAAGTCCCTGTGCAGAGGGAGTCTTGGAGGCTCCCCTGGAAAGTAGGAGGGAGGTACCTGGTGAAAGTGTAGAAGATAGCCTTTTTGAACTATATGAAGCACCCAGGTATCTGATGTGATGGCTGACCACCTGTGGGCAAAGTGGACCAGCCGGCCTCCTGTGCTGAGAGGAACCAGCGGAGGGGAAGAGGCTATGCTGACGGAGTCAAAAACCCCCACCCTGCTGAGCAGGGGCCGGTGTTGTGGGCTTGGGGGCCTGCTGCCTACGGGACCCATTACCCCATCCCTTGGCCTGTTGACCCTGTTGGGGAGCTGCTGAGGCCTGAAAATGAGGGTAGTGTTTATAGGCAGTCGCCTTCCTCGGGTAAAAGGGCTTTTTTCCCGACCCCTTCTTCTTCTGAGAAGGGGCAGAGGTTTTTCTGGATAGCCAAGTCCTGGTCAGAGTCTCGGTCTCGATCTGTGCAGCCTTTTCAGCCATGGGCTTGCCAAAGAGGTTTTCACCTCTGCAAGGGACATCGACCAACTTGTCCTGTACCCATGGCTCGAGGTCGGATGACTGAAGCCAAGCCTGTCGGCGGGCACAGATGCCGGCTCCGGCTACCCGAGCCGACGCTTCGAAGCCATCGTAGGCTGCTCGAGAAATAAATTTGAGCACTCTCGAATACCAGTGGACAAGGCCTGGAACCTCTGCAAAGGTTCCTCGGAGAGACCAGCAGAGAACCCGGCAATCTCCTTTGCCAGGTCTCGGAGATACATGCCCATGTAGAGCTGGTAGGTCTGGACTCGACAAGCAAGCATAGAGCCCTGGAAGCACTTCCTACCGAGGGCATCCAGGTTCTGGGCCTCCCGGCCGGGAGGCACCAAGGAGTGCATCTTTTGACTCTTGAGTCGATGCATGGTCGATTCCACCACCATGGAATGGTGCGGTAGTTGTGCCTTTTGGAAACCGGGGCTCTTGCGGACTCGATAAATGGAATCGACCCGCTTGCTTAACGCCGGGCTCTCCCACATGCGGAAGAGAAGTCGCTCCAGCATCGGAGGAACCAGTACAGTAAAGGCCTCCTTCGGGGGAGAGTCATACTGGAGGGCATCGAGCTCTTCGGCTCGAGACTCCTCCTCGGGATCCGTGGGGAAGGCCAAGGCCTTGGCCATATCCCGCACGAAGTCCGAGAAGCGGGTGTCCTCTGGGGGGGACCGTCTCCGAGGTTCGGACTCGGGCGAGTCCGATGGGACACACCGAGTCCGAAAAGTACCGGGTGACTCTTCGTCCTCCATCTCCCAGCCCGACTCCTCGGAGGAGGAATCGAGCGGTTCCGGTCGGGCAGGCACCGACGCCCTCCGCCCCGACGCCGAGGCCGGCATCAACGATCTTGGTCCCAAACGGGAGGCCGAGGAAAACCGTGACCGAGGATCGACTCGAGCTCGCATGGACTCGAGGATCGGCTCGGTCTCCGGGGTCGACTTGGACGTCAACGTCCCAGTGGTCGGGGCAGATGCACTGGCAAGGCCAGCGATCAATGCCCGCTGCTGGTCCATGAAGGCAGCGAAACTGCTCTCCAAGGCCGTCAACCTGAGTCCGAGCTCAGGAGACCCAGCAGCCCCTGACTCGGGCCCCGACGGTGTCGGGCCCGACGTCAGCTCCTTCGGAGGCGAGTCCACAAGGACTACAGTATTCACGTGTCCAGGAGACTCCATCTCGAGACGAGGATGTTTTGAAGGCCTCTCCGACTCCGAGGACCTGGGACGGCTATCGGGGCTATGCGACCTGGCCCTCGAGGAACCAGGAGCGTCCAACGCCGCCCTCGCGGGTTTTTTCTTCCTATGATGTTCCCGGGCAGGAGACCCCCGCTCAGAGGAACTCCGACGATGCTCAGGACCAGAGTCCCGGGATGTCGAAGCCTCTGACGAGGTTCGGGCCCGGCCGGACACGGAGTCAGAGAAGATTCTTTCTTTTTGATGCTGCCGAATCCTCAACGCTTTTGAGGACATTTTGCCACACGGACCACAGATCATCAGGTCATGATCGGGTCCGAGGCAGCAGAGACAGCAGTCGTGTGTGTTGGTAAGAGACATAAGCTTCTTACAGCGATCACACTTTTTAAACCCGCTGGCAGCCATCGGGGGAAAAAGGGCCCCTGCGAGGTCAAAAGACAGGGCTGCCAGTGAAAAAAGAAAAAATGGCGCGAATGCTAGTCACGAAGGACAAAAACCGAAAAAATAAAGAACGGACTCGATACCGGCGTATCGGGTCCGGGCGGCAAAAGGATCTGGCGTCAAACCGAGAAAAGATTATTAAAGAAAATCAACTTTTTCAGCGGCGATCAAACAAGTCTGTAGGGCTCCGCCGAAAAAATTAGACTGAGCAAGATGGCACCCTTGGGCGGGAAGGGGACCGCGCATGCGCGCTGCAATTCCCAAAGGCTTTCTTTGAAAGCTGGGGAAATTGCTCCGCGAGGGCTCCGTCGGCGCCGACGTCACCCATATGTGAGGACTGACTTCCTGCTTGGTCCTGCAGAAGTAAATGAGTCTCCTGTGGAGTCCAAGTGCCTTGGGTGGAGAGGTCTTGCAGATGAGCTCCCCAATCCATTGGTGAAGCATCTGTTGTGAGAGTTGCCTGGGGTAAGGGCTGTTGAAATGGGGACCCCAGCAACAAGTTCTGAGTGGAATGCCACCATTGGAGGGACAAAATAAGGCGATTTGTGTTTGCTATTTTGTCTGACAGGCACCCTGATGCCTGGGTCCATTGAGTGGATAAAGTCCACTGGGCTGCTCTCGTATGGAGGCGAGCATAAGGAACCACATGCACGGTAGATGCCATGTGGCCTAGTAGTTGTAGCATTTCTCGGGCAGTGATGAGGTTTTAGCACTGCTTGAGAAGCTAACTGCACCATGCGAAGGCAACGGGCCTGGGGAAGATAGGTCCTTGCCTTTTTGGTATCCAGCAAAGCTCCTATGAATTCTAGAGACTGAGTGGGAGTTAGACTGGATTTTGGGACGTTTATGACAAGACCCAAATACTGAAGGATACGCATTGTGCAAGATAGGGAGGTCCTGGCCTCTGACTCTGATGGGGCTCGAATGAGCCAGTCGTCTAAGTAGGGGAAGATGAATATCTCTAGAGTGCGGAGAAATGCTGCTACCACAGCCATGCATTTCGTGAACACTCTTGGTGCTGAGGCCAGGCCAAAAGGAAGCACCCTGTATTGGTAGTGCTTTCCCTGAAAAAGGAACCGAAGGAACTTTCTGCGACTTTCTGAGAACATGAGTGTACGCATCCTTGAGATCTAGAGAACAAAGCCAATCCTGACTCTGAAGGTATGGCAGCAGAGTTCCTAAAGAAATCATCTTGAATTTATCTTTGAACAGGAATTTGTTCAATTCTCTGAGGTCCAAGATAGGTCTGTATGCCCCTGTTTTCTTTGGGATAAGGAAATAGGGGGAGTAAAACCCCGTACCCTGTTGATGAATGGGTACTTCTTCTATTGCCCCTTGGGCAAGAAGCATAGTGACCTCTTGATCTAACAGGTTGATGAGAGAGGTCTGAGAATTGAACTGTCTTACCATTGTGGAAGGGGGCATGCACAGAAAGTGCAGCTTGTACCCCTCTCTTATAATGGAGAGTGTCCAATGCTCTGCTGTTATCTGCTCCCACCTGGGGGCAAAGTGACATAACCTTCCTGGAATGGTGGAAGGCTCTGGTCCATTGAGGGCCAGGAAGGCTAAGTTCTCTAGATGAAAGTCAAAGGCCTTGTGGCGGCTGAGATTGCTGAGACGGTTGAGGCTTAGCAGTCTTTGCTTTCCTTTGTTTAGGTGGTTGCTGACCTTTCCGGGTAGGCTGAGCTGTAGAACGTCCCTGCTGAGAATAAGAGATAAAACCTCTTCTTTTTTGAGAAGAAAGGCTTCTTGAAAGACTTCTTTCTCACAGGATCAGCTGTGGCTTTGGATAGCCTATCCAAAGGAGTTGTCAGCATCTAATTCACTGGCTTTTTCTTGCCAATTTTTGCCAAATAGATACTCACCTGTACAAGGGATATTGCCCAGTTTGTCCTGCACCCAGAGCTCCAAATCGGATGCCTGGAGCCAGGCAATTCTACGTGCACCTATGGCAATGGCAGAGGCTCTGCTTATGCACTCAAAGTAGTCAAAAGCTGCATGGATGACAAATTTAGAAACATCCTGGGCATGTTTGACCAGTGTGAGAAAATCCTGCCTTCTATCCTCAGGAAGAAGAGGGCTCAAAACCTCTAAATCACCTGTGACTTCTTTAAGGAACATTCCCATATACAAGACATAGGAACTGATCTTGGCAGAAAGCATGGAAGCCTGGAAAGTACGACGTCCAAAGGCATCCAAAGTTCTACACTCACGTCTTGGAGGATTAGAGGCATGCCTCTTTGCACTTCTGATCCTTCTCAGAGCTGATTCCACTACAATAGAGTAGTGAGGAAGCTGAGTTTTCTAGAATCCAGGACAAGGAGGGACTCGATACATGGTATCCAGTCTGCGAAAGTGAGGAGAGGTGGTGAGAGATGTCTCCCACATTCTCAACATGAGATCATGTAAAATTTCATGGATAGGCAAGGTAGCTGCCTCCTTAGGAGCTTTGGGATACTGTAAAATCTCCAACTCCTTAACTCTGGGCTCTGTTTCAGGAGCCACAGTAATGGACAAACCACGAGTCACCTCCCTAATAAAGTCCTGAAAGGAGATATCTTCTGGAGGAGACATCCTAGGTTTAGGAGAGGAAGGCTCCTCCGGGAGAAGTATTCCGGTACCGACAGAGCTGTCAGAATCCTCAGAGTCCTCTGAGGATTCGAAGTACCTTCTGTCCGGATGCTCTTGAAGAGCCCGATACCCGTACTGAGTGAAGTCGGTACCGGGGTATTGGTACCAGAAGGCATTGCATGACTGGGTGCCGGCACAGCCGACACCGATGTCGATGCTATCGGTGCCGGTACCGGTTGAACTGTCTGACGCGGTTCTGAGGGCGTCGATGCCGCAAGGAGAGCTGCCAGACTGCGTTCAATAGCCAGGAACCTCTGGTCTATCGATGCTGCTGATGCCTGGAGATCGGTACCAGAAGCAGCCGGTACCCCAGAGCATGGCACCAGTAGTTCTGCCGAGGTCGAGGCCTCGAGAACGTCCTGGAGCCCCGATAATGCTTTGGAAACCGAAGTCTCCCGCCGGGGCAATTTTGCTGGTACAGAACCCTCAAGGACAATGCCAGAGGCATCTCGATGCTTAGAAGGAGATCTACCCTTTGAGGTCCAGCTGGACTTATGTTTAGTTACCCGAGATCCATAGGAGGAAGACGAAGCCCTGGAAGACGTCGATGCAACCGAAGCTGCATCAGAGGGAAAAAGGGCGCTGAGCTTGGCAGCTCAGGTTTGTCGACCCCTCTTGGACATCATAGCACAAGCCATAAACTCGGAGATGGAGTGGTCAGGACCTAAACATTTAAGACACCACTCGTGGGTGTAGGTGACGGAGATGGTACCGCCACACAGTGCATTTTTTAAAACCCGAGGCGGGTTTCTCCATGATGGAGGAAATTTTGGGCCTAAGGCCCAAAATGGCGCATGCACCTCTAAAAGAAAAGTTTGGAAAAAAGATGATTAATTTTATTTATTTATTTTTTTTTTTAAAGAATGAAAGAAGAACCGGCGGTACCGGTGAAGCGTCAAGGAAGGCAGACGCGACCACAAAAAGATTAAGGAAAAAAATTTTCTGCGGTGACAGGAACACGACCTGCTGGCTCCATGGAAAACGAAGAACTGGAGAGAGGCAGTTGGGAAAGGCGGGAAGGCAGCACGCAGGGGCTGTGGGATGCTCCCAAAAGCTTCCTAATTGGACGCTGGGGAGCATTCCCGCACAGGCTCCGTCGGTACCGACGATACCCATATGTGAAGACTACATTCCTGCTTGTTCCTGGAGATAATATCACCTATTCCAGAGTAGATATACAGTGAGTTTAAATACCTGAGGCATGGCCAGTTCTTGTAGCTCGCAAAGACCATCCTTGGGTGAAAATGAACAAATACCCTAATGACACCAATGATTTTAAACATTTGGAACCTTATATCATGAAGGCTCAGATGACTTGCTGGCACTGCTGTAGAAACAAACTATTTTAAAGGATTCCTACTGCTTGATGACAGATGTGTTACTCATTCTCTCCATTACAGGCCTAGCTGCTTTTTGGGCAAAATTAAAAAATATTGCTTGCATGTTCTTAAAAAATACCTCAAACCCCCCCCCCCCCCCACCCTTTGTTTAGAGTTTTAAATTTGGCTCTTGACCCACTACTGCCAGTGAGAAACCAGCCTCGTCCCTATGCTGAGAATATTTCACATGTTGATATTGGTCATGCAGCGTCTCAGGCTTATGGAAGTACTTCAAGATGCACCACAGAAACCCATCCCAGAGTCGCCTTCCTCTACAATAAACAGTTCTTAACCAGTGTGTCAGGACACACTGATATATCAAAAAAATTTGACAGACAGCAAACTTGTGCTTTCATTAAACAGTGTGTGTGCACCTACAGGCTTGGGAATGTGAACAGCCAGAAGGGTCATATACTTGAAATCCCAATAACCAGTCCCTATTTCTGCTTCCCCACCAACCCCAATGATCATTGCGGCCAATGAACCCCCAACTGGAAATATTGCCATATGCTGTTATCTCCCCTCCGGTAGTTATTACTGTGAAAACAGAACAAAAAAAAAAGTTAAAGAAAACCTTTCTCCAGCACACCCCCTAGTGATCAGCAATGGATGAAACATAATAAAACAATGTTTAAGACAGAGGAAACATTTTTCTTTATTCTCCAGATTACAGCCATAGAACATGAAAACAAGAGCACAGACACAACCCTGGAAATTTAGAAGTTATTTATGCAGTTTTTGTGTGGAAAAAAGAGAAAAAAAAAAGGCACATGGATTCACCTTCACAACTGCAATCATATGACTTTCTGGTAGACGTCTCCAGAAGCCAAAAGTCCAGAGATAC
Organism: Ichthyophis bannanicus; assembly: GCA_033557465.1. NCBI lineage: Eukaryota > Metazoa > Chordata > Amphibia > Gymnophiona > Ichthyophiidae > Ichthyophis > Ichthyophis bannanicus. The sequence continues at coordinate 343,287,627 of CM066037.1, forward strand.
TTCCTCAGCAAGTCTAAAGTAATAAATTACCACCTTCTCAACAGCCAGGTTTCAGTCGTGATGAGACGATGGGATGCAGTAGCAAGCTTTGGTTCTTGGTAAAGATTCTGGGGTCAAGGATTCTAATGATTACCACCACCAGGAGAAGAAGCCAGCTAATACAGTGCCATGAATATCATACCCTCTGCCCCTTCCAAATTTTACTGTTTAGGCTAACAGTATGGGAGACATATGGACAGGCTGTCCCCTAATCAAACAATACTTCGGTTGATATCTTACCTCTGATCTCATCCCTTTGCCAAAACGTTTGTTCAACATAGTTACCAATAGATCCAATTACATGTAAGTATAAAAAGAAAAGAAAAGCCATGCTAAGACAGACTAAGGTCTATAGAGTCCAGCATCTTGTCTCCGACAGTGGCCAGCCTAGACCACAAGTACTTGGCTAATCCTAAAAAGTAGATCTATTTTTCATATTTCATTTAGAGGGATAAGTGATTACTCTGTCAAGTCTATCTAGCTAATAGTTTTTATAGTCTTTTTTTTCTCCAGGAACTTATCCAAACCTCTTTTGAATTCTGTTATATTAGTCCCCATTCAAAGATTATCCTGAATTCCATATCACTAGTGAGGATCTAGCAAAATGTCCTTCTGCTAGAATGCTTTCTATCTCACTAGAAAAGTGACCTTTAGGGTCACCTGATCTCAGAGCATTCAGGACAAACCTCTCCAATGGGCTGATGTAACTTGATTCAATTAGGACATGGGACTTTGTGGTATTAAGTTCCTCTTGGAGAATTCCATAACCCAGACTGGATACATCTGTGGTCAGAACAATTTGATACTGTAAAACTTGGAAGGGTAATCTCGCTCCTATTGTGATGAACAGCTATGTTAGATTCTGAGTGCTTTAATAATCTTAATGTGATCTTAGTCTCCAAATTGCTTGAGAGCACCGAGACTTCAATGTTCATTAAGTATGCTTCATGTGAAGGCAAGAAAGTTCTCCCTATACTGCCACCCTTTTTTCATGTTCCCTGATCTTCCTCAAAGGATGCATGCCATTCAAACGTATATCTTTATTTATTTATTTATATATATTTGACAAGTTTTGTATCCCGCTTTTTTCTTCAATCAAAGTGATCACAATACCGTACAAGGTTATACAAAGGTAAGGGAAACATACATCACTTTATAATTACATCAACGCGATGGAGACTGGGAGTACATAACACAGAAAACACAGTACAAACTTTACATAACATTTAACTACAAACAGCATACCAGTAAACACGATTATCATGGAGCAGCTGTCTCCCCAGTCCTACACCTAAGGGCCACGTGAAAGGGCCCTCTGGCGAGGCCTTCAGGCACGGGTACACCCAGTGGAGCTCTTCTTTTTAAAGTTGATCTTTCTCCTCCGATTAGGCTTGAGCTCTGGAGTGGGGGGAAAGCCTTCTTTCCCGCTCCCCTGCTCGACCCACGATGGGGGAGCTCGGTGGTGGTAGGAGCTGCTGTGCGCCCAGTGGAGCTCTTCTTTTTAAAGTTGATCTTTCTCCTCCAATTGGGCTTGAGCTCTGGAGTGGGGGAGGAGCCTTCCTTCCCGCTCCCCTGCTCGACCTGCGATCGGGGAGCTCGGTGGTGGTAGGATATGTTACAACATCCTTTTTCTTTCTTCACCAGCTTAATCTACTTCAGTCATTCTTGGACAAGAATTATCTGCTCGCACTTATTCATGCATTTATTCTCAATAAACTTGAGTATTGCAATGCCATTCTTGCTAGTACAGTTGCCAATATTATGTGGCTCCAGCTGATTCAGAATTGTTCTGCAAAGCCCATCTTTACTACCAAGAAACTAGATCACGTTACTTCCCCCCCACCCCACTTTCTGCATGGTCTTCATTAGTTTCTACTTTCTTATTACATTAAGTTCAAATTACTGAAATGAGCTCCGATACACCTGTTTACTTTGCTAAACTGTTGAGCCACTACATCTCTTCTGGTAACTCTGTTAGCAATTCCATCTCTTACTATAATCAGACTCGAGTATTTGAATAGCTTTTTGCTATCAGGCATCTATAATTTGGAACCCTGTCAATTTCTCTCCATACAAGTATCATTTATACTTCTTTCAAAAAGGACCTGAAGACATGGTCGCTCAAGTAGACCTTTGGATTTTCTCCAACCCTGTCTAGGATTGCCGTGTCATATCTTAGGAGTTACTGGATCCGATTTTCTCATCTGCTTGCTCTTTTTGTGATTTTCTGATTCTCTACATTGTTTTACTGTACCCTTCCCTTTTTAATTGTAAACCATCTTGTTTTTGTTATGAAACCAGGTACAATCAAACAAATAAAACGAAACTAAGGATGGGCCTCAATCTCCATTTTCTTAGGAACTAGGAAGCAAGTGGATGAACTTCTTGCCCACTTTCCTGTGGTGGGGCAGGTTAAACTACATAGGTCTGCAAGAGAGATTTTCAACTTCAGCAGGGCCTGGTGAAGTGAGCTTGAATGGCCCTTTGAAAGATTTCCAATTATCCTGCTTACAAGGGGTCCACTGTTTGTGAAAATCTCAGTCCATCTCCTATCCAAAGAACTATTCAGACACTTGAACTGACTCTCTTCTAGACCCAGCCCTACTTTTCATTAGGTAGTTGTGAAAAGCATGGAGTTTGTTTCCTCATGCTACCCATCATTTCAGCCCTGTCCTCTAGGATCTATAGAACTGCCTCAAGTAAAGGTTGGCTTCCCCCACAATCCATTAAAAAAAAAAAAAAAAAAAAAAAACACTTGCAGAACAGAAGACAGACCCGAGATGGAGAGCATCTTGAGAGCAGAAACACAGAATATAAAACAATGCTGCTGTTAAGCGTCATCAGTTTGATGTTTATTCCTGGCAACCCTGTGAATATTTATCCAAGTTGCCTGGGCTTTCTTGGAAAGGTGCAACCAGAAGTAGATTGCTAGGCCTTTAAGCAGGTATTGTTTTGGGCAGACTAAATGGGCCTAATGGTCCTTACTGCCTGGTGTAATTTCATAGATCTCTGGCTTTCTCCTCACTTAACCACCAGGGATTTTCTGTGCATTTTTAACACTTCTGTTGCTGGTTTTCACCTCCACCATCTCCACTGCCGGGCTGTTTCTTGAATTCACCACTCTTCCCATAAAGAAATCACTTCAGATCATGTTACTCCACTGCTTAATCCATGCCCACCCATAAAAGTGGTACGAGGGTACTTGATAACATCCAGTCTCATTCACATTCTTTCCAAAGAGATTGCCTCTTAAGTACAACTTGTCACTGAGCCCATCCTTCAAATCTTCCTTGAAGCCCTCAGTCACACTGTTCCATGAGGGCCGAGAAGCATGATATTCACCCACTGCTAGCTCAAATATGAACATAAGACATGCAATAATGGATCAGACAAAATGTCTATAGAGCCCAGTATCCTGTTTCCAACAGTAGCCAATGCAGGTCATAAGTCCCTTATTTGGATTTAGCTCACACCTTTTCAGAAGTTCAAGGCAAGTTACATTCAGGTACAGTGTATTTTCCTGTCCTGGAGCTCTTACAATCTATGTTTGTACCTGAGACAATGGAGAGTTAAGCGACTTGCCCAAGGTCATAATGAGCAGCAGTACCTGTTGGGTTCCCAAAAGGTGTACAGATTCCATTATGCTTATCCCAGGGGTAAGCTTGGGGTTGGATAAGGTATTAAAAGGAAGCAACAAGTGTGGGCATTATTTAGTTATAACATTTAAATACCACCTTCCTGAAATCCCATTTTATTTTATTTGGCTGTTTTTCCATACCACTTTTCTTTTAAAGAGAGCGGTTTACATATAACCTACTATGAATAGGCTGTTGGACCATAGGTACAGGTACATTAAAACTGCATTTATACAGTTGCTGGAGGAGATAAGGGGGTGAGCTGTTTGGTGGCAATTTAATATCGGGAAACGTTTTACACACATGAGATTAAGTACAGTGTGTGGCTTATGCGAGTAGACCATTGGATGGTTTATGTTGAGTTTCCGAAGTGTCCTATGACTAGATAGGTCTTTCGATCCTTGCAGAATGTTGCAAGTTCAAAAGTTTTTTGTTTTTTTTTTGTTTTTTTTAAAGGTAGTATATTCTATAATCCTTACGCATATAGGGAGAATGAGCAGGTACAGGCATATTGGCTTCTTTTTGTTCTGTTGATAGACAGGTTTTGGAGTGCATTGTCTTCTGGCTCTGTATGTCCAATTTCTCTTACCGTTAATTTCCTTTCCTGGAATCCTGCTAGAACAACCCAGACTAGTGGGTTATGTCCCCCAGCCAGCAGATGTTGGAGACAGAGACAGTACCAAAAAGTTCAGCGACCCAGCCCTGACATATATAGCAGTCACCCTAGAGGTCACATTCAGTATACTCCTGAAAGAGCAGAGGAACGATATAGTGCCCATGAAGCACAACATATGGTGAACTAGTAAGCCCTGTGCAAAAGGCACAACAGTGCAACAGTGAGCTTCTCGGAGAATCCAGACAGAAGAGCACCAGGTAGCGCCTGGAACAGCGCCTGGATTGAGGCTTTGCTATGTTCAGTAAAAAGACTGTCCAAAACACAGAAGTGGGTGGATCCTGGACTGGTCTAGCAGGATTCCAGGAAAGGAAATTAACAGTAAGGGAAATTTCTTCTTCCAACTCATCCTACTAGACCAGGCCAGACTAGTGGGAAGTACCAGAGCTATACCATCCCAGGGCAGGAAGAGACAGCTACCAACACCACTCTGGCCCTGAAGATCAGAGTCTCACACCTGTAAATTAAGGCAGTAATGGTGAGCAAATGTAGACAGTGAGGACCAGGTTGCTGCTCGACAGATGTCAAGGTGGTTCATATGTGACTGTTCCACCCAAGAAGTTGCTTGCGCACACGTGGCGTGAGCCCGAAGCCCACAAGGCACCAGTTTACTCTGCAAAATGTAGGCAGACTCAATGGTATGCTTAATTCAGTATGCAATTGTCGCTTTAGAAGCCACTAGGCCTTTGTCACATCCTGCGAACAGGACAAACGGTCAGTGTTCCAAAACAAATTTGTCACTTGAAGATAACGGCAGAGTACCCTACTGACATCAACTGCAGAGTCCACTGTTACTGCCAACGCTGTCTTCCTGAGCAAAGGAGGGGAGAGAAATGACCTGGTTGAGATGAAAGGTCAAGACCACCTTTGGCAAGAAAGAAGGAACCAGCCTTAGGGTGACTCATTCTGGGGAAAAGGCAAGGAAGGGGTCCCGACATGAAGGGGCCTGCAATTCCGAAATGTCTCTCGAAGAATGTGATGGCGACCAAGAATAAAGCTTTGAAGGTTAGGTCCCTGATGGTGGCCCCATTAAGGGGTTCAAAGGGGGGGCCACATAAGGCACCTTATAACCAGGGACAGGTCCCACGACAGAACAACTGGCCGAAGCAGAGGGTGCAAGGATGTGCCCCTCAAGGGCTGTGACCTGCACCCTAAGAGAATTGACAGCTAAAAACTTATCATACTCGTCCTGCAGAACACCAAGACATAAGGAATCCGGACCCACCAGGGAGACAGGTTCTGCTGGGAAGACCGGGTCTCAAAGGAGCACCAGACCCAGGCATATGCCATTGAGGTGGAGGGGCATCGGGCCTTAAGCAGAGTGTTCACCATTGGGGTCGAATAATCCTTATGGACTAGGCGTCAGCGTTCAAGAGTCAGGACGTGAGGAGGAAGCTGGATTGCCCATCCACACAGGGCCCTGCCGCAAGAGTCCCCAACAGGAGCCGGGGGGACAGGAGATGGCATATCAGGACATGAATTAGATAGGCATACCACGAACTGTGGGGCCAGTCCAGTGCCACGAGGACTACCCGTCCAGGGTGAGACTCGATGCAGTGGAGCACCCAAGCAATCAGTGGCCAGGGAAGAGGTAAAGGAGGGTCTGCATTGGCCAAGGCTGTGCCAGAGCACAGAGACCCTGGGACCTATGTTCCCGCCGATGACTAAAGGAGGCTGAGACCTTGGCATTCTTAGTGGTGGCCATCAAGTCAAGACTGGGTTGGCCCCAAGTGCAGACTATCTGCTGGAACGTCCATGGAGTGAGGTCCCATTCGCTGGGGGCTAGAGTATGGCAGCTGAGAAAGTCGGCCTGAATGTTATCCAACCCCTGCAATATGCTGTTCTGATAGTGCAGTCAGGAACATCTCTACCCAGGAGAAAAGAAGGGCCATCTCCTTGGTCACTCCTGGGCACTTGGTTCTACCTTGACTATTGAGACAAGACACTGTCGTTGCACTGTTGCAGAACACACAGACAGCCTGTCTGCAGAGATGTGGCTGAAAGGTCTGAAGAGCGAGACAGACCACTCAGGCCTTAAGACGATTGATTGTCCAGGTGGCTTCTCGAATGCTCCAGGAGTCTTGTGTCCTCTGTCCCAGGCAATGGGCTCCCCAGCTGGACAGACTGGCATTGGTCATCACTAGAATCCAGTACGGGACTTCTAGAAGCACTCTGCGAAGCAAGTTGGTTGGAGAGAGCCACCATCGGAGACTGTGGCACACTGTGCACGGAAGGGGAAGTCTGATGTCGTAGTTCTGTGAGACGGAGGACTAGCGGGAAAGCAGCGACCGCTGTTAATATCACATGTGAGCCCGTGCCCAGGGTACGACTTCTACTGTGCATGCCATGCAGCCCAGATGCGAGGCCACCCCATGCTGAGCAAGATGTGCAGCTGGGTGGAGGACGTGTAGTAGCACTCCTGCATTAGGAAGACCCTCCCGAGGCAGGTGTTGAACCAAACTCTGAGGAACTCTAGGGAATGCGATGGAGATAGGTGGCTATTGGCGCGATTGATCACCCAACCGAGGATTTCGAGGAAGGTCACGATTGTGGAAATTGCATGAAGAGCTTCTGCATGCGACGTGGCTTGGATAAGCCAATCACCCAGGTAGGGGTGGATGCAAATTCCCAGATGCCACTGCACCACGGCAACCACGATCATTACCTTTGAGAAGGTACAGGGCACTGTTGCCAATCCAAAAGGCATCGCCTGGAACTGATAGTGGTGACTGAACACCGCAAAATGTAGGAACCGCTGTTGATCTGCGAAAATGGGAATGTGAAAATAGGCCTCTGCCAAATCCAGGGAGGCAAGAAATTCTCCATTCCTGACGGGCTGAACAATGAAGCACAAGGTTTCCATGCGAAACAGAGGAATGCAAAGGGAACGATTAACGCCTTTGAGGTCGATAATGGGCCGATAGTTGTCGTCCTTTTTTGGCACTACAAAATTAATTGAGTAACATCCGGTGCCTTGCTCAGAGGGGGGTACCAGGGAGATCGCCTGCAGTTGTAGCAAACGTCATAGTATTGCACACACAGTCATCCCCTTGCAGGGGGAGGCACAATGGGATATTAAAAAGGCATTGGTGATGGGCATGGCACAGTCAAGATCCAGTGATTGGTAATAATGTGGGCGCACTTGCAATAAAGTAGCTAAACAGATAGAAAAGGCAACTGCGAAAGCCAAAACGATGCTTGGGTGTACAGGGAGAGGAATGGCCAGCAGAAAAACAGGAGGTGATAATGCCTCTGTATAAGTCTCTGGTGCGACCTCATTTGGAGTATTGTGTGCAGTTCTGGAGACTGCATCTTCAAAAGGATATAAGCAGGTTGGAGTCTATGCAGAAGATGACTACTAAAATAGTTAATGTGTTCATTATGAAGCATATGAGGACAGACAAAGATCTTAATATGTATACCTTAAAGGAAAAGCTGGATAGGGGCAATATGATAGACATTTAAATACCTCCGTGGCATAAATGCACAAGAGGGTCTCTTTCAATTGAAAGCAAGCTCTTCTATGATGGGACATAACATGAGAGTGAAAAAGGATAGACTCAGGCGTAATATACGGAAATATTTCTTTATGGAAAGAGTGGTAGTTGTATGGAACAGTCTCCCAGTGCAGGTGGTGGACAAGAGGACGGTATCTGAATTCAAAAAAGCATGGGACAAACAAAGAGGATCTCTAAAAGTAAAAAGAGAATTATTGTAGTTGAAATGGAAGGGCAGACTAGATAGAAACATGATGGCAGAAAAAGACCATATGGCCTATGTTTCTATACCACCAATAGGCGGATACTTGAAACATAGAAACACGACAGCAGAAAAAGACCACATGGCATATCTAGTCTACCCTTCCATATCAACCACTACAAAAGTCCCCTTTTTTTCCCATTTTATACCAGAGCAGGCCCCCAGGGGGTCAGCAAGAGGACCGGCCCGGTCTGGAGAACTTTGTAGAAGAGTTGTTGCGAGGCCTGCGGAAACCGCGAAAGGATGGCTTCTTTGGCCTAGATCTGAAAGTGGTGAACGAGGGGGGCTTGCAATGTGTGCCTTCGAGTCAGTCCTGACTCCTGGCGACCCAGAAGCTACTGGGTTTTCTTGGCAGTGTCACCAGAAGTAGATTGCCAGGCCTTTCTTCCGAGGCAGTGGAGGGTTAAGTGACTTGCCCAAGGCCACAAAAAGTGCTAGTGGGAATTGAACCCTGGTTGCTTGGATACCAAGACAGTGTTCTAACCACTAGGCTAACGAGGAGGGCTTACCAGGCCGATGATGCCTAGAGTCTCGAAAATGAGTTTGAGGGGCACTGGTGTAGGAAGCAGTCAGCCCTGACCTTCGGGAGGCTACTCTAGGCCTATCCTCGGGGAGATGCTGAGGCTTAACTTCACCTAAATCCTTTACAAGTTTCTCAAGGTCTTCACCAAAAAAAAGGAACTTACCCTTAAAGGGAAGCTTGGCCAGTAGGGATTTGGCAGCTGCATCTGCCAACCAATGTCGCAGCTAAAGCCATCAGCATGCCACTATGGCCGCCGTGACCGAGTGAGCAGCAAGGCAGAGGAGATCGTAAAAATCATCAACCAGAAAGGCTGCGACTGACTCTAGACACACTGAGGCGGCAGGAGTTGAATCCATTGGAGAAGAGCACGTGCTGATAGATCCCCACAGGTGGAGATCTGGCGAAGATGAGAAGGATGTCTTCAAAAGCCCCTCCACCTTGTGGTCATTTTGATCCCTAAGCACTGCGCCAACTTCCACTGCTTTGGTGGTGTGCTTGGTGACCATGGTGACAATGGTGTCAACCATAGGGAAGCAAAGCCATTTGTCCAGGTCTGAGGGAGACCAGAGGTAACAGCGGCCTAACCATCTTCCTGAACGCAATGCCGCCTCCAGGGAATCCCACTCACAAGAAACCATTTGCTGCAGTTTGAGTGGAAAGGGAAAGGCCCTAGGGGGCTTCTTTATACCCACCAGGAATGGGTCAGCCTGAGTGGGCTGGTTAGTAGATGGCTGCTCTGGGGTTCGGAGATGCGAAGCACCTCAACAATCTGTACAATCAGCACCGGGAATTCATCCTTATGGAACAGGCAGACATTCTGAGTCATATCTTTACCCTCCTCAAACTCTTCAAGGGGGTGACCATTCCCCATCAGACAGGCTGTCATGACTGTCGTCTGAGAGGGGGGTGAGCGCCCTCCATCATGGCCTCCCCATCTCCGGAGGCCCAGGAAACTGTCTTGGCTAAGCGTCCCCTGCCTGTGTAAACATGAGGTTCCCTAACGCGTTTCCTGAAGGCACTGACTGGCCCTGAAGAAGTCTCTGAAGACAAGGAAGCCATAGTCCGCAGAGAAGCAGGTTCTGCCCTCCAGATATCCGAAGCCTTGCAGAATAAACTCTGGACTCTGACTGGCAGTGATCGATTCTCAACCCCAGACTGTTCTGGCAAAAGGAGGGGAGGGGGTATCAGCCAAAGGAACAGCCACATCCGTTGCAGTGGTGACGTTGGGAGAGATACCTTGGCCAGTTGCCATTGCTTGCAAAGTTCTGCTGTTCTGAGCTGATCTGGAGGTCTCCCTGGGGTCAGAGGAACAGGCCACGCAGAGCCGGTAGAGACAAGGTACTGGCGCTTATGACCGCACACCAGGCAGCATGAGAGTGTGGAGGGCATGTCCATGTAATCAGCCGCTGCAGAAAACGTTCTCCCCTCAAGGGGACGCAGGACAAAAAAGGCAGGAGAACCAGTTTATAAAATGGCCACTGCCAGCAATCCGAGTAGCAAGGCAGGGACACTGGCTGGAAATGGCAGGAAGAGGCACGGGCAGAGGTGCCGGCAGAGATGGCGGCTGTTTACCCCCCGATGCAGCTGTGGGTCACGAAGCAGCAGGAGGACAGGGGTGGTAATTGGAGAGTGCTCGGAGGAGAGGGGTTTCTCACGGTAATCCCGGTGGAGGGGGGGGGGGTTTAAACCATTGTGTTCTGGAGAGTCTTCAGAGAAAAACCACAAAGCCACCTTAAGAACATAAGATATGCCATACTGGGTCAGACCAAGGTCCAACAAGCCCAGTATCCTGTTTTCAACAGTGGCCAATCAAGGTCATAGGTACCTAGCAGTTTGCCCAAAAGAGACAGGTTCCACAATGCTTGTATTGAGTCAAGTATTGATATCCTGGCTCCCTTCCTAATAATGGTTTATGGACCTTTCCTCCAGGAAAGCACAGTTACTTACCTGTAACAGGTGATCTCTGGGAACAGCAGGAATAAGTCTTCACATATGGGTATCGTCGGTACCGACAGAGCCTGCGCGGGAACGCTCCCCAGCGTCCAAAAGGAAACCTTTTGGGAGCATCCCACAGCGCCTGCGTGATGCCTTCCCGCCTTTCCTAAATGCCTCGCTCCAGTTCGAGTTTTAAAGCTGAGACAAAGAGAGAGAGAGAGGAAAGGAAAGATAGATAGAGAGATACAACTCCTAGGGAAGGTGGGTGGGCTGTGAAGACTTATTCCTGCTGTTCCCAGAGATCACCTGTTACAGGTAAGTAACTGTGCTATCTCCAGGAACAAGCAGGAATGAGTCTTCACATATGGGGACTCCCCAGCTAGAGATGCCTGGGAGATCACCCAGATTGTGAGTCCCTGGGAAGGGCTCCACCTGCACCCATGAATCTCAGGCATCCAGTCAGGGATGGAGGGTAGGAGTTGATTAGGTATGGAACAGGTGTTTGAGAACAGCCTGACCAAACAAGACATCCCGGCGGGAGTCCTTGTCCAAGCAGTAATGGGCTGTGAAGGTATGAACCGATGCCTTTTCTAATAACTCTATATCCTTTTTAAGATACGGCGACCAGAACTGCACACAATAGTCAAGGTGCGGTCTCACCGTGGAACAATATAGACACATAATATCCTTTGTTTTATTTTCCATTCCTTTCCTTATGATACCTAGCATTCTATTTGCTCTCTTGGCCGCCGCTGCACAATGACTCCTAAATCTTTTTCCTGGGTGGTGGTTCCTAATGTGGAAACTTGCATTGTGTAACCAGTTTGGGTTGTTCTTCCCAAGGTGCATAACTTTGCACTTGTCCACACTAAATTTCAACTGCCATTTTGATGCCCAGTCTTCCAATTTATCAAGATCCTCTTGCAATTCTCCACAATTCTCTTGGGTTTTAACAAATTTAAATAGTTTTGTGTCATCTGCAAAATTTGATAACCTCACTCGTTATTCCCTTTTCCAAGTCATTTATGAATATGTCAAAAAGCATCGGACCCAGCACAGATCCCTGGGGTACACCACTATTCACCTTTCTCCATTGGGAAAATTGGCCATTTAGCCCTACCCTCTGCTTTCTATCTTTTAACCAGTTCCTGATCCACAATAGTACACTGCCTCCTATCCCATGACTCTATAGTTTTGCCAAAAGTCGCTGATGGACCTTGTCAAAGAATTTCTGAAAGTCAAAATACACTATATCAACTGACTCACCTTTGTCTACCTGTTTATTCACATCTTCAAAAAAACATAACAGATTAGTAAGACAAGATCTTCCTTGTCTAAAGCCATGTTGGCTATCTCCCATTAAGCCATGACTATCTACATTTTCAGCAATTTTGTTCTTTATGATGGTTTCTACCATTTTTCCCAGTATTGACGTCAGGCTCACAGGTCTGTAGTTTCCCGGATCACCCCGGGAACCCTTTTTAAAAATTGGTGTTACAGTCGCCATCCTCCAATCTTCAGGTATTACAGATGATTTTAATGATAGTTCACAGATTACTAAAAGCAGGTCTACAATCTCATATTTCAGTTCTTTCAACACCCTTGGATGTATATCATCCGGCCCAGGTGATTTGCTACTCTTCAGTTTATCTAATAGTTGTAATACATCTCATTATCGATATTTCTTTCAATTCTTCCACACCTTTAAATACCACCTTAGAATTTTTTTTTTAAATAATAAAGGTACACTGAAGACAGTTGCCCCCTCTCTAACAGGCTACTAAAGTCCTCATGACCTTAGCCTGTGACCATGATGGAGAGCTACCCTGATTCTCTTGATAAGGAGCTAGGAAGGTGTTGAAGCATGGGCAACTCTTAGGGAAAAACCTCTTGTGTTGCCTGGAGACACCCACCACTAAGCATAGTTACTCACCTGTAACAGGTGATCTCCGGGAACAGCAGGAATTTAGTCTTAACATAAATCGTCAGTACCAACGGAGCCTGCGCGGTAAAACTCCCCAGCGTCCAATTAGAAAGCTTTTGGGAGCATCCCACAGCGCCTGCGTGCTGCCTTCCCGCCTTTCCCAACTGCCTCTCTCCAGTTGAGTTTTAAAGCTGAGACAAAGAGAGAGAGAGAGAAAGGAAAGAGATAAAGAGATACAACTCCTAGGGGAGGTGGGTGGGTTGTGAGGACTAAATTCCTGCTGTTCCTGGAGATCACCTGTTACAGGTGAGTAACTATGCTATCTCCAGGAACAAGCAGGAATGTAGTCATCACATATGGAGACTCCCTAGCTTTAGGTGCCAGGGAGAGACCCCAGAAGTTGTGTGTCCCTGAACAGGGCTCCACTTGCCCCCATGGATCTCTGGCATCCTACCAGGGATGGCGGGTAGGAGTTGATTAGGTATGGAACAGGTGTTGGAGAACAGCCTGACCAAACAAGGCATCCCGGCGAGAGTCCTTGTCCAAGCAGTAATGGGCTGTGAAGGTATGAACCGAGGCCCAAGTGGCTGCTCGACAGATGTTGTCGATAGACACAGAGTGCAGATGAGCCATTGAGGCTGCCATGGCTCTCACATTGTGAGCTGTGACATGGCCCTCCAGAGAAAGGTTCTTATTCTGAAAGGCGAAGGAAATACACTGAGCAATCCAGTTAGACAGTGTTCTCTTGGAGACTGGAAGTCCCAAATGAGAAGGATCAAAAGCAACAAAGAGTTGAGAGGACTTTCTATGTTGCTGTGTTCTTTGTAAGTAAAAGGCTAAAGCTCTTTTACAGTCCAAGGTATGAAGATTCCTCTCTGCATTTGATGCATGAGGCCTTGGAAAAAACACAGGTAGGTAGACCGCTTGGTTTAGATGAAAAGGCGAGACCACCTTTGGCATAAAGTGTGGATGAGTCCTAAGGACTACCTTGTCATGATGGAACCTTATATAAGGTGGATCAGCTACTAGCGGTTGCAACTCACTAATGCAGCGTGCTGATGTGACTGCAATGAGTAAGATAACCTTCCAAGAAAGGAATTTCAAGGAGGTAGTAGCTAAAGGTTCAAAGGGTGGCTTCATGAGCTGCCCAAGAACCAGGTTTAAGTCCCATGCCACCGGTGGTGGCCTAATGGGAGGCTTAGTTAGAAGAAGGCCTCTCATAAATCTTGCTATGAGAGGAAATAGGTTGTCCATTTAGAGGCTTAAAGGAAGCTGCAATAGCACTCAAATGGACTCTTACTGAGTTAGTCTTATGTCCTGCATTGGATAAATGAAGGAGATACTCCAGCAATGATTCCAGAGGTATCGGAAGGGGGTTAAGACCCTTCTGCGAACACCATATGGTAAACCTTTTCCACTTAAAAGCATAAGAGCGTCTTGTGGAAGGTTTCCTGGAAGCAAAAAGAATATCTTTTACTTGCTGAGGAAGATAAAGATCTTGGAGATCTAGGCCTTCAGCAACCAAGCCATGAGATGCAGAGACTGGGGATTGGGATGCCATAACATTCTGTCCTCCTGAGATAGGAGATCTGGAGCAGACCCTAACTCCAGGGAGGGAGCTTGAGAGAGATGTAGAAGCAGAGGGAACCACACTTGCCGTGGCCAATGTGGAGCTATGAGAATCATATGGCCTCTGTCTCTCTGAAGCTTGAACAGGGTTTTGGGAATTAGGGGAATGGGTGGAAAGGCATACAGGAAGTCTTGACCCCAATGAAGGAGGAAAGCATCCCTGGCCTGAGCCTTCTGAGCCGGAATTCTGGAACCGGGGAAGTTTGGCATTCCACGGACTTGCAAAGAGATCTATGTCCGGGGTTCCCCAAATTTGAAAAATCTTGGTTACCTGGTCTGCATGCAGAGACCATTCGTGTGGAAGCAGAACTTGACTGAGTCTGTCTGCCCAAGAGTTTTGTATGCCTGGAAGATACACTGCCAGGAGATGAATCTGATGCTCTCTGGCGATGGCCCATAGTCGCAAAGCTTTGTTGCAAAGCGACAGAGCCGGTTCCGCCCTGCTTGTTCACATAGAACATGGCTACTTGATTGTCCATATGAATGAGGACTGTCTTGCAGCTGAGCAGGGTGTGGAACACTTGCAGAGCAAGGAAGATTGCTCTGAGCTCCAAGAGATTGATATGTAGATGCCTCTCCTGTGGAGACCAGGTGCCTTGGGTGGAGAGGTCTTGCCGATGAGCTCCCCAACCCATTGGAGAAGCATCTGTTGTGAGAGTTGCTTGGGGTAAGGGTTGTTGAAAAGGGGACCCCAGCAACAGGTTTTGAGCGGACTTCCACCACTGGAGGGACAAAATAAGGCGACTTGTGTTTGCTATTTTGTCTGACAGGCATCCTGATGCCTGGGTCCATTGGGTGGATAAAGTCCACTGAGCTGCCCTCATATGGAGGCGAGCATAGGGAACCACATGCATAGTAGATGCCATGTGGCCTAGTAGTTGTAACATTTCTCGAGCAGTTAGATGAGGCTTTAGCACTGCTTGAGAAGCTAACTGCACCAAGCGAAGGCAACGGGGCCTGGGGGAGATAGCACAGTTACTTACCTGTAACAGGTGATCTCTGGGAACAGCAGGAATTAGTCCTCACATATGGGTACGTCGGTACCGACGGAGCCTGCGCGGGAAAGCTCCCCAGCTTCCCAGAAGGAAGCTTTTGGGGCCTCCCACTGCACATGCGCGCTGCCTTCCCGCCTTCCTGACCAGCTCTCCTCAGTTCAAGTTTATAGCTGAGACAATAGAGAGAGGAAAGGAAGATAGATAGAAGATACAACTCCTAGGGGAGGTGGGTGGGTTGTGAGGACTAATTCCTGCTGTTCCCAGAGATCACCTGTTACAGGTAAGTAACTGTGCTATCTCCAGGAACAAGCAGGAATAAGTCCTCACATATGGGGACTCCCTAGCTAAGATACCTGGGGGATCCCCTTCCAAGGGTTCGCCATCTTCGTATGGATCTCAGGCATCCATCCTGGGAAGGTGGGCAGGAGTTGTTCAAGTATGGAATAGGTGTTTGAGGACAGCCTGACCAAACAAGGCATCCCGGCGGGAGTCCTTGTCCAAACAGTAATGGGCTGTGAAGGTATGAACCGAGGCCCATGTGGCGGCTCGACAGATCTGATCTATGGAGACAGAGTGAAGATAAGCCATAGAAGTGGCCATGGCTCTCACATTGTGAGCTGTGACATGGCCTTCCAGAGAAATATTTTTACTCTGGTAAGCAAAGGAAATACACTGAGCAATCCAATTGGAAAGTGTACGTTTGGAGACTGGAAGTCCCAAATGAGAAGGATCAAAAGCCACGAAAAGCTGGGAAGACTTTCGATGTGGCTGAGTCCTGTTGAGGTAAAAGGCAAGAGCTCTTTTACAATCTAAAGTATGAAGGTTCCTCTCTGCACTGGATGCATGAGGAGCTGGAAAAAAGACAGGTAGATATACCTCTTGATTAAGATGAAAAGGCGAGACCACTTTGGGCATAAAGTGGGGATTCGTCCTTAGGACCACCTTATCATGATGAAACCTGGTATAAGGTGGATGAGCCACTAAGGCCTGTAGTTCACTGATGCGGCGAGCCGAAGTGACTGCAATAAGGAAAAGGACCTTCCAGGAAAGAAATTTCAAGGAGGTAGAAACCAACGGTTCAAAAGGTGGCTTCATAAGCTGACCTAGAACTAGGTTCAAGTCCCATGCTACCGGAGGTGGTCGGATGGGAGGCTTAGTTAGAGTCAGGCCTCTCATGAACCTTGCAACAAGCGGATGAGAGGAGACAGGTTGTCCATTTATAGGTTTTAAGGATGCTGCAATAGCACTTAAATGGACTCTGACTGAATTCGTCTTAAGGCCTGCATTAGAAAGATGCAGGAGATAGTCTAGTAGAGAATTCAAAGGAAGTGCTAGAGGGTCAAGACCCTGTTGAGCACACCAAATGGAAAAGCGTTTCCATTTGAAAGCATAGGAACGCCTCGTGGAGGGTTTCCTAGAGGCATGAAGGATATCTTTCACTGGTTGAGAAAGATTGTCGTCATGAAGGCTTAGGCCTTCAGTAACCAAGCTCTGAGGTGTAGGGACTTGGGGTTTGGGTGCCACAAAGTCCCTTCCTCCTGAGAGAGGTGGTCTGGCGCAGCTCCCAGGTCCAGGGAGGGTCCCTGGGAGAGATGCAGAAGTAGAGGGAACCACACTTGGCGTGGCCAGCGTGGAGCTATGAGGATCATCGATCCGTGATCCCTCTGGAGTTTGAACAGAGTCTTGGGAATCAAAGGAATGGGTGGAAAGGCATATAGGAATTCCTGACCCCAATGCAGGAGAAAGGCGTCGTTGGCCTGAGCTCCCTGACATGGAGTCCTGGAACAGAACCGGGGAAGTTTGGCATTCCACGGACTTGCAAAGAGGTCTATGTCCTGGGTTCCCCATTCCTGAAAGATTCTGTCTATCTGGTCCATATGTAGGGACCATTCGTGTGGAAGCAGAACTCGACTGAGTCTGTCTGCCCGAGAGTTTTGAACCCCTGGAAGATATACTGCCAGAAGATGAATTTGATGCTCTCTGGCGAAGGCCCATAATCTGAGAGCTTCGTTGCAAAGCGACAGAGAGCCTGTCCCTCCTTGTTTGTTTACGTAGAACATGGCCACCTGATTGTCTGTCTGAACTAGGACGGTCAGGTTGACAAGGAGGGTATGGAAGACTTTGAGGGCAAAGAAGATTGCTCGCAGTTCCAGGAGGTTGATGTGAAGGGTGGTCTCCTGTGGAGACCAAGTACCCTGAGTGGAGAGGGATTGTAGATGGGCTCCCCACCCTGTTTGGGAGGCATCTGTTGTGAGGGTTGCTTGGGGCAACAAAGGTTGGAAGGGGGTCCCCAACAACAGATTCTTGGTGGACATCCACCATTGGAGGGACCAAAACAGACGCTTTGAGGTGAGTATTTGGTCGGAGAGCGCTCCTGATGCCTGAGTCCACTGGGTGGCCAAGGTCCATTGAGCTGCTCTCATATGAAGACGAGCGTAGGGCACCACGTGTACCGTGGAGGCCATGTGGCCTAGAAGTCGTAGCATTTCTCTGGCTCTCAAGTGACTGCTGGACTGAGCTTGGGAGGCCAAGCACATCAGACGTTGGCCCCGGACTTGAGGTAGGTAGGCCCTTGCAGTGGTGGTGTCCAACTGGGCCCCTATGAATTCTAGAGACTGAGTAGGGGTAAGTTGAGACTTGGGAAGGTTTACCACCAGTCCCAGATACTGCAGAAGGTGCCTTGTACGGTCCAGGGAAATCTGGGCCTCTGACTGAGATGGAGCTCGGATGAGCCAGTCGTCCAGATATGGGAATACAAAAATTCCCAGACCTCTTAGAAATGCAGCCACCACTGCCATGCATTTGGTGAACACTCTTGGAGCAGAGGCTAGACCGAAGGGAAGTACTCTGTACTGGAAATGTTTTCCCTGAAACAGAAATCTTAGATATTTTCTGTGGGATGGGTGGATGAGTATATGTGTGTACGCATCCTTGAGATCTAGAGAACAAAGCCAATCCTGACTCTGAAGGTATGGAAGGAGAATGCCTAGAGAAAGCATTTTGAATTTCTCCTTGTATAGAAATTTGTTCAATTCTCTCAGATCTAAGATAGGTCTGAATCCCCCTGTCTTCTTTGTTATGAGAAAATAAGGGGAGTAGCATCCTGTCCCTTGTTGAAGAAGAGGAACCTCTTCTATTGCCCCTTGGGCAAGGAGAGAAGAGACCTCCTGATCCAACAGGCCCAGGAGAGATGGGGGAGAATTGAAGTGCCTCACCATGGTATATGGAGGAAGGTTGGAAAAATGAAGTTTGTAGCCCTCTCTGATGATAGAGAGGGTCCAGTGCTCTGATGTAATTTGCCCCCATCTGGGAGCAAAGTGAGCTAACCTTCCGGGAATGGTGAGGGGCTCTGGTTGTTCTAGAGCCAGAAATGTTAAGTTCTCTAGGGGCAAGTCAAAACCCCTGAGGGGGTTGAGCCTGCTGAGGAGTGGCAGACGCTGCAGGCTTTGACCTTGCCTGTTTAGGTTGCTGACGTTTAGCAGCAAAGCGAGGCTGAGAAGATTGTTGGCCAGTATTTGTGGAAAATCTGGCCTTCTTGTAGTAAGGCCTCTTGAAAGACTTTTCCTTGGCAGGAGTAGAGGTAGACTTAGAAAGTCTATCTAAGGTAGTATTTTCTGCGTCCATTTGAGTGGCTTTAATTTGCCAGTCCTTACCAAATAAGTTCTCACCTGTACAGGGCAGATTCCGTAAGCCATCCAGGACCCAGGGTTCTAGGTCAGAGGCCTGGAGCCAAGCAAGTCGTCGGGCTGCAATAGCAATGCCCGAAGCTCTACCGGCACCCTCAAAGGAATCAAAAGCTGCTCTGTTGGAGAACTTAGAAACATCTAGAAGCTGTTTCACTAAAGAAATGAACTCCTCCTTTCTATCCTCAGGGATAAAGGGGGCAAAATGCTTTACCTTTAGGGCAAGTTCCCTTAGAAACATGCCCATATACAGACTGTAAGAATTAATCCTGGCTATAAGCATACTAGCCTGGAAAATTTTCCTGCCAAAAGAGTCTAGGGTCTTACATTCTTGCCCTGGAGGGGTAGAAGAGTGCCTTTTGGTGCTCTTAATCTTTTTCAGCGCAGACTTCACCACAATGGAATGGTGAGGCAGCTGAGTCTTTTGAAACCCAGGAGGAGGAGGGACCCGGTACATGGTGTCCAACCTACGAGAGTAAGGAGACAACGTTAGAGGAGCCTCCCATAAGTCCATCAAGTGTTCTTGAAGGATTTCATGGATAGGCAGGGTGACTGCCTCTTTAGGAACCTTAGGGTATCCTAAAATATCCAATTTCTTTGACCTAGGTTCTTTTTCAGAGGATGTGGTAATAGAAAGTCCTTTAGCTAGTTCAATAATGAAGTCTTGAAAGGACAAATCCTCTGGTGGAGACATTCTCCTCTTTGGGGAAGAGGGGTCTTCATGAAGAACTAGAGACAGCTCATCAGAGTCCTCAGAGGAGTCAAAATCCTCAGAAGAATCAGAGTATTCTCTATTTGCTTCCAACGCACGATACGCATACTGATCGGTATCGACATCGGGCGTACCGGGTATGGGATCGGTATCGGGTGAAAACCCGGATCCGGCATGCGGAACCGATCTGCGTTTGGAAGTGGATGGTCTCGGTTCCGGTATGGGAGACGATACCGGAACCGGACCCGGTACCGCTGAACGCGGTACTGAGGGCGTCGCAGCATTAATAAAAGCCAGCATGGCCTGCTGCATGGTCTGAACAGTATTGCTCATAGACGCCACTGCTGCCTGGATGTCGGTACCGGTATGGGCCGGTACCCCAGAGCAGTCTAACAGGTGATCAGTCGAGGCCGTGCCATCGATGTCAACCTGTAACCCCATAGATGGTGCTTTGGAAGCCAGAGCTTCCCGCCGGGGTTGTTTGGCTGGGGCAGGATCCTCAGATTCAAAAGTGAGAGCCTCTCGATGCTGTGAAGGAGATTTGCTCTTTGAGGACCTGCCCGAAGAAGGTTTGGTTACCTGAGATCCATCCGGAGAGGAAGACCTGGATGACTGTGATGCTGGATTATCTGAAGCAAACAGCACATGGAATTTGTTGGCCCGGTTCTGCAAACCACGTTTAGACATCTGGGAGCAGGATGGGCAGTCCGGAATGGAGTGGTCAGGTCCCAAACATTTAAGACACCATTCATGAGTGTCTGTGACAGAAATAACAGCACTACACTTGGTACACTTCTTAAAATCAGGGGCTGGTTTCTCCATGAGGAGAATTTGTGTAGGCCTGAGGCCTAACCGAAGTCACCAAGTTGTGCAAGATAAAGATTTTTTTTTTTTTTAAAGAAAAGAAAAGAGAGACCGGCGGTACCGGTTTCGGTATGGGGAAGGCAGGTACGCGGTCTAAAGAAACAAACTAAAACAATAATTTCTTCAGCGGTGACAGGAACACGACCTGCTGGCTCCGCGGAAAAAGAGAAACTGAGGAGAGCTGGTCAGGAAGGCGGGAAGGCAGCGCGCATGTGCAGTGGGAGGCCCCAAAAGCTTCCTTCTGGGAAGCTGGGGAGCTTTCCCGCGCAGGCTCCGTCGGTACCGACGTACCCATATGTGAGGACTTATTACTGCTTGTTCCTGGAGATAGGCCCTTGCCTTTCTGGTATCCAGCAAAGCTCCTATGAATTTTAAAGACTGAGTAGGAGTTAGACTGGATTTTGGGATGTTTATTACCAGCCCTAAATACTGAAGGATATGCATTGTGCAGGATAGAGAAGTCCTGGCCTCTGACTCTGTTCGGGCTCGAATGAGCCAGTCGTCTAAGTAGGGGAAAACGAATATCCCTAGAGTGTGGAGAAATGCTGCTGCTACAGCCATGCATTTCGTGAACACCCTTGGTGCTGAGGCCAGGCCAAATCGAAGCACCCTGTGTTGGTAGTGCTTTCCTTGAAAAAGGAACCGAAAGAACTTCTGTGGGTTGGATGGATGAGGACATGGGTGTACGCATCCTTGAGATCTAGAGAACAAAGCCAATCCTGACTCTGAAGGTATGGCAGCAGAGATCCGAGAGAAATCATCTTTAATTTCTCCTTGACAAGGAATTTGTTCAATTCTCTGAGGTCTAAGATAGGTCTGTAACCCCCCGTTTTCTTTGGGATAAGGAAATAAGGGGAATAGAATCCTGTACCCTGCTGATGAATGGGTACTTCTTCTATTGCCCCTTGGGCAAGAAGGATAGTGGCCTCCTGACCTAACAGGTTGATGAGAGAGGTCGGAAATTGAACTGCTTTACTATTGTGTGAGGGGGCATGCTTGAAAAATGAAGCTTGTACCCCTCCTTTATGATGGAGAGTGTCCAATGCTCTGCTGTTATCTGCTCCCATCTGGGGGCAAAATGACATAACCTTCCTGGAATGGTGGAAGGCTCTGGTTCCCCGAGAGCCAGGAAGGCTAAGTTCTCTAGCTGAAAGTCAAAGGCCCTGTGGAGGTTGAGACTGCTGGCCCGGCTGAGGCTTAGCAGTCTTTGCTTTCTTCTGTTTAGGTGGTTGCTGACCTTTCCTGGCAAGCTGACCTGCAGAATGTCCCTGCTGAACATAAGCAGGATAATAACTAACTGAACACATCACTCCAGTACTAATTGAGCTTCATTGGCTCCCCATCACGGCCCGCATCCAATATAAGCTCTTAGTAACCACATTCAAGCTCGTTCATAACGTAGCACCCTCATACCTCAACACCCTAATCTCCGCCCAGCCAACCATCAGAAGCAGAACAGCAGCAAATACCAACACCCTACATGTCCCGAATAGCATGAGAAATTGCAACGCAAACACCACCAAAAGAGCGTTCTCCTTTACTGCTCCAGCACTCTGGAACCAACTGCCCTATGAACTGAGAGCAAACAAGGACCTGAAGGATTTCAGGAAAGAACTTAAGACACACCTCTTTCAGACCCACTACAACCTAACCTAATCAGAGTGTCATATACTACTAGAGCAACATGCCCACTTAAACTAATCATACCAGCAAGAAATGTGTTCTGTAATTACGTAAAGTATGTATATATGTAAAGCCGCTTCTTATGCAATCAAATGTATATATGTAAGATTCCTCTCAAACAAATCAAATGTAAACTTGTAACTGTTTGCTATGCTTATTACCCATCCCTGCAATCATACTGTATGTTCTAATTCTGGCCTGTACAGCCTCTCCCTTATGTATAGAAAACCGCTGCTGATCGCTGGAAGTAGCGGGATACAAGTGTATGCTAAATAAATAAATAAAATAAATTCTCTCTGTTTAGAAAAGAATGGTTTCTTGAACAATTTCTTTCTAGCAAGATCAGCTGTGGACTTGGATAACCTATCCAAAGTGGAGTTGTCAGCATCCATCTCATTGGCCTTTTCCTGCCAATCTTTACCAAACAGGTTCTCACCAGTACAAGGGATATTTCCCAATTTGTCTTGTACCCAGAGCTCTAGATCAGATGCCTGGAGCCAAGCAATTCTACGTGCACCTATGGCAATAGCCGAGGTTCTGCTTATGCACTCAAAGCAGTCAAAGGCTGCACGGTTGGCAAATTTAGAAACATCTTGGGCATGTTTGACCAAAGTAAGAAAATCCTGTCTTCTATCCTCAGGAAGAATGGGACTTAAAGCTTCTAAATCATCTGTGACCTCCTTCAGGAACATTCCCATGTAGAGACTATAGGAACTGATCCTGGGTTCTGCACTCACGTCCTGGAGAATTAGAGGCATGCCTCTTTGCACTCTTGATCCTTCTCATAGCTGATTCCACTACAATAGAGTGGTGAGGAAGCTGAGTCTTTTGGAAACCAGGACAAGGAGGGACTTGATACATAGTATCCAGTCTGTGAGAATGAGGAGAGGTGGTAAGAGGTGTCTCCCACATCCTTAACATGAGATCATATAAAATCTCATGAATGGGCAAGGTAGCTGCCTCCTTAGGAGTTTTGGGATATTGTAGAATTTCCAACTCCTTGGCCCTTGGCTCTGTTTCAGGGCCCACAGTAATGGACAGGCCCCTAGCCAGGAGACATCCTGCGCTTAGGGGAGGAGGGCTCCTCTGGGAGAAGCATTCCTGCATCGACAGAACTGTCAGAATCCTCATATTCTTCTGAGGACTCGAAGTACCGTCTGTCCGGATGCTCTTGAAGAGCCCAATACCCGTACAGACCGAAGTCGGTACCAGGAGTAACCGGTACCGGGGTATCGGTACCGGAGGGCATCGGATGACTGGGTACTGGCAAAGCAGACACCGATGCCAATGTTGATGCTATCGGTACCGGTACCGATACCGATGCCGGGGCCGGTCGAATTGTCTGTCGCGGTTCCGAGGGCATCGATGCCGCAAGGAGAGCCACCAGACTGCGCTCAATAGCCAGGACTCTCTGGTCTAGACGCTGCCAATGCCTGGATGTCGGTACTGGAGGAGCCCGCCGGTACCCCAAAGCATGGCACCAATAGTGATGCCGAGGTCAAGGCCTCAAGAACATCCTGGAGCCCCGATAATACTTTGGAAGCCGAAGCCTCCCGCCGGGGCAATTTTGCCAGTGCAGAATCCTCAAGGGCAACACCAGAGGCATCTCGATGCTTAGAAGGAGATCTACCCTTTGAGGACCGGCTGGACTTACGTTTAGTTACCTGAGATCCACGGGAGGAAGAAGCCCTGGAAGATGTCAATGCCACCGAAGCTGCATCAGAGGGAAACAGGGTACTGAGCTTAGCAGCTCGGTTCTGCCGACCTCTTTTAGACATCATGGCGCAGGACATACAATCCATGATGGAGTGGTCAGGACCTAAACATTTTAGACACCATTCATGGGTGTCGGTGACGGAAATGGTACCGCCACACTTGGTGCTCCATTGTAAGGAAAGGTTTTTGGGCCTAAGGTCCAAAAAGGCGCGTGCACCTGAAGAAAAAAGAAGAATATATATATATATATATAGTCATGGGGTAGACAGCACAAAAAGTGAAATGCTAAAGGCTAGTGCAGAGAATGAGCTTAATTGCCAGGAGATAGATAGCACTAAGCCTGAAACACTAAGAAGCAATACACAGGAGAAGCTCACTTGTCAGAAGCCTGATAGCATTGAGCCTGAGATAGTAAAGGACAGGGTGGGGGAAGGGCTTAACTGGCAGGAGTTATACAGCACAGATCCTGAAACATTAGGAAATAAAATGGAGGAAGAGCTTACCTTGCAGCCTCAGGGGCAAGTGAGGCATTCACAGGGCAGAGAGGCAGGAAGGAAGAAAGCAAACATTCCACAGGGTTGGTGTGACACAGGAAGAATTGAGGGGGCTAATCAGATCCACCTGAACTCAGACTCACGTTCCACGTCAGGGGATCTGAGAGATAAAGGCAGGTGGAAAATCTCACAGAAGGAGAGCAGGCATGGGAGGCAGTTGAAGGAGCATTGGCAGTTGGAGTCCGAAGCAGGACTGGAGCCAAAGTTTGAGTACCAGGAGGGAAGGAAAACTCCCAAGCAAGTGCTGATAGACACTTTACCAAGGAGAGCCAGAACTGAGGGAAGACCGGCTGGCCAATCCAAGGGTAAAGAAAACTGCAGCAGGGTCTTCCCAGCCAGAGGGGTCCTCCTACCAAGGCAAGCTGCTCAGTCAATAGGAGGCAAAGGTCACATACAGGGAAGCACCCAGGAAACAGGAAGTAAGTTGCCATCAGTCAAGCAACGTAACCAGATTTCCCTCAGAGAACCAGGAGGCAAGACAGATAGAAAGTCTTGGCGAAAAGCAGAGGGATTGGAGCTTAGCTTTGGCAGAAGAAAAGATAAGTACCCAGTTTTTACTAAAGAGAGGAAAAGGAATCCCAGAGTTGGAGACCAGGCATATAGTCAAGGGGACTCCTATCTGTATAAGCCGTGGAGAGAGATCTCCCACACCTCTCCTGATATCTGGGACTTACGAGGGCAGCTCCAACCAGTGACAGATGAGGTTTACCCAGGGCAAGATGCGGAGGGCAGCCTCCTAGGGGCTCAGTGTCCTTATACTGGAACAGGACCCAGCCCTATGCAATGGGAGAGCCATAGCACGGAGAATATCCCTGAAGCCATGGAGTATGAGGAGTATGTGCCTGAGGAGGCTAAGAATCTTTATTGAAGTCAAGCAAGAAGTAGTATTTTGTGCACAGTGAAAATACTAAACGGTATTGCTGAAGGATATTGTGCACAGTGAAATACTGGGCTATATTGCTGAGAATATTGTGCACAGTGAAATACTGGACTGCATCACTGAGAGATATTGTGCACCGGGTAAATACTGGACTGTATTGTTGAGAGAAAGCAGTATTATCATTTCTGGTTTAAAACCCTTTTGACCTGGTGAATTCAACCGTCCATTTATGTTGTCCCTTATGCTGTAACATCCTAAAGGGAAGGGGAATAAAACCCATCTTTTCATTTGGACCACAACTACAGAGTCCTTATTTCTTCCACAACACAATGCTACCCGGCTCTAGGCATCCGCCTAGGACCGGCAAGTAGTCACAATATATATATATATATTTTTTTTTTTTTAAAGACAGAAATAAGAAGAAAAAACCCGGCGGTACCAGTAAAGCATCGAGGAAGGCAGACGCGACCACAAAAAAGAAATAAATAAAAAAGAATTCTTCTGCGGTGACAGGAACAACGACCTGCTGGCTCCGCGGAAAAAGAAGAACTGGAGAGAGGCAGTTGGGAAAGGCGGGAAGGCAGCACGCAGGCGCTGTGGGATGCTCCCAAAAGCTCTCTTTATAATTTTTAACTTTTTATTGACAACAAATCCAGCACACAACCAAACACTTATAGCAGAGCAAAATAACTTCTATACAGGGAATAACTAACAGCAGCAAGAGCAAACCCCCAGCTTCTGCCGGGAATAAGGCATGCAAAATCAGCTGAATACAAGCATTGTTCCCTTTTCACCATCCATCCCTTAACCCCAATTCCCCACAATGCAAAACATACCATATGCAACCTCGAGCTCTTCGCCCCCTCCACCAACGGAATTGTCAATTTTTAATTACAAGGATACCCCCCCAATGAGGATACCATTACCCTACCCGCCTTTCTCCCCCCACCCCTCCCCATCCGGAAGCCACCACCTACCCCTCGTCCCACCTCCCCATCAAATCTCCCCAAAACCACCCGGGTTCCGGCACCCTTCCATCCCCCCCCCCCCCAGTTCCCCCCCCTCCCCGTTACTACCCACCCACCCGCCAAGCCCACCCCCCTTAATCCCCCCTATCCCTTCCTATCCCCCCACCCTCCCCTCCCCCAGCCCTCCCCCCCACCCCCAGAACACGTTCCAATGCACCCCACCGTTCTTCAAATCCACCCAAGCGCTGCCTACATGCTGCCGTTAACTTTTCCATAAGAACTATAGCCCTAAGGCGTCCTTCAAACTGCGCCACCGAGGGCATCTCCCTTTGTTTCCAAGCGGCAGCAATCTCACACCGGGCTGCACACAAACAAGCCAACACCATCTTACACCCTCGCCCACTTCCCCCCTCCCCCCAGAAAGCTAACAACAAAATAGCGGGCACCAGTTCCACCCCAACCCCTAATTTCTCCTGAATCCACCCCGTGAGCCACCGCCAATATTTCTGGACCTTCTCACAACTCCACCAAATGTGCCAAAAAGTCCCTATCTCCCCACAGCCCCTCCAACACAGGGGAGAAACCTCCTTATATATTTGATGCAAGCGTTGAGGTGTGTAATACCAACGCATCAGAACTTTATAACTATTTTCTCTGGCCCCACTAGAACTCAGGCCCCGCTTGATCTGATCCCACACCAGTTTCCAGGCTACCAAAGAGAGAGTTCTACCCAGATCTCTCTCCCATTGCACCATATACTTATACTTCCCATCCCCTCCCCCTGAGATCACCTTATATAAACCTGACACCAAACCCCTGGAGCCACGCTTCCCAAACCACAGGGCCTCCAACCCGGATATCTCCTCCCCCAACCCAACTATCCCCCCTGCTTTCCGGAGAAACGACCAAATTTGCACATAAGCATATCTGTCCCCCTTATCGAGCTTAAATTCACCTTGTACCTCCACAAAACTCCGTACCTCCCCCTCCTCCACCAGTTGAAAACTACACCCCAAGCCCTACTTTGTCCAAAGGTCAAACCGACCTCCCTCCCAACCCGGTGTAAACGCTTTACACCCCCTCCACGGAGTCATCAGCGAAAACTCCGTTCCCCGCCATGCTATATCCGATCCCCGTACCTTATCCCATATCCGGACAACCTGACGCATCCCGGGTGATCCCTGTCCCAAGGCTCCCCTCCCCCCCCTCGGCACCCATAACCAAGCAGTTAGGCGACCCCCTCTAACCCTCCCTTTCTCCAGGGTCACCCAGGGGCGCTCCTCCCCCACCTCCCGCCATCCCAGTGCATGGGCAAGCTGGGCCGCCCAATAGTAAGCATGGAGATTAGGCACCCCCAATCCCCCCCTCCTCCTTAGAAGAATACATCACCTCCCTCGCTACCCTCGGGGGTTTCCTCTTCCAGATGTAACTGAATACCCTCCGTTGGAGGCCTCGCATCACCCCCTCCGGTATCTCCACCGGTAGTGCATGAAAAAGATAAAGCAAACGGGGCAGAACATTCATTTTAATAGCCGCAATTCTCCCCAGCCAAGATATCTCCATTCTCATCCAGCCCACCAGATCATTGTTAATACTGCGGAGAAGCCGTGGGTAATTAGCAGAGAATAAAGTCTCATACCTATCCGTGATCTGCACTCCCAAATACCCCAGAGACCCCGGCACCCAACGCAGCTGAAACATACTCTTCAACCTCCTTTCCTCCACCTCATCCATCTTTATTTTCAGTACCTCGGTTTTATCCACATTCATTTTAAAACCGGAGATGGCCCCATACTGTTCCACCTCCCTCATCACCTCCGGCATTGAAACCAGTGGAGTGCCGAGGAATAGCAAGAAGTCATCAGCATACAAAGAGATCTTATGCTCCCACCCCCCTCGACATAGCCCGCGGATCCGTGCATTCCGCCGTATACATTCCGCCAACGGCTCCACCACCAGAGCGAAAAGCAATGGCGACAGCGGGCACCCCTGGCGAGTCCCGCGACCCAGTGCAAAATCCCGGGAATACCGCCCATTGACCTTTACCCGAGCCCTAGGGGCTTGATATAAAGCCCCCACCCAAGCCAGAAACTTCGGCCCACACCCTACCTTCCTCAAAACCCGCATTAAAAACCCCCAGTGTACTCTATCGAAGGCCTTCTCAGCGTCAATAGACATCAAGAGAAGGTCCTCCTGCTCCTGCCGTGCCTCCCAAATAACACCTATGGCCCGCTTGATATTATCTGCGGCCTGCCGCCCGGCAATAAACCCCACTTGGTCTACCTGGTTGATCCCTGGCATCCACCCAGCCAACCTCCCCGCCAGAATTTTAGCCAACAATTTAACATCGACATTTAACAAAGAAATAGGTTGATACGAGCTACACCTCCCGGGGTCTTTCCCTGGTTTTAACAGTACAGTGATCCCAGCTGTCAACATATCTGTGGACAATCCCCCCCCCCCCTCCCCTATGGCCCCGTTGAATACCCTCCGCAACAGACCTCCTACCTCCCCCCAAAAAACCTTATAAAATGACCCAGTTAACCCATCTAAACCCGGCAACTTCCCCCCAACCAAACCCTTCACCGCCCTTTCCAATTCTTCCTTGGAAATCTCTTCCTCCATCTCCTCAACAGCTCCCGCAGATAATTCCGGCAAGGATATCCCTCCTAGATACTCCTCTATCCCCCCCCCCTCCCGCACCCCATCCATCTCCCAGTAGAGCTCCTGGTAGTATTCTTTAAACCGCTCCTGAATGGCGTCATCCTCCCTACACATTTTCCCATCCTGCCCTTCTATCTGGTATATGGTCGCTGCCCCTTTTTGCTGCCGCAGTTTCCGTGCCAGCAAACGGCCCGCCTTATCCCCAAACTCATATTGCACTTGTCGCACCCTTTGTAGGAGAAATGCCACCTTATCAGTCTGCAACGCCCGCAGTTCGACCCGCACTCTCTCCATCTCCCCCCTATCCTTCCGAGCGCCTGACCCCCCGATATCATTCCTCCGCCACCGTTAACTCCTTCCGCAGGGCATCCTCACGTCTCTCCCTCTCCCGCATCTTCCTCGCCCCCCACATAACAAACATCCCCCGCACCACCGCCTTCAACCCTTCCCAAACCACTACCTCCTTCACTCCCCCCGTATCATTAAAACGTAAATACTCCTTTATAGCCTCCCGAACGTCGGCTACCACTGCCACGTCCCTGAGTAGGCTATCATTCAGCCTCCAAAACACCCCCCCACTCTTCACCGGGCTCTTAAGAGTCACCACCACTGCCCCATGATCAGACCAACCCACCGGCTGAATGCCCCCATCCTTCACCTCCATCCAGGACTTATCCAACAACAGCAAATCTATCCGGCTCCAACTATCATGCAAAGCTGAGTGAAAAGTATACTCCGCACCCCCCGGGTTCAGGGCCCTCCACATATCCACCAGATTAAATTGCCCCATCACCTTTCGTAACTCTACCCTATTCTTTCTCCCCCCATCCCCCCCCCCCGCGGCTTACGATCTACCCTCGGGTCCAACACCAGATTAAAATCCCCACCCACCAGAACCTTCCCAACTCCTGCCCCCTCAATAAAGTGCCCCACTGAACGCCAGAACCCTTTTTGCTGCCCATTAGGACCATACACCGCCACCACCACAACATCCTCCCCCCCCCCAATTTCCCTTTAATCCCCACCATTCTCCCCTCCCCATCTTTAAAGGACCCTTCCACCTTAATCCCACATCCCTCCCGAATCAAGATGGCCACTCCCCCCTTCCTGCCACCCTCATTACATGAGAAATACTGATACGGATACTGTCGGTGTCGCAGCCGCCCCACCTCCCCGGCCCTCAAGTGGGTCTCTTGTATTAAATACCACATCCCACTGATCACGCACCACCTCCCGAAATAGCAACCCTCTCTTAGTAGGAGAATTCAGCCCTTTCACATTAATAGTCCCTATCCGCACCATCTATAAGAATCCGCTCCCTCCCCCCGCCCCTACCTCCCTGGTGTTCTGATCCCCCCTTCTCCCCCCCACCCCCCCCCCTCCGCTCCACCACCCTCCACCGCCACTTCTTACCCTCCCGGACGTCCCCTCCTATCCCGTGCCACCACATCCCCCATGTGCCACCCACTCCCTCCACCTCCTCCGCCCGTACAACATACATCAAATATCAAACAGCATCAACTTGCCCCACATGCCCACGAGCCCCTCCACCCACAGCTCTCCACCCCTCCTCCCCAGCCCCCCCATCCCCCATAAGCCCTATGAGTCCAGTGTCCGAACCCTAAGAAGGGATCTCTAACACCCCTCCTTAGATCAATACTTGCAGCCGGCAGAAGCCAGTCCCATCTTCCGTCTCAAGTATCGGTCTCCGAAGCAGCTCTCCGCCGATCCATGGACATCCGCTGTAGACGCTTCCCGCGTTCACCAACACGCTGCCATTGTGCACTTGAGGGACGTTGCTGCTTGCTCGTCCCTGCTGGGACCTTATGCTGTCGCTCCATCTCCCCCACTTCAGGCAACCCCTTGCAGCCCAGCTCTCGTAGAGTGGTCCACGCTTCTGCCACAGATTTCACCTTCCGATTTACACCATTCACAGACAGCAAGACCCCAAACGGAAACATCCACCGATATCGAAGATTCTGTCCTCTCAGATACACCGTGACATCTCTCATCGCCCTTCGTCTGTCCAGCGTGCCTTTAGATAAATCGTTAAAGACTTCAATTTCATGGCCTTCCCAGGCGATGCGCCCAAACTTCCGGGCGACGTTCAGAATTTGCTCTTTCATTGGGAAGCTACTCATACAGGCTATAATGTCCCACGCTTGCTTTTCCCTCCGGGGGCCGAGGCTTCTATGAGCTCTCTCCACTCCTATTTGCTCCACGCTCACGCCAACCACTTCCCCTCGCTGCAATATATGTCCACAGAGTTTCTGGACCACTGCCACACAGTCTCTTGCGGCCGCTTCCTCTGGCACCCCCCGGATCCGCAGATTGTTTCTCCTAGCGCGATCCTCGAGCTCCTCAATTTTCTCCTGCAGCTCGTTCTGCTGAGTCTGGAGAGTTTCCTGCAAGGCCGCAACCCCGCGCAGCTCTCGCTCAGACTCCTCCACGTGGCTCTCCAAGTCCTCCACGCGGCCGCCCAGACTGCTCATCTCCTGCTGAATAGCCTGCAGGGTGTCTTTTACCTCCTTCCGCATCCCTTTAATCTCCGTCCGCATCTCCATTTTGAACTCCTGCAACCAGCGGCGAAGGGGCACCTCCTCCACCTCCTCCGTATCCGTGCCACCATCCTCTCCAGAGCTCCCTCCATGCACTCCCCCATCTGAACAGGCCGCATCCGCCGCCGCCGCCATCAGCTCCCGACGCACATACGGAGACTGGAAGCCCTCCAATTTCTTCTTCGCCGCCATCCGACTGCTATCGGCTCGCTTGCCTTCCCACTTTGGCACTGGGGGACACACTGCCAGATCACCACTCTTGGGATTCGGACAGAGCTAGGCTTTTAGGCTGCCATTAGCTCCGTGACGTCACCAGAAGTCCCCAAAAGCTTTCTAATTGGACACTGGGGAGCGTTCCCGCACAGGCTCCATCGGTACCGACGATACCCATATGTGATGACTACATTCCTGCTTGTTCCTGGAGATAAAAGCTAACCGAAAAACTAACTGACTGCAAACCCTCAAGGCCCACAAGCAGGAGCAAAGGGAGAAGACATCCATCATCTGCTGGAGGCAGAGAAATACTGAATGTGACCCCAAGGGGGACTGCTATATATGCCAGGGCTGGGTCACTGAACCTTTTGGTATTGTCTCTGTCTCCAACATCTGCTGGCAGGGGGACACAATCCCCTAGTCTGGACTGATCTAGCAGGATGAGTTGGAATAGAGATGTCAGGTGAGTGGATAAGTTGTAGATGATTTTGAAACTCAACAGTATTACTTTGTATTTTACCTTGCTTGTTATGGGGATCCAGTGTAGATGTTTCAAGATTAGCGTGATATGGTCAGGTCTTGTTGCTCCCAAGATGATACAGGCTGCCTTATTTTGTGATACCTGTAATTGGTGTATGGCGTATTGCAGCATTCCATGGTAAATGCTGCTGCAGTAAACAAAGTTAAATTACTGCCTGGCACATCAAGTGGAAATCTTTTGTTTCAAGTAATGGGCGCAGTTGTTGCAGTGTTTGTATCTTATTGTATATCATTTTGGGGTTTGTTTGTTTTTTTAAATGTGTGAGTTTACGTGCCATCATTGGTTTAGTGTTATTCCTAGGTATTTTACCTCTGTTAACTTGTAGGTCAGCTTCATAGACTTCTAGTGGTGGTGGTGGGATGAAAACTGGTGATATGTAGTACTTCTGTCTTCTTGTAGTTTATTGAAAGATTGGGCCCGATTCTGTCTCGGACGTAGATCTCCTTTGTACGTCCGGGCTGAGCCAGACATATAAAGGAGATCGCAATTC
This sequence comes from Ichthyophis bannanicus, assembly GCA_033557465.1. Classification (NCBI taxonomy): domain Eukaryota; kingdom Metazoa; phylum Chordata; class Amphibia; order Gymnophiona; family Ichthyophiidae; genus Ichthyophis; species Ichthyophis bannanicus. Next base: position 343,320,265 of record CM066037.1, read on the forward strand.
TGATCCCGCAGGGCTAGACGTGCCCCACGGGATCAGAATCAAACAAGCATGTACGTGCAGGCCCTGCCCGACTAACTCAGTCAGGGCTTTTAAATGGAGCTGCAGTGCCATGGTATCATGTTGCTATGGCACCGCGGCTCCATTTAAAAGTCGTGATGCCAGCCGCCTGCAAAAAGAGTTAATTCCCCGCAGCCCTACCACCGGATCCAGCCTCCTAAGGTCAGGGTCGGGCTGCGGGGAATTAACTCTGGCCCCCCGGCCCCATCCGTGCCATGAAAAAAAACAAAACAACGTCCAAAGTCAGCCCTGGATGTACAGGGCAGACATTAGAATCGGCCCTGTAAGTCCAGGGCTGGCAACCGCCCACTCTCCGCCCCCGGGCCGCTTCTTCCCTGCCCCCGACTAACTTTCCCATACAACCGGCAGGGAAGTTAGTCGGGGCCTGCAGCCACCATGAATAGCGGAGATGGACGTACCATTGGGATGTCCATCCCCGCTATTCGTGGCTCAGAATGACTCAGATTGTGTTTCGATGATCAGCGGTTAACGGCATTGAAGCAGTTTATTATTGACGTGTATTATGGCTTTGCTGTGCTAAAGGGTATGTAAAGCATGATATCAGCATATATACAGTAGTGCACATTGTGAGACTGTATGACTGCACATATTGACTGAATATAGAACAGTAGAGCCGATAGTGCTGAGCTCTGGGATACTCCTTACTGTTGAAAGTATGGAATAGATTTGTTTGACCCTACTTTCACCTGCTGTTATTGGTCAGATAAGTATGAGTTGAACCATTCTAGTGTGTTCTGAAATCCAATAGCTTGGAGTGGTGACAGTAGGAACTGTGGCAGAGTCAAAAGCTGCTGTTACGTCCATGAATATTAGTATTAATCCTTGTCTGTAGTTTCCAGTGCCTTTAATGAGTCTGTTGAATGGCTTTTTCAATTATCTTTGCTAGGAGGGATATGCTAGATATAGGTTCTTATGACGCTGGGTTGTTTGTGTCTAATACAGAGTTCTTTAGTATTGGTCATATAAAGGTCATCTTTAAGCCAATGGGCATATAACCCTATCTTGACAAGCAGAACTTCGTTCTAGGTATCTTAATACAGCTCACCGGGCAAGGGTCAAGCAGTTCACAAAATACCAATAATAAAAACAACAAAACAAACATTAAACCGACACACAACAAGCAAACATGGCTGATACTACCTGCACTGCCACCTCCAGAGACCTTATACAAAGCTCCTCATCCCCTTCAAAACTGACACCTAGAAAAACAAATGAGTTCAATTTCCATCTAAATGTCAGAGTATCATGCAGGATGGGCATTGATATCAGCTTGTTAGATGCATTTCATTAGTCATTCTCCAAAGAAAAAGAAAAAAAAAAAAAAAAAAGAAGGAGATTCCCTTTGGAAGGAAATACCTCATGCAGGCTGTGGAGAAGGTTCCAAAAAGTGAGATTCATACTGATGCTTCAAACATACTGATGCTTCAAACTGGTTGGAAAAATGATGTATGCCAAGCTGGTCCAGGGGAAGCTACTACTGAAGGTACTGTATTAATAAATAACCCTGTCCAGGCAGAGGATGAACTAGTTATTGATTAGTAGCTCATCTCCTGATATGGTTGGTAGTGATACACTCGGCGACTTTGGTGAAGTTACCAGAACTAGGTTGTTCAAAACATCTATAGTAACATAGTATATGACGGCAGATAAAGACCAGTATGGTCCATCTAGTCTGCCCAGCAAGGCGGCAAGAGTAGGTGCACCTGCCGCTCCGTGCAGGTCACCCCTCCCCATGCCTTTGTTTAGGGGTATACCCACCGCTCTGTGTAGGTCACCCCTATTTGCTGAGATATAAGAGATAGTTATGTTTATTTTGATTTTATCTTGTTGCTATAAAGGGATCCACTGTGTCTGTCCCATGCCATTTTGAATTCCGCCACTGCATCTGCCCCCACCACTTCCATCGGGAGGGCACTCCAAGCATCCACCACCCCCTCAGTGAAAGCAGACTGAAGCAGGCTGGAGTGCAGAGGATCCATGGGGAACTCCCCTATGAAGAAAGTGGGGAGCAGGTTCTGAAAACCTATATACGTCAGAGCCCTGTTCATCACCCGTAGAGTCCAGAGCTCTGACATAATGTGCTTTAGGGGACCTTTCCTTGAGCTTGACCTTTCCTTGAGCTCTGACATAATGTGCTTTAGGGGACCTTTCCTTGAGCACAATAGGTTGCTGAACTCTAGTAACCTCCTCAGGTTTAGAAACTACTAACACCTAATCAGGTGTTAGTTCCCTCCCTACCCACCCGACTCCCACCCACCCCTAGTGAGCAGTCTTGCTTTATAGGGCACCTCCCCCTTTAACAAATCACAGAGAATTGGACCAGCACATTTTGAATATAATTAAAGAGATTTAACTGCTTTTTCTCTGAAAGGACAGCTGCGAAACCGGCTGGTACTTGGTAGATCTCTCTCTTTTGCTTTAACAGATACTTAAGTTCCACGAACAAAACAATGGCTGGGAAAAATCGTATTGCTAAAGCTGTTGCCCCCGTTACAGCTTATGCCTCGGTCCAGACAGAGGTCCTAATGCCAGTTGAAGGACCAATTCCATGTGCAGGGTGCCTGCATGCTGAAGCTCTGAGGAAACAAGTGGAGGAACTCAGAGAGGAGGTGGCGAGACTGAGGAGCATTCAAGACAGTGAGAAGTACATTGATGGAATGCTTCTTGCAGCAACCAAGCTCTCCAGCACAGGAGAAGATGGGTGCCAACAGAATGTCGATGGTTGGACACAAGTCACCAGGGCCTGCAAAATCACCAATCCAAATTCTCCAGCCGTTGAATTAAAGAACCATTATGCAGCCCTGGAAGTGGAGGAGGTGAAAGCATCCCTGGAAAGGGAAGAACCAGAGTTCAAGTACCCCAAAGTTGCAGAATCAGTGAACAGAAGGAAACGAAGTGTAGTGGTGGTTAGAGACTCTCTTCTGAGGGGTACTGAGGCGTCCATCTGCCGACCAGACTTGATGTCCAGAGAGGTATGCTGTCTGCCTGGTGCCAAAATCCAAGATGTTACAGAGAGTTTTCCGAGACTCATCAAGCCCACTGACTATTACACAATGTTGCTAATCCATGTTGGAACAAATGATACTGCCAGGTATACCTCGGAACGTATCAAAAGTGACTTCATGGCTCTGGGACAGAGGCTGAAACAGTTAGGTGCACAGGTGGTGTTCTCTTCAATCCTCCCTGTTGAGGGTAAAGGCCAACGCAGAGAGGCTCGCATCCTGGAGATGAATGCATGGCTGCGTGGATGGTGTCATCGAGAGCGTTTTGGTTTCCCAGACCATGGGATGCTGTTCCAAGGATTGCAGAGCAGAGATGGCATCCATCTGTCCAAGAAAGGTCAACGCATCTTCGGTAGTAGACTGGCTAATCTACTGAAGAGGGCTTTAAAATAGATTCGTTGGGGATAGGTGAAGAAAGCCCCCAGATAAGTGAAAGCCCCCAGGTAGGTAATACATGAAATACCTTTATGGAAATGGGTAACAGGGGTAACATATGGAAAGCAGTGTGTATAAATGCCCGTAGCATGGGAAATAAGATCCCTGATGTTGAAGCTTTGGTGGGAGTGGCTGACTTGGATTTAGTGGCAGTTACAGAAACCTGGTTCACAGAAAACCATGACTGGGATGTAACTATACCTGGCTATACTTTATTCAGAAAGGACAGGGTAGGAAGAAGGGGAGGAGTGGTGGCACTATATGTAAAAAATAATATTAAAGCTTTGGAATTACAGAGCTTAAAAGGGAGAGAGGAGGCATTGTGGGTTAAACTAGAAAGAGGGAAAGAGAAATCTATTTGCATTGGTGTGATATACAGACCTCCCTCACAAGAGGAAGAGGTGGACAGAGTTAATTGAAGACATACGCAGCATAGCTAGGAAAGGGGAAGTGCTACTGATAGGAGATTTCAATATGCCAGATGTTGATTGGCACATTCCTGCTGCAGTATCATCTAGAAGTAAGGAGATCCTGGATTCTCTACAGGGAGAACTATTCAGGCAATTGGTAACAGACCCCACACGTGAAGGGACCATACTGGACTTGGTGCTTACCAATGGTGAAAGTGTTTCTGATGTTGTAGTGGGAGATCATTTCGCATCCAGTGAACACCAGATGGTGTGGTTCAGTATTAGGACTAGGGCTGTTAGAATCCATTCCAAGGTGAGGATTTTAGACTTTAGGAAGATTAACTTTGCGAAGATGGGCCAATACCTCAGGGAGTCGTTAGTGGGATGGGAACAGCTGGGGGATGTAGAAAAACAATGAGCAAAACTGAAAGGGGATATTTTAAGGGCAACCAACCTTTTTGTTAAAATGGTAAATAAAGGTAAAAGGTAAAAGGAAAAGGAGACCGCTATGGTTTTCTAAGGAAGTAGCTGAAAAAGTGAAGAAAAAGAGGGAGGCCTTCATGAAATACAAGAGATCACAGAGAGAGGAAGACAGGCATCTGTATTTGGAAAAACTTAGAGAAGCTAGCAAAGTAGTCAAGAAGGCAAAGATTCAAAAGGAGGAGGAAATAGCTAATGCAATAAAATGGGGGGATAAGACATTTTTCAGATATATTAATGAGAAGAGGAAGGGCAAGAGTGCTATTGTCAGACTCAAGGGTGCAGGGGGGGAATATGTAGAAGCTGATAAGGATAAAGAGGAATTGCTTAACAAATATTTTTGTTCTGTGTTCACATATGAAGAACCAGGAGCAGGACCTCAGAAAACACCCACAAATAGGAACAGAAGCGAGGGACATCTTGAACAATTTTCAGAAGACTGTGTTCGTGAGAAACTAGCTGAACTTAAAGTAGACAAAGCGATGGGACCGGATGGGATACACCCTAGAATACTGAGGGAACTTGGGGACGTTCTAGCAGCACCACTGACTGACCTTTTCAATGCCTCGGAGTCGGGAGTGGTGCCAAAGAACTGGAGTGTCTCATGTGGTGCCTTTACACAAAAGCTGAAGTAAGGATGTGGTTGAAAACTACAGGCCGTTAGTTTAACTTCGGTGGTGAGTAAATTATTGGAAACGCTGCTGAAAGAGAAAATAGTGAGGTTTCTGGAGTCCAGCGGATTACAGGATACGAGGCAGCATGGATTCACCAGAGGCAGGTCTTGTCAGACAAATCTGATTGATTTCTTTGACTGGGTGACCAGGGAGTTGGACCGAGGGAGAGCTCTAGATGTGGTGTATTTAGATTTCAGTAAAGCCTTTGACACTGTTCCTCACAGGCGACTTATAAACAAACTGAGCACCCTAGGGATGGACCCTAAAGTTACTGCTTGGGTTAGAAATTGGTTGGGTGGGAGGCGACAAAGAGTACAAGTAAATGGAGCTCACTCTGAGGAGAAGGATGTTACCAGTGGTGTGCCCCAGGGATTTGTCCTTGGTCCAATTCTTTTTAAAATCTTTGTTAGTGATATAGCGGAAGGGCTGTCGGGTAAGGTTTGCCTCTTTGCAGATGATACCAAAATCTGCAATAGAGTAGACACCCAGGAAGGTGTAGATAACATGAGGGGGGATCTAGCTAAGCTTGAAGAATGATCTAGAATTTGGCAGCTGGGATTTAATGTTAAAAAATGTAAGGTCATGCATTTGGGCTGCAGTAATCCAAGGGAGCAATACAGTATAGGAAGTGAAGTACTTTTGTCCACTAAAGAAGAGCGGGACCCTAGGCGTGGTTGTGTCTGATGATCTTAAAGTAGCTAAACAGGTAGAAAAGGCGACAGCAAAAGCTAGAAGGATGCTTGGGTGCATACGGAGGAATGGGTAGCAGAAAAAAGGAGGTGATAATGCCTCTGTATAAGTCTTTGGTGCAACCTCATTTGGAGTGTAGTGTGCAATTCTGGAGACCGCACCTTCAAAAGGATGTGAACAGGATGGAGTCGGTGCAGAGGGTGGCTATTAAAATGATTAGTGGGCTTCATTATAAAGCATATGAGGACAGACTTAAGGATCTTAATATGTACACCTTAGAGGAAAGGCGGGATAGAGGTGATATGATTGAGATGTTTAAATACCTCCGTGGCATAAATGTTCAGGGAGAGAGCCTCTTTCAATTGAAAGCAAGTTCTGCTGCGAGGGGACATGGGATGAGGGTGAAGGGAGATAGATTCAGGAGTGATATGCGGAAATATTTCTTTACGGAAAGAGTAGTGGATCCATGGAATAGTCTCCCAGTGGAGGAGGTAGAGATGAGGACAGTAACTGAATTAAAAAAAGCATGGGACCAACACAGAGTATCTCTAAAGGTAAAAAGTGGACTGTTGTAGTTGTTGATATGGAAGGACAGACTAGATAGGCCATGTGGTCTTTTTCTGTCATCATGTTTCTATGTTTCTATAATGAGGGGAAATGTGCAGGCAAAGTGGACTAACCCTGCCTGCAATATGGGAGGGGAGGGAGCCCTGTAAGGGTAGACTGGCTATGCCTTCGAGGAAGTAGCAAAAAAACAGCTTCAGGCTGCATATGCGGAGCTGGTTGAGGCATTGGAACTGTAGGCTTCCTGGGTTGACATGGTCCCTGCTGCTTCTGATGTGGCTGCTGAGGCTGATAAGAGGAAAATATAGGAATCGAGGTACCTGAAAAAAGCACCTCAGAATTAATGAGGTGGTGTTCAAATACTTCCATAGCCAACTCCAATTAGAAAATTTCAAATGACAAGACTGGGATGGGGCCTTGTAAGGTACTTTATGTCCATGAATGGCACCTTGCCGATGACCTTTGCAAGGAAAGATAAAAATGTGTTCTTACCTGCCACTAGACCAATTCAGACAAGGGAGCTGGTGTCACCCAACCAGTAAATGGAGGTTATGCCATTACTTGTATAAGAAGTGGCACAGCCCTGGACCTTGCCAGTATGAGACTGCACAGGCTAGGAACATAACACAGATTTAGCTTACAATTAATAAGTGAACATGTCCTAGAATGATAAATACAACTCTAGACACAGCTGATCCCAAATATGAATCTTGAGAAGAGAGAGAGGAAATTCATCCAACCACCCTAATCTAGTCTTCTGGGGCACATTCTAGACAGGTCTAGCAGGACTTAAGGAAAGGAAATTAGCAGGGATACAGTGCACTTACTCATCTGTAACAGGTGTTCTCCAGGGACAGCAGGAATGAGTCCTCACATATGGGTGACGTCTATGCCGATGGAGCACCTGCAGAAGCATCTCCACAGTTTTCAAATAAAACCTTTGGGAGATGCTGCCACACGTGTGGTCCCCTCCCACTTAAGGGTGCCACCTTACTCAGTCAGATGACATAGATAGAGCAGACAAAAGATGGCAAAAATTGTACAGCAACTCTAAAGGGAGGAGGGAGGGTTTTGAGAGCTGATTCCTGCTATCCCTGGAGAACTCCTGTTACAGGTGAGTAACTTCGCTTTCTCCAGGCTTCTTACATATCAATAATGCTCCTTTTTACTTTACCGCAATTATAATGTATACTATATCCCATATGCTCATCATTGTATATAGTTTCTGTAATATAGTTCTCAGCAAGTTTTATGTACTTGAATATTTAATGTTCAATGTAAAGTTCAAAGGTTTTTGTTCCCTGTAAACTGCCCCTGATCTCTAGAAGGGGCAGTATATAAAAACTTGCAAATAAATAAATAAAACAAACAAGCAGGAAGTCAGTCCTCACATATGGGACTCCATAGTTACAGGCTACCGAGAACCTGTAGAAAAAACATGGCTCAGCCTTGAGCAGCCACAAGCGAATCTGAGGAAAGATTCTGAGGACCTAGTGTCCAGGGAGAACCATGACTCCAGTAGCCTGACCAAGAAGGGTCGGAGGGCAGGAACTGCCTAAACTCCAAACAGATTATGGAGCACGGCCTGGCCGAAGGCACTGTTCCATTGAGAACTCCCTCTCCAGGCAGTAGAGTAAGCTGCAAAGATGTGAACTGAGGACCAGATAGCAGCTCAGCAGATGTCTGCCACAGGGACAGAGTGTAGGCTTGCAACAGCAGTTACCATAGCCCTGACGTATGCCATGACCTGGCGCTCCAACGAGAACCCAGCCTGATCGTGGGCAGAGGCGATGCAGTCCACCACCCAGGTGGACAAGAGTCCATTTGGTCACAGCCTCCCCCCAAGTCGACTGGGGTCATATGAAACGAAAAGCTGTGAAGCTTTGCGGTGTCCCTGGGTACGCTGCAGGTAGAAGGACAAGACCCTTTTGCAGACCAGAGTATGGAGAACTGCTGCCACTTCGTCGGCGTGGGGTCATGGAAAGAAGGTAGGGAGCACTATCTCCTGATTGAGGAGGATGGTGGATACCACCTTTGAGAGGAATTTTAGGTGGGTGCGAAGCACAACCCTGTTCTTGTAGAACCTAGTGTACGGTGGCTTGGCCACCAAGTCCTGAAGCTCGCTAACCCAGCGGGCAGAAGAGAGCACCACCAGGAAGACAACCTTCGGACGCAAATGGCAGGTAGCCAAAGATTCAAAAGGTGGCTTGGTAAGCTGCTTCAGAACCACGTTGAGATTCCATTCTGCCGAAGGCAGCCAGATGGGAGGCTTAGAGAGCAGCAATCCCTGCATGAATCGGGTAATGAAGGGCTGCACAGAAAGAGGTTTGCCCTCTATGGAGTGATGTGTGGAGAACACACTCAAGTGTACCCTGACGGAGTTGGGCTTGAGTCTGGTCTGCAAGAGGTGGAGCAAATACTGCAGCACCGTGTGCACCTGGCAGGAGAATCTGCACCACTTGAAGGTGTAGGCTCATCTCGTGGCATTCTTACGAGGCCAGGAGGATTTCTTCCACCTCCTTGGGGAGGCTGAAGGGTGCTAGGGTGACCAGTTCAGCAGGCATGCTGTTAGCAACAGGGATCCCAGGATTGGTGTGGAGAAGCAAGCCCTCCTCCTAGGTCAGTAGTCCTGCAGCACTCCCCAGAGGGACCGGGAGCTCCGCCAAGAGATGGAGCAACAGGTGAAACCAGGGCTGAAAGGGCCACCATGGGGCCACCAGGATCATGGAAGCCTTAGCCCGCAGGACCTCGAAGAGGGTCCAGGCAATTAGTGGCGTGGGAGAGAAGGCATACAGAAGGCCCTCTAACCCGGGATGTGAAAGGCATTTGTCGCTATCCGGGACGGGTGCGGTTGGAGACAGCAGAAGTGGTGCAGCTGAGCACTGGCTGGGCTGGCAAAGAAATCCAGACTTGGGGATCCCCGTAGTCTGAATAGCCGCTGTGCCATCCTGGGGTCTAGGCGCCACTTGTGCGGCTGAAGGAGCATGTTCAGTCTGTCCGCTAGGGCATTCTCCCGGCCCAGAAGACATACCATGCTGAGGAGCATTCCCCTGACTGATCGCATACAAGCAGAGGACTACTGCCTCCTGGCAGAGGCGGTAAGACTCTGTTCCTCCTTGTTTGTTCAGGTAGAACATCACGACCTGGCAGTCTATTTGAACCAGCACCGATTGGTGCAGCAGATGGTGTTGAAAGACCCCAATTACCAGAAAAATGACTCTGAGCTCCAGCAGGTTGAACTGCTGCTGTCTCTCCTTGTGAGACCAGTTGCCCTGCGTGTATTTCCTCGCAGTGGGCACCCCAGCCCAGTAGGGAGGCGTCCATAGTGAGGACCCTCTGGGGGTTTGGGTGTTAAAAGGCATGCCCTTCCGCAGGTGCTGTGCGTCCTGCCACTAACTGAGTGACTCTGCTAGCTGACGGGACACAGAGATCCTGTCCCGGAGCCTGCCCATGGCTCGAGTCCACTGTGAGTGGAGGGACCACTGAGCTGCCCACATGTGGAGGTGGGCGTTGGGGTCCACATGGACTGTGGAAGCCATGTGGCCAAGCCGGCAGAGCATGGACTGCACCAACATGGTGTGCTGGAGCTGCACCTCAGTCACCAGAGCCCTGAGACGATCCGCCCTTGCCAGGGGGAGGAAGGCCCTGGCTTGAAGGGTGTTTAAACAAGCCCCTATGAACTCCAGGTCCTGTGTTGGAGTGAGGTGAGATTTCGGGTGGTTTATCATGAAGCCCATGTGTTGTAGGACCTTGATGGTGCGGGCCATGGCCTGTTGCACCTCTAAGGCCATGTCCCCTTTTACTAGCCAGTTGTCCAGGTATGGGAAGACTATGGCCCCCTTAGAGACTAAGGTAGGCGGCCACCATTGCCAGGCATTTGGTGAAGACACTTGGTGCAGAGGCTAGGCCGAAGGGTAGTACCCTGTACTGGTAGTGGTCACCCCCAACCATGAACCTTAGGTACTGCCTGTGGTTGGAATGGATAAGGATGTGGATATAAGCATCCTTTAGGTCCAAGGAGCATAACCAATCTCCTTGCTGGAGGTAGGGCAGCAATATTCTAAGGGAGAGCATTTTGAACTTCTCGCGCACCAGGAATTTGTTCAGGTTTCTCATGTCCAGAATGGGCCTTAGGCCTCCTGTTCTTTATAGGACCAGAAAATACCTGGAGTAGAACCCCTTTCCTTTGAGGTGGTGTGGTATGGGCTCCACGGCCCTATCCCCGAGAAGACCTGCAAGTTCCTGCAGTAGCAGGGCTTGGTGCAGGGCAGTCCAAGGGGGCTCTCCTGGGAAAAAACAGGGAGGCATCTGGTGTGAGAGGAAGGAGGTAACCTTCCCTAACCACCTTAAGTGCCCAGGAGTTGGTGGTGATGGCAGCCCACCAGTGGGCAAAATGAATCAGGTGCCCCCCTGTTGGTAGCTGGTCCCCCATGGGTAGAATGGCTGTGCTCTTGGAGTCAAAAACCCAACCCAGTCTGGGCTGGAGCTGGTGTCTGGGGCCCTTAGGCTTGCATGGGCCCTTCCCTGCTCCCTTCCCTAATGACCCTGGTGAGGGGTCTGGGGGAGGCCTGGTATGGGGGATAGCCTCGGTAAGGCTGGCCTTTCCGGTGGAAGGGAGGCCTTTTCCCCGATGGTTTCTTCTTGGGAAGAGTGGATATCTTCTTGGGAAGAGTGGATATCTTCCTGGAAAGTCAAGTCCTGGTGACATACTCTGTCTCTATCTCTGCCTCCTTGTCCTCCATCGGCTTGCCAAATAAGTTTTCACCGAGGCAAAGGATATCTAGGGGACCCGTTGCTCGAGGTCCGATGCCTGGAGTCAGGCCTGGCGTGGTGTCAAGCACCATTGCCTATGGCCACCACCCTTGCGCTAGACTTTAAGCTGTTAGACTACTCGAGACAAGTACTTCAAGCACTCCCCGACAGACTTCATGAGAGTTTGGAAGCGCTGGAGGTGGTCCCCGCTGAGACCCGCCAAGAAACCCCCCAAGTTCATTGGTTAAGTCTCGGAGGTACATGCCGATATACAGCTGATATGCTTGTATCCGGAAAGCCAGCATCGGGCCCTGGTAACATTTATGCCAAAGGGCGTCGAGGGTACGGGACTCTCTGCCCAGGAGCACTGAAGAGCGAGTTTTTGGCTTTTCTGTCGACGCATGGCCGACTCGACCACCATGATGGTGTGAGGGAGTTGCACCTTCCTGAAGCCGGGTCCTTGCTGGACTCAGTAGTGTCCAGGCGCTGGCTAACAATCAGCACAGATGCCGGTATTTCCCACATCACGAACTAGAGGCAGGTGTTTTCCACGCTTCTGCCGATCAAGGAGAGTTTTGTTTCAGATTGGCAAGCCGTGGTAGGTTTTTAATTTACATTTTATGAGTGTTTCAGATTTTGCATTTGTTTATTTATTATCATTTTTATAGTAGTTTTGCAAGATGCTGTTTGATTTTCGGGGGACTTTACTGATTCACTCCTTTCCCCTATTTTTTATCCTTCTTTTAAGTGTAGTAAGTAGTTTTTTTTACTCTCATGTAATGATCAGTGCCTATGGCACATCCTTTTAATCCTCCTCATCTCTTTCCTTTTTTATTTGTATTTTTACTATCTTATATATTTTTTTGGTACAAGCATCTTAAGGTTAGCCTCTTTATATTGATGTATTGTTATTGTAATCCACATTTTATCAAGTATTTATTGCATCATATGTATTTTATCAATGAGTTATCGCATTATAATTATTTATGTATTTATTGCTTTATTTGTTGTGATGGAATATGTTTTATTACGTATTTGCATATATGTTTTATTTGCTGTGTTTTTATTTCGTATTTAACATGTATATGAAAGTTTTTTAGTGAGCCCTTAACCCCTGAGGAAGTGGTATACGAAACACGGCCTGTGTTGGGTTTGGCACACCTTATCCGTGGAACAATAAAGGCAATTTTAAAACTTCCTGCCACGTCTCTTACTGGTTCCCAATGGTTATTAGGGCATCGTTGGATCCGGCCTTCAATGAACTGCGGCCGATGCGTGGCCAGAGCCAGAAGCGCTTGCCAAGGAAGAGCTTGCTCCCGAGGCCTGGGAGCAGGATCGAGACCCTTGCTGAGGATCAGCTCAAGGCATGGGGCTCTCAAGAATCTCTTTGGTGGCCCGGACAGTCCTTGGCATTGAGGTCCCTGTGGTATCAGTGCGTGTGCCAGCGGGGCTGGGCATTGATACTTGCTGTGAGGCAAGGAATGCAGAAACACTGCGTTCCAACGCCATCATCCTGGCTTCCTACTCAGGGGTTGCAGCCTTCGACACAGACACCGGCATGACAGAGTTGGGTGTTGGCGAGGAGAGGGAGTCCTCGACGGGACAGGCCTCGGGGGTCTGAGATCCATCTTAGCGCCTGTCCTGGGTACCTTCACCAACCGCTCTGACTCCTCAGATACCCTCCAGGGGGCTGTGGGACCGCACACGGGACTTCCCATGAGTGTCCCTCATCAGAGACTTTTGGCAAAACTAAAGAGTTATAGGATAGGAGGCAGTTTACTACTGTGGATCAGGAACTGGTTAAAAGATAGAATGCAGAGGGTTGGGCTAAATGGCCAATTTTCCCAATGGAGAAAGGTGAATAGTGGTGTACCCCAGGGATCTGTGCTGGGTCCGCTGCTTTTTGACATATTCATAAAAGACCTGGAAAGAGGAATAACGAGTGAGGTTATCAAATTTGCAGTTGACACAAAACTATTTAAAGTTGTTAAAACCCAAGAGGATTGTGGAAAATTGCAAGAGGATCTTGATAAATTGAAAGACTGGGCATCAAAATGGCAGATGAAATTTAATGTGGACAAGTGCAAAGTTATGCACCTAGGGAACAACCACCCAAACTATGGTTACACGATGCAAGGTTCCACATTAGGAACCACCACCCAGGAAAAAGATTTAGGCGTCATTGTGGATAACATGTTAAAACCCTCGGCCCAGTGTGCAGCGGCAGCCAAGAGAGCAAATAGAATGCTAGGTATCATAAGGAAAGGAATGGAAAATAAAACAAAAGATATTATAATGCCTCTATACCGTTCCATGGTGAGACCGCACCTTGAATATTGTGTGCAATTCTGGTCGCCGTATCTTAAAAAGGATATAGTGTTATTAGAAAAGGTTCAGAGAAGAGCCACCAAAATGGTAAAGGGGATGGAAGGATACTCCTATGAAGAAAGGCTAAAAAGGTTAGGGCTCTTTAACCTGGAAAAGAGACGGCTGAGGGGAGATATGATAGAAGTCTATAAATTAATGAACGGAGTGGAACGGGTAAACGTAGATCGATTGTTTACGTTATCAGAATATAGAAAGACTAGAGGACATACAATGAAGCTACAGGGTAAACTATTTAAGACTAATAAAAGAAAATATTTTTTTACTCAACGTGTAATCAAACTCTGAAATTTGTTACCAGAGGATGTAGTAAAGGATGTTAGTGTAGCTGGGTTTAAAAAAGGTTTGGACAAGTTCCTGGAGGAAAGGTCCATAAACCATTATTAAGAAGGGACCCAGGATATCAGTGCTTGATCCAGTACAAGCATTGCGGAACCTGTGTCTTTTGGGGAAACTGCTAGGTACGTATGACCTAGATTGGCCACTGTTGGAAACAGGATACTGGGCTTGATGGACCTTGGTCTGACCCAGTATGGCATATCTTATGTTCTTATGTCTGTTTCCTAGGAAGAGGCCCTCAACAATTTCATTTTTTTTTTTTTTTTAAACGCTCTCACTCCAGGGAACCCCTTGCTGGTGTGTCCACATGCCCGCTCGGGCACCATGGAGGCTTTACGCGACTCAGAGGATCTGTGCGGGGCCTTAAGAGTGCGCGGCTACCAGGGATACTGGGGCTGAATCTGACCTTTAGAAGATGACATCCTGCTTCTGCCAGCAACTCTGGATGGCCTTAGCGGAAATCGTTTTGCACAGGGAGCATGCCTCTGGATCATGGTCGGCACCTAGACACCTAAGGCAACAGTCATGTGCATCGGTAAGGGACATGTTCTTCAAACATCGATCACACTTCTTAAACCCAGTGGCCATTGGGGTAAAAAGAACCCCAGCAAGATCAAAGACCTTCGATGCGGCCAGCAGTTAGAAAAGGCACGAAACAGCGCTGGATGAAAAAACACTAACTAAACAGGTTCCGAGTCCTGAAGCCGAGGCGATGGGGCTCGGAGGCAGGAAAGGGACCGGTGCTATCCAGAAGATACATAGAAGTGCACAAGGAAATCAACTTTTTTCCAGGGAAGAGAGACAAACGTCTGTAGGGCTCCGTGGAAAAAGGGAGACTAAAATGGCATCCTTAGGTGGGAAGGGGACCATGCATGTGTGGTGGCATCTCCCAAAGGCTTTCTTTGAAAGCTGGGGAGATGCTTCTGCAGGGACAGAGTAGTTACTCACCTGTAACAGGTGTTCTCCAGGAGCAGCAGGAATCAGTCCTCACATATGGATGACGTCAGCACCGACGGAGCCCCCGTGCGGAGCATTTCCCAAGCTTTCAAAGAAAGCCTTTGGGAATTGCAGCGCGCATGCGTGGTCCCCTTCCCGCCCAAGGGTGCCATCTTGCTCAGTCTGATGACATAGCTAAAAGACAGCAAAAAAATTAGCAAAAATAAATCATATGACTGCAACTCCAAGGGGAGGAGGGAGGGTTGTGAGGACTGATTCTTGCTGCTCCTGGAGAACACCTGTTACAGGTGAGTAACTACTCTTTCTTCAGGACCAAGCAGGAAGTCAGTCCTCACATATGGGACTCCCCAGCTTAAGGCTACTGGAGACCTCAAGCCAAAAAAAATGAGCTCCCTCTAGCTCGTCAGTACGTAAGGAAGGAATCTTCTCTGAACGCCCCCGACCGGTAGCCCAACACCAGGGCCGGAGGGTAGGAGTTGCCTAAACCCCAAAGAGATTAAGGAGTACTGCCTGTCCGAAAGCACTGTCCCTGCGGGACTCCCTATCAAGGCAATAATGAGCCGCAAAAGTCTGGCTTGAAGACCAAGTAGCGGCCCGGTAGATGTCTGCCAACGGAACAGAGCGGAGATGAGCCACTGACGCAGCCTTCGCCCTGACACGATGAGCCGTGACTCGACCCTCCAACGAGAGGCCGGCTGCCCCATAAGCCCAGGCGATACAGTCAGCGACCCATATGGACAAAGTACGCTTGGAGACAGGTAACCCCAACTTATTGGGGTCAAAAGAAACGAAGAGCTGAACAGCCCTCCGATGCTCCCACGTACGGTCAAGGTAGAAGGATAACGCCCTCCTACAATCCAGGGTATGCAGGACCATCTCAGCCCGGTTGGCATGCGGCCTGGGAAAGAAGGTCGGAAGAACCACCTCCTGATTGAGGTAAAAAGGAGAGACAACCTTAGGGAGAAACTTCGGGTGAGTCCGTAAGACTACCCTATTTCTGTAGAACCTAGTGTAAGGGGGATCAGACACTAGTGCCTGAAGTTCACTCACTCGCCTAGCAGAGGTAAGAGCTACCAGAAACAAGGTTTTCCAGGAGAGAAAAACGGAGAGGGCAGGTAGCCATAGGTTCAAATGGCGGACAAGTAATCCGCTGTAAAACCACATTCAGATCCCACTCAGGGGCTGGTGGACGTAAAGGAGGCTTAAGCAGGAGGAGGCCTCCGAGAAAACGAGCCACCAAAGGGTGGTTGGAAAGAGGCCTGCCGTCCACCGGCGAGTGGTGCGCTGAGAGAGCACTGAGGTGAACCCTGACAGAGTTGGACTTAAGGCCCAGATTGGAGAGGTAAAGCAAATATTGTAATACTACCGCTACCAAGCACGAGAAGGGATTCTCACTGTGCTGAGCACACCATGCGGAGAATCTACACCACTTAAGAGCGTAGGATTTCCTGGTGGATTGCCATCTAGAGGCTAAGACTACGTCTTCCACCTCTCTAGGCAGTAGTAGGGAAGCCAGGACTACCCTTTCAGCAGCCAGGCCATCAGATGAAGGGACTGGAGGTTGGGGTGCAAGAGAGATCCCTGTTCCTGAGACAGGAGATCGTGTTGAATCCCCAGAGGAAGAGGAGTGTCCACCGCCAGTTGCAGCAGAAGCGGGAACCACGGCTGCCTCGGCCACCTGGGGGCTATCAGAATCATTGAGGCCCCGTCCTTGAGGACCTTGAACAGTGTTCGGGACACCAGTGGCATGGGAGGAAACGCATACAGTAGGCCTTGGGACCAGGGAATCAGAAACGCATCTGCTGCTACTCTGAGAGGATGCGGTTGCCTGGAACAGAATCTCCGGAGTTGCCGGTTCAGAGGACTGGCGAAAAGATCCATGGTGGGTAGGGCCCACCTGAGAAAGATCTGCTGAACCACCAACGGATTCAATCTCCACTCGTGTGGTTGTAAGATCCTGCTCAGTCTGTCCGCCAGGTAATTTTCTTGACCTGGGACGTAGACCGCCTTGAGGAGGATTCCGTGATCGACAGCCCAAGAGCACAGCCGTTGTGCCTCCTGACAGAGAAGGAAGGAGCCTGTGCCTCCTTGTTTGTTCACGTAGAACATGGCAACTTGATTGTCCGTCTGGACCAGTACAGACTGGTGAGATGTGAGGTGGGAGAAGTCTCTCAGAGCTAGCTGTATCGCCCGTAGCTCCAGGAAGTTTATCTGCTCAGCAGCCTCCCAAGGGGTCCAGAGACCCTGAGTACATACCCCTTGGCAATGTGCTCCCCACCCTAGAAGAGAAGCATCTGTCGTCAGCACTTGAGAATGCGGAGGGGATTGAAAAACCACTCCGAGTCCCAGATTCGGAAGATGAAGCCACCATTGCAGAGAGGAGACGAGCAGGGTGGATATTCTTACTGAGTCTGCAAGGCTCCCTGTGGCTTGATGCCACTAAGTGCGAAGGCTCCACTGAACAGGCCGCATGTGCAGGCGGGCATTGGGGGTTACATGAACCGTGGAAGCCATATGGCCGAGAAGTCTCAGGAATTGCCTGGCGGAGACCAGGGAATTGCTGTGAAACTGCCCGGCTAGATCCATCAACCTGTGGGCCCTGTCCACTGGCAGAAAAGCCTTCGCCTGAAGAGTGTCCAGCCGTGCTCCTATGAATTCCAAGTTCTGGGACGGGAGCAAAGTGTACTTTGCGAAGTTTATGACAAACCCCAAGTGCTGAAGCAGAGCCACAGTGCGAAGGGTGGCTTGACTGGCCTCCTGGGAAGACTAGCCCCTTATGAGCCAGTCGTCCAGGTATGGGAACACAAAAAGACCTTGAAGCCTTAGGTAGGCCGCCGCCACCACCACCAGGCACTTTGTGAACACCCTGGGGGCGGAGGTTAGGCCAAAGGGTAGTACTCTGTACTGATAGTGGTTTCCTCCCACAACAAATCTGAGATATTGCCTGTGGTCTGGATGAATGAGGATGTGAGTATACGCATCCTTTAGATCTAAGGAGCATAGCCAATCTCCCTGCTGGAGGTAGGGCAGTAGGATTCCAAGGGTAAGCATCTTGAACATTTCCCTCTCCAGGAACTTGTTGAGGTTGCGCAAGTCTAGGATGGGTCTGAGGCCTCCTGTTCTTTTTGGTACCAGAAAGTACCTGGAATAAAAGCCGTGACCTTTCAGGAGGTGGGGCACCGGTTCCACAACCTGTTCCCTTAGCAGACTTGCTAACTCCTGAAGGAGTAGGTCCCTGTGAAGAGGGAGTCTTGGAGGATCCCCTGGAAAATAGGAGGGAGGTACCTGGTGAAAATGGAGAAGATAGCCCTTTTGGACTATATGGAGCACCCAGGTATCTGATGTGACGGCTGACCACCTGTGGGCAAAGTGGGCCAGCCGGCCTCCTGTGCTGATGTGAGCCAGCTGAGAAGAGGCTATGCCTTCTGAGTCAAAAACCCCCACCCTGCTGAGCAGGGGCCAGTGTTGGTGGCTTGGGGGCCTTCTGCCTACGGGGCCCATGACCCTGCCCCTTGGTCTGCTGACCCTGTTGGGGAGCTGCAGAGGCCTGATAATGAGGGTATTGTTTATAGGCAGAGGACTTCCTCGGGTAAAAGGTCTTTTTTCCCGGGCCCTTCTTTTTCTGAGAAGGGGCAGAGGTTTTTCTGGACAGCCTAGTCCGGGTCAGAGTCTCGGTCTCGAGTTCTGCAGCCTTTTCAGCCATGGGCTTGCCAAAGAGGTTTTCACCCCGGCAGGGGACATCGACCAACTTGTCCTGTACCCATGGCTCGAGGTCGGATGACTGTAGCCAAGCCTGTCGGCGGGCACCGATGCCGGCCCCAGCTACTCGGGCCAAAGCCTCGAAGCCATCGTAGGCTGCTCGAGAGATAAACTTCGAGCACTCTCGAATACCCGTGGACAAGGCCTGGAACCTCTGCAAAAGATCCTCGGAGAGACCAGCAGAGAACCCGGCAATCTCCTTTGCCAGGTCTCGGAGATACATGCCCATGTAGAGCTGGTATGTCTGGACACGGCAAGCAAGCATAGAGCCCTGGAAGCACTTCTTACCGAGGGCATCCAGGTTCCGGGCCTCCCTGCCAGGAAGCACCGAGGAGTGCATCTTCTGACTTTTCAGTCGATGCATGGCCGATTCCACAACCATGGAGTGGTGCGGTAATTGTGCCTTTTGGAACCCAGGGCTCTTGCGGACTTGATAGATGGAATTGACCCGCTTGCTTAACACCGGCGTCGAGGCCGGGGTCTCCCACATGTGGAAGAGCAGCTGCTCCAGCATCGGAGGAACCGGTACAGTAAAGGCCTCCTTCGGGGGAGAGTCATACTGGAGGGCCTCGAGCTCCTCGGCTCGAGGCTCCTCCTCGGGATCCGCGGGGAATGCCAAGGCCTTGGCCATATCCCGCACGAAGTCCGAGAAACGGGTATCCTCTGGTGGGGATCGTCTCAGAGGTTCAGACTCCGCCGAGTCAGATGGGACACACCGAGTCCGATAGGTGTCGGGTGACTCTTCGTCCTCCGTCTCCCAGCCCAACTCCTCAGAGGAGGAATCGAGCAGCTCCAGTTGGGCGGGCACCGATGCCATCCGCCCCGACGCCGAGGGTACCGGCGTCGACAACATCGGTCCCGAACGGGAGGCCGAGGGAGACCGCGGCCGAGGATCAAATCGAGCCCGCATGGACTCAAGGATCGGCTCGGCCTCCGGGGTCGACTTGGATGTCGATGTCCTGGTGGTCGGGGCAGATGCACTGGTGAGACCGGCGATCAATGCCCGCTGCTGTTCCATGAAGGCAGCGAGGCTGCTCTCCAAGGCCGTCAACCTGAGTCCGAGCTCAGGAGACCCAGCAGCCCCCGACTCGGGCCCCGACAGCGTCGGGCCTGACGTCGGCTCCCCTGGAGGAGAGTCCACGAGGAGTACAGCACTCACGTGTCCAGGAGACTCCATCTCGATACGAGGTTGCTTGGCAGGCCTTTCCGACTCCGAAGACCCGGGATGGCTATCGGGGCTATGCGACCTGGCCCTCGAGGAACCAGGAGCGTCCACCGACGCCGCCCTCGTGAGTTTCTTCTTCCTGCGCTGTTCCCGCGAAGGAGACCCCCGCTCAGAGGAACCCTGACGCTGCTTGGGGCCGGAGTCCCGAGACGTCGAGGCCTCTGACGAGGTCCGGGCCCGTCCGGACGCGGAGTCAGAGAAGATCCTATCCTTCTGGTGCTGCCGACTCAAAGCCTTCGAGGACATTTTGCCACACGGACCACAGATCCGGTCATGATCGGGTCCGAGGCAGCGGAGGCAGTCATGTGTGTCGGTAAGAGACATAAGTTTCTTACACCGTTCACACTTTTTAAACCAGCTGGCAGCCATTGGGGGAAAAAGGGCCCCTGCGAGGTCAAAAGACAGGGCCTGCCAATGAAAAAAGAAAAATGGTGCGAACGCTAGTCACAAAGGACAAAATCCGAAAAAGAGAGAGTGGGCTCGATACCGGCGTATCGGGCCCAGGCGGGAAAAGGATCCGGCGTCGAAGCGAAGGAGAAGAAGAAGAAACAGGGAAATCAACTTTTTCCTCGGCGAAAAAACGAACTACGTCCGTCGGGCTCCGCGGAAAAAAGAAGACTGAGCAAGATGGCACCCTTGGGCGGGAAGGGGACCGCGCATGCGCGCTGCAATTCCCAAAGGCTTTCTTTGAAAGCTGGGGAAATGCTCCGCACGAGTGCTCCGTCGGCGCTGACGTCACCCATATGTGAGGACTGACTTCCTGCTTGGTCCTGGAGAATCCATCGGCATTGACGTCACCCATATGTGAGGGCTGACAGAACAACAACAAATTTCACCTCTTATCCTGCTAGACCAGTCCAAATGAGTGGGGTCAAGGTTTAGGGCCCTGGGTGGAAGACAACACCCTCCTGACAATTGCCTTCCCAAAGGCATTATCTTCCCTGGCCTCAACTGTAGTGATTCCCAAAAGAGTCAAGGAAATGGAAGTACTACAAGCCAAAGAGTGTAAGGATGACCATGCTGCCAACTTGCAAATAACTGCTGAATTCACTGCCCTGACTCTTCTTAGGAGGCAGCCACCTGAGCTCTAGTAGAGTGGTCCCTATGGCCCATTGATGCTTGATTACTATTTTAATACACTGAACTTATAGACACTAATCCTGTGAGATCTAGAGGCCGCTCCTTTCCTTGGCTCAGTGAATGGGATAGAAAGAGATGATCTGAAGTCTGGAAGGCATTTGTCACTTTCAAATACTGTCACAATACGCTAACATCCAAGGCATGGAGAGTTTTGTCTGCCATTAGGTCTTGCTTAAATGGCTGGAAGCCAGACTGCCTGATTTAGGCGAAAAAGAGAAAGAAAGAAAGAATCATAGGCAGAAAGCAGGGAACCATATGAAGGAACACAGAATTAGCTGCAAAGGAAATAAATTAATCCCTCACTAAAGCATCTGCAACTCAGATACGATGGACTGAGCAAATGGCCAAGAAGACAGACTTAAGAACATAAGAACATAAGACATGCCATACTGGGTCAGACCGAGGTCCATCAAGCCCAGTATCCTGTTTCCAACAGTGGCCAATCTAGGTCATACGTACCTAGCAGTTTCCCCAAAAGACACAAGTTCCACAATGCTTGTACTGGGTCAAGCATTGATATCCTGGGTCCCTTTTTAATAGTGGTTTATGGACCTTTCCTCCAGGAACTTGTCCAAACCTTTTTTAAACCCAGCTATACTAACAGCCCTTACCACATCCTCCGGTAACAGATTCCAGAGTTTGATTACACGTTGAGTGAAAAAATATTTTCTCTTATTTGTCTTAAATAGTTTACCCTGTAGCTTCATTACATGTCCCCTAGTCTTTCTATATTCTGATAGCGTAAACAATTGATCCACGTTTATCTGTTCCACTCCATTCATTAATTTATAGACCTCTATCATATCTCCCCTCAGCCGTCTCTTTTCCAGGCTAAAGAGCCCTAACCTTTTTAGCCTCTCTTCATAGGAGTAGCCTTCCATCCCCTTCACCAATTTGGTGGCTCTTCTCTGTACTTTTTCTAATAACGCTATGTCCTTTTTAAGATACGGTGACCAGAATTGCACACAATATTCAAGGTGCGGTCGTACCATGGAGCGATACAGAGGCATTATAATATCCTTTGTTTTATTCTCCATCCCTTTCCTTATGATACCTAGCATTCTGTTTGCTTTCTTGGCCGCCGCTGCACACTGGGTGGAGGGTTTTAACATGTTATCCACGATGACTCCTAAATCTTTTTCCTGGGTGGTGGCTTCTAATGTGGAGCCTTGCATCGAGTAACTATAGTGTGGGTTGTTCTTTCCTAGGTGCATGACTTTGCACTTGTCCACATTAAATTTCATTTGCCATTTGGATGCCCAGTCTTCCAATTTATCCAGGTCCTCCTGCAGTTTTCCACTTTCCTCTTGGGTTTTAACAGCTTTAAACAGTTTTGTGTCATCTGCAAATTTGATAACCTCACTCGTTATTCCCTTTTCCAGGTCATTTATGAATATGTCAAAAAGCAGCGGACCCAGTACAGATCCCTGGGGTACTCCACTATTCACCTTTTTCCATTGGGAATATTGGCCATTTAGCCCTACTCTCTGCTTTCTATCTTTTAACCAGTTCCCGATCCACAATAGTACACTGCCTCCTATCCCATGACTTTTTAGCTTTGCCAAAAGTCTCTGATGGGGGACCTTGTCAAAAGCTTTCTGAAAATCCAGATACACTATATCAACCGACTCACCTTTGTCTACCTGTTTATGCACACCTTCAAAAAAACATATCAGATTAGTAAGACAAGATCTTCCTTGTCTAAAGCCATGTTGGCTGTCTCTCATTAGGCCATGACTATCTACATGCTGCGTAATTTTGTTCTTTATGATGGTTTCTACCATTTTCCCTGGTACTGACGTCAGGCTCACCGGTCTGTAATTTCCCGGGTCACCCCTGGAACCCTTTTTAAAAATTGGTGTTACGTTGGCGACCCTCCAATCTTCAGGTATTACAGATGATTTTAATGAAAGTTCACAGATTACCAATAGCAGGTCTGCAATCTCATATTTCAGTTCTTTCAACACTCTGGGATGTATACCATCCGGTCCAGGTGATTTGCTACTATTCAGTTTATCAAATAGTTGTAATATATCTTCCCGGTGTAGCGATATTTCTCTCAATTCCTCTGCAGTATCACCTTTAAATACCACTTCAGTCTTGGGTAACATCCCTACATCTTCCTCAGTAAAGACCGAAGCAAAGAATTCATTCAGTCTCTCCGCTATAGCCTTGTCTCCTCTTACTGCCCCTTTTACCCCTCTATCATCTAACGGTCCAATTGACTCTCTCACAGGCCTTTTGCTACGAATGTACTTGAAAAAGTCTTTATTTCGTGTTTTTGCTTCCGCAGCAAGTTTCTTTTCAAATTCCCGCTTTGCCTGCCTTATCAATGCTTTGCATTTAACTTGCCAGTGCTTGTGCTGTTTCCAGTTTTCATCATTTGGCTCTTTTTTCCATTTCCTGAAGGTTGCTTTTTTGGCAGCAACAGCCTCTCTGACCTCACCTTTAAACCATGCTGGCAGTTTTTTGGACTTTCTCCCACTCTTCTTAATGCGTGGAATACAGCTGGTCTGGGCTTCGAGGATAGTAGTTTTAAATAACGCCCAAGCTTGCTGTAAGTCTTTAACCTTTGGAACCGCTCCTTTTAGTTTTTTCCTAACTATATTCCTCATTCTATCATAGTCTCCCTTTTGAAAATTAAAAGGTAGTACTGTGGATTTCTTTACTATTTGTTCTCCAATAATTAAATCAAACATGATCATATTATGGTCACTATTGCCAAGTGGTCCCAACACCCTTATTTCTTGCACCAGATCTGGCGTTCCACTAAGGACTAGGTCCAGTATGGCTTCCCCTCTGGTCGGTTCATGAACCAGCTGCTCCAAGAAGCAGTCATTTATTCCATCTAGAAACTTTATCTCTTTAGTTTGTCCTGCCGTGACACTGACCCAGTCGATACCGGGGTAATTGAAATCACCCATTATTACTACTCTGTTGTGACTTTTGTTAGCTTCTGTGATTTCTTTGAGCATTTCATCATCCATTTGTTCATTCTGGCCAGGCGGTCGATAGTACACACCCCCACTGCCATCACCTTCCCCTTCATAAGTGGAATTTCAATCCATAGAGATTCTACAGCAAATTTTGTTCCCTGCAAAACTTTAATCCTTTCTGACTCAATGCCCTCTCTAACATAGAGCGCAACCCCTCCACCAATTTGATCAGCTCTATCATTACGATATAGTTTGTATCCAGGTATCACAGTGTCCCACTGGTTATCCTCCTTCCACCATGTCTCTGAGAGTGCAATCATATCTAACCTCTCATTTAGTGCCATATATTCTAACTCTCCCATCTTATTGTTTAGACTTCTAGCATTGGCATACAAGCATTTTAGAGACTGTATTTTATTCATATTAATCTGGCTATTGGTAGGCATGGGTAATTTGGAATCTTTATTCTCTGTCTGCTCCTTACTCAAGGGCATTTCGGCTACTATACTCCCTTTTGGAACCTCATTGCTTTTGGTAGTATCCTTCAAGGATACCTTCGTCCGAACCATGCGCTCCTGGGTGACTGTCGGCTTTCCCCTAATTTCTAGTTTAAAAGCTTCTCTATCTCCTTTTTAAGGTTAATGCCAGCAGTCTGGTCCCATCCTGATTAAGGTGAAGCCCATCCCTTCGGAAGAGCCCCCCCTTTCCCCAGAATGTTCCCCAGTTCCTAACAAATCCAAAACCCTCATCCTTGCACCATTGTCTCATCCACGCATTGAGACTCCGGAGCTCTGCCTGTCTTTTGGGTCCTGCACGTGGAACAGGAAGCATTTCGGAGAATGCTATCCTGGAAGTTCTGGATTTCAACTTCCTACCTAAAAGCTTAAATTTAGCCTCCAGAACTTCCCTACCACATTTTCCTATGTCATTGGTACCAACATGTACCAAGACAGCAGACTCCTCCCCAGCACTATCTACGATCCTATCTAGGCGGTGCGTGAGGTCCGCTACCTTCGCACCAGGCAGGCATGTTACCAGGCGATCCTCACGTCCACCAGCCACCCAGCTATCTACATTCCTAATGATTGAATCACCAACTATAACAGCTGTCCTGACCCTCCCCTCATGGGCACGTGGCCCTGGAGAAACGTCCTCGGTGCAAGAGGGTTTTACATCACCTGGAGGACAGGTCCTAGTTACAGGATCACTTCCTGCCACACCAGGGTGATGCTCTCCTGTCATGTGACCTCTCTCCTCCACTGTTTTTCGTCAAAATTGTTTCAGGAAAGGACCAGAGTTGCTAGGGCCCACAAAATCAGACACATTCCATTGAGAAATTACCAGATGAAAGGGGAGATTGATCAGTTTCAACTCTTTCAAAAACAGTGAAATGTCCAGGTGAGCTGCCAAAGCAGTCCCTTGAATTTGCACCCTATAGCGAACTACAGCTGCAACGTGAACCATAAGGGAATTGAATGCCAGGCTATTAGTTGATCAAGATGGTAGCAACTTCCACCCACTGTAACATGAAGATATATGTCTCATACCACAAAAGGATTTGAACATAAGCCAAGGAGATAGAAGTTCTATGAGCCTTTAAGAGGGTGGTGACTAGAGATGCCAAATATTTTTTCCAAACTAGCCTATGGTTTTCAGTGGACAAGTTGTAAGCCAGAAGGGGGTCCTATTGAAGCAAGACTTCAAACTTGAAGTAGTGGATCATCTGGCAGAAGCCTTAAATTGGACCCAAAGACTGTGGGGTAACCCACCAGAATGACCAGATCTAGATGAGACCGAATCCTACAAAATCCTGGAGACCAACATGGAAACACATACAATGAACCCATGAGCTTAAGATTCCTTCCACTCAAGAATCTCCTCTTCAACTGATTTGCCTTTGCATTCTGATGAAGTCACCATCAGATTAAATGTTGGGGTACTACAGTACTCCATTATCAGATTACATGCTGGAGGACAGAGTTCCTATTTGCCAGTGTTAATAGCCAAACTAAGAAACTTTGCTTGCACAATGGATCGCAAAGAAAGCTATCAGATGAAGTTCAGTCAACTTGAAAAGCAATGCCATTTCCAAAAGCAACTGCCGGGCTTTGAATGCCGTTAGTTTTCTTGGGCCAACACTGTAGTATTGTTCTACCCTTCTTTCCAGGAGAGACTTGAATCTTAATAAGGCTACATGAATTGCTCCGATTTCCAACTTGTTGATGGGACAGGCTGTTCCGTGGTTTGACCAAACACCCCTGTGTTCCTTGACCTCTTCCAGTCTAGAAGGCTGCCATCCAGATCCATCCCCCTTTAGGAGATGAGCCAGATACCGCTCAGGTATTGTACTCAGGAGAGCCTATTGTGGAGGTCACGTGAGCTCTCGTACAGGGGAGCAACTCCAGGGTTGCAGACACTATGCCCAGAAGCTGCAGATAAATCCAATGCCCTCAGGGCTGTTTGAGCACAGAAGGCCAAAAGCTTCACAAAGAGCTTTAGGCTCCTGTCCTGCATTAAAAAGATTTTGCCACTCTGGGTGCCAAAGCAAGTGCCCAAATACTCCAGGATCTGGAAAGGAACTAGGCTGCTCATAGTTGATTGCCCATACCAGACCCTCCAAGCTGGAGGACTGACTGTAGCTATTCTGGCATTGGCCTCGAGTCTGCCCAGATTAGCCAGTCATCTAATGAATGGACCTCTATTATGTCTTTGTGGAGAAAGGCCACTAGTACTAACATGAACTTCGAAAAGGTCCTCAAGGCTGTGGCCAATCCAAAAGGAAGAGTTCTGAACTGAAAGTGGTGACTTTGAATGCAGAAGCAAAGATTTTTTTGATGTTAGCTGCAAATGGGGATGTAAAAATATACCTTAGAAAGGTCGAAGGACATCAGAAACTTGTCCTCTTACCATAACAGACTTCAGGGTTTCTATGAGGAAGTGGGGAAACCACAATGCTGCATTGACTCTGTCGAGTTCTACAATGGGCCTGAATGTTTCTCCTTTCTTAGGAACCATAAATCAGAGTGCCTACTTTACCCTGACTCCTCGAAAGGAACTGGTACAATAGCCTTTAGCTGGGTTTGCCTTTCTTCAATCAGCACTCTTGGTGTCTGACCCACAGAGTTACAGCATTGTGAAGAGGTTCTGCAAACTCCAAGACATAACCAAATTTCTAGGATCTATTGATCCAATGCGATTCAGACTCATTCGGAGTTCAGCAGGCAGAGACTGGTCTCCCATCAGCTAGCTCCTGGGGTGGGCTCACAACTTACTGGGTGCCCTTAGGACTCCCAGAGAAGGGTCCATCAGGTATCTTAAGCCCTGTGGGCATCCCAAAAGAACTGTTCCTTTCTAGAACTTAAAGTATAAAATGAAGATGCAAGATTTCCTGTTCACCCTAGAGCATCGGCAGTCGTTCTGATGTAATTGATGTGAAGAAGCCTTTGACAAAGCTCAAGCCCTGTCTACTGGGAATCTGCACAACTGCGGTTCATGCAAGTCCTTTACTAGTTTCTTGAGGTTCCTTTGCAGAGGAGAGTTCTGAATGCTGACTCTGTCGACCAGTCGTGCAACCACAGCCACCTCCTCACTACTTCTACCGCTCCCTCAAACTTAGAAGCAATCCAGATGAGATTATAGAGGGTGTTAGCTATAGATGTTGCATCTAATTCCAAGTATGTGGACTCTGTTCTCAGGGAGTTACTAGATCTGTCTTCAAAGGACCATACAGCATCAATGCTTTGCTGCCACAGCAAACAAGTGTCATACCGCAAATAAAAAATAAAGTCATGAAAAGTGGAATGCATTCCCCCACACTCCCCCATCTCCACAATCAGGAATTCCCCTTTCAGTAGTTGTCCCGACACCTCCGCAGAGATGCTGACAGTCAGAGTTCTCTCCCTTTTCTTTTTTTTAATTATTATACAAAGAGCTGAATGAAAGGCAAAAATGCCAAAAATTAGGGGAACCTAGGGGGAGGGGGGAGAGAAAGGAAAGGGCAACTGCCTTTGCATACCGCTGTCATAGGGTCTGCCTGGCTACAGCCCAACAGTGCTCCACAGGGTATCCCTTCAGCTCAATTAGGGAAAGGTCTGCAGACCGATCTCTAAGAATGTTTATCAGGCTTAGGAGAACTTAATCTGAAGGGTGGAACCATACTACATCCTGCTGCACCAGTCCACACTGCCACCATCTACTGGAAGTAGAGAATACTAGCAAGGTCCAGGGCTGCACGTCTCATTAAACTAGTGATGACATCACTGAAGATTGTATTCTCTGCCTCCATCTTTTGGTTGGGTAACATAACCCACTTGTCTTGCCTGATTTAGCAAGTTGATAAATGCAGTGTGGGTTCAATTCAGGAAAAGTAAGCTTCCAGTCGCAGCTGCTTTGAAAGATGGCAGACTTCCAAGCTCTAAGCTGTGCAGTGTTGAGGCATACAGCTATACTGATGCTGAAGACTTAGTGCAAACCTGCTTTGGTTTAAAGGATTTATTTTGAAAAGTCAGTGAATATGATTTGTCCCATTTTTCCCTGCATCCCTCTGTCTTCTTTCTCCTTTGAAGCCTTTCTTGTACCAAGAACTACAAGCAGCAAACACATGTCAGTGAAGTTGAAATTGCAATTATGCATTAAGCTGAAGTTGTGACAATAAAAAAACAAGTTTTTAATGACAGCTTATGTTAGCTCAAGCATCAACAAATTTTCTTAGGATGTAGGAGCCAGATTACATACAATTGGAATATTCATGTATTTATATGCACCCTGTCCCACTCATACAGCATCAGCCTCTGGCCATTATCTACCCACCCATACACCCCAGTACCTTCATCTCAGCCCCAGCATCAGACCATTCTCAAGCCCACTTTTCTCCTACCTTTCCCCTTTGTCATCCCTAGCCTCTGCTTCAGCCTCAGCCTCCCGCCCCCTTTCCCCAGCCACGCATTAGACTCCTCCTCTCACCGCAAACCCTTAGTGTTTGTCCTTTTTCCCATCCCAGCCTGTTAGTTGAGTCTTCTCTCCCAACCGCATCAGATCCTTCCTCCCATCTATCCCCAGCATCAAACTCCCTTTTATTACCTCCAACATCTGCAAGCATCAGACCTTCCATCTTCACCTCTTAGAATCTGCCTACTTTTCCTAGCCTTGTTCTCAGCATAAGCCCCATTCTCCTACCTACCCAGGATATCTAAAAGTCACTGCAAAACAGGGAGGCATGCTTTTCACTACCACCACTCTGCCTTATCCTGAGCCAGCTCTAGTCACTACTTTCTATTTCTCATGCAATACAGGAAGTAGCAGCTTTGTGATTTCAATTCCTACAGTGGTGCCATCAGCCAAAGCCAGTGTAGAATAAGCAGAGCAGTGGCAACAAAAAACAAGATCCCTGGCAGGTAGAACAGGACCAATGTTAGAGGCAGCTGAGAGCTCCTTGTTCTAATGCCTATGTGCGGCTCTGATAATGCAGGAATAAAGCGTAGTTACGCACTTGTAACAGGTGATCTCCAGGAACAGCAGGCATTTAGTCTTCACATATGGGTATCGTCGGTACCGACAAAGCCTGCGCGGGAACGCTCCCCAGCGTCCAATAGGAAAGCTTTCGGGAGCATCCCATAGCGCCTGCATGCTGCCTTCCTGCCTTTCTACCTCTCTCACTTCAGTTGAGTTTATAGCTGAGACCAAAGGAGAGTAGTAGAGAAAGAGATAGAGACAACTCCTAGGGGAGGTGGGTGGGTTGTGAAGACTAAATTCCTGCTGTTCCCGGACATTACCTGTTACAGGTGAGTAAGCGTAGTTACTCACCTGTAACAGGTGTTCTCCAGGAGCAGCAGGAATCAGTCCTCACTTATGGGTGACGTCGGCGCCGACGGAGCCCTCGCGGAGCAATTTTCCCCAGCTTTCAAAGAAAGCCTTTGGGAATTGCAGCGCGCATGCGCGGTCGTCTTCCCGCCCGAAGGTGCCATCTTAGCCAGTCAGATGACATAGCTAAAAAAGACAGCATAAAAATTTGCAAAAAGAACATAAGCAGACGATTGCAACTCCAAGGGGAGGAGGGAGGGTAGTGAGGACTGATTCCTGCTGCTCCTGGAGAACACCTGTTACAGGTGAGTAACTACGCTTTCTCCAGGACCAAGCAGGAAGTCAGTCCTCACTTATGGGACTCCCAAGCTCAAGGCTACCGGAGACCCGAAGCACAAAAATGAGCTCCCTCTAGCTCAGCAGCACAGAAGGATAGAATCTTCGCTGAATTATCACCCACCGGTAGCCCACATCCGGGATGGAGGGTAGGAGTTGCTCAGACCTCAAAGAGATTACGGAGGACTGCCTGTCCGAAAGCACTGTCCCTACGGGACTCCCTCTCGAGACAGTAATGGACCGCAAAAGTCTGGCTCGAAGACCAAGTAGCGGCCCGGCAGATGTCTGCCAGCGGAACAGAGCGGAGGTAAGCCACTGACGTGGCCTTTGCCCGAACGCAATGAGCCGTGACTCGACTTTCTAAGGCGAGTCCGGCTGCCCCATAAGCCCAAGAGATACAGTCCGCAACCCAGATGGACAGAGTACGCTTGGAGACCGGGAGCCCCAATTTATTGGGGTCAAAAGACACAAAAAGCTGAGCAGCTTTACGGTGCTCCCGCGTACGGTCAAGGTAGAAGTTCAATGCCCTTCTACAGTCCAGGGTATGGAGGACCGTCTCAGCTCGGCTGGAGTGTGGTCTGGGAAAGAAGGTTGGAAGTACCACCTCCTGATTGATGTGAAAAGGGGAGACCACTTTAGGCAGAAACTTTGGGTGAGTCCGTAGGACTACCCTATTCTTGTAGAACCGAGTGTAGGGGGGATCAGACACGAGGGCCTGCAATTCACTTACGCGTCTAGCGGAAGTGAGGGCTATCAAGAACAGTGTTTTCCAAGACAGAAAACGGAGAGAGAGAACAGGTAGCCATAGGTTCAAAAGGCGGACAGGTGATCCGCTGCAAAACCACATTCAGGTCCCAGTCCGGCGCTGGCGGGCGCAGAGGTGGTTAAAGTAGAAGGAGACCTCGGAGAAACCTCGCTACGAGAGGGTCGCTGGAGAGAGGTCTACCGTCCACCGGCACATGATGTGCCGACAGAGCACTGAGGTGAACTTTGACGGAGTTGGACTTAAGTCCCAGATTAGAGAGGTGTAGCAAGTACTGCAAGATCACCGACACCGGGCAGGAGAAGGGATCCTGCGACTGTTGGGTACACCAGACTGCAAAGCGACGCCATTTAAGGGCGTAGCATTTGCGGGTAGAAGGCCGTTGCGAAGCCAGGACGACCTCCTCCACCTCCGCCGGCAGGAGAAGGGGAGCAAGGACTACCCTCTCAGCAGCCAGGCCATGAGGTTGAGAGACCTGAGGTTGGGGTGCAGTAGGGACCCCTGATCCTGAGTGAGGAGATCCGGTTGTACCCCCAGAGGGATCGGACCCTCCACTGCCAGTTGCAGCAGGAGCGGAAACCACGGCTGCCTGGGCCAGCGAGGGGCCACCAGGATCATGAAGGCTTTGTCTCGGAGAACCTTGAAAAGAGTCCGAGAGACTAGCGGGATGGGAGGGAAAGCGTACAGAAGGCTCCCCGACCATGAGATCAGAAAGGCGTCCGCCGCAACCCGAAGGGGGTGTGGCTGACGAGAGCAGAAGCGAGGAAGCTGCCGGTTGCGAGGACAGGCAAAGAGATCCATCGTGGGGAGGCCCCACTTGAGGAAGAGCTTCTGAACTACCAAGGGATCCAGACGCCACTCGTGCGGCTGGAGGACCCTGCTGAGTTTGCCCGGGAGATAAACTGCCTTGAGGAGAATGCCGTGACTGACGGCCCAAGAGCAGAGCTTCTGAGCCTCCCGGCAGAGGAGGAAGGAGCCCGTGCCCCCCTGTTTGTTCACGTAGAACATGGCAACTTGATTGTCCGTCTGGACAAGGACGGACTGTTGGGAAGTCAGGTGGGAGAAGGCCTTGAGAGCTAGGCGGATCGCCCGGAGCTCCAGGAAGTTGATCTGCTGAGCAGACTCCCACGTGGTCCAGAGGCCCTGGGTACGTGCCTCTTGACAATGCGCTCCCCAGCCCAGGAGGGATGCATCGGTGGTCAGCACCCGGGTCGGCTGAGGTGACTGGAAAGGCATTCCGAATATCAGGTTCGGCTGTCGGAGCCACCACCGGAGAGACGAGACCAGCGGCTCGGAAACGCGCACTAGGTCTGCTAGGCCGCCGGTGGCTTGTCGCCACTGCTGGCGGAGACACCATTGAGCAGACCGCATATTCAGGCGGGCATTGGGGGTCACATGGACGGTGGAAGCCATATGGCCGAGCAGTCTCAGGAAGCGCCTGGCGGAGACCAGGGGCTGGCTGCGAAAGCGGTCGGCTAGGTCCATGAGCCGTTGAGCCCTGTCGAGCGGTAGGTACGCTCGCGCCTGAGGAGTGTGCAGCCTTGCGCCGATGAACTCGAGATCCTGTGAGGGGAGCAAAGTGGACTTTGCGAAGTTTATAACAAAGCCCAAGTGCTGCAGCAGAGTCACCGTGCGGCACGTGGCGTTGGTGACCTCCTGAGCGGACGCTGCTCTGATGAGCCAGTCGTCGAGGTACGGAAAGACATAGAGGCCGTGAAGCCGGAGATGGGCCGCCACGACCGCGAGACATTTTGTGAAGACTCGCGGTGCGGAGGACAGGCCAAAGGGCAGTACTCTGTACTGGTAATGATTTCCTGCCACCACAAACCTTAGGTATTGGCGGTGGCTTGGGTGGATGAGGATGTGCGTGTAGGCATCCTTTAGATCCAAGGAGCATAGCCAATCTCCCTGCTGGAGGTAGGGCAGAAGGATTCCAAGGGTAAGCATTTTGAACTTCTCCCGCACAAGGAACTTGTTGAGGTTGCGCAAGTCCAGGATGGGTCTGAGGCCCCCTGTTCTCTTTGGTATCAGAAAATACCTTGAATAGAAGCCCTGACCTCTCAGGTGGTGTGGCACCGGTTCCACCGCCTGTTCCTGCAGAAGACCTGCTAACTCCTGAAGGAGCAACTCCCTGTGCAGAGGGGGGCGCGGAGGCTCTCCCGGAAAAAAGGAGGGAGGGACCTGATGGAAGTGGAGAAGGTAGCCTTCTCGCACGACCTGAAGCACCCAGGCATCTGCGGTGATGCTGGACCACCTGTGGGCGAAGTGAACCAGCCGGCCTCCGGTGCTGGGAGGAACCAGCGGGGGGGGAGAGGCTATGCTGAGCGAGTCAAAAGCCCCCACCCTGCTGAGCAGGGGCTGGTGGTGCAGGCTTGGGGGCTTGCTGCCTACGGGATCCGTTACCCCGTCCCTTGGCCTGCTGGCCCTGTTGGGGAGCTGCAGGGGCCTGATAATGGGGGTATTTATTTATTTTTATTTATTTATTTGCTTTTCTTATATACCGCGCTATTAAGATCAGTGCGGTTTACATTACAACTCAACAATGCAACAATGTTTTTTACATAACACAATGTGCTTACATAGAACAAGGGTACAGTCATAACGGGAGAATAACGGGGGAAACTATTTACAAGATATATACACATAAAATTTACATAGAGTTAAATACAACTGATATTTGGTTATAGCTAGATCGGATGGGGGACAGGATACAGCCATAGGGAGAGGGCGGCTAACCGTTTTCGTGTTGGGTTAGTGCGTTGGGATAATTAGAGCAGGGGGTGGATGCCTGCGACTTATGTTTTTCAGGACTGGTTTCGGGATAGTAGATTTGAAATAGATGGTGTTTTATTTCTTTTCTGAATGTGGTGAGGCTTGGTATGGATCGAATCCAGGTGGGAAGTTCATTCCAGGTTGTCGGAGCATAAATCGAGAAAGCTCTATTAGTAGTTGTCTTTGTGCACCTTGTGGTAAATTTGGGTACTATTAACATGTTGAGTAGTGCAGGCCGTCTTATTCTATTTTCAGGAATATTGTTAATTAGGTTGCTGATAGGTGTAGGAGACTGGTTGTTCAGTGCCTTGAAAGTCATGACTAGTACCTTGTATTGGATTCGAGCTTGTAGTGGTAGCCAGTGTAACTCTTTCATCACTGGTGTTATATGTTCCATTTTTGATACACCTGTTAAGACCCTAGCAGCTGAGTTCATGGCCAGCCGAAGCGGGTTGAGGGTTGCCTGTGGGAGACCATGAAGGATGATGTTTGCGAAATCAAGATGTGGGATTACTAGGGCCTGAAATATCGTTCGGTAGTCAGAGAAATCTAGCAGAGGGCGGAGGTGGCGGAGGGTTCGTATCTTGTGGTAAACTGATCTTGTAACGGCCTTTACATGGGTTGTCATGTCCAGACGCCGATCTAGAGTAATTCCTAGATATCGGATTGTGTCTCTTGTTTTGAGTTCAGCATTTTTAACTTGCAGGTAAGGAGGTGTAACGAACTTCTGGTTCCTAGTGACAAAGAGGACATCAGTCTTGTTATGATTGATCCTCAGGTTTTGAGTGAGGAGCCATTCAGCAACTGCATCAAAGCATCTGATGATAGGGGAGAAATCGGGGTGCTCAATAGTAAATGGAATGTATAGTAGTATGTCGTCAGCATACACCAGGCATTCTACATTTAGGGAGCGGATCAGAGAGCAGATAGGCTGCATATAAATGTTAAATAGTAAGGCAGACAGGGATGATCCCTGGGGTACTCCCTGCTTCTGTAGAAAAGGTTCAGAAGAGGTGGTGCCTGTTTTTACTTGCTGCCATCTATTGGTTAAGTATGATTCACACCATTGTAGCGCAGTATCCTGTAGCCCTTTTTCCTGGAGACGCTGTAATAGTATCTTATGGTTCACAGAATCGAAGGCGGCAGCAATGTCGAGGAAGATAAGGATGAAGCCTTGGTGTATATTATTAATTCCTGTGATTAATTTGTCGAAAAGGGTATTGTTTGTAGGCAGCCGCCTTCCTCGGGTAAAAGGACTTTTTCCCCGAGCCCTTCTTTTTCTGGGAAGGGGCGGAGGTCTTCCTAGAAAGCCTGGTCCTGGTGAGAGTCTTAGTCTCAATTTGTGCAGCCTTTTCCGCCATGGGCTTGCCAAAGAGGTTTTCGCCTCGGCAGGGGACATCGACCAACTTGTCCTGTACCCAGGGCTCAAGGTCTGACGACTGAAGCCAAGCCTGTCGGCGGGCACCGATGCCGGCTGCGGCCACTCGAGCCGAGGCTTCAAAGCCATCATAGGCTGCTCGGGACATGAACTTTGAGCATTCCCGAATGCCCGTGGACAAGGCTAGGAACCTCCGCAAGGGCTCCTCGGAGAGACCAGCGGAGAATCCGGCTAGCTCTTTAGCCAGATCCCGGAAATACATGCCCATGTATAGCTGGTAAGTCTGGACACGACATGCGAGCATAGAGCCCTGGAAGCACTTCTTGCCAAGGCCATCCAGGTTACGGGCCTCCCTTCCAGGAGGCACCGAGGAGTGCATCTTCTGGCTCTTAAGACGATGCATGGCCGATTCCACTACCATGGAATGGTGTGGCAGCTGTGCCTTTTGAAAGCCAGGGCTCTTGCGGACCCGATAGATAGAATCGACCCGCTTGCTCAGGACCGGCGAGGAGGCCGGACTCTCCCACATGCGGAAGAGCAGTCGTTCCAGCATAGGAGGAACCGGCACAGTAAAGTGTTCCCTCGCGGGAGAGTCATACTGGAGGGCGTCGAGCTCTTCGGCTCGAGGCTCCTCCTCGGGATCCGCAGGGAAGGCCAAAGCCTTGGCCATATCCCTAACGAAGTCCGAGAACCGGGCATCCTCCGGGGGGGACTGCTTCCGAGGCTCGGACTCCGGTGAGTCCGATGGGACACACCGAGTCCGGAAAGAATCAGGTGACTCTTCCTCCTCAGACTCCCAGACCGACTCCGACGAGGACTCGGTGGGGTTGGCCCGGGCAGGGTGCGGCGCCAGCCGCCCCGACGCCGAGGCAGTCGGCGTCGGCGACCTCGGTCCCGAACGGGAGGCCGAGGGTGACCTCGACCGAGGATCGACTCGAGTTCTCATCGACTCGAGGATCGGCTCGGTCTCCGGGGTCGACTTGGACGTCGACGTCCCGGTGGTCGGGGCAGCGGCGCCAGCAAAGCCAGCGAGCAGTGCCCTCTGCTGGTCCATGAAGGCAGACAGTCTGCTCTCCAAGGCCGTCAACCTGAGTCCGAGCTCAGGTGACCCAGCAGCCCCCGACTCGGGCCCCGACGGCGTCGGGCCCGACGTCGGCTGTCGCGGAGGCGAGTCCAGAAGGACCACAGGACTTACCCGGGCAGGCATCTCCGACTCCAGGCGAGGTCGCTTCGGGATGTGTTCCTTCTCCAAGGACCCGGGGCGGCTGTCGGGGCTATGCGACCTGGCCCTCGCGGAACCAGGAGCGTCCACCGACGCTGCCCTCGCGGGTTTTTCCTTCCGACGATGGTCCCCGGAGGGAGAACCCCGGTCGGAGGAGCTCCGGCGACGGTCCGAGCTGGAGCCTTTCGACGCGGAGGCCTCCGACGAGGTCCGGGTACGGCTGGGGTCAGCGAAGATTCTCTCACGCTGATGCCGCCGACTTCTCAACGCCTTTGAGGACAGTTTGCTGCAGGGCCCACAGATCAGTTCCTCATGATCCGGGCCCAGGCAGCGGAGGCAAAAGTCGTGTGTGTCGGTTAGTGACATATTTCGGTCACACCGACCACACCGCTTAAACCCACTGGCAGCCATCGGGGGAAAAAGGGCCCCTGCGAGGTCAAAGGACCGGGCTGCCAGGGAAAACGAAAACGAAAGCTGACTAAGTCAGAAAAACCGAAAAAAGTAAGAGGACTCGAGACCGGTGTCGCGAGTCCGGGCGTGGAAAACGATCGGCGTCGAACCGAAAGAAAAAAGGATAAAATAAAGAAGAAAATCAACTTTTTCGCGGGGACAAGACGGGGACGTCTGTAGGGCTCCGCGGAAAAAAGAAGACTGGCTAAGATGGCACCTTCGGGCGGGAAGACGACCGCGCATGCGCGCTGCAATTCCCAAAGGCTTTCTTTGAAAGCTGGGGAAAATTGCTCCGCGAGGGCTCCGTCGGCGCCGACGTCACCCATAAGTGAGGACTGACTTCCTGCTTGGTCCTGGAGAAACTACGCTATCTCCAGGAACAAGCAGGAATGTAGTCTTCACATATTTTATTTTTATTATTTATTTATTACAATTTCTTATATACCGCACTATTGTCAGCGCGGTTTACATACAACAAAATGACCATAACAAACTGTTTGGCTTCACATAGAACAGGAGAAAACAACAAAACAACATATGGGGATTCCCAGCTTATAGATGCCAAGGGAATGACCCCAGCAAGCCGCGAACCCAGGTGAGATGGGCCATGCTTCCTCCCATGGACCTCTGGCATTAAACTCGGGACCGGCGGGTAGGAGTTGTATTAAGTATGAAAGAGATGCTGAAGAACAGCTTGGCCAAACGAGGCATCCCGACGGGAGTCCTTGTCTAAGCAGTAGGGGGCTGTGAAGGTATGCACCAAAGCCCAAGTAGCTGCTCTACAGATGCCGTCAATAGACACAGAACGAAGATTAGCCATCAAGGCTGCCATGGCTCTCACATTGTGAGCTGTGACATGGCCCTCGAGAGAAAGTCCTTTACTCTCATATGTAAAGGATATGCAATCTGAAATCCATTTAGATAAAGTTCTTTTGGAAACTGGAAGTCCCAAATGACTAGAGTCAAAAGCATCAAAAAGCTGAGAAGATTTTCTATGTTGCTTAGTTCTTTGAAGGTAAAAGGCTAAGGCCCTTTTACAATCCAAAGTGTGAAGATTCCTTTCTGCACTGGAGGCATGAAGCCTAGGGAAGAATATAGGAAGATAAACAGACTGGTTTAAATGAAAAGGCGAAACCACCTTTGGCAGAAAGTGAGGATGAGTCTTGAGGACTACTTTATCATAGTGAAACCTTGTATAGGGAGGGTCAGCTACTAACGCCTGCAGTTCACTAATGCGTCTTGCAGAAGTGATGGCAATTAGGAAAATAACCTTCCAGAAACTTTAGGTCTGAAGTGACTAAAGGTTCAAAGGGCGGTTTCATAAGCTGACCAAGAACAAGATTTAGATCCCATGCCACTAGTGGTGGTTTAATGGGAGGTTTTGTTAAGAGTAGGCCTCTCATGAACCTTGACACAAGTGGATGAGAGGAAATAGGTTGTCCATCAAAAGGTTTGTGAAAAGCAGCGCTAGCACTAAGATGGACTCTCACTGAATTGGTCTTAAGACCAGAAGTGGATTGTTGGAGGAGATACTCCAGTAGCAACTCCACAGGTACCAAAAGGGGGTTAAAGTCCCTTTTGTGAACAACAGACAGAGAATCCTTTCCACTTAAAAGCATAGGAACACCTCGTGGAAGGTTTTCTGGAAGCCAGAAGGATATCTTTTACCTGCTGAGATAGGTTGATATCCAAGAAATCTAGGCTTTCAGTAACCAGGCCCTGAGATGCAGGGACTGGGGATTCTGGTGCAGTAAGGATCCGTTCTCCTGGGAAAGGAGATCTGGAGCATATCCCAACTCCAGAGGAGTGGTTTGAGAGAGATGCAGAAGCAGAGGATACCACGTTTGCCGTGGCCAATGTGGAGCAATAAGTATCATACGACCTCTGTCTCTCTGAAGTTTGAAGAAAGTTTTGGGAATGAGGGGAATGGGTGGGAAGGCATAGAGGAAGTCCTGACCCTAGTGGAGTAGGAAGGCATCCCTTGCCTGACAGTTGTGAGCCGGGATTCTGGAACAGAATCGGGGAAGTTTGGTATTCTGTGGACTTGCAAAGAGGTCTATATCTGGTGTTCCCCAGATTTAAAACACTCGAGCAAGGTGGTCTGAGTGGAGAGACCACTAGTGTGGCAGCAGCATTCGACCGAGTTTGTCTGCCCATGAATTTTGAATGCCTGGAAGGAATACTAAAAGAAGGTGGATTTGAAGCTCTCTGGCGAGGGCCCATAGTCACAAAGCTTCGTTGCATAGCGACAGAGAGCCCGTTCCACCTTGCTTGTTCAGACAGAACATAGCTACCTGATTGCCGGTTTGGACCAGAACTGTCTTGCGGCTGAGATGGGCCTGAAATACTCGAATAGTATTGAAAATGGCTCTCAGCTCTAGGAGGTTTATGTGAAGAGAAACCTCCTGTGGGGTCCTGAGACCCTGAGTTGAGAGATCGTGCAAGTGGGCCCCCCAACCCAACTTGGACGCATCTGTTACGGTGGCTTGGCACAGAGGCTGCTGGAAAGGAGAGCCTACGAGGAGGTATTCCAGTGATTGCCACCATTGCAGGGACGAAATTAGACGTGTGGCGTTTCTGATTTTGTCCGTTAGCCGACCCGAGGTCCGTTAGCCGACCCATTGTCCACTGAGAGGACAGGGTCCACTCGGCTGTTCGCATATGAAGGCGAGCATAGGGAACCATATGGACAGTGGATGCCATATGAAGCATGAAGCATCTCCCGAGCAGTTAGAAAGACGTTCATGGCTGCTTGGGATGCTAGCTGTATTATATGTAGACAGCGTGGCTGTGGCAGGAAAAACCTTTGACTGCCATGTGTCTAGATGAGCCCCTATGAACTCGGGGATGAGAGGGGTGAGATGAGATTTTGGGAGGTTTATGACCAATCCCAAGTATTGAAGGATTCTCATTGTTCGAGTAAGAGCGAAGCTGGCCTCTGGAGCTGTTGATGCTCGAATGAGCCAATCGTCTAAGTAAGGGAAGACAAATATTCCTAGAGTTCTCAGAAATGCTGCTACCACTGCCATGCATTTTGTGAAGACTCTTGGGGCAGAAGCCAGACCAAAAGGAAGAACTCTGTACTGGAAGTGTCTTCTGTGGACCAGGAATCAAAGGAACTTCCTGTGATTAGCATGGATGAGAACATGCGTGTACGCATCTCTTAGATCTAGAGAACATAGCCAGTCCTGACTCTGAAGGTATGGTAGGAGTGTTCCGAGGGAGATCATTTTGAACTTTTCGCGGAACAGATATTTGTTTAATTCTGAGGTCCAGTATAGGTCTGTGTCCTCCTGTTTTCTTTGGAATAAGAAAATAGGGGGAGTAGAACCCCATACCCTGTTGGGATATGGGTACTACTTCTATTGCTCCTTGAGAGAGAAGTGATGTGACCTCCTGCCACAAAAGGCCGGTGGCAGGGACCTGAGAATTGAACTGTTTGATTATTGTAGGCAGGGGCATGTTGAGAAAGTGAAGCTTGTACCCCAGTCATAGAATGGACAGAGTCCAGTTTTCTGATGTTATTTGTTGCCATCTTTTGGCAAAATGGCATAACCTGCCTGGAATGGTTAAGGGTTCTGGTCCTTTCAGGGGCAGAATGACTAAGTTCTCTAGGTAAGAGTCAAAGCCCCTGAGGAGGCTGAGTTTGCTGGGCCGGTTGAGCTCTTTGAGCTTGCGGCTTTCTATGCTGTCTGTTTTGTTGTCACTTTTGGGGAACATGAACTGGACAGTGGCCCAAACGGGGATATGATTGGTAAAACCTCTTTCTTGTTGAAAAAGGGTTTTTAGAATGACTTTTTCTTTGATGGGTTGGCTGTAGACTTTGATAGTCTGTTCAAGGTAGTATTTTCAGATTCAAGCTGATTAGCCTTATCCTGCCAGTCCTTCCCAAAGAGATTTTCTCCTGTACAAGGAATGTTTCCCAGCTTGTCTTGCACCCACTGCTCTAAGCCTGATGCAAGGCAATACAACGTGCACCTATAGAGATTGCTTTGCATGCATAAGCAGAACTTCTGCTATCAAAGGTTGCACGATTCATGAATTTAGAGACATTCTGGGCGTGCTTGACCAGGGTAAGGAAAAGCTTCTTTTGTCCTCAGAAATATTAGGGCTCATGAGCTCTAAGTCTTGTGCGACTTCTTCCAGGAACATACCCATATAAAGAAATGTAGGAACTGATCTTGGCTGATAACATGGAGGATTGGAAGCATCGACGCCCAAAGGCATCGCGTGTTCTCGATTCCTGGCCT
Organism: Ichthyophis bannanicus; assembly: GCA_033557465.1. Lineage (NCBI taxonomy): Eukaryota > Metazoa > Chordata > Amphibia > Gymnophiona > Ichthyophiidae > Ichthyophis > Ichthyophis bannanicus. The sequence goes on from CM066037.1 coordinate 343,361,061, forward strand.
GGAGGATTAGAAGAAAGCGTTTTAGCACTCTTAATTCAACGCATGGCTGATTCCACTACCACTGAATGGTGTGGTAACCGAGTCTTTTGAAAGCCAGGACAGCTTGGCACTCGGTACATGATATCGAGGCATCGGAAATGTTGAGACACTTATGTTAAGGATGTGGGAAACTCCTTTAAGATCATGTAAGATCTTGTGAATGGGAAGTGTAGCTGCTTCCTTAGGAGCCATGGGATATTGTAGAATTCTTAATTCTTCTGCCCTAGGTTCCTTTTTTGGAATCACCGTGATTGAAAGACCTTTGGCTAAATCTTGTATGAAACCCTGGAAGGACATGTCTTCTGGAGACGACATTCTGCGTTGAGGAGGAGTTGGATCCTCTGGTAGGATCGCTCTAGTACTGGTAGAGTCATCATCGGAATCGGAAGATTCAAAATATCTCGGTGTTCGTGGCTCGGCATGGGCGGAAGCATACCTGCCAAGGCAACTGCACTCGGTACCGGTACCTCTGGAACCGTCTGTAGCGGTCTTAGCGGTACCGAAGCTGCTAAGAGGGTTGCTAGACTGCGTTCGATATCGAGGATTTTCTTATCCATCGCTCCTGCCGATGCCTGGGTGTCGGTACCGATGGAAGCAGCCACGACCCCAGAACATGGCACCAGTAGTTCTACAGAGGTGGAAGCCTCTGGAACATCCTGGAGCCCCATTAATGCTTTGGAGACTGAAGACTCCCACCGGGGCTGTTTTGCCGGTGAACTTTCCTCGAGGGCAAGGTCAATGGCATCTCGATGCTTAGAAGGAGATCTACCCTTTGACCGGCTAGTCTTGGAAGACTTAAGTTTAGTTACCTGAGATCCATGGGAGGAAGATGAAGCTCTGGAAGACATCGATGCAACTGACATCGTATCCGCGGCAAAAAGAGTACAAAGTTTTGCAGCTCTATTCTGCAGGCCCCTCTTGGTCATCTTTCTGCAGGAGAGACACTCCAATGGACAATGTTCAGAACCTAAACATTTAAGACACCAATCATGGGTGTCAGTGACGGATATAGTACAACCATAGTTAGAAAATTCTTGAAACCACTAGCTGGCTTCTCCATGTTTGAAGAAAAGTGGGCCTAGTGCCCAAAATGGCGCCTAGCACCGAAAGGGGAGAGGCCCCTGAAAGAAAAAATCTCTTTTAGAAAGCTAGGTTTTTGTTTTTTTTGGAAAAAGAAAAAAGAGAACCGGTAAGCGTCGAATGAAGGCAGATGCAACCACAAAAAAACAAAAGAATAAAAATAAATTTTCTGCAGTGACAGGGTACACATCCTGTCGGCTCCGCGGAAAACAAAGAACTGAAGTGAGAGAGGTAGAAAGGTGGGAAGGCAGCACGCAGGCGCTGTGGGATGCTCCCAAAAGCTTTCCTACTGGACGCTGGGGAGCGTTCCCACGCAGGCTCCATCGGTACTGACGATACCCATATGTGAAGACTACATACCTGCTTGTTCCTGGAGATCAAAATTAACCTAGTGATAAACTTCATAAACTCTTTCAAGCACTTGACACCAACACAAAAATACCTGGGTTCACCCGCCTAACATGAGAACTTTAATAAAGAGGAGCCTTCCAAAATGTCAATAAAGAGAATGTGTTAGTGGGCTTGGGTGTTTGAACAAGAACACATTTGCCCCATTCTAGAATCCAATCCATCTCTTCTAAATGTCGACGAGAGAACAAGTGTTTCCCTAAACACTACCACCAACCCCCAAGCTCTAACCCTAGGCAGACAAACTCATGCCAATTCTCAGTCCCAAGGTCTTCAAATAGAAATCAAGGCTGCAGTGTGCGCAGACACATGCAAATACCCAGCCACTGGAGTGGTGCACCTTACATAACATGTAAACAATGTAAGGCTGGGCCAAGGCCACAATGCGCCCAGCCTTTCCCCACCCCTACCCGCCTTCTTACCCTCTGCTCCAGGCGACTCTCTTCTCTGTCACTCCTTGTACTACAGTCGCAGGCTTCTGCATGGATTGCTGCAATTCCAACGGGGCAATGGCTTTGCACAGCAATAGCCACAAGTACACAGAGGTGGCAAAGGTCCCCACTCCCCAAATCTGTCAGGGAGAAAGAGGTGTTTAAACTGGACCCCCTGCCTCAACGCAGAGTGGCCCGGTCCACACATCCCCATTCTCCTTCTCATGGATGCACACAGCAATGAAGCAAGAACAAGACTCGAAAACCACTTCTCTTCACCAGCGCTTTGGCTTCTGGTTTGCCCGACGCTAATGTTTTTCCCATCGCTAGGGACCAACCTAATTCACGGTAAAAAATGCGCTATTTCACGGGAGGTCTTTGAAAATTCAACATATTTCACGGAATATTCACGGGCCTTTTTTTCAACGTTTTATGCGAACCTTAACTAGCAGTTATAGTGTCTATTTCAAGTAATTGCTGTCAACTGTCAAAACGGAAGACAAAAACCACGGTCAACACAAGGAATATCCAAAAAGAACTTTATTGAAGAAGACCCAACTAAACAAATACTCAGGCATTCACAGTTTTGAGTTCTTTGCAATAATCACTTGATTTGTCAAATTGCTCGTCAACAGTCTCTGGCGCTGCGGTGCACTGACAGTCGTGTATTGGCTCACACTCCTTTCAGCATCAACACTGTTTGTGGGCACCGATAAGTACTGTAGCGCCAACCGGCTCAACAGAGGGAATCGACCAGTGCTTGCAAACCACAATGATGTGACAGATGTTTCTGCAGGAACATCTACAGCCACTGCTTTGTAAGCTGCAAATTCAGCCAAGAGATGATGGTCATCCATTCCAGGTATGTTTTGTATCAACTCATCACATTGCAAAAGCAAAACCTGCGTAAAGTCAAACACTCTGACTTCAAGAAGTTCAGCCCTGGCTAGGAGAATCGTTGACTACCTGTAGGTTTGTAGTATTGACTAAGCTTGTCAGCGGTATCTTCAAAGACCTTTTTGTACTTGGCAACAATGGCAATACTTGCTTCGTATTCTGCCCAAGCCAGAACGTCTATCACTTTGTTATACGCCAGATGGATGCGAACATCGGTGGACTCAAACCATGTGAGCAAGTATACAAGCTTTACTGCATTAGCAGCGATGAAGTTCACATCTTCTGCAACGACAGCAGGATTCATCAAGAAGCTCATGCAATTCAGTCAGTGCATTTGTCGCATCTCTCAATTGCAATTCTTCAGCAATGAAATCTTTGTAGAACTGGATGAATTTCGCATGGTGCATAACAGTTTTAAACCAGCTGTTCCATCTGGTAACTACTAGGATAGGAGGAAGTGGAACGTCTGTTTCAGTTTTCACAGCCAAGAACTCCTTGTATCTGCACTTCTTAGCAGAGCAGTAACTAAAAATGGACTTGAACAATGCCACCAGACGATAGACGTGTTTGAAGTTTTTTCGCCAGGTCTCGCCAACCAGGCTAACAATGTGCGCGTTGCATGTACAGTGAACAGCGTTCGGCAGCACTGCAGCTATTTTCTCAAACGCTTTGGACTTGTATGACACATTATCAGTTACGAAAGCACTAACGTTATTGTAAGAAATTCCCATGTTAGCCACACAGGCAAGTACAGCTTGGCTAACAGTAACTGCATTTACCTTTTCAAGATAAATGACGTCAGCTAAATAAGCAGTCAGATGAGCTGCAGACGCTTTAACGTCAGTAACAAACAAAATATGCAAACAAAACCTGTCCTGAGAATCGCTGCCTTCATCAGTAACAATCGCAACGGATGGCACAGCTGACAAAAGTTCCTTCAATTGTTTGTGGTTGGAAAAATACTTTCCATTGGAAGTCTGTTTGCAGGTGTTGTGAAGCAGGCAACAGCCCGAGGTTCAGGATGTGGTTTTGTAGATAGGAGTGCAAGGTGGGATGATCTAGTTTTTCCAACGGAATGTTAGCTTCAGTAAATGCTTCAACCGATTCAAATACAGCCATATTGTGCGTGTTCCTCGCTTCCGTGCTACGTGAAAACATTCCCGTAACAGTCGCCTGCTTTTTTGCCTTTCTATCCAGTGCTTCTGCTGCTTTTCTTTTGGAAGCATGAACTGACGATTCCAAATGCCTGTCAATACTTCCTTTCCTGGTGTGATCAACAGTAACGTTACAGTACGAACAAAATAATTTCCCAGAATCGGCATGTAAAGTTCCCTTTGGATACTGCTTAGCTCATTCTTCACAAGAGACATGTTCAGCTTTCTTCGTTATCGACATGATTGATGCACTTTGACATAATTCAATTTTTAATTCAGAGTAAACGCTCCCAAATTGAAGCACCCTGCCTTCAAATTATGGTGGTGGCAAAGAATACTGCGTATACTGTGGACTACCTGAAGAGCAAATCAATTGGTACTAGAAGAGATTGAAGCACCCTGTGCAGTTTTTTACTGGGACTGCCCCACACAGGTCGGCAGCTCCCGAACCAGCTCTCACACCCCTCCGCGGGAATCAGGCTGTAAGTAAACGCTCCCAATTGAAGCACCCTGCGCAGTTCTTTTATCGGGGCCCAGAGATGACGTCAGAAGGGCTGCCACACACAGGTCAGCAGCTCCAGAACCGGCTCCTACCCCTCCGCGGGAATTTCACAGAAGTGTTCATTTTTCACGGAAGACTGCCAATTTCACAGAAAACATCACATCCATGAAATCGTGAATTAGGTTGGTGCACAAGACTGAGACCCATCACTCACAGTCTTGTGCACCTGAAGTTCCATCGCTAACCATTTCCAGGCAGTCTTTGATGCAGGAAACACCTGCATATGCGCTCTGAGCCCAAGGCACCAGATTTGACTTTTTAGTCGCCATGGCAACCAGGCACCTGGGGTTTGTCAAGCCTTGAGTTAATTAGTGAGGACACAGAGGAAAACAAAAAAGCTAGATTAGAACTGCTGCATGTGAAACACCAAACAGAAAGAAAATTAACAAAACAAAACAGATAAAGGCCATAATTCCAATAGGAAGTCCAGCTCTGGATGAAAATGAAATTGAAAGGCACTGGGTCCGGCAGTATGTAGAGAGACACATGCATGCTCAAAAGCTGTTCCAGAAAGCTCTGAAAGTCTTAATCAAAAAACAGGACATAGATCATTGGTGTGGCACGCTGTAGTTGCTTGTTATCACAAAGATAAACCTGGGATTTAGTCACTCTTCCTCTGAGCAAACAGAACTTCCTCAGCATATTGTATCTTATTCTTTCCAGTCCTTTTTCACTCTTATCAGAGCTTGGGTCTTACTTTTCCTTCATTTGTGGACTATAAGCAGCTTTAAAGAAAGGGAGAATTAAGTCATTCTTACAAAAACATGTTAATATATTACAGCTAGTTAATAAAATGGAATCTCTTGATACTGAGAATTTTATTATTTCATACTTTCAAAAGTACCTGTTGGATAAGAACGATTAAATAATATGTTTGTTCACAAGCACTTAAAACTGATCTTCATACTCTGTATTTGAATGTTGGAAGTTAGAGCTTTCAAATGACAAGAAGGCCAGTCCTGCTACTTTGGAACTGGAGCTCAGTGAGAAGACTGCTTATGGCTCAAATCATTGCAAAAAAAGTCACTTACTTCTGCTTTTTTTGCCTTTATCTGAACCACTTCAGGATCAAAATGAACATATTTCTCTTTTGAATTCCTGGAGTCAGAACTTGTGCACATTTCTTCCATTGCTGACCCACTATCTAAATCATTGGACAGCTTTGCATTTTTATGATCCTTTTCATCCATTTCTTGTTCTTTTGCACTTTCAACAGGAGTTGCATTTTCAACTTTGATCAGCATCTGGAGCTGGTCTAAACATGACTGACCAAAAAGAAGAAAAACAAAACTAGTTATGCCTGAAGATAATTTTCCTAATTAAACAAAACAAAGAAAGTTACATATACATTCACATCCCAATACATGACTAAGAGGATAATTTTATAAGCAGCCACCTAAAGCAGAGTGCCATTCACACATGCAAACAGTATTTTAGTGATTTATATATGCAACTGCAATTTATGCACGTAACTGAGATCGTTATTCTGAAAGTATGTGCATTAAGTTTGATGGTGCATATTTCCACTGTGGGTATGCGCATGGGTGGAACATACAAGTTTCTGTATACATTTTAAAAACTATAATTTACGCATTTTTGCTTTTACAGATGTTGGCACGGGTATTTACACTAGTTCTAGGAGTTGGTGTTAGTGATCATGCTTTAACTTAATGTGTGTATCTGGCCGCTTACACTAATATTCTATTAAGAAAATTAGACACCTACTTTTCTTTATAAAACAGGCTTGATGTAGGCATGTGAAAACAAGCATCAACTAGGCTGAACTTTATAAAATGATCTTCCAAAGGTGCAAAATTTGTAGGTTTTCGATTTTGCCTATTTCACAGTTGATATGATTCTATACAAAAACCAAAGAACAAAAGAAATGGAGGTAGACATGCAGCCTAATGTGGTCCAGGATAACATTTTTATTTCAAGGAATAAAAAGGGTCAAGGAATAAAAAGGGTGTGTAAAAGACCCCAATCAGTTGAGTTTCGGCAAACTATCCTGCATCAGGTGTCAGTGTGAAATAAAGTCAAAATCCTATCAAAACATTAAAGGATCCTACAGTGCTTCTTCTGAGCGTTCCTTTAATGTCTTGATAGAATTTCGACTTTGTTCAAACTGACCCCTGATGCAGGCCAGTTTGCCAAAACTCAGCTGATTGGGGTTTTATGTACCTTTTTTTACTCCTTTAAGTAAAAATGTTACCTTGGACCACGTTAGGCAGTGCCTCTCCTTCCATTTCTTTTGTTCTTTGTTTTTTGTCATCTCTCGGAGGACCCTTCTCCTGGTTTAGCATCATGATTCTATACAAAACTAATCTTATTAAACTCTGTTTAAAACAATAACTAGATTCTTCAAACCACTTCAATTACCTTTTTGGTTTGCTTTTCTAAACTTATAGAAGAAAAAAAATAAAGACAACTTGAGGCTAAATACATTTTGATCATAATATAGTATTAAGCAGAATACAAATGTCTTCAACACAGAGTGACAAATGGAAGTCAATTATGCACATTTTATGAAAGCTACAAACAGTGAATCAAGGTACTTCAAAAAGTGTCTACTGGTGCTTTCATTACAATTTCCAGTTGCAACAACACTGGTCTACAATTTTTTTTAAAAATGGTCTGCTTCAGAGACAAAAATCTGCTGATTGGATCTAAGATTTTCCATTTTACGTGTTGGTAGTAGAGTTTTAATCACAAATTATAAACCTAGGTCTTTTCACTTAGTCTTGAAAATTTCCCGCTGAAATACTTGAAAGCTGGTTTTGTGTTGTCCATGGCCTTACCAAAAAAGTTTTATTAGACCCAGCTTAATGCGCAAGGGTGGTAATAAAATCTTCCTGGATTCAACAAGTGGTGGATGCTGCACGTTTTTAGTTCCAGGCTCCAATTACTATCAGAGTGGCCAATCTGAGCAACGACTTTCAAATCATGTTGGTCATAGTTTATGCATCTCAACAACTGTTTTATGTTGTCATGTTTCCTTCTTATGGCTTGCATGACCAACTGGAATTGATGGCAAAACATTGCCATTATGCAGCAAAACAGCTTTAAGACTCATCTTCGATGAATCAATGAACAGTCTCCACTCAATGATGAATCAATGAATGATGCTGAGGGCTGCTGTCAGACCATCAATGTTGTTTCAGGCTACAAGATCACTTTCCATGAAGACGAATGCAACAAGATCCTTTTGACATTCATGGAGCATGGAAACCCTAGCATCACCTGACAGGAGAATCCACTGCTGCAGTCTGGAGCCCAACAGCTTTGCCTTATTCTTAGGCAGTTCCAAATCCCTGACAAGGTCATTCAGTTCACTTGTGTTATGAGGTGTGGTTCAGAGGAGGAAGATGGGAGAAAATCTTGTCATGCGACATTGATGGTTTGGGACCAGAAATTTCACCCTTTCCTCTCTCTCATCTAACTCAAGTGAGAATGATTCTGGAGCATCAGGAACCAGCAGTCCTTCTCCATGGGGTACTGGGCATATAGCGGATGGAATGTTTGAATACTCCACTTTTTCTTCTTCGACAAACCTTTCCCAACAGGAGGCACCAAAGTAACAATTGCTGATAAAATCTGTCAGCTCTCTCAAATCACTGGCACGTCAAAAGGCATGAATTTCCTTTTTCTATTCAACCACTGGCAAAAATCTGTTGCACAAGCATTGCAGCTTATGTGTGGGGTCCAGCTCTTGTCCTGATCTCCAATTCTGCAGCCAAAATAAAGGTGGCAGGCTCTCTTAATCAAAGCAGTTATACTGTGCTTTTGTAATGCAAAAGTCACTTTGCCACAAACATAGCAGAAGTGATCTGCATTGTTCAAACAATTACAAGGCATCTCTCACTTTGGCTAAATGGAAAAAAATCAAACCGAGAAGAATGGTCTAGAGCCAAAACACTACTGACATGACATGTTCATTAAAAAAACAAAATGTTGTGCAATTTGTTCTGCAGAGTGTTGTAACTAAGTTAGAGCCCAAAACAATTCTAAGCATCTTTTTCATTCTCAGCAATCCAGACTTAGTAAAGTGTGACTGACTATTTCGGACGCATTTTGGCTGTAGAACAATGTAAAAACACACACACACACAAAATAGTTCCTTAAAGCTTTCATTCAAATAGTATCCTGACTGACAACACAACTGGTGACTTCAGTAAAGCATACAGACAATCTGTTCGGGGTTAGACAATCTGCCAACATAATTCTTGTACTACAATAAGAAAACAACTTCCAAATAGAGTGAGCAGTGAAGGAGAAATTAATCTCCTCAAGCTGCAGCTCGGTAAACTAAGGGGTGGATGTGCGAGGGTTTGTGGTGCGTACATATGGATATGTTTATAAGATATCTGTGAGTGGGTGTATGCATGGGTTCATATGGGGCAGTTGAGGTGTTTGTGTGGATGGAGGTGGTGAAAGGTTTTCAAACTGTGGAAAAGAACTGACAGTGCAAATGTCTTTTGGTAGCTTCTTTCATTAACTGCTTCAGTTATTTTCCTGGTCTCTAGTTGCCTGTGTTGCCAAGGAGGTAGTGGTGGTGGAAAAGGGGAAGCACTTGTGGAACGACACTATATCAGTATTCTAATTGTTTCCTATAAAAAGCAATTTTTTTTGGAGACCCAGTTCTCTAAAGCAGTGCTTCTCAACCTTTTTTAACCTCAGGGTACACTTTCAAGTTTGCTTGGTCTCGTGGCACACTAAACCAATTATTGCTAAGTCACTGCAATTCCTAGTAATTTGATGCTGTCCACCTGACACTGAAATGCTAGAAAATTATACTTAAGTAAATTGAACAGTATTAAAAAGCTTAAAACATAAGTTTAGAGATTTATGCGAGAAACAGATCCTGCCAGGAGTCCCATATGCAGTAATGCATCTTTATTATTTGATATACCGCCCTAGACAACAAGGCAACAGAGCGGTTTACAAAGTTCAAAAAAAAAGGTGAAATGAATGGAATGCCAATTAGTGACAGGACAGAAAAGAGAGGGGAGAACTTAAGGAAAACAGGCAGGGGGAGACTAATCACAGGAGGAGAGTGGGGGAGGTCATACATGATAATATTTAATTTCCTTTGGATGTACATGAACTGGTCAGTGAACAGAAGAAATAAATCACCTTTGCCAATGGGTAGAAAGAAACAGTTAATGTTTTACTGTAGAAATCATTCATTACACCTGGCCTATAAAGGAAAATATACATTCAAGTTTTTCAGCCACATCTTTCTGAAATACATTACTAACAATTGCTGGGTCATCCAAATGATTCATTTAACACTTCCAAGAGTAAAACAGCAACAGAATGAACTTTGAGGGATGAACCTCATTTCTATACCATGATTTGCAGGCCATTCTCTCAGTTTCTCATATTTACTGCTAAGTCGTCTCAATACCTACCAGAGAGGCTGCAAGTGAGGTTCAGACACAAGGTGTAATTATTCAAGCATCATAGCAAAGTGCGCTTGGAAATTTGGTCATGCCAGTGGCACCTAATAAAACTGGAACAAGAGTAGTTACTCACCTGTAACAGGTGTTCTCCAGGAGCAGCAGGAATCAGTCCTCACATATGGGTGACATCGACGTCGATGGAGCCCCCATGCGGAGCATTTCCCCAGCTTTCAAAGAAAGCCTTTGGGGAAGACACCCACGGATGCACGGTCCCCTTCCTGCCCAAAGGGCACCTTTGGCACATCTTGCTCAGTCAGATGACATAGCTAAAAGACAGCACAAAAAACAAAATGAACTATGTACAACTGAAACTCCCAGGGGAGGAGGAAGGTTGTGAGGACTGATTCCTGCTGCTCCTGGAGAACACCTGTTACAGGTGAGTAACTACTCTTTCTCCAGGACCAAGCAGGAAGTCAGTCCTCACATATGAGTGACTCGCTATCTCTGGGCTACCAGGAACCCAGGCTGAAAAGAGAGCTCCCTCTGTGAAGCCTCAGCATCAGGGAAAGAATTTTACTGAGAAGAGATCCCACCGGTAGCCCAACAAGAGGGCTGGAGGGCAGGAGTTGCCTAAACCTCAAAGAGATTCCGGAGTACTGCCTGACCAAAAGCACTGTCCCTACGGGACTCCCTCTTCAGGCAGTAATGGGCTGCAAAAGTCTGGCTTGAGGACCAAGTTGCAGCCCTACAGATGTCTGCCAACGGTACAGAACGAAGATGAGCTACTGATGCAGCCATGGCCCGGACATGGAGGGCTGTGACTCGACCCTGCAAGCGAAGGTCTGCTGCCCTATAAGCCCAGGTGATACAGTCCACCACCCATATGGACAAGGTACACTTGGAGACAGGCAACCCCAAGTTGTTTGGGTCAAAGGAGACCAAGAGCTGAGAAGCTCTTCTATGACCCTTAGTACGCTCAATGTAGAAAGACAAGGCCCTTCTACAGTCCAGGGTATGCAGGACTTCCTCAGCCCGGCTGGCATGGGGCCTAGGGAAGAATATTGGAAGAACCACCTCCTGATTAAGGTGGAAAGAGGAGACTTCCTTCGGGAAGAACTTAGGGTGAGTCCTAAGGACTACCCTGTTCCGATAGAAACGAGTGTATCGCCTGTCACAGACCAGGGCTTGAAGTTCACTCACTCGTCTGGCCGAGGTCAGTGCCACTAAGAAAAGAACCTTCCAAGAAAGGAAGTGGAGAGGACACGTAGCCATTGGCTCAAAGGGAGGGCGAGTAAGCTGCTGCAAGACCACATTCAACTCCCACTCAGGGGCTGGAGGACAGAGAGGAGGCTTTAGCAAGAGCAAGCCTGTGAAGAACCTGGACACCAAGGGGTGAACTGATAAAGAGTGCCCTTCCACCTGTGAGTGGTGGGCTGCCAGAGCAGAAGGTATACCCGAACAGAATTGGACTTAAGACCCTGATTAGACAGGTGCAGCAGGTACTGAAGCACCATTGGCATAGGACAGGAGAAAGGGTTCTCCTGGCGTTTATCACACCACAAGGAGAACCGCCTCCACTTCAGGGCATAGGTCTTTCTGGTGGATTGCTTCCTAGAGGCCAAGACCACCTCTTCAACTTCCTGAGGCAGGCCCCAGGGAGCCAGCACTACCCTTGCAGCCTCCAGGCCATCAAATTGAGAGTTTTGAGATTGGTGTGCAAAAGGGAACCCTGATCCTGAGAAAGAAGATCGGGTTGCAACCCCAGAGGGAGTGGGATGTCCACCGCCAGCTGTAACAAAAGCGGGAACCAGGGGGCTACCAATATGACTGAGGCCCTCTCCCTTAGAATCTTGAACAAGGATCGAGCCACCAGAGGCATGGGAGGAAACGCATACAGGAGGCCCTTGGACCATGATATCAGGAAGGCATCCGCTGTGAATGCCTTCCTGATATCATGGTCCAAGGGCCTCCTGTATGCATGGGATGCGGTCGCCTGGAGCAGAACTGAGGCAGCTGCCGGTTCAGGGGACTGGCAAAGAGGTCTATGGATGGAAGTCCCCACTTCAGGAAAATGTTCGTGTAGCCACCACTGGAAGGGTTTGGACACCCTTACTTTGTCTCTTAGGCTTCCTGTAGCCTGCCTCCACTGAGTCCTGAGACACCACTGTGCAGGCATCATATGCAGGCAGGCATTGGGGGTCACATGCACTGTTGAAGCCATGTGGCCCAGGAGCCTTAAACAAAGTCTGGCGGAAACCAGTGGGTTGTCTAGAAACCGGCTGGCCAAGTCCATCAGCCTTCCCGCTATGTCTTCTGGCAAGTAAGCTTTTGCGTGCAGGGAGTCTAACCGTGCCCTTATGAACTCCAGGTTCTGGGAGGGGAGCAAAGTGGACTTTGCGAAGTTTATGACAAAGCCTAGTTGTTGAAGGAGAGAGACAGTACGGAGGGTGGCTTGCCTGGCCTCCTGGAGAGTCTGACCCCTGACGAGCCAGTCGTCCAGATAGGGGAAGACAAAAATACCCTGGTTTCTCGAGTAGGCCGCCGCCGCCGCCACCACCGCCAGGCACTTTGTGAAGACCCGTGGGGCGGAGGTTAGGCCAAAGGGCAGTACTCTGTACTGAAAATGGTTTCCACCTACCACGAACCTTAGATATTTTCTGTGGTCTGGATGAATGAGGATGTGAGTGTACACATCCTTCAGATCTAAGGAGCATAGCCAATCTCCCTGCTGGAGCTAGGGCAGCAGTGTTCCAAAAGTAAGCATCTTGAACTTTTCCTTTTCCAAGAATTTGTTGAGATTTCTCAAGTCCAAAATGGGCCGGAGATCTCCAGTTCTCTTTGGCACAAGAAAGTACCTGGAGTAGAAGCCCTGCCCCAGCTGATGGGGAGGTACAGGCTCCACCGCCCTGTCTTGAAGAAGACCTTGCAGTTCCTGGAGAAGGAGTTCCTGATGCAGAGTAGGCCTTGGAGGATCCCCTGGAAAGTAGGAGGGGGGTACTTGATTGAAATGGAGCAGATAGCCCTTCTGGACTATGCTCAGTACCCAAGCATCTCTTGTGATGGGCGGCCACTGGTGGGCAAACAGGGCCAACCGACCTCCCGTGCTGAGAAAGGCCAGCAGAGGTGGAGAGACTATGCAGTGGGAGTCAAAAACCCCCTCCCTGCTGAGTAGGAGCAGGAGCTGGAGGCTTGAGGGCTTTTTGCCTACAGGGCCCATGTCCCTGCCCCTTGGCCTGCTGACCCTGCTGGGGAGCTGGGGAGGATTGATAATGAGGGAAAGGTTTGTAGGCAGATGCCTTCCTCGGGTAAAAGGTCGTTTTCCCCGAGCCCTTCTTCTTATATGAAGGGGCAGAAGTTTTTCTGGACAACCTTTTCTTTGTCAGTCTCGGTCTCGAGCTCAGCGGCCTTTTCGGCCATGGGCTTGCCAAAGAGGTTTTCATCTCGGCATGGGACATCGACCAACTTGTCCTGTACCCATGGCTCGAGGTCCGATTACTGTAGCCATGCCTGGCGTTGAGCACCGATGCTGGCCGCCGCTACTCAGGCTGAAGCCTCGAAGCCATCGTAGGCCGCCCGGGAGATGAATTTGGAGCATTCCCGGATCCCCGAGGACAAGGACTTGCACCTCTGCAAAGGTTCCCCAGAGATGCCAGCCGAGAACCCGGCTATTTCCTTAGCCAGGTCCCACAAGTACATGCCCATGTACAGCAGGTAGGACTGGCAACAGCAAGCAAGCATCGAGTCCTGGAAGCACTTTCTGCTGATAGCATCTAGGCTTCGGGCCTCCCTACCGGGGACACCGCAGAGTGCATCTTCTGGCTCTTCAGATGATGCATGGCCGATTCCACAACCATAGAATGGTGCGGCAGCTGCACCTTCTGGAACCCAGGGCTCTTTCGGACTCGATGCATGGAATCGATCCGCTTGCTCAAAACCAGCACCGAGGCTGGTGCCTCCCACATTCGGAAGAGGAGCCGTTCCAGCATCGGAGGAACCGGCACAATAAAGGCCTCCCTCAGGGGAGAGTCATACTGTAGGGCATCGAGCTCTTCAGTTCGAGGCTCCTCCTTGGGATCCGCAGGAACATTCAAAGCCTTGGCCATGTTCCTGACAAACTCCGAGAACCGGGTGTCCTCTGGTGGGGACCTACTCCGGGGCTCGGACTGCAGTGAGTCCGAAGGGACACACCGAGTCCGAAAGGTATCAGGGGACTCCTCGTCCTCCGTCTCCCACGCAGACTCATCCGAGGAAGAGTCGAGGGGCTCCGACCGTGCGGGCTCCAGCAACACCTGCCCCGACGCCGGGACCATCGGCGTCGACGCCCTCGGTCCCGAACAGGAGGTCGAGGGAGACTGTGACCGAGTCCGGACTCGGGCCTTCATGGCTTCGAGAACCGGCTCGGTCTCCGGGGTCGACTTAGACGTCGACGTCCCGGTGGTCGGGGCAGATGCACCAGTCAGGCTGGCCATCAGCACCCGCTGCTGATCCATGAAGGCAGACAGTCTGCACTCCAAGGCTGTCAGCCTGAGTCCAAGCTCAGGAGACTCAGCAGCCACAGACTTGGGCCCCGGCAGCGCCGGGCCCGACGTCAGCTCGCTGGGAGGAGAGTCCTCAAGGACAACAGGACTTACGTGCTCAACGGACTCCAGCTCTATACGAGACACCTTAGTCGGCTTCTCCAGCTCCAAAGGCCTGGGGCGGCAGTCAGGGGTCCGAGACCTGGCCCTCGAGGAACCAGGGGTATCCTCTGAAGCCGCCCTCACGAGCTTTCTCTTCCTCTTATGCTCCCGACTGGGGGACCCCCTTTCAGAGGGACCCCGACGAAGCTCGGGGTCAGACTCCCGAGACGTCGAGGCCTCTGATGAGGTCCGGGCTCAACCGGAGGCAGAGTCAGAAAAAATTCTCTCCTTCTGATGCTGACGGCTTCTGAGTGCCTTAGTGGACATCTTTCCATACGGGACACAGACCTTGGGATCATGGTCCGGCCCGAGGCAACGCAGGCAGCAGTCGTGTGTGTCGGTAAGAGACATGAGCTTCTTACAACGATCACACTTTTCAAAACCACTGGAGGCCATCGGGGAAAAAAGGGCCCCCGCGAGATCAGAAGACCGGCCCTCGAGGGAAAAAGAAAGAGCACGAACGCGTGCCACGAAGGGCAAAAAACCAAAAAATAGAGATCGGGTCGATACCGGCGTACCAAACCCAGGCGGGAAGGGGAACCAGCATCGAACCGGACAAAAAGAGCAAAAATCGCAGGAAAAAAAAAAAATCTGACTTTTCCGGGTGACACGGACTCACGTCCGTTGGGCTCCACGGAAAAAGAATGAGCAAGATGGCACCTTTGGGCAGGAAGGGGACCGCGCATCCGTGGGTGTATTCCCAAAAGCTTTCTTTGAAAGCTGGGGAAATGCTCCGCATGGGGGCTCCATCAACGTCGATGTCACCCATATGTGAGGACTGACTTCCTGCTTGGTCCTGGAGAAATTACTTTATCTTTCTACTGTATTTTCTTGGTATCCGATTGCACCATTGGTACTTGGGGATATTAGCTTTTTCTACAGTTTGGTACAGATTAACCAGCAGGTCCCTCTCACTGCTGTCCACACATTCACCCCCCAGAGCCAGCATTATCCCTCCATACACCAACCCCTCCCCCAAACGCACAAGCCAGTATGTGTCTCTCTCTCTCTCTCTCTGCCCCCTCCCCCCACCACCAATGCACATAGCCAGCCTATCCTTCTGCTCCCACACACAAAGTCAACACATTCTTTTCTCCCCCCCCCCCACCCCAGGCAGTCTTTCACTTTCTCTGGCATATAGCACTTATTTTCCCTCAACAGCCAACATTTCCTTCCTTCCCCCCTCCAACACTTTTCTTTGTGACCCACAGCCCAAGCCAGAATTCTCTTCTTACACCCCCAAAGAGCCTCCTCCCATTTTTAACAGAGTTGCTGATCTCAATGGTAGCAGACGGGGGCTCCTACTGCACTGGTTTTATTCCATTGGAAAGACAGAAGGTAAGACGCAATAGCAACAGTGGGGTGGGGAGAGGTTTTGATTTTGTTTTGGTTTTTAATCTTGGGAAGGCCTTTCAGAGTAAACTGTGTTGGCAGTGGGGGGTAAGCAGAACTCCTGGTGCGCAGCTCTGATAAAGTTGGGAAGGCAGAAAGGTAAGCCATGACATTAGTGGCCGGGGAGTGCCTGCTTTTCTTTATCTCAGTAAGACTTAAGTCAAACACTAGAGTAGTACGGGGGGGAAGAGGGGCTCCTGCACAATCCAAACACCTAGAAGGCAGAAGGTAAAAGCTGTCGTAGCAGACAGCTTTTCAAACAAAGCTATGTTTTCCTTGGGAAAGCAGTTCAGAGAGTCAGCTGCAACAGCAGATCACTGGGAAGGAGAGCGTCACTTGTGTGGCAGAAAATGACTATATAGTTGGGACCTGCCTTCCATGGGATGTGATATCCTCCTGCACAGAGGACATCTTTCCAGGGGTTGATGCCCAGGATGGAAAAGTTAGGATGGCCATTTCAGTTGGTCAATCAATTAGGCATGTAGATAACTGAATGGCTGGTGAACATAAGGATCATTTGTTCACATGCCTGCCTGGTACAAAGGCGGCACACCTGATGCATCACCTAGAAAGGATTCCAGACAGTGCTGGTTACCAATGAAACAGAAGTGTGGGAGGGAGGTTCTGTAGGCTAAAATTTAGACTTTTAAGGAAAAAGTTGAAATCTAGGACTTCCAGGATAGTATTCTCAGAAATGTTCCCTGTTCCATGTGCAGGACTCAAGAGGCAAGCAGAGCTCTGGAGTATCAATGCAAGAATGAGACGATTGTACAGGGAAGAGGATTTCAGATTTGTCAAGAACTGGGCAGCATTCTGGGGAAGAGGGGGACTTTCTAGAAGGAAGGGCTCCACAATAACCAGGGTAGAACCAGGCTGCTCGCACTAACCTTTAAAAGCTGCTCATTCCCTTTTCCAAACTAGATACTGGAGAAAAGCCAACACCAAGGAGCTCCAACAGCGGCTCTACAGATCAACCAACAGTAAGGATTTGAGGGTTTATTTTATTAGATTGCTAGCTCTCTGACTGGGAGCTCTTAAAAGGGGTTTTGTATATTTTTAAAGCAAGGTTACTTTCTTTTTAGGTGCTTTAGTGGAACTTTCCTTGAGCTGAGTAGGTTGTTGAACTCTGGTAACCTCCTGAGCTTTGGGAACTGCTAACACCTAATCAGGTGTTAGTTCCCTCACTACCCACCCTGACTCCCACCCACCCCTAGTGAGCAGTCTTGCTTTATAGGGCACCTCCCCATTTAACAAAGCACAGAGGATTGGACCAGCACATTTTGAATATAATTAAAGAGATTTAACTGCTTTTTCTCTGAAAGGACAGCTGGGAAACCGGCTGGTACTTGGTAGATCTCTCTTTTGCTTTAACAGATACCTAAGCTCCACAAACAGAACAATGGCTGGGAAAAATCATATCACTAAATCTGTTGCCCCCATTACAGCTTCTGCCTCGGTCCAGACAGAGGTCCTAATGCCAGTTGAAGGACCGGTTCCATGTGCAGGGTGCCTGCATGCTGAAGCTCTGAGGAAACAAGTGGAGGAACTCAGAGAGGAGGTTGAGGAGCATTCAAGACAGTGAGAAGTACATTGATGAGATGCTTCTTGCAGCAACCAAGCTCTCCAGCAGAGAAGATGGGTGCCAACAGAATGTCGATGGTTGGACACAAATCACCAAGGCCTGCAAAATCACCAATCCAACTTCTCCAGCCCTTGAACTGAAGAACCATTATGCAGCCCTGGAAGTGGAGGTGGTGAAAGCAGCTCTGGAAAGGGAAGAACCAGAGCTCAAGTACCCCAAAGTTGCAGAATCAGTGACCACAAGGAAATGAAGGGTAGTGGTGGTTGGAGACTCTCTTTTGAGGGGTACTGAGGCGTCCATCTGCCGACCAGACTTGATGTCCAGAGAAGTATGCTGTCTGCCTGGTGCCAAAATCCAAGATGTTACGGAGAGTTTACCGAGACTCATCAAGCCCACTGACTATTATCCAATGTTGCTAATCCATGTTGGAAAGAGTAGTTACTCACCTGTAACAGGTGTTCTCCAGGAGCAGCAGGAATCAGTCCTCACATAAGGGTGTCATCGGCACCGATGAAGCCCCAGCGGAGCATTTCCCCAGCTTTCTATGAAAGCCTTTGGGAATGCAGGCACACATGCGCGGTTCCCTTTCCGCCTAAAAGTGCCATCTTACCTCAGTCAAATGACATAGCTAAGAACAGCACACAAAAATGAAAAA
The DNA here is from genome assembly GCA_033557465.1 of Ichthyophis bannanicus. Classification (NCBI taxonomy): domain Eukaryota; kingdom Metazoa; phylum Chordata; class Amphibia; order Gymnophiona; family Ichthyophiidae; genus Ichthyophis; species Ichthyophis bannanicus. Next base: position 343,379,342 of record CM066037.1, read on the forward strand.
AATAAACTATGTACAACTGCAACTCCAAGGGGAGAAGGGAGGGTGGTGAGGACTGACTCCTGCTGCTCCTGGAGAACACCTGTTACAGGTGAGTCACTACTCTTTCTCCAGGACCAAGCAGGAAGTCAGTCCTCACATATGGGTGACTCCCTAGCTCTGGGCTACCGAGGAACCCAGGCTGAACAAGAGAACTCCCTCTAGTCTCAGCAGCAAAGAAAGGCTTTTCAAGGACACAACCTCCACCGGTAGCCCAACAGAGGGCAGGAGGGCAGGAGTTGCCTAAACCTCAAAGAGATTCCGGAGAGTACTGCCTGGCCAAAAGCACTGTCCCTACGGGACTCCCTCTCCAGGCAGTAATGGGCCGCAAAAGTCTGGCTTGAAGACCAAGTTGCAGCCCTGCAGATGTCTACCAAGGGCACAGAGCAGAGATGAGCCACTGAGGCAGCCATTGCCCTGACACGATGGGCCGTGACCCTACCCTGCAAAGGAAGGTCAGCCGCCTTGTAAGCCCAGGTGATACAGTCAGCCACCCAGATGGACAAGGTACACTTGGACACAGCTAACCCCAACTTATTGGGGTCAAAAGAAACGAAGAGCTGAGTAGCCCTTCTATGCCCCTGCGTACGGTCAAGGTAGAAGGATAAGGCCCTCCTACAGTCCAGGGTATGCAGGACTGCTTCAGCCTGGCTAGCATGAGGCCTAGGGAAGAATGTTGGAAAAACCACCTCCTGATTGAAGTGGAAAGAGGAGAAAACCTTAGGGAGGAACTTTGGATGAGTCCTGAGGACTACCCTGTTCCTGTACATCCTGGTGTAAGGCCTATCACAGACCAGGGCTTGAAGCTCACTTACTCGCCTAGCCGAGGTAAGGGTATTAGGAAGAGTGTCTTCCAGGAGAGGAAGCGTAGTGGATAAGTAGCCATCGGCTCAAAAGGTGGGCTCATCAAAAGTCAGCTGCTGCAAGACCACATTCAGCTCCCACTCAGGGGCAAGAGGACGGATGGGAGGCTTGAGCAAAAGCAAGCCCCTGAGAAAGGGGGACACCAAGGGGTGACAAGAGAGAGACTGCCCCTCTACCAATGAGTGGTGAGCTGCTAGAGCTGAGAGGTGGACCCGAACAGAATTGAATTTAAGACCTTGATTTGACAAGTGCAGTAAGTACTGAAGGACTACTGGCACAGTACAGGAGAAAGGATCTTCTGTACGTAGCTGACACCACACAGAAAACCTCTTCCATTTGAGAGCATAGGTTTTCCTAGTGGAGTGTTTCCTAGAGGCTAGGACAACCTCCTCAACCTCCTGAGGCAGGCCCCAGGGAGCCAAGACTACCCTTGCAGCCTCCAGGCCATCAAATTGAGAGAGACTTGAGATTGGGGTGCAGAAGGGAACCCTGGTCTTGTGTGAGAAGGTCGGGTTGCAACCCCAGAGGTAGTGGAGGATCCACCGCCAGTTGAAGCAGAAGAGGAAACCAAGGCTGTCTCGGCCATCTGGGAGCTACCAGCAGGACCGAGGCTTTGTCCTGAAGAATCTTGAACAGGGTTTGGGTCACCAAGGGCGTGGGAGGAAACGCATAGAGGAGGCCCTGAGACCAAGATATCAGAAAAGCATCCGGTGCTATCTGCAGAGGATGTGGTTGCCTGGAGCAGAACTTTGGCAGTTTCTTGTTCAGTGGGCTGGCAAAAAGATCCATCAAAGGAAGACCCCATTTGAGAAAGATCTGCTGAACTACCAAAGGATGCAGCTGCCACTCGTGGGGCTGCAGAATCCTGCTTAACCTGTCTGCCAGGTAGTTGTCCTGGCCTGGAAGGTACACAGCCTTGAGGAGCATGTTGTGCTTGAGGGCAAAAGAACAAAGGTCCTGAGCCTCTCGACAAAGGATCCTGGACCCAGTTCCGCCCCCTATGTTCACATAAAACATGGCAACTTGGTTGTCTGATTCAGGACAGACTGGTGAGCCAGGGTAGGAGTGAAAGCCTTGAGTGCTAATCGAATTGCTCTGAGTTCAAGGAGATTGATCTGCTGTGCAGCTTCCCAGGGAGACCAGAGACCCTGGGTGCACTTGCCCAGACAATGAGCTCCCCAGCCTTGCAGGGAGGCATCTGTTGTCAGCACTACTGTGTACCCTGGAATCTGAAAAGGCACCACTTTCAGTAGATTGGGTGGGTGCAGCCACCAGTTGAGGGAGTGCAGAAATGGTCTGGACACCCTTATCCTGTCTCTGAGGCTGCCTGTGGCCTGTGACCACTGAGTCCTAAGGCACCACTGTGCAAGCCTCATATGGAGCCTGGCATTGGGGGTCACATGTACTGTCGAAGCCATGTGGCCTAGAAGCCTCAGGCAGAGTCTGGGTGAGACCAGGGACCTGCTGAGAAACTGACTTGCCAAGGCCATCAACCTTTGGGCTCTGTTTTCTGGCAAGAATGCCTTTGCCAGGAGAGAGTCCAACCTTGCCCCTATGAACTCCAAGTTCTGGGAAAGAAGCAAAGTGGACTTTGCGAAGTTTATGACAAACCCCAGGCGTTGTAGAAGAGCAATGGTCCTGAGGGTGGCTTGATTGGCCTCCTGACCTGTCTGACCCCTGATGAGCCTGCCGTCCAGATAGGGGAAGACAAAGATGCCCTGATTTCTCAGGTAGGCCGCCACCACTGCTAGGCACTTTGTGAAGACTCTGGGGCGGAGGTGAGGCCGAAAGGCAGCATGTACTGATAATGGTTTCCTCCCACGATGAACCTCAGGTACTTTGTGGTCTGGATGAATGAGGATGTGAGTGTACGCATCCTTTAGATCTAAGGAGCATAGCCAATCTCCCTGCTGGAGGTAGGGCAGAAGGGTTCCAAGAGTAAGCATCTTGAACTTTTCTTTCACTAGGAACTTGTTGAGGTTCCTGAGGTCCAGAATGGGACGAAGGCCACCGGTCCTTTTGGGCACCAGGAAATACCTGGAGTAGAATCCGTGACCTTGCAAATGGGGAGGCAAAGGCTCCACCGCCCTGTCCACCAACAGACCCTGAAGCTCCTGACGGAGGTGGTCTGTGTTCAGACGAGGCCTGGGAGGCTCCCCTGGAAAGTATGGGGGTGGCAGTTGGTGGAAATGGAGGGCATAGCCCTTGTGGACTATCTCCAGCACCCAACTGTCCCCGGTGATAAGGGGCCACTGGTGGGCAAAGAGGGCAAGACGACCTCCTGTGCAGGGTTGGGAGAGCAGTGGAGGAGAGGCTATGCTCAAGGAGTCAAAAACCCCCACCCTGCTGAGTGGTAGCAGGGGCCTAAGGCTTGGGGGTCCTCTGCCTACGGGGCCCATTACCCTGGCCCTTGGCTTGCTGACCCTGGGGGGCAGCTTGGGCAGCCTGATATTGTGGGTACTGTTTGTAGACAGTGCCCTTCCTCGGGTAAAAAGGCTTTTTACCCGAGCCCTTCTTTTTATGAGAAGGGGCAGAGGTCTTCCTTAACAGCCTTGTCCGAGTGAGGTGCTCGGTCTCGAGCTGAGCGGCCTTCTCGGTCATGGGCTTTCCAAAAAGGTTTTCACCTCGGCAAGGGACATCGACCAACTTGTCCTGAACCCATGGCTCGAGGTCCCATGACTGCAGCCATGCCTGGCGTCGAGCCACGATACCGGCTGCCGCAACTCGGGCCGAAGCCTCGAAGCCATCGTAGGCGCGCGGGACATGAACTTCGAGCAGCCCCGAATCCCCGAGGACAAGGACTTAAATCTCTGCAAGGGTTCCCCGGAGAGACCAGCAGAGAACCCGGCCAACTCCTTGGCCAGATCCCGCAAGTACATGTCCATGTACAGCTGGTAAGACTGGACACGGCAAGCAAGCATCGAGCCCTGAAAGCACTTTCTACCGACGCCATCGAGGTTTCGGGCCTCCCTGCCAGGAGACACCACGGAGTGCATCTTCTGACTCTTCAGACGATAAATGGCCGATTCCACAACCATGGAATAGTGTGGTAGCTGTGCCTTCTGAAAACCAGGGCTCTTCCGGAACCGATAGATCGAATCGACTCTCTTGCTAAGAACCGGCGCCGAGGCCGGCGCCTCCCACATACGGAAGAGGAGCCGTTCCAGCATCGGAGGAACCAGGACAGTAAAGGCCTCCTTCGGAGGAGAGTCATACTGCAGCGCCTCGAGCTCTTCAGCTCGAGGCTCTTCCTCGGGATCCGCCGGAATAGCCAAGGCAGTGGCCATATCCCGTACGAACTCCGAGAACCGGGTGTCCTCCGGGGGGGGCCTACTCCGGGGCTCAGAGTGCGGTGAGTCCGAAGGGACGCACTGAGTCTTAAAGGTATCAGGAGACTCCTCGTCCTCCATCTCCCAAGCCGCCTCATCCGAGGAAGAGTCGGGGTCCGACCCCGCGGGACCCTGGAGCACCGGCGTCGACGCCCTTGGTCCCGAACGGGAGGTCGAGGGAGACCGCCACCAAGGTCGACTCCGAGCCACGATGGACTCGAATATCGGCTCGGTCTCCGGGGTCGACTTAGAAGTCGATGTCCCGGTGGTCGGGGCAGATGCGCCAGACAGGCTGGCCACAGTGCCCGCTGCTGCTCCATGAAGGCAGACATTCTGCTCTCCAAGGCTGTCATCCTGAGACTCAGCTCGGGAGAGACAGCAGCCACCGACTCGGGCCTCGGCGGCGCCGGGCCCAATGTTCGCTCCCTGGGAGGAGAGTCCACGAGGACTACGGGGCTTACGTGTCCAGCAGGCTCCGACTCCACACGAGGATCTTTGGCAGGCTTCTCTGGTTCCACAGGCCCGGGGTGACGGTTGGGGGTCTTAGACCTGGCCCTCAAGGAGCCAGGGACCTCTTCCGACGACACCCTCGCGAGCCGTTTTTTCCTTTTGCGTTCCCGGTCGGGGGACCCCCTGTCCGAGGAGCTTTGACGGCGCACGGGATGAGAATCCCGAGATGTCGAGACCTCAGACGAGGTCCGGGCCCGGCCGGAGGCTGAGTCTGAGAAAAGCCTTTCCTTTTGCTGCTGGCGACTTCGTAGTGCCTTGGAAGACATTTTTCCACAGGCCCCGCACGACTTAGGATCGTGGTCGGGGCCGAGGCACCAAAGGCAGCAGTCGTGTGTGTCGGTGAGAGACATGAGTTTCTTACACCGATCACACTTCTTAAAATCACTGGAAGCCATCGGGGAAAAAAAAGAGTCCCCGCAAGGTCAAAGGACCGGCCTTCCAGGGAAAAAGAGATAAAAGGGCGCGAACGCCAGCCACGAAGGGCAAAATTGAAAAAGAAGAATCGGGCTCGATACCGGTGTATCGAACCCGGCGGGAGGGGAACCGGCGTCGAACCGGTAGAAAAAGAGCAAAATCGCTGAAAAATCTAATTTTAACCGGGAAAACTGGACACACACCCGGTGGGCTTCACGGAAAAAAAAGAGACTGAGGTAAGATGGCACCTTTAGGCGGCAAGGGAACCACGCATGCGTGCCTGCATTCCCAAAGGCTTTCATAGAAAGCTGGGGAAATGCTCCACTGGGGCTTCAACGGCGCCAATGACACCCAATATGTGAGGACTGACTTCCTGCTTGGTCCTGGAGAACAAATGATACTGCCAGGTATACCTCGGAACGTATCAAAAGTGACTTCATGGCTCTGCGACAGAGGGTGAAGCAGTTAGGTGCACAAGTGGTGTTCTCTTCAATTCTCCCTGTTGAGGGTAAAGGCCAAGGCAGAGAGGCTCACATCCTGGAGATGAATGCATGGCTGCGTGGATGTGTCATCGAGAGCGTTTTGGTTTCCTAGACCATGGGATGCTGTTTCAAGGGTTGCAGAGCAGAGGTGGCATCCATCTGTCCAAGAAAGGTCAACGCGTCTTCGGTAGTAGACTGGCTAATCTATTGAAGAGGGCTTTAAACTAGATTCGCTGGGGATGGGTGAGGAAAGCCCCCAGGTAGGTGAAAGCCCCCAGGTAAGTGATACCCATTTCCATAAAGGTATTTAATCTAACAGGGGTAACATATGGAAAGCAGTGTGTATAAATGCCCGTAGCATGGGAAATAAGACCCCTGATGTTGAAGCTTTGGTGGGAGTAGCAGACTTGGATTTAGTGGCAGCTACAGAAACATGGTTCACAGAAAACCATGATTGGGATGTAACTATACCTGGCTATACTTTATTCAGAAAGGACAGGGTAGGAAGAAGGGGAGGGAGGAGTGGCACTATATGTAAAAACTACTATTAAAGCTTTGGAATTACAGAGCTTAAAAGGGAGAGAGGAGGCATTGTGGGTTAAACTAGAAAGAGAGAAAGAGAAAACTATTTGCATTGGTGTGATATACAGACCTCCCTCACAAGAGGAAGAGGTGGACAGAGTTAATTGAAGACATACGCAGCATTGCTAGGAAAAGGGAAGTGCTACTGATAGGAGATTTCAATATGCCAGATGTTGATTGGCACATTCCTGCTGCAGTATCATCTAGAAGTAAGGAGATCCTGGATTCTCTACAGGGAGAACTATTCAGGCAATTGGTAACAGACCCCACACATGAAGGGGCCATACTGGACTTGGTGCTTACCAATGGTGAAAGTGTTTCTGATGTTGTAGTGGGAGATCATTTTGCATCCAGTGATCACCAGATGGCGTGGTTCAGTATTAGGACTAGGGCTGTTAGAATCCATTCAAAGGTGAGGATCTTAGACTTTAGAAAGACTAACTTTGCCAAGATGGGCCAATACCTCAGGGAGTCGTTAGTTGGATGGGAACAGCTGAGGGATGTAGAAAAAAACAGTGGGAAAAACTGAAAGGGGATATTTTAAGGGCAACCAACCTTTTTGTTAAAATGGTAAATAAAGGTAAAAGGAAAAGGAGACCGCTATGGTTTTTGAAAGAAGTAGCTGAAAAAGTGAAGAAAAAGAGGCCTTCATGAAATACAAGAGATCACAGAGAGAGGAAGACAGGCATCTGTATTTGGAAAAGTTAGAGAAGCTAGCAAAGTAGTCAGGAAGGCAAAGATTGAAAAGGAGGAGGAAATAGCCAATGCAATAAAATGGGGGGATAAGATATTTTTCAGATATATTAGTGAGAAGAGGAAGGGAAAAAGTGGTATTGTCAGACTCAAGGGTGCAGGGGAGGAATATGTAGAAGCTGATAAGGATAAAGCGGAATTGCTTAACAAATATTTTTGTTCTGTGTTCACAGATGAAGAACCAGGAGCAGGACCTCAGAAAACACCCACAAACAGGAAAAGAAGCGAGGGACATCTTGAACAATTTTCAGAAGACTGTTCGTGAGAAACTAGCTCATCTTAAAGTAGACAAAGCGATGGGACTGGATGGGATACACCCTAGAATACTGAGGGAACTTGGGGATGTTCTAGCAGCTCCACTGACTGACCTTTTCAATGCCTCGGAGTCAGGAGTGGTGCTAAAGGACTGGAGAGAGGCTCATGTGGTGCCTTTACACAAAAGCGGAAGTAAGGATGTGGTTGAAAACTACAGGCCGGTTAGTTTAACTTCGGTGGTGAGTAAATTGGAAACGCTGCTGAAAGAGAAAATAGTGAGGTTTCTGGAGTCCAGCAGATTACAGGATCCGAGGCAGCATGGATTCACCAGAGGCAGGTCTTGTCGGACAAATCTGATTCATTTCTTTAACAGGCTGACCAGGGAGTTGGACCAAGGGAGAGCCCTAGATGTGGTGTATTTAGATTTCAGTAAAGCCTTTGACACTGTTCCTCACAGGTGACTTATAAACAAACTGAGCACCGTAGGGATGGAACCTAAAGTTACTGCTTGGGTTAGAAATTGGTTGGGTGGGAGGCAACAAAGAGTACAAGTAAATGGAGCTCACTGAGAAGGATGTTACCAGTGGTGTGCCCCAGGGATCTGTCCTTGGTCCGATTCTTTTTAACATCTTTGTTAGTGATATAGCAGAAGGGCTGTCGGGTAAGGTTTGCCTCTTTGCAGATGATACCAAAATCTGCAATACAGTAGACACCCAGGAAGGTGTAGATAACATGAGGGGGGATCTAGCTAAGTTTGAAGAATGGTCTAGAATTTGGCAGCTGGGATTTAATGTTAAAAAATGTAAGGCCATGCATTTGGGCTGCAGCAATCCAAGGGAGCAATATAGTATAGGGGGTGAAGTACTTTTGTCCACTAAAGAAGAGCGGGACCTAGGCGTGGTTGTGTCTGATGATCTTAAAGTAGCTAAACAGGTAGAAAAGGCAAAGGCAAAAGCAAAAGCTAGAAGGATGCTTGGGTGCATACGGAGAGGAATGGCTAGCAGAAGAAGGGAGGTGATAGTGCCTCTGTATAAGTCTTTGGTGCGACCTCATTTGGAGTATAGTGTGCAATTCTGGAGACTGCACCTTCAAAAGGATGTGAACAGGATGGAGTCTGTGCAGAGGGTGGCTACTAAAATGATTAGTGGTCTTCATTATAAAGCATACGAGGACAGACTGAAGGATCTTAATATGTACACCTTAGAGGAAAGGCGGGATAGAGGTGATATGACTGAGATGTTTAAATACCTCCGTGGCATAAATGTTCAGGGAGAAAGCCTCTTTCAATTGAAAGCAAGTTCTGCTACGAGGGGACATGGGATGAGGGTGAAGGAAGATAGATTCAGGAGTGATATGCAGAAATATTTCTTTACGGAAAGAGTAGTGGATCCGTGGAATAGTCTCCCAGTGGACATGGTAGAGATGAGGACAGTAACAGAATTCAAAAAAGCATGGAACAAACACAGAGGATCTCTAAAGGTAAAAAGGGGACTGTTGTAGTTGTTGATATGGAAGGACAGACTAGATAGGCCATGTGGTCTTTTTCTGTCATCATATTTCTATGTTTCTATGGTTAAGAATAATGTATCTTTGAAAGTTACTATCAAAACAGGGAGGCAAGAGCATCTCGATAGAGGATGCAGTAAGGGGAAAAGTAGCTTATTTGTTTATTTTAAAATTTTTACTATATTGCCCTACACAGTTCGTTTCAGAGCAGTTCACAAAACTAAAAATTAGGGGAAGAAAAGGAGCACTAAATAAAACACAAGAAAAGTTAAGGTAAAGACAAGAGCAGAAAGAAAACAGAAAAGGAAAACTATTCAAGATCTACTTCCACCCTAGCCCGAGTGACCCCAAAAAGCTTTATTGAAAAAGTAAGTTTTCAAAAGGACTTTACATTTCTTATAGGAGGACTCCATACAGATATCAGAAAGCAGGGAACGCCAGGCACCCTTTGCAGCAAACTGAGTTGAAAGATTACAAAATTACCCCCAACAACTAATAAGCAGGGCCTGCCCATCCAATAGGCAAACTATCATTCTTTGCACTTCTTTGAAATAAAGCATAATTGCCAAAAATTAGCCCATGCTTCTAATTTGTGTGTGTCACTTATGTTGTTTACTCCCTCCAACGTGTCCACTCTGTTACAAAGTTGATGCCATCCGCAAAAAGGCAACTTCCTTTTAAGCATTTGGGATCTGTCCTTAGCCCTTCAGCAAATATCCCTTACTAAAATATTAAAAAGAAAATCAGACCATCATATAAGGTTTGCCTCTTTGCGGATGATTCCAAAAAGCGTAGTTACTCACCTTTAACAGGTGTTCTCTCCAGGGACAGCACGAATCAGTCCTCACATATCGGTGATGTCGGCACCAATGGAGTCCTGTGCGGAAGCATCTCCCCAGCTTTCAAACAAAGCCTTTGGGAGATGCACCACGCATGCGTGGACCGCTTTCCACCCAAGGGTGCCATTTTGCTCAGTCAATGACAATGCTAAGACAGCAAAAACATGGTACAACTAAGGCAACTCTATGGGGAGGAGGGAGGGTTGTAAGGACAGATTCCCACTGTCCCCCTTGCTACAGGTGAGTAACTATGCTTTCTCTGGGAACAAGCAGGAAGTTAGTCCTCGCATACGGGACTCCCTAGCTATAGGCTACTGAGAACATGTAGAAAAAACACAGCAAGCCGTGAGCAGCAGCAAGTGAGTCCAGAGGACAGACTTTGGAAGGACCCCAGTGCCCAGGGAGAACCCTACTTCGGTAACCTGAACACAGAAGAGTTGGAGGGTAGGAGTTGCCTAGACCGCAAAGAGATTACGGAGTACGGCTTGGAAGGCGGTGCTGTCCCATCGGGACTCCTTCTCCAGGCAGTAATGAGCTGCAAAGGTGTGGACTGAAGACCAGGTGGTAGCTCAGCAGATGTCTGTCATTGGGACAGTGTAAGTTTGCCACAGAGGTTGCCATGGCCCGGCTGTCATGTGCCCTGAGGCACTGTCCCAGCTGGAGCACGGCCTGTTCTTAGGATGGGCAATGCAGTCCGCCACCCAGGTAGACAAGGTCTGCTTGGGTCACTGCCTCCCCAGTCAACAGGCGTCACAGGAGATGAAAAGCTGGGAGGCTTTGTGGTGGCTCTGAGTATGCTGTAGGTAAAAGGACAGGGCCCTCTTACAGTCTAGAGTGTAAAGGACAGTCTCCATCATGTTGGCATGAGACTGTGGGAATAAGGCAGAGAGCACCACCTCCTAATTGAGGTGAAACCAAGACACCACCTTTGGAAGGAATTTGGGGTGCATGCATAGCACAATCCTGTTCTTGTAGAACAGGATATAGGGTGGCTCTACCACCAGAGCCTGAAGCTCACTAACTCTACAGGCAGAGGTGAGCACCACCAGGAAGGTGACTCTTCCAGCAGAGGTAGTGCAAATGGCAGGTAGCCAGTGGCTTGAATGACAGCCAATGAGTCGCGCCGGCACTACGTTGAGATCCCACTCCGCTGGGGGTGTTTGGATTGGGGGCCTGAAGAGTAGCAGACCCAGTAGGAAGCGGGTGACGAGGGACTGTTCCAAAAGAGGCTTGCCCTTGAGAGGGTGGTGGTGTGCTGAGAGCACTCTAGTGCACCCTGACTGAGTTGGACTTGAGTCCAGCCTGTGAGAGATGAAGCAGGTACTACAGTACAGTCTGCACCATGCAAGAGAATGGGTTGGCTCATCTCTCTGAACACAACATGGAGAATCTGCGCCACTTGAAAGCATAGGCATGACTTGTAGAGGCCTTGCGGAAGGCCAAGAGGACCTCCGCTACTTCCCCCCGAAAGGAGCCAAGGCTACCCTTTCAGCAGCCAAACTGTTAGCGCCAGAGAGCCCAGATTGGGGTGGAAGAGAGCCGTCCTCCTGAGTCATTAACCCTGGAGAGTTCCCAAAGGAGTCAAAAGCTCCCCCCTAGACAGGGCCAGAGCCGGCATCAGGGCCTTGGGAATCCTCTGCTTACGGGGGCCCTGTGTGTGCTCCTTGGCATGCTGCCCCTGCTGTGGAGCCTGGGAAGGCTGGTACTACTGATAGCCTCGGTAGGCCAGTCCTTCCTTGGGTAGGGTGGCTTTTTCCCCCCCTGAAGCCTTCCCTTGGGCAGAGTGGTGGTATTCTTAGAAAGTCACGTTCTTGTCAGGAACTCTTGAGCTCCGCAGCCTTATCTGACATGGGCTTATCAAACAGGTTCTCTCCTTGGCATGGGACATCGACAAATCTGTCTTGGACTCATTCCTCCAGGTCCAAGGACTGAAGCCAGGCTTGGCGTCAGGCATAGATTCCCACTGTGGCTGCCCAGGCTGTGGACTCAAAGCTATCATAGGCTGCTTGAGACAAACTTAGAGCAGTCACTGATGTCTTTGACCAAGTTCCGGAACCGTTGGAGGGGTTCCTTAGAGAGGCCGGTAGAGAACCCGGTGAGCTCCTTCCCCAGGTCCCTCGGGTACATACCCATATATAGTTGGCATGCCTGGATCAGACAGGCCAGCATCAAACTTTGGTAGCATCTTCTGCCGAGGCCATCGAGGGACCTGGCCTCCCTGCCGGGGGGCACCGGCAAATGCATCTTCTGGCTTTTAAGCCAACACATAACGGACTCCACCACCATGGAGTTGTGTGGGATCTGAGCCTTCCTGAAGCCCAGGCCACGGTAGACTCGGCACATGGAGTCGAGTCGACAGCTGACTATGGGCACAGAGGCGGGTGACTCCCACATTCAGAGTAGCCGCCATTCCAGAATGGCCGGGACGGGCACCGAGTGACTCCTTTGGTAGGCCTCTAGCTCCTCCATGCGAGGGTCCTCCTCCTAGTCAGTGGGGAATGCCAATGCCTTTAACATGTCCCACACAAATTCAAGGAACAGTGTTATCCTTGGGCGGTGGCTTGCGCCTGGCCTCGGGTGGAGACTGGTCCAATGGCACGCTGCGGTGCTTGCAAGTGTCCGAAGAAGTCTTGTCCTCAGACTCCAGTCAGAGTACTCTGTGGAGGACTCAATGGTAAGCCGTGCCAGTGATTGGCCTGGGACCGGTGGTCCATGGGACTTCGAGGCTGCGTGGCCGGAGCCATGAGCACTGGTCGAAGATGACTGACTGCCTGAGGAACGGGACCACAATTGAGACCGCCATCGAGGATTGACTCAAGGCTGTAAGCTCACAAGGATCGGCTCGACAACCGAGGAAGTTCTCGAAGTCAAAGTCCCGGTGGTCTGGGCAGATGAACTGGCTGAGCTGGACAACTACGCCCACTGTGTCCCCAGGAAGACAATCAGGCTGCGCTCCAGGGACTCCATCCTGGTGCAGACACCGGAGGAGACTGGTCCAGAGCCGGCGAGGAGGGGGGAGTCTGACGAGGATGGCCTCGGAGGTCCGAGGCCAATCGCCAGGGACAGACGATTCCTTCCTGGGGACCTTGGACAGCTGCTCCTGCTCCGACATTGCAGGCCTTCTTTGGGGGATGGGGGATGAGGGATCTGGCGCAGGGCTCGTCCACTTTTGCCGAGTCCCGCAAAGAGGTCCTCAAGGATTTCTTCTTCCTCTTGCATTCCCAGTCCGAGGAACCCCTGTCAGTCCCCGGTTGGTTGCTGCAGGGTCACTATGTGACTCCGGTGTCTTGAATAGGGCCCTGGATCATAGGGTTACCAGGGACTCTGGGGCAGAGTCTGACGGGGTTTGATTGCTTTAGTGGACATTTGATTGCAGAGGCCACAAACCTCTGGATCAGGGTCGGGATCAAGACAACAGAGGCAGCAATCATGTGTGTCAGTGAGGGACATATTTTTGGAGCACCGGTCACACTTCTCGAAGTCACTGGCCATCGAGGGGGGAAAGTACCCCAGCGACGCTGAAGACCCAAGGAACTGCCAATCGGCAGAAAAAAGTCAAAGCCACACTGGGGTAAAAGGAACTTAACTAGGGAAAAAAAGAACAGTCTGAGAAGCGATGCTGAGGCGGGAAAGGAACCAATCGCAGCCACAGAAAACAAAAAACGCTATAGGATGAAATGTAACTGCTTTTTCCAGGGGAATCAGGGACACAGAAAAAAAGACTGAGCAAGATGGCATCCTTGGGCAGGAACATGCATGTGTGGTGCATCTCCCAAAGGCTTTCTTTGAAAGCTGGAGAGATGCTTCCATGTAAGGCTCCGTTGGCGCCGATGTCACCCATATGTGAGGGCTGGCTTCCTGCTTGTTCCCGGAAAATCTGCAATAGACACCCAGGAAGGTGTAGATAACATGAGGAGGGATCTAGCAAAGGAAGAAAAGGGACTGCAAAGCTTAGTAGTTGGTATGGAAGGGAAGACTGGATAAGCCTATGGTATTTTATCTGCCATCATGTTTCTATATTTAATAAATATCGCTCACAAAGACACAGAATAGAAACGTAACAGCATAAAACCCATATGGCCTATATAGTCTGCCCTTCCATATCAACTACAATAGTCACCTTTTTTTCCTTTAGATATCTTCTGTGTTTGGCCCATGCTTTCTTGAATTCAGATACTGTCCTTGCCTCTATTACAGTACCTCCACTGGGAGACTATTTCACGTATCTACCACTCCTTCCATGAAGAAATTTCTGCACATTACTCCCGAGTATCTCCTTTCACCCTCATCCTATGTCCCCTCGTAGCAGAACTTGCTTTCAATCGAAAGACGCTCTCCTCTTGTGCATTAATGCCACAGAAGTATTTAAACATCTCTATTATATCTCCTCTATCCCGCCTTTCTTTTTTTTTTTTTTAATTTAATCTTTATCCATTTACAATCAAAGAAGCATATACATCTTCCAGGAAAAAATGGGAAACAGGAAGGAAATAAACACCATTATTACATTCAATCATGTAAAGAAAATGAAGAATAACAATTCCTGTCCCAACTAAAGCCCACCAACTGAGGAGATCCACCTAGTTACTTTACACACAAAATGCTGGGAATAATCATGAGTGAACAGTCAAGACTAACTTACTAACAATGGAACTGAGGGCTCCTCAGGCGGACGGCGAGCGCTCAAAAAACCCGACAATTGTGAAGGTTCATAGAAAATATAAGACTCATTATTCAATTTAACCAAACATTTACAGGGAAATTTTAGGAAATACAGACCCCCCAACAGCAAAACCCCAGGGCTTAGTAAAAGAACATCTTTCCTACGCTTTTGGGTTTCCTTATGTAACCCACCCCTATTTGCAAACCAGTGTTACACGCCCTGATGTAACTTCCTTACTAAAATTGTGTAGTCAGTGGCCGTAAAGGAAGGCGTTATAACCATATTTACGAATTGGAAAGGTACAGTACACACCAGTTCCTTCAAAAAGGAACTGGGGAAGTATATATAATAAGTAAACTTAGATGGTATGTATGAAGTTTATCAATAAAGTTATTGCAAAGTGTCTTGATATTTATTTTACGCAGGTTCTGACACTTTCTTGTATTTCTAGCTGAAATAATCTTTCTAGTTTCTCAAGAGGACATGAAAGAATAACCCAGCATACGTTTCATCTTTTATTGCACCAACTGGTAAGTATAAATTATTTAAAAAAAAAACAAACAATATTTTCTTTTACAGAAGATCAACCACAACACGTTACAACTCTAATGAAGGAAACCCTAACTATTCTAACCAGATAAGTATCTCTTCTGGCTAATGCAGCATATGAAGTGTAATTCTCTGTTAACTTCAATTGTTAACTCGTAAGTTCTGATGCTTTTTGTAGATTTATTTTTCTTTAGGGTGAAAACGTATTACATCAGTAACAGATAAGAATTGTTCACTCTCTTTCTTTTGCTCTCCTTTTCCTTGTTTTAAACAACAAAGCTTATGTTAAGTACTTCACTTAACTTTATTCAGATGTTCAGGTAAGATGTGAAGCTGACTCTGTCCAGATAACTGCGAGGTTGAAGTTTAGGGGCCCAAGTTTCGCGCAGGAACCGCCGCACCTCTGTATCCTCGGAATTCGGAGTACCTGGCTCCCTAACTTAATCAAAATAAAGGGAAGCAAAACCCTAACTTTTCCTTAATGTAGGTATATAACAACCTAATTTATTCTTATCCCGCAAACTTTGCTTCATTTTATTTCATTAGTTAGGGAACTTAAAGTCCCTAGCTAAGGTCACCTGTCTGAACTTAGGTCCCTATACTGAAGAGCTTAATGAACCCCCTACTTTCATACAACCATCCTTGCACCTTATTTACTCAGACTTGAACTCAGAGCTACAGTACTACGTGTCCATTCCACAACATTTAAATTCATTCCATCTTTCAACATAGCTTGTGCACTGAAACTGTAATAACTTATGTAATCTCTGTAGAGCTGTTACACATACATTGTGGATTTATTCCCTAAACAACAGTTTCTGGTACAGGTTATATTACACCTGTTCTCATTACAATGTCTATTCAGCTCATTTCATTACTCTTGTCACCCTTAGAGCATTTAAACCAACATACCTTTTTGTAGTGAGCCCTATTACTTGCATCACTATAAGATATGTTCACCTGAGTCAATTATACAGTATATAGTAATATACAAGGCTTTTTATAAGTAAAGGTGTGATTCTCACTGTCTTCCAAATCTCTGCATCCCCTTTCAGAAACTCTGCCACCATACAAAAGCAAAGTTCCGCTCTATTACCAAAATCATATTCACACAGGTCACACTCAGTCGCTAGACTCACCCAGGAGCTTTTTTTAATACACACTTGCCCACGATTTCAAACAGCTCTCTCTCTTTTTTTACTCTCTACCAGCCACAACCAAGGCAACGCTTCCTCAAATGACATCATCCAGGGTCCTCCAGCCAATGAAAAGCATGCTTGCACCAGCACTCCAACAACATCAGTTGCCATGAATTCTATTTTGCAGCTAAAATCTCCATTTTACCTTTCAAAACTCCCATTAGAAATAATGGTATCAAAATTCTATATCATATTTAAACAGGAAAAATAGTATATACTCCAAAAAAATTATCCCTTTCTTATCACCAACTGACTATTAAACACTGTTTTCACAAGTTTTTAACCCTAAACAGCTCTCCACTATGACATTTCATCAATTTAACATTACCCAATAAATTTCTAAAATCCCATTTCATTTTCTAAAATTAAATTGGAATCTCAGCTTTCACCTCACGCAATCCAAATTAAAATCGGAGTATCGGAACCACCATACTCCCCCATTACACAAAATAGGCTATAACTAAAAAAATAAAGTAAACTTTTCATAGCAAACTTGCTTTTAATTTTTTACTTAGGACCCCCGACTTTATATGAGTCCAAATCTATAATTTTCCAACCGATTAAACCTCTTCTACTACCAACCCTGTAAAACTGAGCCATAAAACATTAACATTTTCCAAATTCTGACCCCAGAATCGGATTCCCCATGGTCCCTTTACTGAAAGTCAACCCTTTTCCCGAGTCTCTAGGACCCCTAAATCCCATCGGGTGCCTAAATCAAATCCGAGGCACCTACCTCCAACTTGCCTGGAACTCTACCTGAGAGCAGCAGCTAACTCGAGGCCCCCGGCTTCACTCCGCGCCTACCGCGAACGCGCACATGCATGTGGTGACGCGCACATGCACGGCCCGACGTCCTCTTCAACTATGGCTGCCTCTCTGCCCTATTTTGGCCCCTCCTCGCGTTGGAAAAGATCGCGGCTAGACGCTGCTGCCTGCCTCTCAGGTAAAAAAAATCTTAACCCCTTATGGGGGTTACACTTAGATAGATCTGGAAATACACGTACCAATAAACCATGAAACTGAACATTTCGTTTCTTAAAAAACATTCGAAGAAACCAATCCCTGTCAGATGCTAAGACAAATGAAGCAATCAATGTAGAAGGAGAAGCCACATCATTAGATGAAGATTCCAATATAGCAGAAATATTTAACAAATCTGCGGAAGCTCCCCCCTCAAGTATCCCACCACCAGAAACTTTTTTCCCCGAAGGAAGATAATATACTTTAAACATAGGAGGATGAGATTCAATAGGCACATCCAAAACCTCCAACATATATTTCTTAAACATTTCCTTAGCCGAAACAAAAGAAAGTCTAGGAAAATTAATACAACGGAGATTACAATACCTAGCGTTATTTTCCAACATTTCAATCCTTGATTTCAAAGCTAACATATCTTTCTGATGTAATGAAATACCATCCTCCGTACTAGAAATTTTCTGTCGCAGTTCCATTACCGATGACTGTAACGCTGTTATTTCCAAGGTATGTTGCTGCAGGAGACCTGTATGTGCCCGTGTCTGAACATTCAAAGCAGCAATTTGGGGAGCAACAAGTTCATCAAGCTTGACTATAGCCGACCAGATCGTTTCTAAAGTGAAAACGGCTGGTCTCTCAAAGGTAAAAGTTAATACCTCCACAGTAGGATCTTCTGCCACTCGGCGCGCCATTCTTGAGCCCTCAGATGCAGGAAGAGTGTCCAATAACCTGCCGATATGCCCCCTCAATACCAGACCCTCTGCTTCGGTAGGGGGAGCTGATCCCACCGCTCCACTCCGCCGCTGTACAGTCGATCCTCAAAGGTCGGAGCTTTCCACCACTTGGGAATGAAGCTCCTCCTCAAGCTGCACCAGACTCCTCCTCAGCAGAGGATCTTTAGGAGGCCGCCACTGTTCTGGCAGAGAGATTTCAGGCCCAGAGCCTCCCATCGAGCTACCCAGCCCCGGCAGGCGTTCAATGGGCTGCTGCTCCGTCAACACGCCTGACTGCCGTAGCGGCGTAACAAAGGAGTCAGGTAGACCGACCACTGGACAAAGAGGCAAAAGGGGCTACAGGGCTGGCAGAGGATTTCTTAGGCCCTTTAGCTTTCCTTTTGCCCATAATAGAGGAAAAACGCCGCCACAAGTCATTCACTGCAATGCGCCATCTTTGCCGCCTTTCTTTTAATGTATACATATTAAGATCGTTATCCCCATATGCTTTATAACGAAGACCATTTCAGTAGCCACCCTCTGCATAGACTCTGTCTTGCTTATATCTTTTTGAAGGTGTGGTCTCCACACTATTCCAAATGAGGTCACACTAGAAACTTACACAGAGGCACCATCACCTCCTTTTTTCTGCTGGCCATTCCTTTCCCTATGCACCCAAGCATCATTTTGGCTTTTGCTGTCTTCTTTTCTACCTGTTTAGCCACTTTAAGTTCATCAGAAACAATCATGCCCAAGTCCCGCTCTTCTTTCACGGACAAAAATACTGTGCCCCTTAGACTGTACTGCTCTCTTGAATTTTTGCAGCCCAAATTCATGACCTTGACGTTTTTAGCATTAAATCATAGCTGCCAAATTCTTGACCATTTTCAAGCTTAGCTAGATCCCTTCTCATGTTATTTACTCCTTCCTGGGTGTCTACTCTATTGCAGATTTTGGTATCATCCGCAAACAGGCAAACCTTAACTGACAGCCCTTCTGCAATATTATTAACAAAGATATTAAAAAGAATCTGATTAAGGACAGATCCCTGCGGCACACTACTGGCAAACCGTAATAACTCACCTGTAACAAGTGATCTCCAGGAACAGCAGGAATCAGTCTTCACATATGGGTATCAACACTGATGGAGCCCACACGGGAATGCTCCCAGCATCCAATAGGAAAGCCTTTGGGAACGCTCCCCAGCATCCAATAGGAAAGCCTTTGGGAACGCTCCACTGCGCCTGTGCATCTGCCTTCCCAACTCCTCTCCTTGTTTTGAGTTTGTAGCTGAGATACACAGGAAAAAGTATACCCAACTCCTCCTAGAGAGAAGGGTGGGTTGTGAAGACAGATTCCTGCTGTTCCCGGAAATCACCTGTTACAGGTGAGTAACTCTGCTATCTCCAGGAACAAGCAGGAATGCAGTCTTCACATATGGGTCTCACTAGCTTCCAAGCACCAGACTGAAAAGACATCCTTGAGGCTAATGAATGGTGTCAAGAGGGCATATACAAAGTGGACCCAACGGATTCGAGTGCAGTAGGCAAGAACATGATATAGGGTGCGGAAGCTAGCCCAGAGGGAAGCACCTGATACTGGTAGTGGATTTTCTGAACCTGGAAGTGCAGATATTGTCTGTGGTGAGGGTGTATCAGCAAATGCGGATAAGCATCTTTGAGGTCTAGAGAACACAGCCAGTCGTTCCTTTGAAGGTATGGCAGAAGGGTGCTGAGGGAAATCTTGAACTTTTCTCAAAAGAGAAATTTGTTAAGATCCCTTAGATCTAGAATGGGTCTGAAACCACCTGTTTTCTTTGGGATAAGAAAGTAAGGATAGTAGAAGCCTTTGCCTTCTTGGGTGGGAGGGACTCTTTCGACAGCCCCCTGAGCTAACAGGGTGGCCACTTCGGTGGACAGAAGATTATCCTGCAAACCCTTTGCACACCAATCTTCTGTGGAGGTGGTTGGGGGTAAGCTTTGAAAGTGAAGCAGATAGCCCCTTTGGACAATGTTGAGAATCTACTTCTCTGATGTGATGAGATGCTACCTATGGGCATACGCACAACGTCTGCCTGCTATGTGAAGGGGCTGGGGACCCTGCAGAGGCAAAGCAGCTATGCTCTCCATGCACAAAATACATGGCAGTCGTCACAGCATACCTGCTTACTTTGGGAATCTGTCTTCCCCTACTTAGATGATTGGCTAATAAGGGGAGAATCCCCAGAAGTCATAAAACTATTGCTTTTTCGCACCATCATGTTGTTCCAAAGTCTAGGCTTTGTGTTAAACCTTCCAAACTCCCACCAGTTTCCCTCACAGCAACTCAAGTTCATTAGAGCACTTCTCAATACTAGTCAGGGCCGAGCTTTCCTTCCTCAGAATCGCTCTGCTCGTCTCATTGAGCTAACTCTCACTATACAAGGTCACAGTGCCGTGACAGCTTGAGACATGCTCTCTCTTCTGGGATACATGGCCTCCATGGTCCACATTGTCCTATATACCCACCTACACATGAGACAGGCCCAATGGGCGATCTTATCACAATGGAGTCAGGCAACTGGACGCCTGACAAGATTTGCATAATACCTCCTCTTGTTAACTCTTCAGTGGAGATGCTCACACCCAAATCTTCTTGGAGAGTCGCCTTTTCAGATGCGTCCACCCCAATGCACCCTAAAGATGGATGTTTCCAAACTCAGGTGGGGAACACAGATTCTGGCTGTAGCAGAGCAGCTGGTTGGGTTTGGGAGTCTTGGCCTTCTTAGGCTGATAGGGATCCTGTGGCCTTTGCTGCTGTTGCTGAGGTTGAAAACCAGCAGAGGGTTGGTAAGAAGAATATGAATTATTTTTGGTGTAGAATTAATTCTTTGTAGCAGCCTTCCTCCTAGAGGGGTCTGAAGTCTTTCTTGAGACACTTGAGGGTGAGATCGTCTGCCTCAAGCTCTTCTGCCTTCTCTCTCCAAATCTACCAAATAGGTTTCCTCCAGAGCAAGGAAAATTGGCCAATATATCTTGAACCCACTGCTCGAGGTCCGATGCCTGAAGCCACACCATCCTACAAGCCCCTATGCAGACTGCAGCAGCTCTACTGGAAGACTCAAAGGTATCAAAGGCTGCCCTGGTCAGGAACTTGGAAGTGTTCTGAGCCTGCATGACCATAGTCAGGTATGCATCATATTTGTCATCTGGGAGAATAGGAGCAAAATTTCCTAGATCCCTTGAGACGTCCTTGAGGTATATGTCCATGTAGAGAGCGTAGTATGTAACCTTAGAAGAAAGCATACATACCTAGAAGCAATGACATCCAAAGGCATCAAGAGCCCTGGCATCTTTTCCAGGCGGCACCAATGAATACGCTTTGAAATTCTTGATGCATCGCATCGCCAATTCCACTACTGGTGTAGTAGTTGTGGCTTTTGAATGCATAGTCATGGTGGAACTCGGTACATGGTATTGAGGCGTTTACTGATAGGCAGAACCATTAGCAGGGCCGCCCACTTACGTAGAATCAGATCCTGTAAGATCTGATGCACTGGTAACATTGCCGCCTCCTTGGGCATCGAGGGGTATTGGAGAATTTTCAATTCCTCAGCCCTCGGTTCTGTTTCAGATGTTACTGTGATGTGGAGACCTGCTGCCATTTTATTTATTTATTTTATTTTATTTGCATTTCTTATATACCGCACTATTTGCGATCAGCGCGGTTTACATAAAACAAAAGGTATCCGACAATGAACAAAAGTCAGGTCATTACATTGAACAGGAACAAGTAACTTGGAAAACAGGGTAAACTATATACATATGCGTAGCATTGAATAGGTAACTATATACATGTCAGATGGAGTTATTGGGTATTGATCATCCTTGGTGGCTGGGGTTCGGGGCAGTCAGTGAGATATTTGATAAAGAGGAAATGTTTTAAGGCCTTCCTGAACTGGCTCAAGTTAGGGATTGCTCTGATGTGTGGTGGTAGGGAGTTCCAGAGACTTGGGGCACATAGTCTAAAGGCTCTGTTCGATGTTGCTTTGGAGCATTTTGTTATGTCTCTCGGTATCACTAGCATGTTAGCTACTGAGGTTCTTCTTAGCCTGTTGGGTATGGGTGGTCGGATGAGGTCACATAGTGAGGAAGAGGAGAGCCCCTTGATGGCCTTGAACGTCATCACTAGGGTTTTGAAGCTTAACCTGGCTTGAATGGGGAGCCAGTGAAGCTGTTTCAGGAGGGGTGTGATATGCTCTCTTCTTGGTGTGCCGAGGAGAATCCGCGCTGCACTGTTCATGGCAAGTTGCAGGGGATGTAAGGTGGCTTGAGGGAGTCCTTGTAGGATGGCGTTTGAGTAATCAAAATGAGGAATGATGAGGGCTTGATAAATGGTGCGGAAGTCGCTTGGTTCGAGTAAAGGGCGTAGGTGTCTAAGGGATTTAATCTTGAAGTAAATCGCTCTTACAGTGTTGGTTATGTGTTGCTTCATGTTGAGGTTCTGATCCAATGTGACTCCGAGGTAACGAATAGCTGATTTTACTTGTAATTCAGCGTTGTCCATGTCCTCTGCCGGGGATCAGCGCCTCCCATGAGGAGGAGAGGGATTGGAGGGGATATCCCAGGTGGCCCTGGAATCCTCCGATGTCTCTTCAGAGTCAAAAGATGACGACAACTCCAATTTGGAAAGAAAATCAAAGTATCGACGGTCTCGAGCCAATGTCAATTCTCAATATTGCTGGTCAGCCCATGTGGTACTCTAACCAGGAACCAGCTGGGTACAGACGATGCTTACCGGTTCCAGTGGAGGAATCACAGAGGGGTCCCACCGATACCAGATCCAGCAGAGGAATTGTAGGGAGGGTGTCCCACCAATACCAGTTCAAGGGCTGGCATCAGACCCAGAGGTACCAGCGTTGGGCTGGAAGGCGGTGCCGAACTCACCAGGGCTATCGATACCTTTGGTACCGCAGCAGCCAGGAGTGCTGCCAAGGTCCTCTCAATAGCTAAGAAACATTGATCGATCAAAGACACCGATGCATGGGTGGATTAGAGTAGGAGACTGTCACCATCCCAGAGCACGGTACCAATAGCTCTCTATAGGTAGATGCCTCGGGAGCGTCCTGGTGTTCCTGTGTGGCTTTGGAGGGCTGGTCCTCCCACCAGGGCTGTTTGGCAGGTCAGTCAGCATCAGATGCCCCTTTCGGTGCATCTCGCGGATTATGGGATTTATCTTGATGCTCTGTATCAGATTTCGATGCCGAGGACTTATTTATGTTTGGATTTTTGGAGACCTGGGAACCAGCTGAGGAGGCAGATGTCCTTGACAATGCAGAGACCACTGAAATAGAGTCCGGAGCAAACAGCGCGTTATATTGCTTGGCACTGTTCATTATGCCTCGCTTGGTCATTTGTTTGCACAAAGAACAATTGTCGGGTCTATGGTCTGGGCCCAAACATTTTAGACACCAGTCATGGGAATCAGTGACTGACATTGTATCAGAGCACTTGGAACATTTTTTAAAGCCACTGATGTGTTTGTCCATGGTGACAAACTTGAAAGTTTAGGCCAAGGCCTAAGGTGGCAGGGAACTGCCAGAAAGAAAAAAAAAACCTGAAAGAAAAAAAAAACCTGAAAGAAAAAGAATATCGTGGCCGATATCCAGAAAGGTACCAGCATCAACAGAAAGGCAGAGCACAAAATGAAACCAAAAAATAAGAGGTTTTTCGGCGGTGACAGGAAAGGGCTTCCTGCTGGCTCCATGGAAAATGAAGAACTGAGTAAAGGAGTTGGGAAGGCAGATGCGCAGGCGCAGTGGAATGCTCCCAAAGGCTTTCCTATTGGACACTGGGGAGCATTCCCATGCGGGCTCCATTGGTGCAGCCTATACCCATATGTGAAGACTGCCTTCCTGCTTGTTCCTGGAGAGCATCCTTCTCAGGAGTGAGCCCCATTTACCTATACCCTGTCACCTCCCACTCAACCAATTTCTAACCCAATCAGTCACTTTAGGGCCCATCCCCTAGGGTGCTCAATCTGTTTATGTCGCCTGTGCGGAATGATGTCAAAGGCTTTACTGAAATCCAAGTGCAGCACATCTAGGGCTCTCCCTAGGTCCAACTCCCTGGGGTCACCTAGTCAAAGAAATCAATCAGATTTGTCTGACAAGACCTGCCTCTGGTAAACCCATGCTGCCTTGGATTCTGCAGTCCATGGGACTCCAGAAACCTCACTATTCACTGTTTTAGCAGAGTTTCTAATAATTAACTCACTACAGATGTTTGAGGCCAGTTAATCTCATCCTTACTTCTACTTTTGTGTAAAGGGATGACATTTGCCTTTCTCCAGTCCTCTGGGACCACTCCCAACTAAAGCAGCATTGAAAAGATCAGTCAGTGGAGCAACTAGAATGTCCCCAAGTTCCTTCAATATTCTAGGATGTATTTTATCCGGTCCCATCGCATTGTCTACTTTTAGTTTAGCTAGTTCCTCAAACACGGTATTCTGAAAATTGTTCAAGATTCCCTTCACTTCTGTTCCTATTTGTGGGTGTTTTCTGAGGTCCAGCTCCCGACTCTTCATTTGTGGATGCTGAACAACTATATTTGTTAAGCAATTCTGCTTTATCCTCATCAGCTTCTACATATTCCTCCCCTTCGCCCTCGAAGGTGACAATAACACTTTTGTACTTCTTCCTCTCACTAACATATCTGAAAAATGTCTTATCTTCCCATTTTATTGCATTGGATATTTCTTCTTCTTTTTGTATCTTTGCTAACCTGACTAGTTTCCTAGCTTCTCTAGGTTTTTCCAAATATTGATGCTTGTCTTCCTCTCTGTGATCTCTTGTATTTTATGAAGGCCACCCTCTTAATCCACCTTTTCAGCTACTTCTTTTGAGAACTAAAATGGCCTCCTTTTCCTTTACATTTATTTACCTTTCTAACAAAAAGGTTTGTTGCCCTTAAAATATCCCCCATTTTGCCCATTGCTATTCTACCTCCACCAGCTGTTCCCATCCTGCTAACCACTCCTTGAGGCCTTGTCCCATCCTGGCAAAGTTAGTTTTCCTAAAGTCTAAAACCCTCATGCTTTTGAATGGATTTTATCAGCCCTAGTCCCAGGACCAATCCTTGAGGCACTCCACTATTTGCCTTTCTTTCCTTCTGTGTGCATTCCCCTTACCACCCTCTATCGTCTGTCAGTCAACCAGTTTCTAATCCAATTCACTACCTTGGAACCCACCCCAGGCTGTTCAGTTTATTCATAAGTTTCCTAGAAGGAACAATATCAAATAGGAGCAGACTGTGAACAGAAATCAGTCTGGGTATGTCCCCCATCCTCCCATCTAATTTTGATGCTGCAGCCTCTGCTGCATACCCCTGTCCCTGCCTTAACGGATGTAAAACTGCAGCAGTGGACTACTATTTGTTTACATCAGCAGCCCACAGGGAGATGCCCAATCCCCCAATATCAAAATCTAAGTAGACCACATCCAGTGCATGCCCTTCGATCTAGTTCCCTGGTCACCCAGTCAATGAAAGATTCATTCATTTGGCATGATCTTCCTTTGGCAAAAACCATATTGCTTTGGATCTTGCAAACAACTGAATTCTAGAAAGTTCACTATCCTTCAGAATTATCTTCATTACTCTTTATACCAACAAGGTAAGGCTTAATGACCTACAGTTTCCTGCCTCTTCTCTGTTAACACTTTTCTGAAGAGAGACATCAGCCCTTCCCAATCCCATAGAACCTTCCCTGTCTTCAAAGATCTATTAAACATCCTTGAAAGTATCTCACGAGAATCTCTGAGCGCCCCCAATATCCTGGGATGTTGGTCAGCTCCACTGTTTTGCTCACTTTTTAAGTATTTATAATCTTTAGTAACCCTTTGAAGGCCTACTTTAAATTTTTAATCCACATTCTGCAGCCGGGTTAATTTTTGCATATTTCAGGAAAATTGTACCCGTCTTATTCAATATGTTCTAATAGTGATTTTCCTTCTGCTATGGTCATGTATTATATACCATTTGATAGGAATATTTAGTCAGAATCTTGGATCCCGAGAGTTTTGGGCTCGGCCTGGAAAGGGTTAAGACAAACAGGAATTACAATCAAGTCCACATCAAGGGGAAAGCAAGAAGGAAATACAAGTAATGAATCCTTACACATAATGAAAAAACCAATATAAGTATAAGCTGCTAGGCCCATGAAAATATACTATATTACTACTACTACTACTATTTAGCATTTATATAGCGCCACGCCCGCAGCGCTGTACAGGCGCATATACAGGAGACAGTCCATGCTCAGAGTCCTGCTCATCCGAGCTTACAATCTAGTTGAGACAGTACAGAGCATTAGTCAAATCAGTGCAAAGCACAATATGGTCTTTACAGTTCGGTCATGAAAATTGACTGGGGTCAGGTTGAGATGAAGGAAAGAAGTCAGGATCTGAAAGCGATAGCAAAGAGGTGGGTCTTCAATCTGGATTTGAAGAGGGACAGTGAGGGTGACTGGCATATAGACACAGGTAGGCTGTTCCAGGCATAAGGTGCAGCTAGGTGAAAGGAGCGAAGTCGGGAGTTAGCGGTGCGAGTGAAAGGCCTAGATAGAAGTAATTTGTTAGTGGAACGAAGTTCCCAAGAGGGGATGTAGGGAGAAATAAGAGATGAGAAGTATTGAGGGGCCACAGAGTGAATGCATTTATAGGTCAGTAGAAGTTTGAATTGGATGCGGAATTGGATAGAGAGCCAGTGAAGCGACTTGAGGAGTAATGTGGGCATGGCGAGACTGGCGGAAGATTAGTCGAGCAGCATAGTTTTGTATAGATTGAAGAGGAAAGACATGGCTCACGGGGAGACCAGCAGGGAGTAGGTTGCAGTAGTTGAGGCAAGAGCAGACTAAGGAGTGGATAAGCGTTTTGGTAGTGTGTTCAGAAAGGAAGGGGCGGATTTTGCTAATGTTGTAGAGAAAGAAGCAGCAGGTCCTAGCTATGATCTGGATATGTGTGGTGAAGGAGAGAGAGGCATCAAAGATAACCCCCTGATTGTGGGCCGAGGGAACAGGAAGGATCGTAGATCCATGCACAGAGACTGAGAAGGGGGGGAAGAGGAGGGGAGCAAGACAAGGAGTTCAGTCTTGGCCATGTTCAACTTCAAGCGGCGATGAGACATTTAGGCAGCGATGTCAGAAAGGCAGGCAGAGATCCTAGTCTGGATTGCTGGAGAGAGATTAGGTGTAGAGAGGTAGATTTGGGAGTCATCGGCATATAGATTGCACTGAAAGCCATGTGAGGAGATGAGTGCGCCAAGGGATTGGGTATAGAAGGAGAAAAGGAGGGGGCCCCAAGACGGATCCCTGGGGTACACCAACATGGAGCAGTGTGGGAGAGGAGTCGTCGTCGTCACCAGAGCATACACTAAAGGAGCGATGGGAGAGGTAGGAGGAGAAACAGGACAGTACGGAGCCCTTGAAACCAAGGGAGGTGAGAAGATTGTGGTCTACAGTGGCAAAGGCAGCGGAGGTCAAGAAGGATGAGGACTGAGTGGAGGCCCTTAGATTTAGCCAGGAACAAGTCCATTGGAGACTTTTGTAAGAGCCATTTCAGTGGAGTGTAGGGGACGGAAGCCGGATTGTAGTGGGCCTGGGAGGTGAGGAATTCGAGGCAGCGGTGGTGGACTGCTCATTCTAGTAGTTTAGATATTAAGGGAAGGAGGGAGATGGGCTGATAGTTAGGACAGGTGGGATCGAATGAGGGTTTCTTGAGGAGAGGTGTGACGACAGCACGTTTGAAGTCAACGGGGACAGTTGCAGTGGAGAGTGAAAGGTTGAGAATATGAGAGATGGGGGGGGGAGACAATGGTGGGGGAGATAGGGTGTAGGAGATGGGTGGGGAAAGGGTCAGAGGAACAGGTGGTGGGTTTGGAGGAGGAAACATACATTAATTGGAGAGAGATCTGAGCGAAGTGTGTCAATTTGGGCAACCAAAATAATATCAGCAGCATACATGTAAAACGCGATTCCCATCGCTTGAATAAGATTTGTCAGGGGCTAAGGAAAATGTTAAATAAGGGTGGGGGGGGGGGGCAAAACTAAACCTTGCGGAACACCATAACGTAACAAGTAGACTGCCGATGTGACTTCACTTGTTACCTGGTAGGTCCGATCAGACAAAAATGAGGAGAACCAGAAGAGAACTATCCCTCACAAGCTAAAATCATATCGTCTGGAAAGAAGGAGATCATGATCAAACAAATCAAAGGCCACAGTGAGGTCCAAGGAAATGATCAAGGCCAGCTTACCTTGATCCAGGATATTGTGAAACTCACTGCGGTGAGATTGGTTTCCTTACTGTGATGCGCACAAAAACCCGATAAAGTACGTTAGTGTGTTCTAGATGATCATCAGCACCTTTGAATCCTGCTAATCCACCTCTGGCCTTCCTCTTCTCCCCATTATTCCCGTTAAAAAAAAAAAAAAGCCTTGCTGCCAGTTTTTCTTCTGCATGTGCTTTTGCCATCCTGATTTGTCTCCCCCGTCTCTTTCAGCTTTATCTAGCATTTTTTTCTCTGTTCTTCTGGATTTTGTAAACTCTTGGGTTTTTTGCCTTTAGTTTTGCAAATACATCTCTGGAGAACTATATCAGTTTCCTTTTCATCAAGCTTTCCTTATAAAAGATTTGCTGCTGTTTTTATAGGCCCTTTCATTTTAGTTCACTGACTTTCCCTTTCAGGTACGTTCCCATTTTACTAAAGTCTGCATGCTTGAAACCTTTGTGTTTGCTATGACTGGATTATGCCTTGCTTTTTGTGTTAAACCACAATGTGTGGTAATCACTGCTGCCCAAGTGGGCACTCACTTGGACATTAGACATTTCCCCAGTGCATTACATTATCAGGTCTCTGTCCATTTCTTTCATTGGCGTAGGAGATCTGTAGACTACACCAATGTGAATGGAAGTGTCATCTCTTCTTTCCAAGACTATCCACAATGCTTCCTTTTTAAATCATTCACCCTGCATTTCAGCAGCTATAACAGGGCTTGACCAAAACCAGGCGCCAGGTTCATGTGGGGAGAAGGTCTAAAAAAGGCCACCATTGCAGCAGAGAGTGGCGCTGTCTGCCCACGGGCAGGGATGCCATCTCCTGCAGGCAGATAGCACTAGTCTTGACTGCGACCATGGCCTTTTTCAGCACTTCTGCCCACAGGAGACAATCTTTTGCCTGTGTGGATCCTGTCTCGGTTGAAGCAATGTTGCCTGCGGGGATTCCATCTCTCGTGGGCAGAGGTGCTACAAGATCACAGCAGAGACCAGCGCTGTCTGCCTGAAGGAGTGGGAGCTGGGCTCTTCCCCCCCCGGGCAGAAGTACTGCATCTGCGTCCACAGCCTGCCAAAAAAAAAGTGCACAGGCTGAAGAAGTCTTAAAGGGGCAACAGGTTTTATTAAGAAAGAATAGTGGGGAGGGAAAGGAGGGAGGGTGCGCGTGCAAGGGGGGAGGGAGAGGGTGAGAGAGTCTGGAAAGAAAAATGTGGGTGGCAATGGGGGAAGGACAGCAGGAGAAGGGACTTGCTGGTGCAGGTCAGAACCCTCACACGTGACACCACCCACCCAAAATAAAGCCACACCCTCAAACCCCAGGAGTTTGCCAACTTCCTCAAAGACAAGCACAACCTCACCCAATCCCACTGTACTCCTTATACATACGCCCTGCAACACAACCACGCAAACTAGGACCACATTCAGAGAGGCCCTCCCCCCCCCCCCCAACAAACTCCTTGACATCTCACACATCAACACTACCACCTCACCAATGGACCCTTGTCCAGTCTCCTGGGTAAAAGCAACAAACAAAAATGTAGCTTCTGTTCATCTTATCCATCCTGAAAACATCCCTGTCGCAAGCCTACCTCCTTCCCTCCATGAAACAAGCCTCTGTTAGACCCTTCCTGAAGAAACCCAACCTAAACTCAAGCTCATCCACCTCTTACAGACCCATAGCCAGCGTTCCCTTCCTCGCCAAAATCACTGAGAAGGCAGTCCAAATTCAACTCCAGGAACACATTGATAAGCACGCACCTCTGGACAAAAATCAACATGGGTTTTACCCCTTCCACATTGCTGAAACACTGCTCACCTCGTTCATATAAACACTAATTACGGGAGCTGAAAAGGTCAACAGCAGGTCCATACTTCTTTTTCTAGACATCTCTGCAGTGTTTGATACAGTTTACTACCAAACGCTACTCAACCAGCTCAGTAACATTGGGGTTCAAGGGAAGCCACTCAAATGGATCCACTTCTACCTCTTCCAGGGATCTGCACTCTCCTCCCTACTCTGCACAACTATCCAAAAGTTCAGTGTTATGTACCAATTATACGTGGATGACAATTTTAACTCCATTCCACACCACTTCTCCTGACTACTCAAACCTAACTGCCTGCTTCAAAGATACAGTCTGCTGGCTTCAGGATCACAACCTAGAAACATAGAAACATGACGACAGAAAAAGACCACAAGGCCCATCTAGTCTGTCCTTCCATAACAACAACTACAACAGTCCACTTTTTACCTTTAGAGATCCTCTGTGTTGGTCCCATGCTTTTTTTGAGTTCAGTTACTGTCCTCATCTCTACCACCTCCACTGGGAGACTATTCCACGGATCCACTACTCTTTCCGTAAAGAAATATTTCCGCATATCACTCCTGAATCTATCTCCCTTCACCCTCATCCCATGTCCCCTCGTCGCAGAACTTGCTTTCAATTGAAAGAGGCTCTCTCCCTGAACATTTATGCCACAGAGGTATTTAAACATTTCAATCATATCACCTCTATCCCGCCTTTCCTCTAAGGTGTACATATTAAGATCCTTAAGTCTGTCCTCATATGCTTTATAATGAAGACCACTAATCATCTTAGTAGCAACCCTCTGCACCGAATCCATCCTGTTCACATCCTTTTGAAGGTGCGGTCTCCAGAATTGCACACCATACTCCAAATGAGGTCGCACCAAAGACTTATACAGAGGCATTATCACCTCCTTTTTTCTGCTAGCCATTCCTCTCCGTATGCACCCAAGCATCCTTCTAGCTTTTGCCGTTGCCTTTTCTACCTGTTTAGCTACTTTAAGATCATCGGACACAACTACGCCTAGGTCCCGCTCTTCTTTAGTGGACAAAAGTACTTCACCTCCTATACTGTATTGCTCCCTTGGATTGCTGCAGCCCAAATGCATGACCTTACATTTTTTAACATTAAATCCCAGTTGCCAAATTCTAGACCATTCTTCAAGCTTAGCTAGATCCCTCCTCATGTTATCTACACCTTCCTGGGTGTCTACTCTATTGCAGATTTTGGTATCATCCGCAAAGAGGCAAACCTTACCCGACAGCCCTTCCGCTATATCACTAACAAAGATGTTAAAAAGAATCGGACCAAGGACAGATCCCTGGGGCACACCACTGGCAACATCCTTCTCCTCAGAGTGAGCTCCATTTACTTGTACTCTTTGTCGCCTCCCACCCAACCAATTTCTAACCCAAGCAGTAACTTTAGGGTCCATCCCTAGGGTGCTCAGTTTGTTTATAAGTCGCCTGTGAGGAACAGTGTCAAAGGCTTTACTGAAATCTAAATACACCACATCTAGAGCTCTCCCGCGGTCCAACTCCCTGGTCACCCAGTCAAAGAAATCAATCAGATTTGTCTGACAAGACCTGCCTCTGGTGAATCCATGCTGCCTCGGATCCTGTAATCCGCTGGACTCCAGAAACATCACTATTTTCTCATTCAACAGCGTTTCCATTAATTTACTCACCACTGAAGTTAAACTAACCGGCCTGTAGTTTTCAACCACATCCTTACTACCGCTTTTGTGTAAAGGCACCACATGAGCCTCTCTCCAGTCCTTTGGCACCACTCCCGACTCCAACGAGGCATTGAAAATGTCAGTCAGTGGAGTTGCTAGAACGTCCCCAAGTTCCCTCAGTATTCTAGGGTGTATCCCATCCGGTCCCATCGCTTTGTCTATTTTAAGTTGAGCTAGTTTCTCACGAACACAGTCTTCTGAAAATTGTTCAAGATGTCCCTCGCTTCTGTTCTTATTTGTGGGTGTTTTCTGAGGTCCTGCTCCTGGTTCTTCATCTGTAAACACAGAACAAAAATATTTGTTAAGCAATTCCGCTTTATCCTTATCAGCTTCTACATATTCCCCCCCTGCACCCTTGAGTCTGACAATACCACTTTTGCCCTTCCTCTTCTAATATATCTGAAAAATGTCTTATCCCCCCATTTTATTGCATTGGCTATTTCCTCCTCCTTTTGAATCTTTGCCTTCTTGACTACTTTGCTAGCTTCTCTAAGTTTTTCCAAATACAGATGCCTGTCTTCCTCTCTCTGTGATCTCCTGTATTTCATGAAGGCCTCCCTCTTTTTCTTCACTTTTTCAGCTACTTCCTTCGAAAACCATAGCGGTCTCCTGTTCCTTTTGCCTTTATTTACCTTTTAACAAAAAGGTTGGTTGCCTTTAAAATACCCCCTTTCAGTTTTGCCCACTGTTTTTCTACATCCCCCAGCTGTTCCCATCCCACTAACGACTCCCTGAGGTATTGGCCCATCTTTGCAAAGTTAGTCTTCCTAAAGTCTAAGATCTTCACCTTGGAATGGATTCTAACAGCCCTAGTCCTAATACTGAACCACACCATCTGGTGATCACTGGATGCAAAATGATCTCCCACTACAACATCAGAAACACTTTCTCCATTGGTAAGCACCAAGTCCAGTATGGCCCCTTCACGTGTGGGGTCTGTTACCAATTGCCTGAATAGTTCTCCCTGTAGAGAATCCAGGATCTCCTTACTCCTAGATGATACTGCAGCAGGAATGTGCCAATCAACATCTGGCATATTGAAATCTCCTAGAAGTAGCACTTCCCCTTTCCTAGCAATGCTGCGTATGTCTTCAATTAACTCTCTGTCCACCTCTTCCTCTTGTGAGGGAGGTCTGTATAGCACACCAATGCAAATAGATTTCTCTTTCCCTCTCTCTAGTTTAACCCACAATGCCTCCTCTCTCCCTTTTAAGCTCTGTAATTCCAAAGCTTTAATAGTAGTTTTTACATATAGTGCCACTCCTCCTCCCCTTCTTCCTACCCTGTCCTTTCTGAATAAAGTATAGCCAGGTATAGTTACATCCCAGTCATGGTTTTCTGTGAACCATGTTTCTGTAACTGCCACTAAATCCAAGTCAGCCACTCCCACCAAGTCAACTTCAGCAAGACTGAGATCCTCCATGTTACCAAGGGAACCAATTTCACACTCCCCTTTACAAGCTTGAAGACACCAATTTACAGGTCAAGTCATAGATGAAATGCCTCTGTTTCATTCTGGATCAGCGGCTGAGCTTCCAAGCACACATCAAGACTACCACCAAGAATATTGACTTCAAACTCAGAACACTTCACAGCCTACGCCCCCTCCTCTCCCCAGAGAATTTCCACACAGTACATCAAGCTTCCATCACCCTCATCCTCGATTATTGCAACTCCATATATCAAGGACTCCCCAAAACCTCCAACATGCCACTGCAGCTAGCCCAGAACAGCACAGCACGCACCATTGTTGGAGCCTCCAGACATACCCACATCACTCCTATACTGAAATCACTATTGCATCAAGAATCAGACACAAAGTTCTTACCATTATCCACAAGACCCGAAACAATACCACCTCCGAGCACCTCCAGACACTGATAAGATGCCCCAGCACCAGTAGGTCACACAAAGTACGAACAACCTGCTTCACCTGCCACCTCAAGTACATAAGAGTACACAACACGTTAACACTACGGCACAACTCCTCTGACTGACCCTCTGCAGGAACACACACCTCTCTCACAAAACATCACCTTTCTCCTAATCAGACATTCAAGTGATGACTCTCCAATTCATATGTAACATCAGTTCTAGCTAGGCTATCCAAATCTGTAATGTTAACTGCTAAGTCTCGTTTCCATCCTTACTTTGTTTATTGTTCAAAAAAAGTTCTAATGTAACCTACATGCAGCCCCGTTTCTCTCGCTTTATACTGTTCAATGTTTTAATAAAAGTTTTAATATAACCCACATGCACCCGTTTCTCTCGTTTGTACACGGTTTGATGTAAACCGTTTTGACTGGTAGAAAAACGGCATACCAAAACCTGTTAAATAAAAAATTAAGGTTACTCTTTCCCCCTTTTCTGCTTCCTCTATCCTTCATAAATGGTTTATCATCAGGTGTAGCAATATCCCATTCATGAAAAACTCATTGAGCCACATCTCCATAATGGCCACAAGACTATCTGGAACATTGCTGCCTTGACTGAGCATTTATGCTAATAACCTTCCAAGATCTTGATTGACTAGTATTTTGTAAAATGTTTTATTCCAGTCTCCTCATACTCTGTGATGCCAGTGGGTGAGCTAAGATGACGCCTTTCCCTATTTTCTGCACTACTATAAAGCATTGTTACTCACCTGTAACAGGTGATCTCCGGGAACAGCAGGAATTTAGTATTCACATATGGGTATCATCGGTACCGACGGAGCCTGCACAGGAACGCTCCCCTGCATCCAATTAGAAAGCTTTTGGGAACATCCCACAGCGCCTGCGTGCTGCCTTCCCAACTGCCTCTATCCAGTTGAGTTTTAAAGCTGAGAGAAAGCGAGAGAGAGGGAAAGGAAAGAAAAGAGAGATACATCTCCTAGGGGAGGTGGGTGGGTTGTGAAGACTAAATTCCTGCTGTTCCCGGAGATCACCTGTTACAGGTGAGTAACTATGCTATCTCCAGGAACAAGCTTGAATGTAGTCTTCACATATGGGGACTCCCTAGCTACAGATGCCAAGGAGAGACCCCAGAAGTTGTGTGCCCCTGTGAAAGGGCTCTACTTCTCCCCATGGATCTCTGGCATCCTACCAGGAAAGGTGGGTAGGAGTTGATTAAGTATGGAACAGGTGTTGTAGAACAGCCTGACCAAACAAGGCATCCCGGCGGGAGTCCTTCTCTAAGCAGTAATGGGCTGTGAAGGTATGAACCGAGGCCCAAGTAGCTGCTCGACAGATGTCGTCAATAGACACAGAGTGTAGATGAGCCATTGAAGCTGCCATGGCTCTCACATCGTGAGCTGTGACATGGCCTTCCAGAGAAAGATTCTTACTCTGATAGGTAAAAGAAATACTGTGCAATCCAGTTGAAGAATGTTCTCTTGGAGACTGGAAGTCCCAAATGAGAAGGACCGAAAGCAAAGAGTTGGGAGGACTTTCTATGTTGCTGTGTCCTTTGTAAGTAAAAGGCAAGTGCTCTTTTACAGTCCAAAGTATGAAGATTCCTTTCTGCATTTGAAGCATGAGGCCTTGGAAAAAATACAGGCAGGTAAACTGCTTGGTTTAAATGAAAAGGTGAGACCACCTTTGGCATAAAGTGTGGATGAGTCCTAAGGACTACCTTATCATGATGGAACCTCGTATAAGGAGGATCAGCAACTAATGCTTGCAATTCACTGATGCAATGTGCTGATGTGATTGTAATGAGAAAGATAACTTTCCAGGAAAGGAATTTCAAGGAGGTAGTAGCTAAGGTTTCAAAGGGCGGCTTCATGAGCTGCCCAAGAACCAAATTCAGGTCCCATGCCATGGCGGTGGCCTAATGGGAGGCTTAGTTAGAAGAAGGCCCCTCATAAACCTCGCTATGAGAGGATGAGAGGAAATAGGTTGTTCATGTAAAGGCTTTAAAGAAGCTGAAATAGCACTTAAATGGACTCTTACTGAGTTAGTTTTAAGTTCTGCATTAGATAAATGAAGGCGATACTCCAGTAATGATTCCAGAGGTATCGCACGGGGGTCCAGACCCTTCTGCGAACACCATATGGAAAACCTTTTCCACTTGAAAGCGTAAGAGCGTCTTGTGGAAGGTTTCCTGGAAGCATAAAGGACATCCTTTACTTGTTGAGAAAGGTTAAGACCATGAAGGTCTAGGCTCTCAGCAACCAGGCCCTGAGATGCAGAGAGTGGGGACTGGGATGCCACAACATCCCGTCCTCCTGAGACAGGAGATCTGGAGCAGATCCGAGATCCAGAGATGGAGCTTGAGAGAAATGCAGGAGCAGAGAGTACCACACCTGCCGTGGCCAATGTGGAGCTATGAGAATCATATGGCCTGTGTCTCTCTGAAGCTTGAATAGGGTTTTGGGAATTAGGGGAATGGGTGGAAAAGCATATAGGAAGTCCTGACCCCAATGGAGAAGGAAAGCATCCCTGGACTGAGAACCCTGAGCCGGAATTCTGGAACAAAACCGGGGATGTTTGGCATTCAGTGGACTTGCAAAGAGGTCTTTGTCCAGGGTTCCCCAAATTTGAAAAGTTTTTGCTACCTGGTCTTCATGGAGAGACCATTCGTGTGGGAGCAGAACTCGACTGAGTCTGTCTGCCCTAGAGTTTTGAATGCCTGGCAGATACACCGCAAGGAGACGAATCTGATGCTCTCTGGCGAGTGCCCAGTCACAAAGCTTCGTTGCAAAGCGACAGAGAGCCTGTTCCTCCCTGCTTGTTCAGATAGAACATAGCTACTTGATTGTCCGTCTGAATTAGGACTGTCTTGTAGCTTAAATGGGTGTGGAACACTCGAAGAGCAAGGAAGATTGCTCTGAGTTCTAGGAGATTGATATGTAAGTGGGTCTCCTGTGGAGTCCAGGTGCCTTGGGTAGAGAGATCTTGCAGGTGAGCTCCCCAACCCACCTGTGAGCCATCTGTTGTGAGTGATCTGGGGTTGGGGCTGCTGGAAAGGGGACCCCACCAACAGGTTTTGGGTTGACTGCCACAATTGTAGGGAAAAAATAAGGCGACTCGTGTTTGCTATTTTGTCTGACAGTTAGCCTGATAACCTAGTCCACTGAGTGGAGAGAGTCCATTGGGCTGCTCTCATATGGAGGCGAGCATAAGGAACGACAGACATGGTAAATGCCATGTGGCCCAGTAATTGTAACATTTCCCGAGCAGTGAGATGAGTTTTTAACACTGCTTGGGAGGCTAACTGCACAATGCGAAGGCAGCGAGCCTGTGGAAGATACGCCCTTGCTTTTCTGTTATCCAGCAAAGGTCCTATAAACTCTAGAGACTGAGTGGGAGTTAGGCTGGATTTTGGGATATTTATGACCAGGCCCAAATACTGAAGGATACGCATTGTGCAAGATAGAGAAATCCTGGCCTCTGACTCTGATGGGGCTCGAATGAGCCAGTCGCCTAAGTAGGGGAAGACGAATATTCCTAGAGTGCAAAGAAATGCTGCTACCACAGCCATGCATTTCGTAAACCCTCTTGGTGCTGAGGCCAGGCCAAAAGGAAGCACCCTGTATTGGTAGTGCTTCCTTGAAAAAGGAACCGAAGGAATCTTCGGTGAGTTGGATGGATGAGAACATGAGTGTACGCATCCTTGAGATTTAGAGAACAAAGCCAATCCTGACTATGAAGTTATGGCAGCAGAGTTCCCAGAGAAATCATCTTGAATTTCTCTTTGAACAGGAATTTGTTCAATTCTCTGAGGTCCATAATGGGTCTGTGTCCCCCTGTTTTCTTTGGAATAAGTAAATAGGGGGAGTAAAACCCTGTACCCTGTTGGGAAATGGGTATGTCTTCTATTGCCCCCTGGGCAAGAAGTAAACTGATCTCTTGACCCAACTGAGTGTTGGGTGAAGTCTGAGAATTGAACTGCCTTACCACTGTAGGAGGGGGCATGTTGAAGAAATGAAGCTTGGAGTGGAGGAGTGGCCTAGTGGTTGGGGCAAGGTACTTCAGGCCGGAAGGTCGGTGGTTCAAATCCCACTAGAGGACAGCAACCTTGGGCCGGAAGCAATGTTCCCTCTAATTTTCTGTAGGCTGTGTGCGCATAAAATATCAGCTGTGTGCAGCTTTTGAAGGAAGGTTAAATTTTTGTGCGCCACATGATGACACTTTGAGTTATATACTTTAAAATTTGACTACACGTCAGAATACAGTATGTACACCACATTGATTTTAATCAAATTAAATGACAATAGACGATTACTAAATGAAGCGGGAAATTTCTAGTAATTACAATCATAAATTTTAAATTTTAAGACGTCTGTGTTGTTTTCTATCAGAATAAGAGCTGTAATTTTTGTGCGCTCTGTTGTAAAGTATGTGCGCTCGCTCGGCGAGGTGTGTGCGCGCGCACACGCGCACTGCTTAGAGGGAACAGTGGCCGGAAGGACTGGGGTTTCTAGTCCCACAGGTGCTCCTTGTGGTCTTGGGCAAGCCACTTAACCCTCCATAGCCCATGTTCCCTGTAAAATAGTTCTCCAAGTTATAATGCCCTGTTCAATGTAATTTCAGTTTGTTCAATGTAAACCGCACTGATGCAGAATAGCGCGGTATATAAGAGAATGTAAATAAATAAATAAGCTTGTACCTCTCTCTTACAATGGAGAGTGTCCATTTTTCTGCTGTCATCTGCCCCCATCTGGGGGCAAAATGACACAACCTTCCTGGGATGGTGGAAGGCTCTGGCCCGTTGAAGGCCAGGAAGGCCATGTTCTCTAGGTGGGAGTCAAAGCCCCTGTGGAGGCTGAGTCTGCTGGGCCAGTTGAGGCTTAGCAGCCTTTGTTTTCCTTTGCTTTGGGGTCTGCTGTCCATTTCGGGCAGACTGACCTGCAGAATGCACCTGCTGGGTATAGGAGGGGTAAAACCTCTTCTTTTTAGAGAAGAATGGTTTCTTGTAGGATTTTCTCCTTGCAGGATCAGCTGTAGCCTTGAATAGTCTATCCAAAGTGGTGTTATCAGCATCTAGCTCATTAGCGTTCTCTTGCCAATTTTTGCCAAAGAGATTTTCACCTGTGCAAGGGATATTCCCCAGTTTGTCCTGTACCCAGAGTTCTAAGTCAGATGCCTGGAGCCAGGCAATCCTACGAGCACCTATGGCAATGGCAGAGGTTCTGCTTATGCACTCAAAGCAGTCAAAAGATGCACGATTAAACTTGGAAACATCCTGGGCATGTTTGACAAGTGTAAGATAACCCTGCCTCTTATCATCAGGAAGGAAAGGGCTCATAAGCTCTAGATTTCCTGTAACCTCCTTAAGGAACATTCCCATGTATAAGATGTAGGAACTAATCCTGGCAGAAAGCATAGAGACCTGGAAGGTTCGACGCCCAAAGGCATCAAGAGTCCTACATTCACGTCCTGGAGTTTTAGATGCATGTCTTTTTGCACTCTTGATCCTTCTCATAGCTGACTCCACTATGGAGTGGTGTGGTAACTGAGCTTTTTGAAATCCAGGACAAGGGGGTACTCGATACATGGTATCGAGCATACGGGAATGAGGAGAGGTGATAAGAGGTGTCTCCCACATTCTTAACATGAGATCATGCAAGATCTCATGAATAGGCAAAGTAGCTGCCTTCTTAGGAGCTTTAGGATATTGTAAAATCTCCAACTCCTTTGCTCTGGGCTCTGTTTCAGGAGCCACTGTAATGGAAAGACCTCTAGCCACCTCCCGGATGAAATCCTGAAAGGATATATCCTCTGGTGGAGACATCCTACGTTTAGGAGAGGAAGGCTCCTCAGAGAGAAGTAACTCCGGTACTGACAGAGCTGTCAGAATCCTCAGACTCATCGGAGGAT
The DNA here is from genome assembly GCA_033557465.1 of Ichthyophis bannanicus. NCBI lineage: Eukaryota > Metazoa > Chordata > Amphibia > Gymnophiona > Ichthyophiidae > Ichthyophis > Ichthyophis bannanicus. Next base: position 343,418,671 of record CM066037.1, read on the forward strand.
TCAAAATATCTCCTGTCCGGGTGCTCTTACAAAGCACGATACCGGTACTGATCGAAGTCGGTACCAAAGGCGTCCGGTACCGGCCTGCGATACCGGAGGAGATAACATGACACTGTGTCAGTAAAACAGTCGCCGAAGACGATACTATCGGTGCCGGAACCGATATAGGTGCCGGAACCGGTGTCGATACCGGTTGAAGTGTCTGAAGCGGTCCCGAAGGCACCGAAGCCACAAGGAGAGCCGCCAGCCTGTGTTCAATAGCCAAAACCCTCTGGTCTATTGACGCTGCCGATGCCTGGGTATCGGTACCAGACGAAGCAGCCGGTACCCCAGAACATGGCACCAGTAGTTCTGCTGAGGTCGAGGCCTTGAGAACATCCTGGAGCCCCAATAGTGCTTTGGAAGCCGAAGCCTCCTGCCGGGGCAATTTTGCCAGTACAAGTCCCTCAAGGGCAACGCCAGAGGCATCTCGATGCTTGGAAGGAGATCTACCCTTTGAGGACCGGCCAGATTTATGTTTGGTTACCTGAGATCCATGGGAGGAAGACAAAGCCCTGGAAGACGTCAATGCCACGGATACTGCATCAGAGGGAAAAAGGGTGGTAAGCTTAGCAGCTCAGTTTTGCCGACCCCTCTTCGACATCATCCCACAAGCAACACTCTCCAAGATGGAATGGTCAGGACCTAAACATCTGAGGCACCACTCGCGAGTGTCGGTGACGGAGATGGTACCGCCACACTTGGAACACTCTTTAAAACCCGAAGCGGGTTTTTCCATGTTGAGGAAAAATTTGGGCCTAGTGCCCAAAATGGCGCGTGGCACCTGAGAGAAAAAAGGCTGGAAAATCCAGTAAAAGAAAGAGCAAAAATTTATTTATTTTTTTTTTTTTAAAGAAATAAAGAACCGGTGGTACCGGTATAGCGTAGGAAGGCAGACGCTACCACAAAAGAAAAATGAAAAATACGGGATAATTTCTGCGGTGACAGGAAAACGACCTGCTGGCTCCGCGGAAAACGAAGAACTGGAGAGAGGCAGTTGGGAAAGGCAGGAAGACAGCACGCAGGCGCTGTGGGATGCTCCCAAAAACTTTCTAATTGGAAGCTGGGGAGCGTTCCCACACAGGCTCCGTCGGTACCGACGATACCCATATGTGAAGACTACATTCCTGCTTGTTCCTGGAGAATGCTTTTGCTAGGGGAGACATCCTGAATTTGCTTTCTTTCATCTGCCACCCCTTATCCCTAGTTTAAATGCCTGTCCATATACTGTTTTAGAGAGTTAGACCATTACATGACAGAGGAGTAAAAGGGGCACTAAGAGGGGACAAGGCCATAGCGGAGAGACTGAATGAATTCTTTGCTTCGGTCTTTAATGAGAAAGATATAGGGATGTAACCCATGACTGAAGTGGTATTTAAAGGTGATACTGCAGAAGAATTGAAAGAAATATCGATACACCGGGAAGATGTATTACAACTATTTGATAAACTGAAGGGTAACAAATCACGTGAACTGGATAGTATACATCCAAGGGTGTTGAAAGAACTGAAATATGAGATTACAGACCTGCTATTAATAATCTGTGAACAATTATTAAAATCATCTTTAATACCTGAAGATTGGATGGCCAATGTAACTCCAATTTTTAAAAAGGGTTACAGAGGTGATCCGGGAAACTAGATACCGTTGAGCCTGACATCAGTACCAGGAAAAATGGTAGAAACCATCATAAAGAACAAAGTTACTGAACATGTAGATAGCTGTGTGAGACAGTCAACATGGCTTTAGACCAGGAAGATCTTTGTCTTACTAAACTGTTATGTTTTTTTGAAGGTGTGAATAAACAGGTGGACAAAGGTGAGTCGGTTGATATAGTGTATCTGGACTTTCAAAAAGCCTTTGACAAGGTCCCTCAGAGACTTTTGGCAAAACTAAAAGGTCATGGGATGGGAGGCAGTATATTATTGTGGATCAGGAACTGGTTAAAAAAGCAGAGGGTAGGGCTAAATGGCCAATTTTCCCAAAGAAGAAAGGTGAATAGTGGAGTACCCCAGGGATCTGTGCTGGGTCCGCTGCTTTTCGACATATTCATAAATGACCTGGAAATGGGAATAACGAGTGAGATTATCAAATTTGCAGATGACACAAAACTATTTAAAGTTGTTAAAACCCATGAGGATTGTGGAAAATTGCAAGAGGATCTTGATAAATTTGAAGACTGGGCATCCAAATGGCAGATGAAATTTAATGTGGACAAATGCAAAGTTATGCACCTAGGAAAGAGCAACCCAAACTATAGTTACGTGATGCAAGGTTTCACATTGTGAACCACCATCCAGGAAAAACATTTAGGTATCATCGTGGATAACATGTTAAAACCCCCCACCCAGTGTGCTGCGGCAGCCAAGAGAGCAAATAGAATGCTAGGTATCATAAGGAAAAGAATGGAAAATAAAACAAAGGATATTATAATGCCTTTGTATCATTCCATGGTGCGACTGCACCTTGAATACTGTGTGCAGTTCTGGTCGCCGTATCTTAAAGGATATAGTTTTATTAGAAAAGGCACAGAGAAGAGCCACCAAAATGGTAAAGGGGATGGAAGAATACCCCTATGAAGAGAGGCTAAAAAGGTTAGGGCTCTTCAATCTGGAAAAGAGACTGCTGAGGGGAGATATGATAGAGGTCTATAAATTAATGAATGGAACGGGTAAACATAGATCATTGTTTACGTCATCAGAATATAACTAGGGGACATGCAATGTGTTAGGAAATAATAATGTTTAGTTTAAGTGCATATACAGGAGCTCTGCACAAGGGAAACCAGAATCCTATATATGTGCCCTTTGTACATTAGGGTGTGGGTATGGAAAAGGAATGTGCTGTGCTAAGCTAAATTGATTGTTCTACTCAGAGATGACTCATATTTGCATAGTTACTGATAAGCTATGGTGGGCCCCAGAAGATGGGTGGATGACGTATGAATATGTTTCTGATAATGTATAAAACACGGACAATCCCTCCACCCTATGGAATAAACTTGCATACTTTTCCTTCTGTGTGGTCTGTGAGTTTTATTCCCCTGGATTCCAGCCAGCCGGAGCAGCATACCGCAGATGAAGGTTCGGGACTTCCCTGGCCTGGAGTGACCAACAAGAAGCAGACCCTTTACACAATGAAGCTACAGGATAAAGCATGGTTACTCACCTGAAACAGGTGATCTCCGGGAACAGCAGAAATTTAGTCCTCACATATGGGTATCGTCGGTACCGGCAGAGCCTGCGCGGGAACGCCCCCCCAGCGTCCAATTAGAAAGCTTTTGGGAGCATCCCACAGCACCTGCATGCTGCCTTCCCGCCTTTCCCAACTGCCTCTCCCCAGTCGAGTTTTAAGCTGAGACAAAGAGAGAGAGAGAAAGGGAAAGAGACAGAGAGATACTACTCCTAGGGGAGGTGGGTTGGTTGTGAGGGCTAAATTCCTGCTGTTCCCGGAGATCACCTGTTACAGGTGAGTACATAAGAACATAAGATATGCCATACTGGGTCAGACCAGGGTCCATCAAGCCCAGTATTCTGTTTCCAACAGTAGCCAATCTAGGTCATATGTACCTAGCAGTATCCCCAAGAGACACAAGTTCCACAATGCTTGTACTGGGTCAAGCATTGATATCTTCGGTCACTTCTTAATAATGGTTTATGGACCTTTCCTCCAGGAACTTGTCCAAACCTTTTTTAAACCCAGCTACACTAACAGCCTCCGGTAACAAATTCCAGAGTTTGATTACACGTTGAGTGAAAAAATATTTTCTTTTATTAGTCTTAAATAGTTTACCCTGTAGCTTCATTGCATGTACCCTAGTCTTTCTATATTCTGATAAGGTAAACAATCGATCTACGTTTACCCGTTCCACTCCGTTCATTAATTTATAGACTTCTATCATATCTCCCCTCAGCCGTCTCTTTCCCAGGTTAAAGAGCCCTAACCTTTTTAGCCTTTCTTCATAGGAGTATCCTTCCATCCCCTTTACCATTTTGGTGGCTCTTCTCTGAACCTTTTCTAAAATCGCTATATCCTTTTTAAGATACGGCGACCAGAATTGTACACAATATTCAAGGTGTGGTCTCACCATGGAACGATATAGAAGCATTATAATATCTTTTGTTTTATTTTCCATTCCTTTCCTTATCATACCTAGCATTGTATTTGCTCTCTTGGCCGCCGCTGCACACTGGGCCAAGGGTTTTAACATGGTATCCACAATGACACTTAAATCTTTTTCCTGGGTGGTGGTTCCTAATGTGGAACCTTGCATCGTGTAACCATAGTTTGGGTTGTTCCTTCCCTAGGTGCATAACCTTGCACTTGTCCACATTAAATTTCATCTGCCATTTTGATGCCCAGTCTTCCAATTTATCAAGATCCTCTTGCAATTTTTCACAATCCTCTTGGGTTTTAACAACTTTAAATAGTTTTGTGTCATCTGCAAATTTGATAACCTCACTCGTTATCCCACTTTCCAGGTCATTTATGAATATGTCAAAAAGCAGCGGACCCAGCACAGATCCCTGGGGTACACCACTATTCACCTTTCTCCATTGGGAAAATTGGCCATTTAGCCCTACCCTCTGCTTTCTATCTTTTAACCAGTTCCTGATCCACAATAGTACACTGCCTCCTATCCCATGACTCTTTAGTTTTGCCAAATGTCTCTGATGAGGGACCTTGTCAAAGGCTTTCTGAAAGTCCAGATACACAATATCAACCGACTCACCTTTGTCCACCTGTTTATTCACTCCTTCAAAAAAACATAACAGATTAGTAAGACAAGATCTTCCTTGTCTAAAGCCATGTTGGCTGTCTCCCATTAGGTTGTGACTATCTACATGCTGAGTAATTTTATTCTTTATGATGGTTTCTACCATTTTTCCTGGTACTGACGTCAAGCTCACCGGTCTGTAGTTTCCTGGATCACCCCTGGAACCCTTTTTAAAAATTGCTGTTACATTGGCCTCCAATCTTCAGGTATTAGAGATGATTTTAATGATAGTTCACAGATTACTAATAGCAGGTCTGCAATCTCATATTTCAGTTCTTTCAACACCCTTGGATGTATACCATCCGGCCCAGGTGATTTGCTACTCTTCAGTTTATCTAATAGTTGTAAGACATCTTCCCGATGTATCGATATTTCCTTCAATTCTTCCGCACCTTTAAATACCACTTCAGTCACGGGTAACATCCCTACATCTTCCTCAGTAAAGACCGAAGCAAAGAATTCATTCAGTCTCTCCGCTATCGCCTTGTCGCCTCTTAGTGCTCCTTTAACCCCTTTATCATCTAATGGACCAACTGACACTCTCACAGGTTTTTTGCTACGAATGTACTTGAAAAGGTCTTTATTTGGAGGGAGCAGTGGCCTAGTGGTCGGGGCAAGGTACTACAGGCCGGGAGCAGTGGACTAGTGGTTGGGGCAAGGTACTACAGGCCGAAAGGTCGGTGGTTCAAATCCCACTAGAGGACAGCAACCTTGGGCCGGAAGGACTGGGGTTTCTAGTCCCACAGGTGCTCCTTGTGGTCTTGGGCAAGTCACTTAACCCTCTATTGCCCATGTTCTCTGTATTAGTGTATGTGTCTCGTATCCCCTCGTGTTAAATGTAATCCCCCAACCACTTTGACCCGGTGAAAAGCGGGATATAAATGCAGCTAAATAAAAAATATTTCGCGTTTTTGCTTCCGCAGCAAGCTTCTTCTCAAATTCTCTCTTTGCCTGCCTTATCAATGCCTTGCATTTGATTTGCCAGTACTTGTGCTGTTCCCAGGTTTCGTCGTTTGACTCTTTTTTCCATTTCCTGAAAGATGCTTTTTTGGCAGCAACATCCTCTCTGACCTCATCTTTAAACCATGCTGGCAGGTTTTTGGACTTCCTTCCACTTTTCTTAAAGCGTGGAATACAGCTGGTCTGGGCTTCCAAGATAGTATTTTTCAACACCCCCCAAGCTTGATGTACGTCTTTAACCTTTGCAACTGCTCCTTTTAGTTTTTTCTTAACTGTTTTCCTCATTTTATCATAGTCTCCCTTTCGAAAGTTAAAAGGTAGTACTGTGGATTTCCTTACTATCCCTCCTCCACTAATTAAATCAAAGGCAATCATGCTATGATCACTATTGCCAAGTGGCCACAACACCCTTATCTCTTGCACTAGATCTGGTGTTCCACTAAGGACTAGGTCTAATATGGCTTCCCATCTGGTCGGTTCATGAACCAGCTGCTCCAAGAAGCAGTCATTTATGTCATCTAGGAACTTTATCTCCCTAGCATGTCCTGCCTTGACACTGACCCAGTCGATACCGGGGTAATTGAAATCACCCATCATTACTGCGCTGTAACTTTTGTTAGCTTCCTTGATTTCTTTGAGCATTTCATCATCCATTTGGTCATTCTGGCCAGGTGCTCGATAGTACACCCCCACTGCCATTGCCTTCCCCCTTTTATATGGAATTTCAATCCATATAGATTCTACAGCAGATTTTGTTTCCTGCAAAAAACTTTAATCCTTTCTGAGTCAATGCCCTCTCTAACAGAGCGCAACCCCTCCACCAATTTGATCAGCTCTATCATTACGATATAGTTTGTACCCAGGTATCACAGTGTCCCACTGGTTGTCCTCCTTCCACCATGTCTCTGATATTCCAATCATATCTAACCTTTCATTTAGTGCTATATATTCTAACTCTCCCATCTTATTCTTTAGACTTCTAGCATTTGCATACAAGCATTTTAGAGAATGTATTTTATTCATGTTAATTTGGCTATTGTTAGACATGGGTAAATTGGGATCTTTAAGCTCCGTCTGCTCCATACTTGAGGGCATTTGGGCTACTTTACTCTTTTGTGGAACCTCTCTGCTTTTGGTAGTATCCAAGGATACATTCTTCCGAACCATCCACTCTTGGGCGACTGTCGGCTTTCCCCTAATATCTAGTTTAAAAGCTGCTCTATCTCCTTTTTTAAAGTAACCATGCTATCTCCAAGAACAAGTAGGAATGTAGTCATCACATATGGGGACTCCCTAGCTTTAGATGCCAGGGAGAGGCCCCAGACGTTGTGTGTCCCTGAGAAGGGCTCCACTTCTCCCCCATGGATCTCTGGCATCCTAACCAGGGATGGTGGGTAGGAGTTGATTAGGTACGGAACAGGTGTCGTAGAACAGCCTGACCAAACAAGGCATCCCGGCGGGAGTCCTTGTCCAAGCAGTAATGGGCTGTGAAGGTATGAACCGAGGCCCAGGTGGCTGCTCGACAGATGTCATCGATAGACACAGAGTGCAGATGAGCCATTGAGGCTGCCATGGCTCTCACATTGTGAGCTGCAACATGGCCCTCCAGAGAAAGGTTCTTACTCTGATAGGCGAAGGAAATACACTGAGCAATCCAGTTAGACAGTGTTCTCTTGGAGACTGGAAGTCCCAAATGAGAAGGATCAAAAGCAACAAAGAGTTGAGAGAACTTTCTATTTTGCTGTGTTCTTTGTAAGTAAAAACCTAAAGCTCTTTTACAGTCCAAGGTATGAAGATTCCTCTCTGCATTTGATGCATGAGGCCTTAGAAAAAACACAGGTAGGTAGACCGCTTGGTTTAGATGAAAAGGCGAGACCACCTTTGGCATAAAGTGTGGATGAGTCCTAAGGACTACCTTGTCATGATGGAACCTTGTATAAGGTGGATTAGCTACTAGCGCTTGCAACTCACTGATGCGACGTGCTGATGTGATTGCAATGAGAAAGATAATCTTCCAAGAAAGGAACTTCAAGAAGGTAGTAGCTAAAGGTGCGAAAGGTGGCTTCATGAGCTGCCCAAGAACCAGGTTTAAGTCCCATGCCACCGGTGGTGGCCTAATGGGAGGCTTAGTTAGAAGAAGGCCTCTCATAAATCTTGCTATAAGAGGATGAGAAGAAATAGGCTGTCCATTTAGAGGCTTAAAGGAAGCTGCAATAGCACTCAAATGGACTCTTACTGAGTTAGTCTTAAGTCCTGAATTGGATAAATGAAGGAGATACTCCAGCAATGATTCCAGAGGTATCGCAAGGGGGTTAAGACCCTTTTGTGACCACCATATGGTAAACCTTTTCCACTTGAAAGCATAACATCATCTTGTGGAAGGTTTTCTGGAAGCAAAAAGAATCTCTTTTACTTGCTGAGGGAGATTAAGACTATGAAGATCTAGGCCTTCAGCAACCAAGCCCTGAGATGCAGAGACTGGGGACTGGATGCCATAACATTCTGTCCTCCTGAGATAGGAGATCTGGAGCAGACCCTAACTCCAGAGAGGGAGCTTGAGAGAGATGTAGAAGCAGAGGGAACCACACTTGCCGTGGCCAATATGGAGCTATGAGAATCATATGGCCTCTGTCCTTCTGAAGCTTTAACAGGGTTTTGGGAATTAGGAGAATGGGTGGAAAGGCATACAGGAAGTCTTGACCCCAGTAAAGGAGGAAAGCATCCCTGGCCTGAGCTCCCTGAGCCGGTATTCTGGAACAGAACCGGGGAAGTTTGGCATTCCACGGACCTGCAAAGAGGTCTATGTCCAGGGTTCCCCAAAGTTGAAAAATCTTCGTCACCTGGTCTGCATGCAGAGACCACTCGTGTGGAAGCTGAACTCGACTGAGTCTGTCTGTCCAAGAGTTTTGAATGCCTGGAAGATACACTGCCAGGAGATGAATCTGATGCTCTCTGGCGAGGGCCCATAGTCACAAAGCTTCATTGCAAAGCGACAGAGCCTGTTCCCCCCTGTTTGTTCACGTAGAACATGACTACTTGATAGTCCTCATTCATACGGACAGTCTTGTAGCTGAGCAGGGTGTGGAACACTCAAAGAGCAAGGAAGATTGCTCTGAGTTCCAGGAGATTGATATGTAGATGAGTCTCTTGTGGAGACCAGGTGCCTTGGGTGGAGAGGTCTTGCAAATGAGCTCCCCAACCCATCGGAGAAGCATCTGTTGTGAGAGTTGCTTGGGGTAAGGGTTGTTGAAAAGGGGACCCCAGCAACATGTTTTGAGTGGACGTCCACCACTGGAGCGACAAAATAAGGCAACTTTTGTTTGCTATTTTGTCTGACAGGCACCCTGATGCCTGGGTCCATTGAGTGGATAAGGTCCACTGGGCTGCCCTCATATGGAGGCGAGCATAGGGAACCACATGCACGGTGGATGCCATGTGGCCTAGTAGTTGTAACATTTCTCGAGCAGTGAGTTGAGACTTTAGCACTGTTTGAGAAGCTAACTGCACCATGCGAAGGCAGCGGGCCTGGGGTAGATAGGCCCTTGCCTTTCTGTTATCCAGCAAAGCTCCTATGAACTTTAAAGACTGAGTGGGAGTTAGACTGGATTTTGGGATGTTTATGACCAGACCTAAATACTGAATGATACGCATTGTGCAGGCTAGAGAAGTCCTGGCCTCTGATTCTGTTGGGGCTCGAATGAGCCAGTCTAAGTAGGGGGAAGACGAATATCCCTAGAGTGCGGAGAAATGCTGCTACTACAGCCATGCATTTCATGAACACCCTTGGTGCTGAGGCCAAGCCAAATCGAAGCACCCTGTATTGGTAGTGCTTTCCTTGAAAAAGGAACCGAAGGAACTTTCTGTGGGTTGGATGGATGAGAACATGGGTGTACGCATTCTTGAGAACTAGAGAACAAAGCCAATCCTGACTCTGAAGGTATGGCAGCAGAGTTCCCAGAGAAATCTTGAATTTCTCTTTGACAAGGAATTTGTTCAATTCTCTGAGGTCCAAGATAGGTCTGTATCCCGTTTTCTTTGGTATAAGGAAATAGGGGGAGTAAAACCCCGTACCCTGTTGAGGAGTGGGTACTACTTCTATTGCCCCTTGGGCAAAAAGGATAGTGACCTCCTGATCTAATAGGTTGATGAGAGGTGTCAGAGAATTGAACTGCCTTATTACTGTGGGAGGGGGTATGCTTGAAAAATGAAGCCTGTACCCCTCCTTTAAGATGGGCAGTGTCCAATGTTCTGCTGTTATCTGCCCCCATCTGGTGGCAAAGTGGCATAACCTTCCTGGAATGGTGGAAGGCTCTGGTTCCACAAGAGCCAGAAAGGCTAGGTTCTCTAGCTGCAAGTCAAAGGCCTTGTGGAGATTGAGACTGCTGAGACGGTTGAGGCTTAGCAGTCTTTGCTTTCTTCTGTTTGGGTGGTTGCTGACCTTTCCTGACAAGCTAAACTGCAGAACGTCCCTGCTGAGCATAAGCAGGATAATGGAGGAGTGGCCTAGTGGTTGGGGCAAGGTACTTCAGGCCGGAAGGTCGGTGGTTCAAATCCCACTAGAGGACAGCAACCTTGGGCCGGAAGGACTGGGGTTTCTAGTCCCACAGGTGCTCCTTGTGGTCTTGGGCAAGCCACTTAACCCTCCATAGCCCATGTTCCCTGTAAAATAGTTATCTCCAAGTTATAATGCCCTGTTTAATGTAATTTCAGTTTGTTCAATGTAAACCGCACTGATGCAGAATAGCGCGGTATATAAGAGAATGTAAATAAATAAATGAAAAAATAATATATCTTTTCTTCTTAGAAAAGAATGGTTTCTTGAACGATTTCTTTCTAGCAGGAACAGCTGTGGACTTGGATAACCTATCCAAGGTGGAGTTGTCAGCATCCATCTCGTTGGCCTTTTCCTGCCAATCTTTACCAAACAGGTTCTCACCAGTACACGGGATATTTCCCAATTTGTCTTGTACCCAGAGCTCCAGATCGGATGCCTGGAGCCAAGCAATTCTACATGCACCTATGGCAATGGCAGAGGTTCTGCTTATGCACTCAAAGCAGTCAAAGGCTGCACGGTTGACAAATTTAGAAACATCTTGGGCATGTTTGACCAAAGTGAGAAAATCCTGTCTTCTATCCTCAGGAAGAATAGGACTTAAAGCTTCTAAATCATCTGTGACCTCCTTCAGGAACATTCCCATGTACAGACTATAGGAACTGATCCTGGCAGAAAGCATGGAAGCTCGGAAGACATGACGTCCAAAAGCATCCAGGGTTCTGCACTCACATCCTGGAGGATTAGAGGCATGCCTCTTTGCACTCTTGATCCTTCTCATAGCTGATTCCACTACAATAGATTGGTGAGGAAGCAGAGTCTTTTGGAAACCAGGACAAGGAGGGACTCGATACAGAGTATCCAGTCTGCGAGAATGAGGAGAGGTGGTAAGAGGTGTCTCCCACATCCTTAACATGAGATCATATAAAATCTCATGAATGGGCAAGGTAGCTGCCTCCTTAGGAGTTTTGGGATATTGTAAAATTTCCAACTTCTTAGCTCTGGGCTCTGTTTCAGTGGTCACAGTAATGGAGAGACCCCGCGCCACCTCCCTGATAAAATCCTGGAAGGAAATATCCTCTGGAGGAGACATCCTGCGCTTAGGGGAGGAAGGCTCCTCTGGGAGAAGTATTCCTGCATCGACAGAACTATCAGAATCCTCAGATTCTTCTGAGGACTCGAAGTACCATCTGTCCGGATGCTCTTGAAGAGCCCGATACCCGTACCGACCGAAGTCGGTACCGGGAGTAATCGGAACCGGGGTATCGGTACCTGAGGGCATCGGATGACTGGATACCAGCAAAGCAGACACCGATGCCAATGCTATTGGTACCGGTACCAATACCAGAGCCGGAGCCGGTGCCGACCAGATTGTCTGTCGCGGTTCCGAGGGTGTCGATGCCGCAAGGAGAGCCGCCTGACTGCGCTCAATAGCCAGGAATCTCTGGTCTATCGACGCTGCCGATGCCTGGATGTTGGTACCGGAGAAGACCGCCGGTACCCCAGAGCATGGCACCAATAGTTCTGCCGAGGTCGAGGCCTCGAGAACATCCTGGAGCCCCGATAATTCTTTGGAAGCCAAAGCCTCCCGCCGGGGCAATTTTGCCGGTGCAGAATCCTCAAGGGCAACGCCAGAGGCATCTCGATGCTTAGAAGGAGATCTACCCTTTGAGGACCGGCTGGACTTATGTTTAGTTACCTGAGATCCACGGAAGGAAGAGGAAGCCCTGGAAGATGTCAATGCCACCGAAGCTGCATCAGAGGGAAACAGGGTACTGAGCTTAGCAGCTCGGTTCTGCCGACCTCTTTTAGACATCATGGCGCAGGACATACAATCCGTGATGGAGTGGTCAGGACCTAAACATTTTAGACACCATTCATGGGTGTCGGTGACGGAAATGGTACCGCCACACTTGGTGCACTTTTTGAAACCTGAGGCAGGTTTCTCCATTGTAAGAAAAGGTTTTTTGGGCCTAAGGCCCAAAAAGGCAAGTGCACCTGAAGAAAAAAATAGGAAAACTCGTAAGATAGATAGATAGGTAGATAGATAGAGATAGGAGTTTTGTTTTAAAGACAGAAAAGAAGAAGAAAAAACTGGCGGTACCGGTAAAGCGTCACGGAAGGCAGACGCGACCACAAAAAAGAAAGAGAATTCTTCTGCGGTGACGGGAAAAACGTCCTGCTGGCTCCGCGGAAAAAGAACTGCTGAAGAGAGGCAGTTGGGAAAGGCGGGAAGGCAGCGCGCAGGCGCTGTGGGATGCTCCCAAAAGCTTTCTAACTGGACGCTGGGGAGCATTCCCGCGCAGGCTCCATCGGTACCGATGATACCCATATGTGATGACTACATTCCTGCTTGTTCCTGGAGATCCTATTTAAAGACTAATAAGAGAAAATATTTTTTCACTCAACATGTAATCAAACTCTGGAATTTGTTACCAGAGGATGTAGTAAATAGCTATTAGTGTAGCTGGGTTTAAAAAAGGTTTGGACAAGTTTCAACCATTATTAAAAGAGACCCGGGATATCACTGCTAGACCCAATACAAGCATTGTGGAACCTGTGTCTTTTGGGGAAACTGCTAAGTACTTATGACCTAGATTGACCAATGTTGGAAAAAGGATACTGGGCTTGATGGACCTTGGGTCTGACCCAATATGGCATATCTTATGTTATGCTCATAATCCTTTTTTTTTTTCTTTTTTTAATTGAATTGAATAGGATGCTAACCAAATAGTTAATGTACACTTTGTCAGAGGAATTCCCAGTTTGTTGGTGGTCAAAGAAAATCAGCAGCTGTGTTCACTTTCTGATGGATTTTATTAACATAGTAATCAAGAGCCATTTACAGTCCATGGTATGGAAGGTGTTTTTGTGCTGATTCTCGTGAGGTTCAAGATAAAAAAAGGTAGGCAACACCATCTCACTATTAATGTGAAAAGCTGTAGACTATCTTTGGCAGGAATTTATGCTGAATACATAGGATTACATTAATATGAACAAATTGTTTAAAGCTCATATGTGACTAAGGCTCAAAGTTCACTGATGCTTCTAGCATATGCCAACAGTATAAATAAGCGCTTTCCAGGAGTAGAGGAGTCCATCAGTTCAAATCATTGTTTTATCAGAGATGAAAGAATAGCCATATTCCATGGAACTGGACAATTCTGGATTGTTCAGTTGACATATAGAAGGTTCCTCATAAATTCCAAGTACAGATTTCTTTGAGTTTATGAAACTAAACAAAAATAAGCAAACACAACAAATGTTGAACTGTACAGTTCAAATAAGCATTTAGAGCAATGAGACATGTTAGGCCAAGTTCCTCCCACACCAATGACTTAGAATAGTAAATAGCGAATCATCAATACCTTCATATCTTCTATAGAAACAAAGTTCCACCATTTGTTAACCTCAGTCAATGCAATGTTCATTACTGCTAATGAATTTGAGAGCAAGAGTTAACAAAATCAAGTAAACGTGCAGGAGTGGAGAAGTGGCCTAGTGGTTGAGGCAAGGTACTTCAGGCCGGAAGGTCGGGGGTTCAAATCCCACTAGAGGACAGCAACCTTGGGCCGGAAGGACTGGGGTTTCTAGTCCCACATGTGCTCCTTGTGGTCTTGGGCAAGCCACTTAACCCTCCATAGCCCATGTTCCCTGTAAAATAGTTATCTCCAAGTTATAATGCCCTGTTCAATGTAATTTCAGTTTGTTCAATGTAAACCGCACTGATGCAGAATAGCGCGGTATATAAGAGAATGTAAATAAAAATAAATAAATAAATAAAAAATAATCTTCCGAGGATAGGTGGGTACGTGATCTCTGAGCTCTCAAGATAATTTGTTTGATCTGTGTTTCCAGCTCACAGCAGCAAAATAGTCAGCACTCTCAGCTCAGCACAACACCCAGCAGTAGAAATACTGTATACTCAGGAACACTGCATGTTGAAGTTGAATGCCTTTCACAGGTCTGAAAGAATTTGAGTGTATGGAGCTTTGAATCTGCTAGTTGTTGTTAAGTGCCGTCGAGTTGGTATTGACTCGTGGCGACCCTCTGGATAGTTGTCCTAAACTGTGTTCAGTCTTCAGTCAGGCAGCTCATTGTTGACAGAGTGGCACCCATAGCTGCTGTTATTGTAACAATCCATCTCATTGCCAGCTTTCCTCTTTTGCGTTGACCTTCCACCTTGCCAAGCATGATGTCTTTCTCTAATGATCTCTCTCTTCACATGATGTGTCTAAAGTATGAAATTCAAAGTCTTGTCATCTGGGTTTCTAAAGAAAGCTTAGGTTTGATCCCCTCTAGTACTGACTGGTTTCTTCAGGCAGTCCATGGATACACAAAATTAGTTGCCAGCACCATAATTCAAAGGCATCAATTTTCTTCCTGTCTATTGTCACAAGCACAACACCAAAACCACTAGTCTTCTAGTTGTTGAGGGCATGGTGGTTGAGAACCTTCTTCTATCAGCTGTTATATTTATGCTTTAAGTAGAAGGATTGTAGTCGTGTTAAACCAAGGGTAAGGCTTATGACAGAAAAATAATTTATTTTGAACACAATAGAACAGATCAGGTTCCTGGTACCATTTACAGAATTTTAAATTATAGGATTTTTGCTTAAGGTTCAGCAGGTTGGTGGCAAAGCAAACAGAACTCAACATTGGCTTTTAAAGTCCTCTTCACTGCAGAAGCTTAGCCTTTTCACATATAACAAAATGCCACTTTTCTTAATTGTCCTTTGTCAATCAGAGCAATAGAAAAAACAAACTTTACTTCTATGGCAAAATTATCTTCACTCAGCCATAGTTTCCCCTAGGCTGCACTTAGGTTATGAAATAAGCATTCACAGTGTCCTCAAGACTCTTACAGCAGGCTTTTCTTATAAACAGGAGCAAAGCACAAACACTTCTAGCAGCCGATTAACTTTCTCTCCGTTGTGGAGTTTCAACACAGCTGACACAGAAGCATGAATCACAGCCTTACTTCACTAGCTTATGCTGCAGTAAATTCCTCCTTTCAAAACACACACAGGAATTTACTCTCTCACTGCTTAGCTATGAGGTTACTTCAGCAAGAGGAACAGTTCTTTCCAGGCTGGCCTTTCTTCAGGCACTTTAAGTCTAGAGCTTGGCATAAAGAACAATCCATCAACATATTTTCTTCTGCACCAAGCTCTGACACTGGTTTTTCCAATTACATAGGTTCTGACTCACCCACTTGATCAGAGTGCCCTGCTGACAACCTCTCTGGTGGCCTGAAAGCTTCTCTCCTTCCTGGCTCCCACCTTTGTTGCAAACGTGATTCAGGGAAATCACCTCTCTCAGCAATGGGTAGCTCAGCCTGTCTCCAGAAGTTTACACCTGCTCTGGCTTCTCCAGCATTCCATCATCCTTGCTGCTCTGAAGTCTGTCCTCTCCTGCTCCACCTCCTACTACTCTCTCCATAATTTAACCAAGGTTTATACTCACTGGGATCCAACCCCACCTCTTTTTGTCCCAGGTGTTTGTAATCCCCCTGCCTTCTGACATCAGAATAATCAGTGCAGTTGTTAGAGTGAGGGTTTTTTATTTATTTATTTATTTATGCTTTTCTTCTATACCGCTTTTTCAAAAGATCAAAGGCGGTTTACATTTAACATATAATGAACATGGTTTTACATGGAACAGTGTTTTTCATAACTATGTACATTTAACTTTTCAAGAACTTTTCATAACTATGTACAATTAACTTTTCATGAACAATAACATGGAACCGTGTTTTTTTTGTTTTTTTTTCCATAACTATATACAATTAACATTGGCTAGTAATGTTGTAACTATTTACATTAATCATTCATTACACAGGTACACTAAAAAAAATTTTTTTAAACTGCCTCTAATGTTTCGATTGATTTTTACGTTTTTTGGTGCGCTGAATCCAAATCTGGTAACCAATTTGCTCCATCACGTACAGATTTTTTGCTACATTGGGTTAGCAGTTTGAGGTGAACGTTTCAGATTGAGTGCGATCGAGATAAAAGTTTCTTGGATGAATTCTTTATACTAATTGTTTAGTAGTTATTCAAATAAGAATAAAGAAAATTGTAACAAGGCAGCACATAAGAATAGAATAATGTCAACAAAACACACTGTGATGGTAGCAAAATTGTCTGCACTTAAAACAGCCACATACATGTGCACAAACATTGAGCATATAAGAGCGAGGTTAGACACAAAGCAAAGCAAAGAAAGGTGCAAAAAATGTTGTACAGGTATGTATGTAAGAATAGAAAACACAAACCGCACCATTGCAATACATGAAGACAAACACCCGATGGTGTGAAAATAAAATTCTAATAAATGAGATCCGACACTGTGGTAATAACTAGCAAATTTTTATTTCAAAGTTTAGTAAAAACACGATATTTGTCAACACAGTTTAGATTTTAAAGTCATTCTTGGGTCAATCAATCTCCTGGTGGGCCCATTTCTTCTTCCCCCGAATGCTTCTCTTGGTGCGCTGCTTGGCGTATTTTTCATCTGGGGTTTCCCGCAGCAGCAACCAGCAGAAATCAGCCATCATAGTGGTGTTCCATCTTCCTTGGTACCTTCTCTCTGCGTCCTTGATGTCCTGGTGAAACCTTTCACCTTGTTCTTCACTGTACGCCCCCAAGTTTTCGGGAAAGTAGTTCACATGGGAGTGCAAGAAATGGACTTTTAGGCTCATGTTACAGCCTTGTTCTTTGAAGGCATTGAGCATCCTGGCAACAATATCCTTATAGTTCTCATCCCGCCTGTTCCCCAAGAATTTGAGAACAACATCCTTGAAGGAATCCCTGGCTTCTTTTTCCTTCTCAGACATCGTTTCAGCGAATGCTCCATCTGAAATGAGTTTCCTTATATCAGGGCCAACAAACACTCCTTCCTTTAGCTTTGCTTCAGAAAGTCGGGGGAACTTTGAGCAAAGGTACCGAAAGCACTCACCATCTTTTGGAAGGGACTTGATGAATTGCTTAATGAGACCCAACTTAATGTGGAGAGGTGGTAATAGAATTTTATCACGAGGTACCAAGCTCTCATGAACATTTTTCTCACCGGGTCTCAAATACTCCCGAATTGGCCAGTCTTTTTTCCCCCAGTGTAGGTCGCGGGCCCGGCTATCCCACAAGCAAAGGAAGCAGGGATATTTGGTGAAACCGGATTGCTGCCCTAATAGCATGGATAGAATTTTAAAGTCTCCACAAATCATCCACTTATGCTCATCATAACGAATCTTCTGAAGAATCAGGGCCAAATTCTCGTATTTTTCTTGGAGAATAACAGAGTGAGCAATAGGAACTGAAGCAAATGTGTTGCCATTATGAAGAACACCTTTTATGCTGTCTTTTGACGAATCAATGAACAGCCGCCATTCAGCAGGATCATACTTGAGTTTAAACTTTTCCATCACTCCGTATATATCGTTGCAAAATACCAAATCTTCCTCTTTGCTGAAATACTTCAAAAATTGTGTCTCGCGGTTGCAGTACCAATAAAAAGTTGTTCCTGGTGACAATAGATTTTTCTGTTTAAGCCGAGAACCTAGCAGTTGGGCAGCATCTTTTGGGAGTCCTAAATCCCGGACTAAATCATTCAATTCAACTTGAGAGAAAAGTTCAGGTTTCGGATCTGGTTCAGTTTCAAACTCGGAAGTCCTGGACTCATCGGGAAAAGCCATCTGAGTCTCATCATGATCAGAACCGTCCACACAAATATGATCCAAAGATTTTGGTGGGTCAGGCACAGGTACTTCGTTGCTATGAGGCATAGGCCTAATTGCTGAGGGAAGGTTGGGGTAACTTATTACGTTCTTATTTTTTAAGTTGTATCCCTTCACAATGCAAGAGCAAAAATAGCAGTCACTGCTGTGGTCTCTTTGTTCACGCCACATCATAGGTATTCCGAAACGAAATGCTTGTTTTTTACCTTTCATCCATAAGCGTAGATCTTCCTCACATGTCTTGCACACTTTGTGAGGAGCCCAAGGTTTGTCTTGATCGCCTAACTTCAAACCGAAATAGGCGAAATATACTTTTTTAATAAATGCAGAAATGTTCCTCTGCCGCTTTTTCACGGTATATTCCCCACAAATAAAACAAAAACTGTCCGGAGAGTTGACGCAACCTCTGGCTCTGTGAGCCATCACAAATACACAGCACTGCAAACTACAACTGTAGTGAACCACTTCGGAATAAAGCTGGATTACGACTGAGCAAACAAAAGGTAATAATGAACTTGCAAGAAACTGAAATTTGACAGGAAACATTCATGTCGCAACCACCGTGTTTGAGCGAGGCGAACGAGGCGAGGCGAACAGGAAAGAACATGCGCCAGCGTGAGTACTGGATTTAGCCCCCCGCCTCCCAATTGTCCTGTTAATGTATAAAATGAATACAAAACACTCTAAAATATCATGAGGGAGTGTTTCTAGTTAGTTAACCATTACAACCTCTATTTTGGGCCAAGAAAATAAACTTCAGTCGGCTAAAAAGAAATTATGTGAACATTCCTTATATGGGTAAGAAATCTAATTTTGCAAGAAAACGTGACGTGATGGAACATTTTGGCTATTTTTCCTGGATTCAGCACCCCAAAATCTATAGGAATCAGTTGCAAAACTGGAGGCAGTTTTTTGGTAGTGTACCTGTGTTATTAATCATAGTTTGTAAGGATTGCTTTTTCTTAAGTGTATTGAGGTTTGAGGCTTTTTGATCTGTGGTTAAGGAGGATTGTTATGGAGGTGCAGTGTGCGGGATGGAGGAGATTCATTAAGATTTATAAAGTGTTCTGTAAACAGATATGTTTTTAGTTCTTTCCGGAATGTCAGGAGATCTTTTATTTTGCGGAGGCTGAGCGGAAGTTTATTCCATAGGGTGGGGGCTGCATATGAGAATGCTCTTGAGCTTGTGGTTTTTTTGTTTTTCGGATGGATTTGTTTATGTCTAGTGAGTGGGTTGCGTTTTGCCTGCGGGTTCTAAGTTCCTTTGGAGCATGTATCAGGGTGGTTAGATGTGAGGGTGAGATGCCGTTGATAAGTTTAAATGTGGTTAAGAGTATTTTGTACGATATTCTACTATTTATGGGAAGTCAGTGTAGTTCGGCGAGGATGGGAGTTATGTGGTCAGTGAGGCGGGCTTTTGCTGTTACTCGAGCACAGATGTTTTGAGCTCGTTGGAGTATATTGGTATTTGTGAGAGGGAGGCCGATAAGTAGACTATTACAATAGTCGAAGTGTGGGGTGATGAGTGTGCTGATAACAGATCTAAAGTCATGTGTGTCTAGTAGTGGTCGTAGGTGTTGAATGGTCATAAGTTTATAGAATATGGTTTTCACTGTTTGTTTTATGTGAGGGAGCATACTAAGTGTGTGTGATCTATTATGATGCCTAGGTATTTTACTTCTTTTTTAACTGGGATTATTGTGTTAATTGTTATGGTTTCAGGGAGAGTAGTGTCTGGTTTTCTTGATACGAACATTGCTTCAGTTTTTTTTAGGTTGATGCTGAGGTTATTATTTTCTAGCCAAGTATTTGCTTCACTGATACAGTCTAGTAAGTTTTGGTAGGTGGGATTATTTGTGTTTATCGGTAGGGTGAGCATGATATCGTCTGCGTATATGTAGTGGTTGACTTTATATTTTTTAAATATATTTGTGATGGGTTGAAGATACAGGTTGAAAAGGAGGGCTGATAGGGCCGAGCCCTGTGGAATACCTTGTCCTTGTGTGAAGGGTTCTGAGGTGTTTTGGCCTAATCTAACGCGTATCGATCGGTTTGTGATGTATGATATAAACCATTGCAGAATTGTTCCTCCTATTCCTAGGTTTAGGAGTCTGTTAATGAGTGTGTTGTGGTGGACATTGTCAAAGGCACCAGCTATATCAATGAATATGAGGATGTAACCTTGGTTACATGTGTCAGTGCCTTTGATGAGATCATCCATGAGTGTTATTAGTAAGGTTTCGACTCCGTGAGATGGGCGGAAGCCGAATTGGTGTGTGTCAAGTGGTGCATATGTGTCAATAAAATCTTGTAGTTGGAGCTGTATGATTTTTTCTATTATTTTGGCAATAAACGGTATGCTGGCTATGGGTCTGTATGAGTTCGGGTCTTTAGGATTGAGTTTATTATTTTTTATTATAGGGCTTAAGGATGTAAGTTTTAGGGCATCTGGCATGATGCCCTGGGATAGTGATTGGTTTACTATATTTTGTATATGGATAGCCAGTTCAGTTTTGGTGGTTTTTATCCATGATACGGGGCATGGATCCAGGGGGGAGGTAGTGGTGTTGATCATTGATATGACATTGAGGAGGTGTTTTTGATCAATGTTTTGAAAGGTTGTCCATTTATTGGTTGGTTTTAAGTCAGTGAGTGTTATGGTTGTGCTAGATGATTTATTTCTTAGTTTGTTAGCAAAATGAGTTGCAAGAGTTTGTGCGCTTATCGTTGATTGTTCAGGTTCTGGAGTTTGGGTTCTTGTTAGTGTTTTTATAATTGCGAATAATTCTCTTGGGCGGTTGACTGCCATATTTATTACTTTTGTGTGGTATTCTCTTTTCGATCTATTAATTGTGTCTTTGTATTTGTTGAGAAGACTCAGGTATTGAGCTTTATTATCGCTTGTTTTGGATTTCCTCCACCGTTTTTCTTGTTTTCTTAGTTGCTTTTTTAGGTTAGAAAGGTCTTTATTAAACCATTTCTCTGACTTTTTTTTTATGAATTGTTTTTGAGAAACTTGGGTGGGAGTTGCTGCTTCTTTTATTATTGAGTTCCATTGGTCTATTAAGGTGTTGACTATAGGTTTTTGTCCTCCTGCTTGCAATCTATCCCTCTTACACTGTCAAGCATTTCCTGGAACTTGTTCCAGCTGGGGTTTTTCTGCCTTTGAACTGTGGCTCTGGCCTTTTGACCCTGCACACCTAACAGAGGCCCCTTGATTAAGGTGAATTCCTTAAGCTGTTCACCTCCCCCATGCTCAAAATGGTTGACTTTGCCACACTATCTTCTTCATTGTCCAACTTTCGCATCCATATGACGTTTTTGAAAATACCATGGCTTGAACAAGTCAAATCTTTGTATGGAGAGAGACATCTCTGCTCTTGAGAATCTTGTCTAGGACCTTCATAGCCATTCTGCTAAGAGCAACACGTTGACGGATTTCTTGACTGCTTGTTGTTTCTTTATTGATAGTTTATCCAAGTAGGTTAAAGTTGCCCACTATTTTGATTTCTTCTCCATCAACAATGAACTTATTGATTTTGCCAGTTGTCAGGATCTTGGTGTTCTTTACGGTAAGGCACAGGCTCATTTTAAGACTATGTTCCTTGATTTTGAGAAGCAAATGTTTCAGATCATCTTCACTTTCAGCAAGTATAGCGGAGGTTGTTGATGAGTCTTCCAGCAATCTTCACACCTCGGTTGTCTTCAGTCATGCTTCTTTGATGATTTATTCTGCATATAAATAAAAAAGGTAGGGGGGAAAATATGCAGCCTTGTTGTACACCTTTGCTGATTTTAAACCATTCTGGTTTTCCTTGTTCCGTTCGAACTGTTCTTGATCAATGTAAAGGATGTACAAGAGAACTATCAGGTGTTCTGGTATACTCATGCTTCTTAATGGTTTACACAGTCAAAAGCTTTGCTGTAGTTAACAAAACACATAGATAGCCCTTTTGGTATTCCTTAGTCTTTTCAAGAATCCATCTCACATCCAAGATGCTGTCTCTCATTCCTCGCCCTTTCCTGAACCCTGCTTGCACTTCAGGCAGTTTTCGTTCCAGGTATGGTTGTAGTCTCTGCTGAATAACCTTCAGTATAATTTTGCTGGCATGTGGGATCAGAGCAATTGTATGATAACTTCCAGTCAGGTGGATCACCTTTCTTTAGTATTGGTATAAACACAGATCTTTTCCAGTCAGTTGGTCATGATGTTGTCTTCCAAATTTCCTGGCAGAGCCTTGTAAGTAGGTTAACAACTGTGTCCGATTGCTGTAATACTTCAATGGGAATGCCATCAATATGCCCGGTGCTTTCTTCTTTGAAAGCTTTCAATGCTGCTTCGACTTCTTCTTTCATCACCAATGGTTCCTGATCATAAGTTACAGGTTGAAACGGCTGTTGATCCACTTGATCTTTATTGTATAATATCTCTTTATATTCTTTCCACCTTTTCTTGATCTTCTCAGCATCATTCAAAATGGATCCTTGAGCATCTTGTAACATTTCAATTCAAGGCTGGAATTTTTTCTTTAACTCTTGTAGCTTTAGGAAAGCTGATCTTATTCTTCCTCTAATAGTTTCTGATTCTATTTCTTTGCATGCATTATTGTAGTGCTTCTTATCTTGTCTTAGTGCATGTTGGAAATATCTGTGGAGTTCGACGATTGCCTCTCTCTCCTCTGGATTTAGCTTCTTTATGTTTCTGGGCAATTTTCAAACTTTCTTTGGTCATCCATTTTGGCTGTTTTTACTTTACCTTTTGTAGAGACTTCTCATTTTCTTCCAACACAACCTTCTTGATGTCATTCCATAACTCTTCTGGAGCTCTGTCATCTGTATCTAAAGCAGCAAATTGATTTTGCAGGCAGTCTTTAAATTCAAGTGATATATTCTCAAGATCATATTTTGCTACATTCATGAGTTGGCTTGCTCTTTTTCAACTTTAGCTTCAGTTTGCATACTACCAATCAGCTCCAGGTTTTGTTTTTGTTGATGTTATAGAGCTTTTCCATTGTTGACTTCCACAGATGTAGTCAATTTGATTTTTGTACAATCCATTGGGCGAAGTCCATGTGCACCGTCACCGTTTGTGTTGCTGGAAGAAGGTGTTTGAGATGAATACATCGTTGGTCTTTCAGAATTCTATCAGTCGTTCTCCAGCTTCATTTCTGTTACCAAGTCCATATTTTCCAACCACTGACTTCTTCTTTGTTGCCAACTTTTGCATTCCAGTCAACCCATGATTATCAGGATATCCTGTTTGCATGTTCTGTCAATTTCAGCTTGTACTTGTTCGTAGAAATCAACTTCATCCTCTTCTGCAGCTGTTGTTGGGTCATATACTTGAATTATAGTTGTGTTGATGGGTATTCCTCATAGATGAATAGAAATTAAGCGTTCGCTGACTGCATTGTATTTCATTACAGTTCTTGCAAGTTTCTTCTTAATTATAAACGCAACACCATTTCTTCTTTGTCTTTCATTTCCAGCATAGTAGACCAAGTGATCATCAGATGCAAAGTGCCCCATGCTAGTCCATTTGAGTTCGCTGACACCCAACAGATCCAGTTGTACACGTTCCATTTCATTCTCGACAACCTCCATCTTCGCTTGGTTCATACATACTGGGACATGGAACATACGAAGTAAGACATCTTTGCAGCGTCTGACTCATTCCATGAGCAGCTATATCAGCAGTCAGACGTCCCGAGGGCTTTGATCCAACCACATCATAAATGCTGGCTTTACTCTGAAAAGTCTTCAGCTCCTCCCCAGTAGCCAGCTGAGTACCATCCGACCTGGGGTTCTCATCTTCCAGCGCTATAGTGCAATTTGTTTTGTTGTGACTATCCATTGGGTTTTCGTGGCAAGATATGGAAGTAGATTGCCAAGCCTTTCTTCCACCCAGTTTAATTTTAGAGTTGTTGCCACTGTCACAGAAATGTGATCCTCCACCACAACACCGTCCCATTCTGCTGCTGCCAACCTCCATCTGGCACCTCAGCTGAAACCTGTCCATCTTGGGAGACCCTGCCAATAGTTAAGCTACCGATAGCTTAGCCCTCAGCATCACTGATGCACACAAGCCCTCACAGCAAGACAAGCTACAAACCAAGTGAGGGAATCTGCTAGTAGAAGTTATTAAAATTGAAACAAAGTTCAGAGCTGGTTGTCAAGGAGGAAGTTCAGAGTGGAATACACTCGTATGAAAGCTGAGAATGCCGAAAGAACAAGCCAACTGAGCAGGGCATGCTGACAGTTCCACTTCCGTGAGCAGTGTGAGCACCAAATGTTTGCGTTACTGTGAGCTGGGAACGTGGCCCTTGTCATAGATAAGGTGCAATTAGGCCTTACCTGCTAATTTTCTTTCCTTTAGTCCCTCCAGTCCAGTCCAGACTAATCGGGTCTTCTCCCCCTTCCAGCAGAGAGAGACTGAGAATTCCAGGCTTTTGGTGATGTCATGACATATAGGAGTCCAAATTCCTCCCACCAAGTCAGTATCCAATAGCAAAGCAGATGCCAACGAACCGAGAGATCTCTTCCAATTAGTAAAATCCCTAACCAGAGAGCCTACTCCACCACAACATGAACATGTACAACCACAACTATATGCTGACTACATTCAGTCAAAGACGATCAAAATCACTACGGCAATCTCAAGTGAAACCACACAACCTTCCAATGTTCAGTTCATACTTAATAAATTCTCATCTCCAACTCCGAAAACAATTAAAGAAATTATAACCTCCATCAATGCCACCACCGCCCCTAACAACCCATGCCCAGCCCACTGGATCAAAGCACTGAGAGCAGAGCGTAGCCCATACATAGCAGCCATAGCCGACCAGTCACTCAGCACAGGGATATTCCCAACAGCCCTCAAACAGACCTCCATTCGTCCCTTACTGAAAAACAAACTGGATCCGAAGAAGGAAGACTCTTACCGTCCAATCTCCAGCATTCCCCTATTAGCCAAGATCCTAGAAAAGGTCACACTGAGGCAAATTCAACAACACATTGATTCCGAAGCACCACTAGACCCAAACCAGCATGGGTTCAGAGAAGCACACAGAGTTGAAACTCTTCTGGCTTCTTTAATGAACACGCTCATTAATACAACAGACAATATTAGAAATGGAGTTGCAATGGTCTTCCTAGACATAGCGGCAGCTTTTGACTCCGTTGACCATGATCAACTGCTAGCCCGGCTCCACGAAAAAGGGATACAAGGATCGGCCTGGAACTGGTGCAAATCTTATTTGGAGGATCGCTGGCAACAGGTCCGGATCGGTAACATTACGTCCCAGCCTTTTCGACAGAAGCAAGGAGTACCGCAGGGTTCCTCCCTCTCGGCCTTGCTATTCAATATCTACATGCAGCAAATCTGCAACATCACCCGTTCATTCGGAATTTCATGCCTTATCTATGCTGACGATGTGCTCCTATTCACACAAATTAATGTGACAAAACCCGACTACACACCTTTAACCACCTGCTTCAATGCAATCTCAGATTGGCTGCTCACACAAAATCTCCGAATCAATTTTAAAAAAAACGAGGTCTTTATTATCACAAGGAATAAAGACTTCTCTCCTACACCAACATTAAGAACAAGAGATGCCGATTTTCCAGTCAAAACCACGATACGTTACTTAGGTGTCATACTGGACCAGCGGCTGGAATTCAAAGAACACTTAAAAAATACAGTAAAAGCCATCTATCACAAGATCAGGACCCTACGACTTCTCAGACCCATGCTCGAACCAAATGACTTCCGCACAACCTTCCAAGCATTAGTCACCCCGCACTTCGACTACACAAACACTGTGCTGCATGGCCTTCCCAAGAGCAAGCTGAACCCACTACAGTTGGCCATGAATACAGCAGCCAGAGTTCTATATGGGGCCTCAAGGAATCAACATATTACTCCCATCCTATTTGAACTTCATTGGCTCCCAATAACATGTAGGATCTTATACAAAACCCTTCTCTTGACCTTCAAAGCGTTCCACCAAATCTCACCATCCTCGCTTTCTGACATCCTTCACCACTCTCAAAACACCAGATCTAGAAGATCTGTAACAGAAAACACTCTAATGGTCCCAAAAGACCTAGCAAAATTCACGCAGACGACTACCATGAGAGCATTCTCATCCTTCGCCCCCAGATGCTGGAACATGCTACCTCCTAACATCAGATCACAAAAAGACCTGTCCCAATTCAGAAAATCTCTAAAAACACCCCCTCTTCCTTCACTTCTCCCAAGGCATTAGCTCCCCACCTCCTCCCCTTCCAACCCAAACCAACAACTATGGTTAGTCAAGTAAGTCCCCAAACTCCTTTGCTCGCCCCAGATTAAAATCTTGTGCATCCCTAATCTATGAAGCTAAAAACTTATGCTAATTTGCTGTAAATAGTTGTGAATATTTGTTATTATCTTATCTTATACCCCATTTATCCCTGTTTTCACTCCCTGTTATCTGTAAACTTGACATATGTTTTATGCTTAAGTACAAGGTTGTTAAAATGTAAACCGCGCTGATGACGAATAGCGCGGTATATAAAAACTGTTAAATAAATAAAAAATGAGCACCCACCAAAAAGAACCAAGCACTATACACAGCACAAATGAGAAACTGCACCCCGCAGAAACCCAAGACCACACAAGGTCTTGCAACTAACCCCAGACCACATAGACGGGAGCAGAATCCTCCTATAATCACCAGATGACAAACCCTAAAGCTGACCATCTGAATTGGGCTTGCACAAAAAAAAAGAGACATTGGGCAGGTTCTGGACTGGAGGGACTAAAGAAAAGAAAATTAGCAGGTATGGTCTAATTTCACCTTCCATAGCATCCCTCCACTCCAGTCAGGACTACTGGGATATACCAGAGCAGCACTCAGACATAGGCGGGTCTAGCAAGCCCAGTCTCCAAGACACAAGCCCAAAAGCACACATCCGCTCTCGCTTGCGCATCCAACCAATAATGTTTCACAAAAGGTATGCAGCGACACCCAGGTCACCGCCCTGCAAATGTCCACCGGAGGCACCAGGCTGGACTCTGTCCTTGTTGAGTGCATGCGGAGCCACAAAGGCAAAGCCTTATGTCATAACAGGTGAATGGAGGCAAATGCCTCCTTAAGGAGCTTTATCACTGTTGAAAGTGTCCCAGCCTAAGGCACAGGCTGCCAGGCACAAGAGTGCCTGTTGGAGCCTTAGTTTAAATGGTGCTGTAGCGCTGATTGGTTTAACACACTGCAAGCTATAAACTATCTTGGCTGGTGATAGGTCTATATAAGCTGGGTGCGGATGGGTCGAGTGTTTCTTTAGTATTAGTCGAACTGAGACACTTTTCAGTGCAGGGGGCATGTAGTCTTGTGAAAGGGAGGCGTTTACGATTGTTTGCATTATTGGGGATAATTTAGCTCTGTTATTTTTAATCCATGATACTGGACATGGACTTCAGACTAGTGCTGGACAGGTGCAGCAGGTGGTATAGCACAAGCTGGAACCAACAGGAGAAGGGGTTGGCACCCCTCTCTGCACACCAAACTGAGAAGGGTACACCTTCCAGATGGAATCCTTGCATGAAGCCAGCAGGACCTCTTCTACCTCCCTGGACAAATCGAACTGGGCTAGGGATACCCTTTCAGAAGCCTAGCCATCAGGGCCAGAGACCCCAGGCTAGGGTGTAGGAGAGAGCCATCCTCCTGTTAATCAGGTCCAGAGCGCACCCCTGGGGGATTGGGAGTGCCTTGACAGGCTGAGGAGCAGGAGGGAACCATAGCTGCCTGGGCCACCAGGGGGCTATGAGGATCAAGATGGCCCAGTTAAGCTGGACAATGAAAAGGAGTCTTGGCAATGAGCAGCATGGGAGGATAGGCATAGAGAAGGCCTTCTGTCCACTGGATGAGAATTACATTGGTCACCACCAGGGAGGGGTGTCACACCCTGGAACAGAAGCAGGGCAGTTGAGCATTGGTCAAGCTGGCAAAGAGATCCATCGCAGGAAGGCCCTAACGACGGAGATTGACTACCCATAGGTCGAGCTGACTGACAGGGCTGGAGAACCCAGCTCAGTCGGTCTGCCAGAACAATGTCCTGGCCAGGGAGGTATACGGCCTTTAGAAGCATCCCGCTCTCGCTGGTGAAAGTGCAGAGACGGACCACCTCAAAGCACAGGAAGGACAATCCCGTGCCCCCTTGCTTGCTGACACAGAACATCGCCATCTGGTTGTCTGAATCAGAATCGACTGGTTCCGCAGGTTGTGCTAAAAATCCCAGAGAGCGTAAGCAATGGCTCAGAGCTCTAGGAAATTGATCTGCTGGAGGCTCACCAAAGCCGACCACAGATCCTGAGTGAGATGTCACTGCAATGGGCCCCCCATCCCAACTTGGAGGCATCTGTGGTGAGAACTCTCAGAGTCAGGGCCTGGAAGGGCATTCAACAGCAGGTTCCGTGGCTGTTGCCACCAGCCCAATGATTCAGCAAGGAGACGGGTATGATCACTCTGTCCGGCAGGCACCCCATCACCTGAGACCACTGGGAGCAGAGGGTCCACTGGGCTGGACGCACGTGGAGACGGGTGTCGGTTGTGACATGCACAGTCAAAACCATGTGCCCCAGGATGTGCAACATGAGCTGGGCAGAGGCCAAATTTCCGGCCCTGAACCTCCCTTGTGAGGGCTGCTAGGCGCCGGGCCCTGTCGAGGAGAAGAAAGGCCCTGTCCTGGACCGTGTCTGGCAGTGCCCCCATGAACTCCAGGTGTTGGGTCAGCAGCAAGTGGGTCTTGGGGTAGTTGATGATGAACCCCCGATGTTCCAGGGTGAGAACGGTGCAGTGTGCCGCCTGCTGAACTTTGATGGTGGTGCTGCCCTTGACAAATCAGTCGTCCAGGCTGGGGAAGACAAAACACCCCCGCAATCACAGGTAGGCAGCGACCACTGCCAAAGCATTTAGTGAACAATTTGGGGCCAAAGCCAGGCCAAAGGGCAGAACCCTGTACTGATAATGGCATCCTCTGATGATGAAGCGGAGGTACTGCCGGGGTGGCACAGATGGATGAGGATGTGCATTTACACATCTTTGAGATCTAAGGAGCATAGCCAATCTCCCTGCCAGAGGTAGAGCAGCAACTTTCCAAGGGAGAGCATTTTGAACTTCTCCTTCACCAGGAGCCTGTTGAGATCTCAAAGATCCAGAATAGGGCGAAAGCCACCAGTCTTCTTGGGAACCAGGAGTTGGCCAGGAGCCTGATGAGCTCTCACTGGAGTAGGTCTCAGCAAAGGGGAGTCATTGGAAACTCCCCTGGAAATAACTGAGGCAGCGTTTGATCGAAATGGAGGTGGCAACCCTCCCCCACCACCTGCAGGGCCCAGGGGTTGGTGGTGATGCTGGACCACCGGCTGGCATAAAACACCAGATGCCCCACCCTGTGCGCTGTGGGGCTAGACCTTTCGGGAGAGAAGAGGCTATGCCCAAGAAATCAAAAGCCCCCTCCAGGTTGCGGCTGGGGTGCCATCTGGGGCTTGGGGGCCTTAGGCTTACGTGAGCTTTGCCCCTGTTCCCTGGCCTGCTTGCCCTGTTGGGGAGCTGTGAAGGCTGGGTACTGGGGGTAGTTTCCATAAGCCTTCCTCTTCTTCGGGGAAAGAGGCTTTTCCCTCAAAGCCTTCTATTGAGAAGGGTCAGCTGCCTTTTTGGGGAGCCTGGTCCTGGTCAGGAACTTTGACTCCAGCTCAGCGGCCTTCAGTCATGGGCTTACCGATGAGTTTTTCCCCCCAGTAGTGGACATCAATTAACTTATCCTGAACCAAATGCTCCATATCGAAGGACTGTGGCCAGGCCTCACAGCAGCTACTCTGGCCACAGACTCAAAGCTGTCATAGGCCACACAAGTGATAAACTTGGAGCACTCCTTGACAATCAGCCAATCAGCAGACTGCAGGGGCTCTGCCACAGCCACCACACAGAGAGGAGCCGCTTTTGAATCCAGATGCTCCTCACTCTGTTGTCCATTATTTATAAGTACTCCAGTTCCCCATTTCACTATATGTTGTGTCTTGACTAGATTGTAAGCTCTGATGGGCAGGGACTGTGTCTTACATCTATATGTACAACACAGTGTATGCCTTATAGCACCATACAAAAAAATAGTAGTAGTAGAAGTAGGAGGCTGTCCCCAAGATTAACCTCCCCCAAAAGCAGGCAACCTAGGTGCCTGGCCATGCCAGCCCCTCTGAACCATGACCAGCTTGAGGAGCAAATGCATCTAAAAGCTCAGAACTGTGGCTCAAGTAATGGATACCCACATATACCGTGCAAACCTTTGGGGTCCAGGAATTTCAGGGGGAGAGGGCTCACTTTCTGGCAGCCTCAAGGCAGGCCAACCCAGCTCCACCTCCTTTCCTTTTTCTGGCTCTGTCTTTTCATCATGTACCCTTATTTCTCCTCCTCCACCCCCCCCCCCCCCACCAAAACCCAGATCAGGACCGGGTATGAGAACACCTACCAGAAAGCTGGGGGAAGTCAAAACCGTTCCTCCGACCCATGCAGGAAGGCACAAGAACCCACAACAACCAGTTAGCGCTGACAATGTAGGCAACTCAACTGACAGTAGGAAGGGAGAGGAATAAACTACCCCAGGGAGGCACAAAGTCTCACCCATTTACTGAAAAGGGGCCAGTGAAACCACCGCTTACCCCAAACAGGGCAACATGGGACCCACGCCCCCAAATGGGAAACCGAGGGACTTGTGCCATGGAGTGGTCACTGAAAGAAACAGACTAAGTTTAAAGGATCTGACCCCACGTAGTATGGCAATTCCAAGGTATTGAATTCCGGGACGGAGGATGACCAAGACAAGGCATCTTAGCTGTAGAACAGAGACAGCTTGTCTAGAAGCCAGGGCAGCAGACTCTCGACCATTCCATGCACTCAGGGAAACGCCCCACCAGACGCACCACAACAGGAATCCGAAGCCCCCCTACAAAGGCAAAATTCCTGCAGCCCCCCCCCCCTGTAAGGCTCCATCTAACTGCCAATAAAAGGAAGGAAGGTCGGGAATCTGATACTACGCCAGTGGGCCCCCACCTCACCTGGAGGCCACCCATAGCCAAGCAGGGCATGAAACCAATCGCGAGCAAAGCGCCTGTCCTGATGTCAGACAAGCCACTGTAAGCAATGCTCCCTCCACCCCGAGAGAGCAGCTCATTGTCTTGTGAAGAGTTAAGGCAGGATGACTGTCCACCAGCCCCTCACTACCAGCCACTCTGTTGCCAATATACCACTAAGGCAAAATGCCACAAGCACAAGGCCCTAGTCCTATCCCAGCCAGGCAATGCCTAACCCAGAGGAGGGAATTGGTCCTAGACAAGACAATGCGCCAAGTAGCCCCCTGGATCATCTTGGTAAGACAGGACCAAAGGAAGACTGCCCAGCCCTATCGTTGAGGTACCAGGGGGAAAGGTGACCCACTCCTGGCCAGGGAAGCAACAGCTGGGATCCGACTCCAGTCTCCTGGGCATGGTGCGTTGCCCGAAGCACTAGGGTTTTTTTCTTTTTTACCTGAAGAGCATTACCATTGCTATATAAACTGTTGCTAGGAGTCTGTGGTTAGACCCCCAAATAAGGGTAGGCCAGCACACGCTACTGCGGCCTTTTATTTCTTGGTTTTCTTTTTTTTTTTTCTGGACAATGCAGTTTGGGATGCAGGCAAGTGTTCCAAGAGGCCACTGCTCCCGCCAAGCTGCCCTGAGCACGCCAAGCCCAGCACAACTGTTTTGCACACTGATAGTCAAAAACAAAGGAAGAAAGGCAATACAGTGGCAGCCAAGCCCCAGACGTACTGGCTAAGACAGCGTTGACGCCAGGGTGAACGTGGTATCTTGGAACGTGTGGCCTTAGTGGGCCCAGGTTCCATTCGCTGCCATCCTAATCTGCAGAGCCGACAGAATAGCACAGATTCCCATGCAGTGCTATGTTCCTCCCCTCCTCTCCAGCGGGCCAACACTAAGGCAGCTTTCCACCGCCAATGGTCTCTGCTGCCCCAATCTCCGGCGGCAGGGCTGTTTGGTTTTTTGTTGTTGGATATTTTTTTTTTAAACTGCATGCCCATAGCCACCAGAGAGAGACTCCTTGCCTGGGCCACTCCCCATATCTTGGAAAGGAAAACAAGTGTGGATCGCCAGCTACACACCTCCAAGGCCAAAAGCCACCGGAGGGGGGAGGGGGGGGGAGGAAGACCCATATTAGTTGCATTTTTTTTGTAAACTCTTAATGTACCCGAGGAAGAGTACATGGGTGGGGGAGGAATACGGCACCACTGGGTTCTGCACCCCAGGCAGTGTAGGTTGTCTCTGCCACCCAACGCCCTCCTCATCAATCCAGACTGCACAGGGTTAGACAATCTTCATCTGCTGGAGACTGAGAAACACTGGCCTGAGGACGTCTGCACAGGACCCTTATGGGGTCACATCATCAAGCGAGTTTTGATCTCAGTCTCCATCTGCTGGTAGGTGTGCATATCCCACGTGCATATCCCACTTGCATATCCTACACGTCTGGACTGAATGGACAATGAGGAAACTGGTGTTGTCATATTAAATTCTGTAAGGCATGATATTGCACATGGACTTAACTTTTGAACTACAAAAATCTATAGCTCTCCTTAATGTACCATTAAACTCATTTTCAAACAAACGACAACTGAAGAAATACAGAAAAACAAGCTGCATACCTTTTTCCAAAACAATGTTATGAGTATGTTTAATTGTGATAAGGTACTCCAGGATGTGTCATACTGAGATAATACCCCTTCCTCAACCACTGAAGGCACTTTCAAAGAAACAAAACTCACCCAATACATGAAATGGATAGCATACCAATGCACACACCTGCTGTGCCCTAGTATTTAATTACAATCCACGCAAAAAGTAGGAATGGATGTAAATTAAAATTCATCTGTATACAATATGCTCTCTCAAAGTGACCATTTGTATAAACATGCTCAGAGTGTGAAAGTTGACAAAATCCCTAGTGTCCCTGTACAAAACTCAGATTATGGTCCTGAACTATTAAACACAGCACTACTTATCCAATGAAAGTTTTGCAGCTTATAATTTAACTACACTCAGCATGCCATACTTTTATTTGTTCAGCTTAAAAATGTCAAGAAAAATATTTACCTGCAAATGAAAAATGTGCTGCTGAAGAGCACTACAAAGCGTTGCAGGCTGGAGTGCTGAGAGGCTTTGGAGCTTGTTCCAATCAATTGAAATTTCCACCACATCTCCTAGATTAAGCTTGAAGAGGGAGGGGGAAAAAGGGAAGAGGAGTAAGTGAAATTTATCATAACATTACAATTTAGTCATATTCCAGTCTGGGCAAGACCACCACATACAAAAGGATGCATTTTAATCATACCTGATAATGTCCTTTCCTTCAATCCTGCTAGATCAGTCTAGACAAGTAGGCTATCCTCCTTTGACAGCAGGAAGAGGCAGACTTGAGCATCTTTTAATTATGTCACCAGGAGGTACAAGTGGTATGAAAAAGTCTTGCATAGGTAGTGCCGAATTGGCAGTTTTTTAGCTGTTTGGATCACAGGGACAAAATGCGTTATAATTTACAACCCCTTCTGCATGCCCATTTTCTTCCCTTTTGCACAAATCTAACAAATTTGCCATGAATTGAGCATTCTTTTATGATCGTTTAATACCCATGCTCATTTGGTTGTGAACCTGTGTACAAAGATGCAATGTGTGCCCAAAAAAGTTGGGTTTCCTGTTCCATGTATGTTGGCAATGTGCATATTTTCTTCTTAATTTCATTAGGTAGCTCTGAAAAGAGCTGTTTTTTTCGTTGGTGGCCATTAGTACTTGATGGGCCAAGCTCTTGCTCTCTTTCTCACCAGACGACATTTGTCTGGCATGGAGTGGACCAGTTTGACTAGGTGTTCTCGCATTGTGATGCAATTCCAGGCAGCAATCAGTGACTCAATCAGTTCTTGCTTGGTCTGCGGCTGCTTCTTGGTGATCTCAACTGATACCTTGTACCAAATATTCTTAACTGGGTTGAGAACAGTGATTGAGCTGGCCAGTCAATGGTCTGAACTCAGTTTATTTTCTTCCAGTCAGTGACAGTTTTCACTCGGTGGCAAGGTGCATTTTCATCCTGGAAAAAGTATCTGCCAGGAAACAGTTACTCAGCTGATGGCAGCATTCTTATGTATTTTGCTGCATTCACCATCCCGTCAGCAATATGAAGTCTTCAAACACCACTGGCTGCCATGCATCCCCATATGACAACACCTTGGTTGGATGCTTCAGAGAGATATTCAAACACTCTGGTTTGTACTCTTCATGAAGAAACCTCCTCACATAGGTTTTGCCCTGGCCACCCAAAATGCAGAACGTGCTTTCGTCGCTGAACAGAACTTTCTCCCAGTCAGGCTTGCTGCATTTTGAGTACTTGAATGCCTGCTCAATGCATCTCTTCTTCTGTTCCACCGTTAGTAGCTGCTTCCTCCACTCCTTACAGCCTCTCAATCCGTACTCTAAGCATAATCTTCTCACAGTGGAAGTGCAGATTGCAACAAAACACTTCTCCTTCCATTCCCGCAGAGGTTCAGGGGAGGTTAGCTTGCAGTTGTCAAGAGATGTCCTTATCAAAGCCCTGCTGTTCCTCATGGTTGACTTTCTAGGCTGACTGCTAAGATATCGGTCCTGCGTATTTCCCATCTCCTTATGCTTCTGTAGAATGCGGACAATCGTGTTCTGATTACAGCTAATCTTTGCTGCAATTGCAAGCTGGAATATCCCTCTTCATGCAAAACCACCATCCGGACCCAGTCATCCTTTGATAGAAAATACCACCTCTTCACCACACCAGGCCATTCAGCATCAAGTGCGATATACACCAGTTGATCCACATGAAATTCAAACCCTTGTACCGCCAAAATACCATGCACTGATTGGCTATCAATATGACTTCCTATTGGCTGATGAAGCACAGTATTCTATTGGTTCATTCCAATCCCGCTTTGATATAGCATCTGGTTGATCGTACTGGGACATAGTTTCCTCATGAGAGTGATACAAAAGTTTACAGACAAGTAATTTTGCATGCAGAAATGGCTGTCGAATTAAATTTGAAACAGAGCAGTACATAAGCAGCCAGCATTCTGCCACAGAATTTGGAAAGCTTGTCAAAATAAAGCTGAGAATAGCTTGATCATGCAGCCTATGCAAGACTTTTGTACACCACTGTATACCACTAGCGTAGCACTGAAAAAAGTCAAAGATAAAATTAAGCCTTAACTGCTAATTGTCTTTCCTTGAGAATCTCCAATCCAGTCCCACTGCAGATGGGTAGTCATGCCTGTCCAGCACCTTGGAGACTGAACATGTCAGATCTGTGACCTCAGCAAACTTGGGTAGCTGGTAGCCCCTCCCAGACCCCAGTAGCCTAATGACAAAGCAGACAGAGAAGAGGAGAAAAAAATCCCACATGCAACCTGCAACACCAGGCCTGTATTTAAGGAAAAAAAAAAACATCTTTAAGAAATAACCAAATGAGTCCCCTTAAAGAGAGCACAAAAATCCCCCTTGCGAGGAAAGGAGGCCCCAACATGCACCAAACTGCCCAAGGGACCTAACCTACCTTCTGTCCGGGAGCCTTCCTGGTTCTCCCAATTACCTCACCTTTTTTTTTTCCTTAATGGACTACGGTCACTTACCTCTGCGCTCCTTTGACTGTTCCTCAATGACTTATTGATGTACTTCTTCGAGGTCTGGGTATAGCAGTCTGAAATAAACAGAACCAATCATTTAGCAGTGGGACAGGGACTGAACCGCAGATACTCAAGGAAAGACAATTAGCAGGTAAGGCCTAATTTCACCTTCCTTATCGTATCCCTCCAGTCCTGTCCCAACACGAATGGGATGTAACATAGCAGTACTAGCCTTGGGAGGGACCAGGGAGCCCAGCCTGAATCACCACCGTGCCAAATTTTGCATTCCTCACTGCTTACACATCCAAGCGATAATGCTTTACCAAGATATGCAGGGATGCCCATGTTGCGGCTCTGCAGATATCCGCCGGTAGGATCAAGCTCTATTCTGCCCATGAAGCCGCTTGTGCCCTTGCTGAGTGGGCCCGGAACCCCACAGGCACCGCTTTATGCTTGAGCAGGTAAGCCGAGGCAATCATCTCCCTCGCCCACCGAGAAATGGAAGCCTTGGAAGCTGCCTCCACCTTGCGAGGGCCTCCAAACAGGACAAACAACAATCAGTCTTTCTGAAATGATCTGTTTTCAAGTAACGCCGGAAGTGGTGATGTACATCCAGAAGCCACAAAAGAGGTTCCGAATGGGAACCTCCCTCGCGCAAAAATACCAGGAGGGTAACCGGCTGATTCACATGGAATACATGGAGTGGAGGAGTGGCCTAGTGGTTGGGGCAAGGTACTTCAGGACGGAAGGTCGGGGGTTCAAATCCCACTAGAGCAGCGTTTTTCAACCACTGTGCCACGGCACACTAGTGTGCCGTGAGATATTGTCTGGTGTGCCGTGGGAAAAATTCCAATTTCATCCGTAACATGTGGCCTCGGCTCACAAATTAGGGTTGCCAACCGGCCGGTTTTCAGCCGGCCTGGCCGGTTTTTCCATGGCCAGGCCGGCTGCCAGCACAGTTGTAAAACCGGCCATTGAAAAGCCGGTTTTTTGCTCTGGCCGCAAGATCGGGAGCGGCCCGAGCAAAAAACCGGCTTTTGTGCCGAAGTCCGCGGCGCGAACGCGATCGCGATTTCCTATAGCAGTGCAGCCGCTGGTTCTGCTTTGTACAGAGCAGCGGCTGCACTACACTTACATTGAAAAGTAAAGAGAAACTGTGTCAGGAGCCTTCCGATCATGCAGAGCCCGAGGAAGTGATGTCATGGGGGCGGGCTCCTCACAGGCTGTCTTTCCTTTTCAAATTAACTTTAGCTGCAATAAAGTTAATTTGAAAAGGAAAGACAGCCTGTGAGGAGCCCGCCCCCATGACATCACTTCCTCGGGCTCTGCGATGACCGGAGGGCTCCTGACACAGTTTCTCTTTACTTTTCAATGTAAGTGTAGTGCAGCCGCTGCTCTGTACAAAGCAGAAGCAGCGGCTTGGGCAGAGGGGGTGTGTGTGTGTGTGAGTGAACCAGCAAGGGGGGGGGGGGGGGTGTGTTAGAGAACAAGAAAGGGGGGGGGGGAGTGTGAGTTAACAAGCAAGGGGGGGGGGGGAGTGTGAGTGAACCAGCAGTGGAGGGGGGGGTGGTGTTAGTGAACCAGCAAGGGGGGGGGGCGATGGTTTTAGTTAACCAGCAGGGGAGGGGGGGTAATTGAGTGATTGAACCAGCAGGAGGGGTGAGTAAGTGACAGGGGGTGGGTGAGTGAACCAGCAGTGGAGGGGGGGTGTGGTGTGAGTGAACCAGCAGGGGAGGGGGGTTGGTGTGAACCAGCAGGGGAGGGGGGTTGGTGTGAGTGTTTGATTCCTATTCAAGAGAATTACTTTATATATAGTCAATATAGGCACAGAGGTAAATTTTTTTTAACATTTTCTAATGGTGGTGTGCCTCGTGTTTTTTTTCATGAAAAAAGTGTGCCTTTGCACAAAAAAGGTTGAAAAACACTGCACTAGAGGACAGCAACCTTGGGCCGGAAGGACTGGGGTTTCTAGTCCCACAGGTGCTCCTTGTGGTCTTGGGCAAGCCACTTAACCCTCCATAGCCCATGTTCCCTGTAAAATAGTTATCTCCAAGTTATAATGCCCTGTTCAATGTAATTTCAGTTTGTTAAATGTAAACCACACTGATGCAGAATAGCACGGTATATAAGAGAATTAAAATAAATAAAATAAATATAGAGATCACCTTTGGCGGAACTGGCCAAGGAAAGATGGAACTGGCCACAGTACAACCTTTTCTTTAAAAATGGAAAAGAAAGGTTCCCGGCAAGATAAGGTTTGCAACTCCGAAATCCTCCTGGACGAACAGATAGCTACCAAAGACCGCTTTCAAGGTCAAGTCCTTCACCGAGCACTTGGTCAACGGCTCAAAATGTGTTGTGGTCAGTGCCAAAAAAGCACCAAATTAAAGTTCCATGTGGGAACTATCAACCTCAACTGGGGTCGAACCTGACTTATGGTCCGAAGGAAACGCACCATGTCTGGATGGGCTGCTAGAGATTTTCCCTGCACTTTCCCCCAGTAACACGCCAAGGCTGCCACTTGCACCCGCAGGAAATTACACAAGCCTTTTTCCAGCCCAGCAGCTCCAGGAGGGGAACCTCCAGGGGTCCCAATCCCCGGTCTAATCACCAGCTCTCAAATAGCTTCCAGACCCTAATGTAAGCTAGCGAAGTGGAACGCTTATGCACCTTCAGCAGAGTCGAAATGACTGTGCCCGAACAGCCCTGCTTAATTAGCCATGCCCTGTCAAGAGCCATGCCGTAAGCGAGAATCAATCCACCAGCGGCATCAGGACTGGTCCCTGCACCAGCAGGTCCCTTCTGTTCAGGAGCCACCAGGGGTCGTCCATCAGCAACCTGACGAGATTGGCATACCATGGTGTGTGCAGTCAGTCCAGTGCTATCAGGATAATCATCCCTCTGTCAGCCTCGATCCGCTGCACCACTCGCCTTATCAAGGCCCATGGTGGGAACACAAAGCAGACCTGCCTCCGGCCAAGGTTGCACCAGGGTGTCAAGACTCTCCGACATCCATTCCTTGTGTCTGCTATAGAACAGACTTGCCTTTGCGGATGCAAGGGTTGCCATGAGGTCCATGACTGGAGGGTCCCAGCGGCGAGCCAGCTGCGCAAACACCTCGTCATTTAGTGTCCACTCGCTGGGATCCACGTGTACTCTGCTGAGGTAGTCAGCCACCACGTGTGCCGCCAACAGTGTCCACCACCCATGCCAGCAATGGGGTGACTTCACTTTCCAACTGGACACTGCCTGTGCCCTTGTCTGTTGATATACACCACAGTAGCGACGTTGTCCGAGAACACATACACTGCCTTCCCTCGAAGAAGATCCATGAAGCTCTGGAAGGCCAGGGCCACCGCTCGTATCTCCAGCCTGTTTATGGCCCAGGTGGACTCCTCTGCCAACCAGCTGCCCTGTGCCACCTGCAACTGACAGTGGGCATCCCAGCCTGCCAGGCTGGCATCTGAAATAGGGCGATCCACCTCTGCAATTCCAAGGGCATCCCTGCTAACAATTTCTCAGGCCTCAGCCACCAGCGGAGTGTTATCTTGACCTCCCCCAGGCAAGGCAGTCGCTTCTCCAGCAGGTGATGTTGGGCTGACCATCTCTTCAGGAGGGACTTCTGTAGCGGTCTCATATGTGCCGGAGCCCAAGGCACCAGCTTGATTGTTGCTGCCATCGAGCCCAGGACTGTAGGTAACGCCAGCCATTGGAGCCAGTGTCTGTAAGAACCTGATATGTAATTGCAGCTTGTTCATCCACTCTAAGGGCAAAGAGACTTGCTCTCTTGTGTCTGAAACTGAGCTCCCAAGTAAATCAACTCCTGTGCTGAGCTCATGTTGCTCTTGGCTGCATTGATCACCCAGTCCAGGCTCTGAAGGAACTCGACCACCCGAGCAGTGGCCCTCACACTCTTCTCTGGACTTTACCTGTATTAACCAATCGGCCAGGTGAGTGTGCACCAGAATTCGTTCCTTTCGCAGAGCAGCCGCTGCCACTACCACGACCTTGGTAAAGGTCCTGGGCACAGTTGCTAGGCCGAATGGCAGCGCAGTAAACTGAAAATGCCCCATACGTACCACAAATCTTAGGAATGCTGATGCTCCTACCGAATCGGAATATGCAGTTCGACTTCCGTGAGGTCCAAGGACGTAAGGAACTTTCCTTCTCTGACGGCCACAATCACCGACCTCAGTGTTTCCATGTGGAAGCACGGGACTCTGAGGCAACAATTCACGTGCTTAAGATCCAGAATGGGTCAAAAAGAATCCTCCTTTTTGGGGACCATGAAGTAGATGGAGTACCAACCGGAGCCGAATTGGCTTTGTGGCACTTCTGTGACCGCCCGCAATTGTACCAACCTCTGCAGGGTGTCCCGCACCACCTGGAACTTGTGAGGTGCTCTGCAAGGGGATGCAGGAAGCTTTCCCTTGAGCGGTCAAGCAAACTCAAGGGCTAAACAAACTCTGCTCTACACAAACCACCTAGGACACATCACTTAACCACAAGACCAATGATAAAACCCAAACCACCACCTTTTGACCTCCGGCCATGGACCAACAACTCTTCCACAACACTACACACTAACTATACACATTTATGTCATACTCCCATGACACTGTACATAGTTAATTGTGTTACTGACCTACCTCTCCCTCTAACATGTTTAAGCATTTGTGGTACGCTGGTTAAATGTTCTATGTATACTGTTGAATTATATTGTAAACCGCCTTGATTGAATAAGGCGGTATAAAAATATGGTTAGTTAACTAACCAACCAACCCTCCTTGATAACCTCCAGGACCCACTGGTCAGAGGTGATCTGGGCCCAGGTGGAGTAAATTCGCACACAGTCTTCCCCTTATGGGAACCAACTTCACCTGGAGTCACCTCGCCTTGCCTAATTGCTATTTCTTGTTGGAGGTGGAAGTGGAAGGGAAGAACCCCCTCCCTGCTCCCCGGAAGCCTTGAAAAGGCTGACCTCTTGAGGGAAATTTTCTTCTCTGGTAGGGTGCAAATCAAGTAGACCTGAAGCAATGGAAGTCCCGTGCTTGCCCTCGACCCTCTGCTGGTGACTGCCCCGGCTTCTGCTTGTCTTCTGGGAGTCTACCACACTTGGACTCTCCCAAGTTCTTAACCAACTTCTCCAGAGCCTCTCCGAACAAGAGCTTCCCCTTGAACGGGAGCCTGCTCAAGCACGATTTGGAGGACCTGTCTGCCGACCAATTCCGGAGCCACAAGTAACTGCACACAAAGACCACCGCAGCCATGCTTCATGTTTGACACCTAAACAGGTCATAGAAAGCATCCGCCAAGTAGGCCACCCCCAACTAGCTTAGCCACTTCCGGAGGAGTTGGGCCAGGCTCCCCTAACTCCTCCTGGAAACCTTGTGCCCAGCATAGACATGCACATGCCATAACCACCCCACACACCGAAGCCTGCAGGGAAGCCGTGTTAATGTTGAAGGCTTACTTCAGCAAGGTCTCCAGCTTCCTGTCCTGGATATCCATGGGGCCAAACTGCCCTCCACCAAGATGGTGATATTTTTGGTCACTGCCAGAACTGCTGTGTGCACCTTGGGAGAACAGAACGGGTCTCTCTTGCTTGGGGAGTGGGTAGATGCATGCCATCGTCAGAGGAGCATGGATGACTGCATGCCTCTACCCACTCCCCAAGCAAGAGAGAGACCTGTTCTGCTCTCCCAAGATGGACACAGCAGTCCAGCCTCTGGAACCTCCCATTCACCTAGGATCATCTGTCTGCAATGCACGGGAAACGCTGTCTGCAAGTTCCTGACTACCTGGAAGAAAGGATCTTCCAGAGGTTCCTCCTCCACCTGAGGCCCTGTAGCCATATTGAGGGTCCCCCTCCTGGAACCACAAGCTAGACAAGTTGGTCTGGTGGGCATCTTTTGTTGTTTTTTGCTCACAGGCCCTAATCAAGGGCTCCTCACAAAAAGGAACACCCCCAGCTCTCTTGAAGGAAGACCACCAACACTCACCGCTGCTGCAGAACACAGCCTCTGTGCCGCGGAAAAGAAAAAAAAAATGGCCTCCCTTGAGTTTTCCCACCTAAACAAGAGGAAGGGCAGGGTTTCCTAACATCTGGCCTCCCCCTCCCCCAAAACAATAAAACACTGCTTTAAAAGAACCCCAGGAGAGAGGGGGTGTCCGACGCATCGCTCAGCCTCCTGTCTGCTTCAGCAGCCGCAGAAAAACCCCAGAGGAGCAAGCACAATTAAAATTACCGAGTTATGCCAAAGTGCACCGCTCAGCTTGCCCGGAAGCTTCAGTGGCCATGACGCTATGGGGGGGGGGGGGAGGACTACCTGGAGTGAACAGTTCGCAATGCTCAGCCTGAAGCAAGCTGCGGCAGCCGCAGGCTCAACTGGAAGTGAGAGGTACCTTAAGGGATCAATTTACTCAACTTTCTTTTTCTCACTTCACTGGAAGTGAGAAGGGCCATTCAGGACACGATTCCCCTCAAGCCGGGAAGCCAGGTCTTAGGCATCTGTGCTCAGCCAGGAGGCCCCTCTCCTCGCTGTGAGTAGGTAAAGCACAGTTACTTACCTGTAACAGGTGATCTCTGGGAACAGCAGGAATAAGTCTTCACATATGGGTACGTCGGTACCGACGGAGCCTGCGCGGGAACGCTCCCCAGCGTCCAATCAGAAAGCTTTTGGGAGCATCCCTCAGCGCCTGCGTGCTGCCTTCCCGCCTTTCCAACTGTCTCTCCTCAGTTGAGTTTTATAGCTAAGACAAAGAGAAAGAGGAAAGGAAAGATAGAGAGATACAACTCCTAGGGGAGGTGGGTGGGTTGTGAAAACTTATTCCTGCTGTTCCCAGAGATCACCTGTTACAGGTAAGTAACTGTGCTATCTCCAGGAACAAGCAGGAATGAGTCTTCACATATGGGGACTCCCAAGCTAAGATGCCTGGAGCCCTAGCATGTTGGGAATTGAAACATGCTACACCTCATATGGCCAGGCATCCTGAGGATGGAGGGTAGGAGTTGAAAAGAGAGAGGAGCTGTAGAAAAAATAGCTAACCTAAAATAGGACTACAGGTAATGAGTCCTTGTATGTATGATAATCATCATGAAATATATTGAAATGAACAATCACAATATGAACCTCACCTACTGGATTGCAGGAAGTAGAGAGGCAGATGGAGTCTACTGGGGATCCAGTAGAGGAATCTTCAAGGTGACCTCACTGAAGTGAAGGTGAAGGTCAAAAACTGGAAGTGACAGGTGACCCCAGGATTCAACTGGGGTAGTACAAAAACGG
This sequence comes from Ichthyophis bannanicus, assembly GCA_033557465.1. Taxonomy (NCBI): domain Eukaryota; kingdom Metazoa; phylum Chordata; class Amphibia; order Gymnophiona; family Ichthyophiidae; genus Ichthyophis; species Ichthyophis bannanicus. Next base: position 343,461,756 of record CM066037.1, read on the forward strand.
TAGGTCTTTAATGGGAAGCTTTATGAAAAAAGCTGAAAACTCTTTTGGCTACAGAGTTAATCATAGTTAGGAGCAAAAGAGGAAGACTGACCGATTTGGACAACTGGCCTAGTTCTTGGGGGAAGAAGGGGTATGGGAGAAACCCTGTATGCCCAGGAAAGGACAGATGTCTGAGGAGTTAAAAACCTCAGATCTACTGAAGATCCACCATGTCTTTCCTAAGTGATGAGAGGTAGGAAGATATTGGGGTATGGAGCTTCAGGGATACCTGAACCTAGGGTTATGGTAAGAGCTGTCAGCACCACAGCAGTGGTTGTGTGCATAATAGTCTAACATACTGTGGAATAGAATGAACATGTGCAAGCCCACTGTCTGGAACATACAGGAAGGAAAAAACCTTAATGAGCACAGACAGTTAGAAAGATAAGTATGTAAATACATAATTACCTATAAGGAAGTATCTCGACATATTTATTTATTTTATTTTATATATTTAACTGTATTTATATCCCGCTTTTCACCGTGTCAAAGCAGCGTAAATATATGTGTGTATGTGTAGATATACAGTCAAACCTCGGTTTTCATTTGCCCCGGTTTTCATACGCTTCGGTTTTCAACGTCTTTTTTGACTGAGATTTTGTCCCGGTTATCATACATCGCTTCGGTTTTCAACGTCTTTTTTGACTGAGATTTTGTCCCGGTTCTCGTACATCGCCTCGGTTTTCATAAAATACAGTACTGTAAATACATACACCCTCGCGCTGCACACCGTTCTGTATACACTGCCAGAACGCCCGCCCGGTCCCGGCAGCACTGCCCCCCGGCCTCACCTATCGCCAGCGTGATGAGAAGTGAAAGCCAGCTGAGCACGTAAATGAAACACATCCTCGAGCCTGGTCAGAGTTAGAGAGGCAAGGATTGTGCGGAGAGGAAGGCCCCGATCTCATCCACCGCCTGCCCGTTCTCTGGAGCACCCCCTCAGGCTCGGAGGTAGCAGGGAAGAAAAGCTGTCAACGTAAGCAGGAGATGTTGCATGAATGTGGGAGGCAGTTCTTTCTCTTGCAGGGTACGTCTGAAGCTATATCATTAAGATTTTCTGCCATTCTGAAGCATTGAGCAGATAATGTAAAGGTATTTTAATGGGCTGAATCCAATGTGATTCCGAAGAGAGCTGGGCACAGCAGCTTGTCAGGGGTGGCTAAGGCCTGATGCTAACATACTGTACAGTACAGTACTGTACTTAGCTTGCTTTCAGTGATGTTAAATGTTCATTTATCCATTTCATTAGTCATTTATATTTACTTCTCATTGTTTTCTGTATGTAAAAATATAGTTATTCTCTATAAAATGTATGTTTTGTTAATATTTTTGGGTGTCTGGAATGGATTAATTGGATTTACATTATTTCTTATGCTAAATATTGCTTCAGTTTTCATACGTTTCGGTTTTAGTCAGACTTTTTCGAACGGATTAATCATGAAAACCGAGGTTTGACATATTATATATATATATATATACACACACACATGTTTATGGCGAGGTGCAGGGGGCATAACATATGCACAGATGGCTGACAGACATATGTATCTAAAGAATGTATATAGACATATGTACATATATGAATATATAGGTCTAAAGATAAATGTCTGCAATTAAGCAGACAGAGATATGTCTATAGGAAGCTTCACATGGAGGATGTGAAGAGGAACGATTCATCTAACAAGAAGGTGGAACCTTCTTGAGAAGATATAGAGAATCTGTTCTCTCTGGTTAAGATGGAGCAGGAATGCTATCCAGTGAAATAACCAGGATGGTTGCGTGGAAAAACAGAGGATAATATCAGTCTGTAAACAGCAAGTCCTGAGTTCGGTAGAACTCTAACATGGTGAATGGACAGAAAACGCAGAGGATGAGATACCAGGTAGACCCACTTGAGGGACAAGGGGGGGGGGGTATCATGCGTTGTTTAGTTAAATATGTGCTGTCCATGAAGGATTAGGATACCATGAGGACAAGCTGCAAGGAAAAAGAGCATATTTCCTGTAGGAATTGGGTAATTCTTTAGACTGTCACGTAGAGAAGGCTTATGTCCTTTATTAAAAGGAAATAGAAGGGTGTAAAGAACCCTTACAGTTATGAGGAATGAGTGAGGAAGCCTTTTTTCAACCATATAGGATAGTAATTAGAGAAAAAATCCCCATGCTCTCTAGCAAGGGCCCATAGTGGAAAGCTTCTCAGTAGGATTGCAGAGAGCATTATGCAGGAGAATTGGGAAATAAAACTGGCTGTTGGAGAAAACCAGCTGCCACTTCAACTATGCTGCCAACTCCAGGGATTTGGAGATGGCAGAAAAGAAGCAATAAGGATTACCCAAGATAGATGAGGACTATCTTGGAAGCACTACTATGGTTAGACAAAAAGTAGTGGAAGACAAGACTGGAACTTGTAGAAAAGTACCAGTAGTCCAATCACTGGAACTCCTGCATGGGCAGCTGCTGAATGGAACAGCAGAGAGAATCTTTCTGTTTTTAACAGAGAGAACAGACAGAACAATAGGAGAAAACCCTGATCATGTCTGATAAGCTGCCCAAATGAAAGAAGGGAGGTTACTCCAGAGAAAAAAAACCTCTACACTGGAAAGGAAAGGAAGACTAGAAAGGCTAAGAAAGCCTTCCAGTGGTATGGTACCACTCTTACAGGGGAAGGCCTGAAAAAGAGGAGCTGAAGGGAGACTTGCCATATGGTAAAAGTCTGTAGAAGGAAAAAATTCATGGTGGTACAGAAAAACTATCATGAGATAGTTGGCAAACCTCTCTTCATGGTAGGAAGAGGAGGAAAACCCTGTGATCCATAGACATGAATATCCTGACAGCTCAGCATACCTAAGAGCAAGTGGATGTCCTGGAAACAGGAATCCATGTGTAGAGTTTTAAATGAAAAAACAGTGAAAAAACTTCTACTGAGAAGAAGTGAACTGTAGGCTATAGAGATTAATTAGAACCCTATTGAGGGTTAATTTTCCTGGCTTGGGTTTGGACTCTTCAGACCAGGGCGAGGTTTCCCTTGTTTGGGAACATCTGTATGATGGGCAGGAGAAGAATAAAACCTTCTTCTTTTAGGGAAAGAAGGTTTGGTAGGGCATTTCCTACCTACTGGGGAAGGAGAAGGCTTAGGATAGCCCTCAGAAACAGGGAAGTCAGTGGAGCAATGAGCAACCTGACGTAAAGACTCCTTATTGAAGAGAATTTCTCCAGTACAAGGAGTATTACCCAGTCTTTGTTGTGCCCATCTGTTCAAGTCTGAAGCTTGGAGCCAGGCTCTACGTCGTGCTCCTATGGCTATAGCAGAGGTTCTGCTAACAGACTCAAAAGAGTCTATCTAGGGAAGCACGAGAAAGAAACCAAGAGATATTTTGGCTATGACTAAGAAGTAAGGAATAGTCTGCAGCCTTGGGCTCTGATAGAAAAGGAGTCAAAAGAGATAATTTCTTTGTGATCTACTGAAGGGATAGACTCATAAAAAATATATATGAGAGAATCCTTGTTGCCAGCATAGATGTTTGGAAAGTTTGACGTCCAAAGGCATCCAGTGTTCTAGATTCACGACCTGGCGGGTAAGAAGAATGCTTCTTCTTGCTTTTTACCTTCCTTATTGCTGATTCCACTACAATGGAATGATGGGGAAGTTGAGTCTTTTGAAACCCTGGAGAGGGGGGCACCTGATACAGAAGATCAGTTGCTGTAGAAGGTGAGGAAACCCTTAAAGGTGTTTCCCATATTTTCAGAAGATCCTGCAAAGAATGATGTAAAGGAAGCATTATATTTTCCTTTTCTCCAGAAGAGCCTTGTGTAGGATCATAGCCAGGGATAGGAATAGCAAGGAATGTTGCCATGTCAAGGAGAAATTTCTGAAAAGAAGGATCTCCAATGGGAACCATCCCTGGACAGGCTAAACTTGAAGAGCGAGCCTGGGCACCGGAGGATGTATTTGTCCGGTGCAGAAAAGGATCCCTAATGGATGGATACTGGTACTGGCGGTTATAACCTGAGACAGTCAGTACTGCATCGTCCATGCCAGGTATCGACTCCAAACTAGGTATAGAAAGGAGCGATCCTGGTGAAGAAAGCATGGAAGGAGCTGGTCCCAATGATACTGCAGGTACCGGCATCGATACCGATACCGGTAGCTGTGCCGGAATTGAAGGCGATACCGACATCGAAGCAGTCATCGGAGGCTGCTCAAGCGGTACCGAGGTAACCAAAAACCCTTGGTGATTATCCTCGGTACCGCGCATCCGGAATCGGTAAGCATCGGTTCCGAGACGCGTCGGTACCCAATCTTCCAGACTAGATATCGATTCTAGGCTTGGCATCGAAGGAAGCAAATCTATCGATGCATGTCTAGAGGGTACCGACGTCGGTGGTCGTATCGGCGGTGCTGCCGATACTGGAAAGTCAATCTGAAACGTATCGATCGGTCCCGAAGGTACCAAGAACGCCAGATGACGATCCCTGGTGAGGAGTGATTCGCTCAACACCAGTGCCGATGCCGGGGTATCGGTACCGCTCGAAGCGGATGCCACCACCGAGCATGACTCAGGTATGTTCTGTGAGGGGTGAACCCCAGGAACAACCTGAAACCGCTGAAAGGCTTTGGAGACCGAAGACTCCCGCCGGGGTTTTGAAGCCAATAGGGTCTTGAGGGCAAGGCCGGAGCCGTCATCATACTTGGCATGAGACCTACCACTCAAGGATTGGCTAGTCTTAACAGACTGTTTGTGGGTTACCTGATCCTGTAGAGAAGAAATGGTCGGTGCCCTGACACTGGAAGGGAACTCGGTATCGAGGGAAACTCGAAATGGAAAATCTCTTCTCATAATATTGTAGCCTAATGGCTCCGGAGGAGAAGAAGGCTCCATAATGGAGAGGCCTTACAGGCCCAAAAATTTAAGACAGAAACTGAGGGAAAAAAACTCCCTGAGTTTGAGAAAAAGAAAAGAAAAAAACACCGGCGGTACCGGTGGAGTCGGGGGAACAGCCGCGACCACAAGAAAACAAAGAATTAAAGAAAACATTTTCTGCGGTGACAGGAAGACGTCCTGCCGGCTCCGCGGAAAAACAAAAACTGAGGAGAGACAGTTGGAAAGGCGGGAAGGCAGCACGCAGGCGCTGAGGGATGCTCCCAAAAGCTTTCTGATTGGACGCTGGGGAGCGTTCCCGCGCAGGCTCCGTCGGTACTGACGTACCCATATGTGAAGACTCATTCCTGCTTGTTCCTGGCGATCAAAGGGTCCTGCCACCAAAATTTTCTATGAAGCCGGGTGCTCCAGCTAAGGAATGGTCCCACAGAAGGGCTTCCCTCTGGCACTGGTGCTGCAATGGAGCAGAAGGAAACAAAGGGGCTAGAAGATGACAAAACCAAGTATCACCCCATGGGGATATACGTCTCTCCAACTGTTTGGAGACTGAATACTGGGGGGGCTGAGAGGGGCTTCCGGCTACCTAAGTATACTGAGGTCACAGATCTGACATGCTCAGCCTCCAAGCTATTGGACAGGCGTGACTATCCATCCATGTCGGGACCGGACTGGAGGATACGATAAGGAAATAACTCTTCCCAAGCAGTAAGAAAAACTGAAAAATTAAATTGTTCTGGAGTTGAACAAACATTTGGTTGTCTTATCATGAATTACAGTTGGGTAAAGTTTAAGGTCTGCCTAGGATACCAACATCTTCAACCAACTTTTGTGCTGGCACTGGTAGGTTCCTGCACTCGTCTACCAGGATTCAAGGAAAAGGAAATTCAGGTACGATTACAATTTCTCCTCCTTTATCATACTGCTAGACCAGGGCTTTACATATGAAGTGACAGGTCTCTACAGCAACTAGAAAATGCACTCTAGCACCTAGGGTTTATGCTCTGGAATGTGTTTCTTTGCGGAGCTGCTAATGAAACAGCATGCCGCCCATTTCCCCACCGCAATGTAGCTCTATGCATGCATGAGCCCTGTAGTACTGGAAGTTTGGAAGTCTCGTGGTCTTATGAGACTTCAAGTTTCTTTCATCATGCAACTCCTGGACATAGAGAACTTAATTGCAGTGGAAGAGATGTGCTTTTTCATACTGATCTCCAGCCTTCACTCAGATCCTCTCTCGTATCCAGCCCACGAGACTTGAAACTGCAAGACTTTCTGAATATCTTGTACTGCTCAGCTCAAGCTTACAGAGCACCAAATTGTGGGGAGAAAGTAGGAGATGCACTGGTTTTTTGGCAGCTCTGCAGATAGCAAGGGAAAGGGAAGAGGAGGCAGGCTACCAAGCCCATTAGTTGCCTGGGGGAGATGGACATGAGAGAGAGTAGGCGTGCGAGTTAGTTGTCGGGATCCAGGCCATGTAGCAAGAGGCAATTGCTTCTGTGATTCACCTATCTAGAGGGTGTTGTCACAGACAAATGCATGCTGCAAGAAGGGTAGAGTGATTTGCAGAGGCACTTTAAGGGACCAATTTACTCAACTTTCTTTGTCAATAGATACATAATAGGAAGAGAGCCTTGGTAAATCTCTTCTAAGAAAAATGCTACTGATCACAGAGAAGATTTTCCCCTCCCCACCAACCCCACACTCAAGCTTCACAAGGGACAGTTTTGGGAAGGGTATGGGTGAAGAGAAGTGAGAGAGAGGTCTCAGCTGCCAGCTCCTACATTTTTTGGTCTGGCTCCTAGATTTAATAAAAATTCATCAAGGCCTGTGCTAGACCAGTCCAGAGCAGTTGGATGTATCCAAGTAGTCAAGACAAAGGATGGGAAGACGACGACACTCTGGCCAGAAAGCGTTGTTACTCATCTGTAACAGGTGATCTCCGGGAACAGCAGGAATATGTCTTCATGTAACCAACGTAGCCCATGCAGGAACGCTCCCCAATGTCCAATTGGAAAGCTTTTGAGAGCAATCCATTGCGCCTGCACAAGTCCTCTCCTCAACTGAGAGAGGAAAAAATAAATGTACCCTAAAACTCCTAGGGGAGGAGGGCGGGTTGTGAAGACCGATTCCTGCTGTTCCCGAAGATCACTTGTTACAGATATGTAGACTGCATTCCTGCTTGTTCCTGGAGATAGCATAGTTACTGACCTGTAACAGGTAATCTCTGGGAACAGCAGGAATTTAGTCTTCACATATGAGTATCGTCAGAGCCTGCGCTGGAACGCTCCCCAGCATCCAATTAGAAAGCTTTTGGGAGCATCCCACAGCGCCTGCGTGCTGCCTTCCCGCCTTTCCCAACTGCCTCTCTCCAGTTGAGTTTTAAAGCTGAGACAAAGAGAGAGAGAGAGAGAGAGAAAGAAAAGAAGAGATGCAACTCCTAGGGGAAGTGGGTGGGTTGTGAAGACTAAATTCCTGCTGTTCCCGGAGATTACCTATTACAGGTGAATAACTATGCTATCTCCAGGAACAAGCAGGAATGTAGTCTTCACATATGGGGACTCCCTAGCTACAGATCCCAGGGAGAGACCCCAGAGGTTGCGTGCCCCTGTGAAAGGGCTCCACTTCCCCCCATGGATCTCTGGCATCCTACCAGGAATGGTGGGTAGGAATTGATTAAGTATGGAACAGGTGTCGTAGAACAGCCTAACCAAACAAGGCATCCCGGCAGGTGTCCTTCTCTAAGCAGTAATGGGCTGTGAAGGTAGGAACCGAGGCCCAAGTAGCTGCTCAACAGATGTCGTCAATAGACACAGAGTGTAGATGAGCCATCGAGGCTGCCATGGCTCTCACATTGTGAGCCGTGACATGGCCTTCCAGAGAGAAAGGTTCTTACTCTGATAGGCAAAAGAAATACACTGTGCAATCCAGTTGGACAATGTTCTCTTGGAGACTGGAAGTCCCAAATGAGAAGGATCGAAAGCACCAAAGAGTTGGGAGGACTTTCTATGTTGCTGTGTCCTCTGTAAGTAAAAGGCAAGAGTAAATTAGACTTACCTGCTAATTGTTGTTCCTTAAGGAACTCTAGTCCAGTCCCGGAACCATAGAGTTGTCAACCTCCACCAGCAGCTTTGGAGGCTGAAAGATGTCATCGTTCTGAGGTCACTGGTACAAAAAGGCTAGATCCGCCCCCTTCCACCAGCACCTATTGACAAAGCAGACTCAGCAGAGCAACAAATAAGTAGTTATATGAAAATATCGAACAAGACAGGGTAACAGTGAAAAAACAAGAACACCCACTGCCCCTGCCGACGGCGGTTTATACAGAAACTGTGAACTTACGAATAGACAAATAACCGCCCTGAACAAACAGGACTACCGCACTGTAGCGCCCACTAGCACCTGCTGCAGCAAACAAAGTAGAGTCTGAGACCCCGTCTCATCTCATCGCCTCTCCGTGCTCAACCTCGCTGAAAAAATCCAACTAATGGCCCTTACCTGTCCACCTCCTTGTTCTCCTCTCACATGAAACTTCAGGCTGCACGCCATATGAATACTGGGAGGGATCCGGGACTGGACTAGAGTTCCTTAAGGAACAATTAGCAGGTAAATAATTTACTCTTCCTTTGCGTCCCTCTAGTCCAGTCCCGGAACCATAGAGGATGTAACAGAGCAGTGAATATCATCAACGGGAGGGACCAGAAATCCCAGCCTGAACAGCCGCACCAAACCGGCCATCTCCCCGCGCCTGCACATCCAGGCGATAATGCCGGGCAAAACAATGCAACGAGGACCAGGTCGCCGCCCTACAAATATCCGCCACTGGCACTAAGCTGACTTCCGCCCAAGACGCCGTCTGCGCCCTAGTGGAATGCGCCCGCAGGCCCACCGGAACCTCCTTGCCCTTCAAAATGTAGGCCGAAGCAATAGCCTCCTTTAACCATCTAGAAATGGAGGACTTTGCCGCCGCCTCGCCCTTACGCGGGCCCCCGAAGGCGATAAAGGGCCTGTCGGACTTCCTGAATGACGTCGTCCTACGGAGATATTTCTTGAGCACCCGCCGCACATCCAACCGATGCAAGCGGCTACCCGACTGAGTCTTCTGTTCCGCGGAAAACACCGGCAGCGACACTACCTGATTAACATGAAAATCGGACACTACCTTCGGCAAAAAGGCGGGAACCGTACGCAAAACAACCCTGTCACCCGAAAAGGACAAATAGGGTTCCTGACAAGACAACGCCTGCAACTCCGAAATTCTCCTGGCGGAACAAATCGCTACCAGGAAGATGGTCTTCAGGGTCAAATCCTTCAGCGAAGCCCTACCCAAGGGCTCGAACGGTTCCCCTAGCAAGGCCTCCAACACCACATTGAGATCCCACGGAGGAATAACCGTCCGCCTGGGCGGCCTCAGCAACAACACTGCTCGCAGGAAACGCTGAATATCACTATGCGCCGTGATCACCTGACCTTGAACCTTTCCCCCGATAACAGGAAAGAGCTGCCAGCCGCACCCGTAAGGAGCTGGCCGCGAGCCCCTTCTCCATCCCAGCCTGCAAAAAAGAAAGGATATGGGGGACAGAGGTCCTTAAGGGATTAAGGGCTCGCTCGGAACACCAGGCTTCAAAGACACGCCATATGCGGATATACGCCAGCAACGTCGACGGACGGCACGCCCTCAGGAGGGTAGCAATGACTGCCGCCGAGTACCCCCCCGGCCGTCAACCGAGCCCTCTCAAGAGCCAAGCCGTAAGCGAGAATCGACCCACCTGCGGCATTCGCAGCGGCCCCTTTACCAACAGATCCTCTCGGAGCGGGAGCCTCCACGGAGCGTCCAACAACCGAATCAAATCCGCATACCACGGTCTCCTTGGCCAATCTGGCGCCACCAGCACCACCCGACCCCGGTGCCGTTCTATGCGCTGGATCACCCTGCCTATGAGCGCCCAGGGCGGGAACACATAAAGAAGACCCTCTACGGGCCACCGCTACGCCAAGGCATCGAGGCCTTCTGCCATCCACTCTCTCTCCGCCTGCTGAAGAACTGCTCCACCTTCGCAGACTCCAAGGTCGCCATGAGATCCATCACCGGGATCCCCCAACGTCTCACAATCAGCGCGAAGACCTACGGGTGGACAGCCCACTCCCCCGGGTCCACCCTGCGACGGCTCAGAAAATCTGCCTCGACATTGTTTACGTCGGCGACGTGCTGAGCTGACAACGCCTTCAAATTCTGTTCTGCCCAGGCCAACAGCACACTTGCCTCCTCCTCTAGGGACGCACTGCCCGTGCCGCCTTGCCGATTTATATAGGCAACCGTCGTCGCGTTGTCAGAAAGCACGCGTACCGCCTCCTGACGTAAAGCCGCCTGGAACTCCAGAAGAGCTCGAAACACCGCTCGCATCTCCAACCTGTTGATGGACCATTGGCGCTCCTCCAGCGACCAAGTCCCCTGAGCAAACGATCCCTCGTGATGCGCTCCCCATCCTGCGAGACTCGCATCGGTCGTGACCAACCGCCAGGAAGGAGGCTCCAGAGGCACGCCCTGTACTAGACTGTCGGGACGCAACCACCATTGAAGGGCCCGACGCACTTCCGGCGGACACGGCAGATGTTGCTACAACGCATATCGCTGGTGAGACCAACGCCGGAGGAAAGCACTCTGCAAGGGCCTCATATGCGCCCTGGCCCACCGCACCAAGTCGATTGTAGCCGCCATGGTGCCTAACTACTGCAGATACTGCCAGGCTGTCGGCGCCCTGCGCTCCAGAAACCGTTGCACAAGTTCTCTCAAAGCCTGCGCCCTCTTGCTGGGGAGAAACACCATTCCTTGTCGTGTCTCGAAGCGCGCTCCCAAGTACTCCAAAGTTTGAGAGTGAGTCAGCCGGCTTTTTGCCACGTTGACCACCCAACCGAGGCTTTCCAACAAACCGACCACCCGAGCGGTGGCTGCCAAGCTCTCCTCCCTCGACTTCGCCCGAATCAACCAATCGTCCAAGTAAGGATGCACCAGTATCCCCTCCTTGCGAAGAGCGGCCACCACCACAACCATAATTTTGGTGAACGTCCGAGGAGCCGTCGCCAGGCGGAAAGGCAACGCCCGGAACTGAAAATGCCCCATTGGCACCGCAAAACGTAGGAAGCGTTGATGTTCTTGCCGCACGGGGATATGCAAATAAACTTCCGTAAGATCTAAAGACGTCAGAAATTCCCCTGACCGAACGGCCACAATGACGGAACGCAAGGTTTCCATTCGAAAGAGGGTCACGTGAAGGCAACAATTCACCCTCTTTAGGTCCAGAATCGGCCGAAAGGTACCCTCTTTCTTGGGGACCACGAAATAAATGGAGTATCGACCAGAACCGCACTGGTCTTCCGGAACTGGTACCACCGCTCCGAGCTGCTGGAGACGCCGCAGGGTGTCTGCTACTGCTTGAAGCTTCCGAGGAGCCCTGCACGGGGAAAGAACAAAGGAATCGAAGACGGGCCGCTGGAACTCCAGAGCATAGCCTTCCCGAACGACCTCTAGCACCCACTGGTCTGAGGTAACTTGGACACAGGCAGGGTAGAAATCCCGCAACCTTCCTCCCACGGGCACCTCCTCCACCTGGGTCCGCCTTATCTCATTGCAGCTTCTTAGTACCCGAGGACTGAAAGGGGCCAAAACCTCTGCCCGCCCCTCTGAACCCCCGAAACGACTGGCCACGTACTGGAAACCTGCCTCTCTGCGATTGATGAAAACGAGAAGACTGAAACCTACGAAAATCCCTTGGAAGGCCTCTGGACCCCGAAGTTGTACGACCCTGCTTCGGCCTATCCTCCGGGAGACGACCCCCCCTTTGGACTCCCCGAGGTCCTTAACCAACTTTTCCAGATCTTCCCCAAACAGTAGTTTTCCCCGAAAGGGGAGTTTACTGAGCCTCGCTTTGGAAGATCCATCAGCCGACCAGTTACGTAGCCACAGATATCGGCGAGCCGCCACCACCGAGGCCATACTCTTGGCCAGACCGCGGATGAGATCGTAGTGAATGTCAGACAAGTAGGCCGTGCCCGACTCCAGCCGAGCAACATCCCCGGCCTGTTCTTCCGAGAGGGAACCCTGAAGTCGTTGAAACCACCGTAAACAGCCTCTCGCCACCCACGCCCCCGCGATCGAGGCTTGCAGAGATAGGGCACACATATCAAACACCTGCTTCAGCAAGGTATCCAACTTCCTGTCCTGCCTATCCTTTAACGCCGCGGCTCCCTCAACCGGGATGGTGGTCTTCTTCATGACCGCCGAAACCGCTGCATCCACCTTTGGAGAACGAAAAAGCTCCCTATCCTGTTCGGAGAGCGGGTATAAACGGGCGAAGGTCCTGGTCCCTCGCAACACCGATTCCGGTGAATTCCATTCCTCCTGAATCATATTCCGAAAGACTCCATGTATGGGGAACACCCATTGCGACGTTCGCACGGCCTGCAAAAGCGGATCCTCCAACGCTTCCTCAGAGGACGTGGACCCAGCGGGTATGTTCAAAGTCCTTAGCGTCTCAGCAATCAATGCTGGCAGCTCTTCCCGCCTAAACACTCGGACTACTCTGCTCTGCTGCTCCGTGTCCATCAATTCTCCTTCTTCCAACTCCTCGTCCGAGGCGTCGTCCACCTCTAGGTCATGCACACCTACCTCCTCATCTAACCCAGCCTCCGGGGCCGGGTCCAGAACTTCCCTACGTCTCTTAGGCGGGCCATCTCCCCCTCCGGAAGACTCCACGACCCCGGTCGTTTCCGGCCAGGTGGGCTCCGAGACTGAGCTCCCAACTCGGGCTGCAGCAAGGCAAAGGCCTTCTGCAGTAGCGTGAAGAAATCCGAAGGGATGCCCGCCACTCCGGCACCCTGGGACCCCTCCCAAGACAAAGGAGCGCTCCAAGCCGAGGACGGACCCGCCACCGGCTCCGAAGCCTCCAAGGAGGGGGGCTCGGACCCCCTGCCGTCAAAGGAAGCCTCTGCCTGATCCCCCGAGCCTTCCCCCAAGGATTTCTCCATGCCTACGGCCTCTAAGGAACAGGCCTTGCACACTCCAGCTTCCAAAAGCTCTCCGCGCCTCACTCCACAGACGAGGCAGCGTGGCTTAGCAGGCATATTATCTAGCTTTGCAGCCCAGGAGCGTACATCTGTTAGGGGTCTCCTCTTTTTTTTTTTTTTGGTTGAATTCCACCAAGGCAGCCCTAACTAGCCGCCCCCTGCTAGTCTGATCTAAAAACGAAGCTCCTAGACCGTGGAAAAGAGCCGAAGAAAAACTGGCGCTGAAAAAAACCGGCACCCAAAATGGCCGCCGCAACATTTGCGCCGCCAAAAATCACGCGGCTAGGCCCCCAGCCATCCTCTGCAGCCGCCGGATCCCACTACAGTCGAATAAAGCGCTCCCCCAACGAGTCCCGAAGCACGGGGTTACTCACCGCGATGCTGAGAGGAGAGGAAGGAAGGGCAGCGCTAAACCCCTCGGGAGCACAGCCTTTCACACGGCGTCAGCTCCCGGGACTGACTGAGACCTCAGTAGTACTGCCTTGCTGCTGCCAGTCACTTCGGCCTTCTACCTGCTCCTCACCCTTCCAAATCGGGTTCGGGAGCAGGAAGGCTACCGTACCCCAGACACACCCCTGTGCTCGTTTAAATCGTGGGGCACTCAGATATCCCTTTGAGGGGAGGAAGGAGAAAGGGAGCTCAGCAAGAGAGGAGCAGAGAAGAGAGAAACGGCCACAGCAGCACAGGATCTCTGTCAGCAGCAGCAGGCACCCCTAAGGAAAAAACAAATCAAAACTCAAAAAACAACCCAAATCAGGGCTACTAAGAGAATTAAGCTCTGCTTATTTGTTCCTCCTGAGCCCAGTCCCAGGCTCAGAACCTCCAAGCTGCTTGGAGACTGAAAGTACTGGTGGAAGGGGGCAGATCTAGCCTATTTGTACCAGTGACATCAGAACGATGACATCTTTCAGTCTCCAAAGCTGCTGGTGGAGGTTGACAACTCTATGGTTCCGGGACTGGACTAGAGGGACGCAAAGGAAGTGCTCTTTTACAGTCCAAGGTATGAAGATTCCTTTCTGCATTTGAAGCATGAGGCCTTGGAAAAAATACAGGCAGGTAAACCGCCTGGTTTAAATGAAAAGGTGAGACCACCTCTGGCATAAAGTGTGGATGAGTCCTAAGGACTACCTTATGATGGAATCTCGTGTAAGGAGGATCAGCAACTAATGCGACGTGCTGATGTGATTTCAATGAGAAAGATAACTTTCCAGGAAAGGAATTTCAAGGAGGTAGTAGCTAAAGGTTCAAAAGGCGGCTTCATGAGAAGCCCAAGAACCAGATTCAGGTCCCACGCCACTGGAGGTGGCCTAATGGGAGGCTTAGTTAGAAGAAAGCCCCTCATAAATCTCGCTATGAGAGGATGAGAGGAAATAGGTTGTTCATTTAAAGGCTTTAAAGCAGCTGAAATAGCACTTAAAACTAACTCAGTAAGAGTCCATTTAAGTCCTGCATTAGATAAATGCAGGAGATACTCCAGTAATGATTCCAGAGGTATCGCAGAGGGGTGAAGACCCTTTTGAGAACACCATATGGAAAACCTTTTCCACTTGAAAGCATAAGAGCGTCTTGTGGAAGGTTTCCTGGAAGCACACAGGACATCCCTTACTTGTTGAGAAAGGTTAAGACCATGAAGGTCTAGGCTCTCAGCAACCAGGCTCTGAGATGCAGAGAGTGGGGATTGGGATGCCACAACATTCCGTCCTCCTGAGACAGGAGATCTGGAGCAGATCCTAACTCCAGAGATGGAGCTTGAGAGAGATGCAGGAGCAGAGGGTACCACACCTGCCGTGGCCAATGTGGAGCTATGAGAATCATGTGGCCTTTGTCTCTCTGAAGCTTGAATAGGGTCTTGGGAATTAGGGGAATGGGTGGAAAGGCATATAGGAAGTCCTGACCCCAATGGAAGAGGAAAGCATCCCTGGCCTGAGAACCCTGAGCCGGAATTCTGGAACAGAACCGGGGAAGTTTGGCATTCAACGGACTTGCAAAGAGGTCTATGTCCAGAGTTCCCCAAATTTGAAAATATTTTGCTATGTGGTCTGCGTGGAGAGACCATTCATGTGGAAGAAGAACTCGACTGAGTCTGTCTGCCCAAGAGTTTTGAATGCCTGGCAGATACACCGCCAGGAGATGAATTTGATGCTCTCTGGCGAGGGCCCGTAGTCGCAAAGCTTCGTTGCAAAGTGACAGAGAGCCTGTTCCTCCCTGCTTGTTCAGATAGAACCTGATTGTCCGTCTGAATTAAGACTATCTTGTAGCTGAGCTGGGTATGGAACACGCGAAGAGCAAGGAAGATTGCTCTGAGTTCCAGGAGATTGATGTGTAAGTGGGTCTTCCTGTGGAGTCTTGCAGATGAGCTCCCCAACCCACTTGTGAGGCGTCTGTTAGAGTGACCTGGGGTAGGGGTTGCTGGAAAGGGGACCCCACCAACAGGTTTTGGGTTGACTGCCACCATTGCAGAGACAAAATAAGGCGACTTGTGTTTGCTATTTTGTCTGAATAGCACCCTGATGCCCGAGTCCACTGAGTGGATAGAGTCCACTGAGTGAATAGAGTCCACTGGGCTGCTCAAATATGGAGGCGAGCATAGGGAACCACGTGCACGGTAGATGCCATGTGGTCTAGTAGTTGTAACATTTCCCGAGCAGTGAGATGAGTTTTTAACACTGCTTGGGAGACTAACTGCACAATGCAAAAGCAGCGGGCCTGTGGAAGATAGGCCCTTGCTTTTCTGGTGTCCAGCAAAGCACCTATAAACTAGAGATTGAGTGGGAGTTAGGCTGGATTTTGGGATGTTTATGACCAGGCCCAAATACTGAAGGATACGCATTGTGCAAGATAGGGAAATTCTGGCCTCTGACTCTGATGGGGCTCGAATGAGCCAGTCGTCTAAGTAGGGGAAGACGAATATTCCTAGAGTGCGGAGAAAAGCTGCCACTACAGCCATGCATTTCGTAAACACCGTTGGTGCTGAGGCCAGGCCAAAAGGAAGCACCCTGTATTGGTAGTGCTTTCCTTGAAACAGGAAGCGAAGGAATCTTCGGTGAGTTGGATGGATGAGAACATGAGTGTACGCATCCTTGAGATCTAGAGAACAAAGCCAATCCTGACTCTGAAGGTATGGCAGCAGAGTTCCCAGAGAAATCATCTTGAATTTCTCTTTGAACAGGAATTTGTTCAGTTCTCTGAGGTCTAAAATGGGTCTGAGTCCCCCTGTTTTCTTTGGAATAAGGAAATAAGGGGAGTAAAACCCTGTAACCTGTTGGGAAATGGGTACGTCTTGTATTGCCCCCTGGGCAAGAAGTAAACTGACCTCTTGACTCAACTGAGGGTTGAGAGAAGCCTGAGAATTGAACTGTCTTACCACTGTAGGAGGGGGCATGTTGAAGAAATGAAGCATGTACCCCTCTCTTACAATGGAGAGAGTCCACTCTTCTGCTGTAATCTGTCCCCCATCTGGGAGCAAAATGACACAACCTTCCTGGGATGATGGAAGGCTCTGGCCCGTTCAGGGCCAGGAAGGCCAAGTTCTCTAGATGAGAGTCAAAGCCCCTGTGGAGGCTGAGTCTGCTGGGCCAGTTGAGGCTTAGCAGTCTTTGATTTCCTTTGCTTTGGGGGCTGCAGTCCCTTTCGGGTGGATTGACCTGCAGAATGCACCTGCTGGATATAGGAGGGTTAAAACCTCTTCTTTTTAGAGAAGAATGGTTTCTTGTAGGATTTTCTCCTTGCAGGATCAGCTGTAGCCTTGGATAGTCTATCCAAAGTGGTGTTATCAGCATCCAGCTCATTAGCTTTCTCTTGCCAATTTTTGCCAAAGAGATTTTCACCTGTACAAGGGGATATTCCCCAGTTTCTGTACCCAGAGTTCTAAATCAGATGCCTGGAGCCAGGCAATCCTACGAGCACCTATGGCAATGGCAGAGGTTCTGCTTATGCACTCAAAAGCTGCACGATTAACAAACTTGGAAACATCCTGGGCATGTTTGACAAGTGTAAGATAATCCTGCCTCTTATCATCAAGGAGAGGGCTCATAAGCTCGAGATCTCCTGTAACCTCCTTAAAGGAACATTCCCATGTATAAGATGTAGGAACTAATCCTGGCAGAAAGCATAGAGGCCTGGAATGTCTGACGTCCAAAGGCATCAAGAGTCCTACATTCACGTCCTGGAGGATTACATGCATGTCTCTTTGCACTCTTGATCCTTCTCATAGCTGACTCCACCACTATGGAGTAGTGTGGCAACTGAGCTTTTTGAAATCCAGGACAAGGAGGTACTTGATACTTGGTATCCAGCCTACAGGATTGAGGAGAGGCGGTAAGAGGTGTGTTTCCCACATTCTTAACATGAGATCATGCAAGATCTCATGAATAGGCAAAGTAGCCGCTTCCTTGGGAGCTTTAGGATAGAGTAGTTACTCACCTGTAACAGGTATTCTCCAGGAGCAGCAGGAATCAGTCCTCACATATGGGTGACAGACGTCGACGGAGCCGTTACAGTTGGAGATCATCTTGCATTCAGTGATCACCAGATGGTATGGTTCAGTATTAAGACTAGGGCTGATAAAATCCAATCACAAGTGAGGGTATTAAACTTTAGTAAAACTAACTTTGCAAAGATGGGAAAATACCTGAGTCGTTAGTGGGATGGGAACAGCAGGGGGATGGACAAAACTGAAAGGGGATATTTTAAGGCAACACACCTTTTTGATAGAAAGGGGGAGGAGTGGTCTAGTGGTTGGGGCAAGTTACCTCTGGTCAGCGGACCAGGAGTTTAAATCCTGCTAGAGGACAGCAACCTTAGGCTGGAAGTACAGGGGTTTCTAGTCCCACAGGTGATCCTTGTGGCCTTGGGCAAGCTACTTAATCCTCCATTTCCTCAGGTATAACATGTACATTGTGAGCCCTTCAGGGACAAGGGAAAGAGTAATTACTCACCTGTAACAAGTGTTCTCCAGGAGCAGCAGGAATCAGTCCTCACATATGGGTGACATTGACGTCGATGGAGCCCCCATGCGGAACATTTCCCCAGCTTTCTAAGAAAGCCTTTGGGAATACACCCACGCATGCGCGGTCCCCTTCCCGCCCAAAGGTGCCATCTTGCTCAGTCAGATGACATAGCTAAAAGACAGCACAAAAAACAAAACGAACTATGTACAACTGCAACTCCAAGGGGAGGAGGGAGGGTTGTGAGGACTGATTCCTGCTGCTCCTGGAGAACACCTGTTACAGGTGAGTAACTACTCTTTCTCCAGGACCAAGCAGGAAGTCAGTCCTCACATATGGGCGACTCCCTAGCTCTGGGCTACCAGGAAACCAGGCTGAAAAATAGAGCTCCCTCTAGAGCCTCAGCAACTATGACAGAATCTTCTTGGAGACCACACCTGAACGGTAGCCAACACCAGGGCCGGAGGGTAGAAGTTGCCTAAACCTCAAAGAGATTACGGAGTACCGCTTGCCCGAAAGCACTGTCCCTACGGGACTCCCTCTCGAGGCAGTAGTGGTCTGCAAAAGTCTGGCTTGAAGACCAAGTAGCGGCCCGGCAGATGTCTGCCAACGGAACAGAACGGAAGTGAGCTACTGATGTGGCCTTCGCCCTGACCCGGTGGGCCGTGACTCGACCCTCCAGGGAGAGGCCGTCTGCCTTGTATGCCCAGACGATACAGTCTGCCACCCAGATGGACAACGTACGCTTAGTGACAGGCAACCCCAATTTATTAGGGCCAAAGGAAATGAAGAGCTGAGAAGCCCTTCTATGCCCCTGCGTACGTTCTAAGTAAAAGGACAGCGCCCTTCTACAATCCAGGGTATGCAAGACAGTTTCGGCCCTACTGACGTGCGGCCTGGGAAAGAACGTTGGAAGTACCACCTCCTGGTTGAGATGGAAGGAGGACACTACCTTGGGAAGGAACTTAGGATGAGTCCTCAAGACTACCCTGTTCTTATAGAACCTGGTATACGGCCTATCCGAGACCAGGGCCTGAAGCACACTCACACGCCTAGCCGAGGTGAGTGCCACAAGAACCACCACCTTCCAGGATAGGAAACATAAGTGGCAGGTAGCCATTGGCTCAAAAGGTGGGCGAGTCAGTTGCTGCAAGACCACATTGAGATCCCACTCAGTGGCCGGTGGACAAATAGGAGGCTTGAGCAGAAGCAGGCCTCTGAGGAAGCGAGACACCAGAGGGTGGCCCGAGAGGGACTGTCCATCCACCAGCGAGTGGTGAGCTGAGAGGGCACTGAGGTGGACCCGGACAGAGTTGAACTGAAGTCTCATGTTGGACAGGTGGAGCAGGTATTGCAGTACCACCGGGACCGAGCAGGAGAAGGGATTCTCCTGCTGTTGAGAACACCAAGTGGAAAACCTACACCACTTCAGAGCATAGGCCTTCCGAGTGGAATGCTTCCTGGAGGCCAACACCACCTCTTCAACCTCCTTTGGTAGGAGCAAGGGAGCAAGGACTAGCCTTTCAGCAGCCAGGCCATCAAATTGAGGGATTTGAGGTTGGGATGCAGAGGGACCCCTGATCCTCAGTCAGAAGGTCAGGTTGCAGCCCCAGAGGAAATGGAGCATCCACCGCCAACTGCAGAAGAGGGAACCACGGCTGCCTGGGCTACCTGGGGGCTATCAGGATCACCGTGGCTCGGTCCTGCTGGATTTTGAATAGAGTCCGGGCCACCAGAGGTGTGGGAGGAAACGCATACAGCAGGCCCTCTGACCAGGGGATCAGGAATGCATCTGCCGCTGCCCTCAGAGGATGCAGTTGTCTGGAACAGAACTTGGATAGTTGTCTGTTCAGCGGACTGGCAAAAAGATCGGCCAATGTTCCCTCTAATTTTCTGTAGAAAGATCTGTTGGACTACCCGAGGATCCAACTGCCACTCGTGAGGCTGTAGGAGTCTGCTTAGCCTGCTGTCCGCCAGGTAGTTTTCCTGGCCTGGGAGGTAGACCGCCCTGAGAATCATGCCCTGATTGATAGCCCAGGAGCAGAGAGCTTGTGCTTCCAGGCACAGGAGTCGGGATCCTGTGCCTCCCTGCTTGTTCACGTAGAACATAGCCACCTGGTTGTCCATCTGAACTAGGACAGACTGGTGAGAGAGGACCCGAGAGAAAGTCCATAAGGCTAGTCGAACGGCTCTCAATTCCAACAGGTTGATCTGCTGAGCGGCCTCCCATGGAGACCACAGGCCTTGGGTGCAGGTCCCCTAGCAATGTGCCCCCCAGCCTTGCAGGGAAGCATCGGTTGTCAGTACCTGAGTGTGTGGGGAGGCTCGAAAAGGAACTCCCCCGACCAGGTTTGGGAGATGCCTCCACCAACGTAGGGAGTCCACCAAGGGTTTGGACACCTTTATCCTGTCTGACAACTTCCCTGTGGCCTGTACCCACTGTGCCTTGAGGCACCACTGAGCCAGCCGCATGTACAGACGGGCATTTGGGGTGACATGCACTGTGGAAGCCATGTGACCTAAGAGCCGGAGGAAGTGTCTGGCAGAGACCAGAGAGTTCGCCTGAAACTGGCCGGCCAACTTCACCAGCCTGTGAGCTCTGTCCACAGGCAAATAGGCTTTTGCATGGATGGTATCCAGCCTTGCCCCTATGAACTCCACGTCCTGTGAGGGGACTAAAGTGGACTTTGGGAAGTTTATAACGAACCCCAGGTGCTGAAGCAGGGATATGGTTCTGAAGGTGGCCTGCTTGGCCTCTTGTGGAGACTGGCCCCTAATAAGCAAGTCATCCAAGTAAGGGAACACAAAGATCCCCTGATTCCTGAGGTAGGCCGCAACCACCGCCAGGCACTTTGTAAAGACCCTGGGAGCGGAGGTGAGGCCGAAGGGAAGCACTCTGTACTGGAATCTGTTTCCTCCCACCACAAATCTGAGGTATTGTCTGTGACTTGGGTGGATGAGGATGTGAGTATAAGCATCCTTCAGGTCTAAGGAGCATAGCCAATCTCCCTGCTGGAGGTAGGGCAGAAAGATTCCAAGGGTAAGCATATTGAACTTTTCCCTCTCCGGAAACTTGTTCAGATTTCTCAGGTCTAGGATGGGTCTGAGGCCTCCTGTTCTTTTGGGTACCAGGAAGTACCTCGAGTAGAAGCCTTGCCCTTGCAGGTAGTGAGGCACCGGTTTCACCGCCTGTTCCTGTAGCAGACCTTCCAACTCACGAAGGAGTAAGTTTCTGTGCAGAGCGGGTCTTGGAGGCTCCCCTGGAAAATAGGAGGGGGGTATCTGGGTGAAGTGGAGCAGATAGCCCTTTTCGATGATACTTAACACCCAAGTATCCCGTGATGGTTGGCCACCTGTCTGCGTACAGGGTCAGCCGACCTCCTGTGCCCTGGAGAGGAGGAGAGGCTATGCTGGCATAGTCAAAAAAACCCTCCCTGCTGAGCAGGAGCCGAAGTAGGAGGCTTGGGAGCCTTTTGCCTACGGGGCCCATGACCCTGCCCCTTGGCCTGCTGGCCCTGTTGGGGAGCTACAGAGGCCTGGTAGTGAGGGTAGGTTTTGTAGGCAGTGGTCCTCCTCAGGTAAAAGGCCTTTTTCCCCGAGCCCTTCTTCTGAGAAGGGGCAGAGGTTTTC
Organism: Ichthyophis bannanicus; assembly: GCA_033557465.1. Lineage (NCBI taxonomy): Eukaryota > Metazoa > Chordata > Amphibia > Gymnophiona > Ichthyophiidae > Ichthyophis > Ichthyophis bannanicus. Next base: position 343,483,311 of record CM066037.1, read on the forward strand.
CTGGACAGCCTTGTCCGGATAAGAATCTCGGTCTCGAGTTCTGCAGCCTTTTCAGCCATGGGCTTGCCAAAGAGGTTTTCACTTCGACAGGCGACATCGACCAACTTGTCCTGTACCCATGGCTCGAGGTCCGAGGATTGTAGCAAGGCCTGGCAGCGTGCACCGATGCCGGCCCCTGCTACTCAGGCTGAAGCCTCAAATCCATCATAGGCTGCTCGAGAGATAAACTTCGAGCACTCTCGAATACCAGAAGACAAGGCCTTGAAACTCTGCAAGGGCTCCTCGGACAGACCAGCAGAGAACCGGCAATCTCCTTTGCCAGGCCTCGAAGATACATGCCCATGTACAGCTGGTAGGTCTGGACACGGCAAGCAAGCATAGAGCCCTGGAAGCACTTTCTACCGAGGGCATCCAGGTTCCGGGCTTCCCTGCCGGGAGGCACCGAGAAGTGCATCTTCTGACTCTTCAGGCGATGCATGGCCGATTCCACAACCATGGAGTGCTGCGGTAGCTGTGCCTTTTGGAACCCGGGGCTCTTGCGGACTCGATAGATAGAAACATAGAAACATGATGACAGAAAAAGACCACAAGGCCCATCTAGTCTGTCCTTCCATAACAACTACAACAGTCCACTTTTTACCTTTAGAGATCCTCTGTGTTGGTCCCATGCTTTTTTGAATTCAGTTACTGTCCTCATCTCTACCACCTCCACTGGGAGACTATTACACGGATCCACTACTCTTTCCGTAAAGAAATATTTCCGCATATCACTCCTGAATCTATCTCCCTTCACCCTCATCCCATGTCCCCTCGTAGCAGAACTTGCTTTCAATTGAAAGAGGCTCTCTCCCTGAACATTTATGACACGGAGGTATTTAAACATCTCAATCATATCACCTCTATCCCGCCTTTCCTCTAAGGTGTACATATTAAGATCCTTAAGTCTGTCCTCATATGCTTTATAATGAAGCCCATTAATCATTTTAGTAGCAACCCTCTGCACCGACTCCATCCTGTTCACATCCTTTTGAAGGTGCGGTCTCCAGAATTGCACACCATACTCCAAATGAGGTCGCACCAAAGACTTATACAGAGGCATTATCACCTCCTTTTTTCTGCTAGCCATTCCTCTCTGTATGCACCCAAGCATCCTTCTAGCTTTTGCCGTCGCCTTTTCTACCTGTTTAGCTACTTTAAGATCAGACACAACCATGCCTAGGTCCCGCTCTTCTTTAGTGGACGAAAGTACTTCACCTCCTATACTGTATTGCTCCCTTGGATTGCTGCAGCCCAAATGCATGACCTTACATTTTTTAACATTAAATCCCAGCTGCCAAATTCTAGACCATTCTTCAAGCTTAGCTAGATCCCTCCTCATGTTATCTACACCTTCCTGGGTGTCTACTCTATTGCAGATTTTGGTATCATCCGCAAAGAGGCAAACCTTACCCGACAGCCCTTCCGCTATATCACTAACAAAGATGTTAAAAAGAATCGGACCAAGGACAGATCCCTGGGGCACACCACTGGTAACATCCTTCTCCTCAGAATGAGCTCCATTTACTTGTACTCTTTGTCGCCTCCCACCCAACCAATTTCTAACCCAAGCTTAGAACCAGCATTGAGGCCGGCGCCTCCCACATGCGGAAGAGCAACCACTCCAGCATCAGAGGAACCGGTACAGTAAAGGCCTCCTTGGGAGGAGAGCGTCATACTACAGGGCCTCGAGCTCCTCAGCTCGAGGCTCCTCCTCGGGGTCCGCCGGGAAGGCCAAGGCTCTGGCCATGTCCCGTACAAAATCCGAGAACCAGGTATCCTCTGGGGGGGGACCCGGTCCGAGGCTGGGATCCCGGTGAGTCCGAAGGGACTCACCGAGTCCGGAAGGTGTCCAGGGACTCCTCTTCCTCAGTCTCCCACACCGATTCCTCCGAGGAGGAATCAAGCGGTTCCGAGTGGGCGGGCACCAACGCTGAGGGTACCGACGTCGACGACCTTGGTCCCAAACGGGAGGCCGAGGGAGACCTTGGCCGAGGATCAACTCCAGCGCGCATGGACTTGAGGATCGGCTTGGCCTCCGGGGTCAACTTGGACGTCGAGGTCCCGGTGGTCGGGGCAGATGCGCCGGTGAGGCCGGCGATCAGCACCCGCTGCTGTTCCATGAAGGCAGACAATCTGCTCTCCAAGGCCGTCAACCTGAGTCCAAGCTCAGGAGACCCAGCAGCCTCCGACTCGGGCCCCGACGGCCAATGTTCCCTCTAATTTTCTGTAGGCTGTGTGCGCATAAAATATCAGCTGTGCGGTTTTTGAAGGAAGGTTACATTTTTTGTGCACCACATAACGACACTCGGAGTTATGTACTTTAAAATTTGACTACACGTCAGAATACAGTATGTACACCACATTGATTGCACTAGAAAATATTGTAGAACTTGTGAAAACCATAAATACACAACAACTTTTAAATTTTAAGACGTCTGTGTTGTTTCCTATCAGAATCAGAACCGTAATTTTTGTGCGCTCTGTTGTAAAGTATGTGCGCTCGCTTGGCAAGGTGTGTGCGCGCGCACACGCGCACAGCTTAGAGGGAACAGTGCCGACGGCGCCGGGCTCAATGTCGGCTCCCCCGGAGGAGAGTCCACGAGGACTACAGTACTCACGTGACTTGGGGCCTTCAACTCTACACGAGGATGCTTTGCAGGCCTCTCCGACTCCGAAGACCCGGGACGGCGATCGGGGCTATGCGACCTGGCCCTCGAAGGGCCAAGAGCATCCACCTACGCCGCCCTCGTGAGTTGTTTCTTCCTTCGGTGCTCCCTCGAGGAGGACTCCCTCTCAGAGGAGCCCCGACGATGCTCAGGATCAGACTCCCGAGATGTCGAGGCCTCTGACGAAGTCCGGACCCGTCCAGACGCAGAGTCGGAGAAGATCCTCTCACGTTGATGCTGACGGCTCCTCAATGCCTTCAAGGACATTTTGCCACAGGGACTACAGACCTTAGGATAATGGTCAGGCCCCAGGCACCGGAGGCAGCAGTCATGTGTGTCGGTGAGAGACATGAGTTTCTTGCACTGATCACACTTCTTAAAGCCACTGGCAGCCATCGGGGGAAAAAGGGCCCCTGCAAGATCAAAAAATCTGGCTGCCAGGGAAAAGAAAAATTGGCGCGAACGCAGTCTCTAAAGACAAAAACCGAAAGAAGAGATCCAGGCTCGGCACCGGTGTACCGAGTCCAGGCGGGAAAGGGAACCGACGTCGAACCAAAGAAAAATACTCGTCTCAACGCAGGAAAAATCGACTTTTTCCACAGGTGACAAGGACACACGTCCGTAGGGCTCCGCGGAAAAAAGAAGACTGAGCAAGATGGCACCTTGGGCGGGAAGGGGACCGCGCATGCTTGCCTGCATTCCCAAAGGCTTTCTTTGAAAGCTGGGGAAATGCTCCGCATGGGGGCTCCGTCAGCGTCGACGTCACCCATATGTGAGGACTGACTTCCTGCTTGGTCCTGGAGAAATTGTAAAATCTCCAACTCCTTTGCTCTGGGCTCTGTTTCAGGAGCCACTGTGATGGAAAGACCTCTAGCCACCTCCCTGATGAAATCCTGAAAGGATATATCCTCTGGAGGAGACATCCTACATTTAGAAGGCGGCGGCTCCTCAGAGAGAAGTACTCTGGCATCGACAGAGCTGTCAGAGTCCTCAGTCATCGGAGGATTCAAAATATCTTCTTGTTCGGGTGCTCTTGTAAAGCATGATACTGATCGAAGTCTGTACCGGAGGGGTCCGGTACCGGCCTGTCGATACCGGAGGAAATAGCATGACTCGGTAGCATACTCGCTGTCAATGCTGTCGGTACCGGTATCGGTGCTGGAACCGGTGTCGGTACCGGTTGAAATGTCTGAAGCGGTCCCGAAGGCACCGATGCCGCAAGGAGAGCCACAAGACTGCGCTCAATAGCCAGGAATCTCTGGTCAATTGACGCTGCCGATGCCTGGGTGTCGGTACTGGATGAAGCAGCCGGTACCCCAGAGCATGGCACCAGTAGTTCTGCCGAGGTTGAGGCCTCGAGAACATCCTGGAGCCCCAATAGCGCTTTGGAAGCCAAAGCCTCCTGCCAGGGCAATTTTGCCAGTACAAGTCCCTCAAGGGCAACGCCAGAGGCATCTCGATGCTTGGGAGGAAATCTACCCTTTGAGGACCGGCCAGATTTATGTTTGGTTACCTGAGATCCATGGGAGGAAGACAAAGCCCTAGAAGACGTCGATGCCACGGATACTGCATCGGAGGGAAAAAGGGTGCTAAGCTTAGCAGCTCGGTTCTGCCGACCCCTCTTCGACATCATCCCACAGGCAACACACTCTGAGATGGAGTGGTCAGGACCTAAACATTTGAGACACCACCACTTTAAAACATGCTCTTTCTAATGGTAGTAGTTTGAAAATGCTTCTAGAAGATACTTTTGTGTAAAAGGGAGTTAAAAATATCCTATTTTTAGCCTTTTTGCAAAAATTATCAACTTTACACTTAGTTTGCAAATTAATGAAAAGGGCTAGGAGCTTGAAAAGCGTAGTTACTCACCTGTAACAGGTGTTCTCCAGGAGCAGCAGGAATCAGTCCTCACTTATGGGTGACGTCGGCGCCGACGGAGCCCTCGCGGAGCAATTTTCCCCAGCTTTCAAAGAAAGCCTTTGGGAATTGCAGCACGCATGCGCGGTCGTCTTCCCGCCCGAAGGTGCCATCTTAGCCAGTCAGATGACATAGCTAAAAAAGACAGCATAAAAATTTGCAAAAAGAACATAAGCAGACGATTGCAACTCCAAGGGGAGGAGGGAGGGTAGTGAGGACTGATTCCTGCTGCTCCTGGAGAACACCTGTTACAGGTGAGTAACTACGCTTTCTCCAGGACCAAGCAGGAAGTCAGTCCTCACTTATGGGACTCCCAAGCTCAAGGCTACCGGAGACCCGAAGCACAAAAATGAGCTCCCTCTAGCTCAGCAGCACAGAAGGATAGAATCTTCGCTGAATTATCACCCACCGGTAGCCCACATCCGGGATGGAGGGTAGGAGTTGCTCAGACCTCAAAGAGATTACGGAGGACTGCCTGTCCGAAAGCACTGTCCCTACGGGACTCCCTCTCGAGACAGTAATGGACCGCAAAAGTCTGGCTCGAAGACCAAGTAGCGGCCCGGCAGATGTCTGCCAGCGGAACAGAGCGGAGGTAAGCCACTGACGTGGCCTTTGCCCGAACGCAATGAGCCGTGACTCGACTTTCTAAGGCGAGTCCGGCTGCCCCATAAGCCCAAGAGATACAGTCCGCAACCCAGATGGACAGAGTACGCTTGGAGACCGGGAGTCCCAATTTATTGGGGTCAAAAGACACAAAAAGCTGAGCAGCTTTACGGTGCTCCCGCGTACGGTCAAGGTAGAAGTTCAATGCCCTTCTACAGTCCAGGGTATGGAGGACCGTCTCAGCTCGGCTGGAGTGTGGTCTGGGAAAGAAGGTTGGAAGTACCACCTCCTGATTGATGTGAAAAGGGGAGACCACTTTAGGCAGAAACTTTGGGTGAGTCCGTAGGACTACCCTATTCTTGTAGAACCGAGTGTAGGGGGGATCAGACACGAGGGCCTGCAATTCACTTACGCGCCTAGCGGAAGTGAGGGCTATCAAGAACAGTGTTTTCCAAGACAGAAAACGGAGAGAACATGTAGCCATAGGTTCAAAAGGCGGACAGGTGATCCGCTGCAAAACCACATTCAGGTCCCAGTCCGGCGCTGGCGGGCGCAGAGGTGGTTTAAGTAGAAGGAGACCTCGGAGAAACCTCGCTACGAGAGGGTCGCTGGAGAGAGGTCTACCGTCCACCGGCACATGATGTGCCGAAAGAGCACTGAGGTGAACTTTGACGGAGTTGGACTTAAGTCCCAGATTAGAGAGGTGTAGCAAGTACTGCAAGATCACCGACACCGGGCAGGAGAAGGGATCCTGCGACTGTTGGGTACACCAGACTGCAAATCGACGCCATTTAAGGGCGTAGCATTTGCGGGTAGAAGGGCGTCGCGAAGCCAGGACGACCTCCTCCACCTCCGCCGGCAGGAGAAGGGGAGCAAGGACTACCCTCTCAGCAGCCAGGCCATGAGGTTGAGAGACCTGAGGTTGGGGTGCAGTAGGGACCCCTGATCCTGAGTGAGGAGATCCGGTTGTACCCCCAGAGGGATCGGACCCTCCACCGCCAGTTGCAGCAGGAGCGGAAACCACGGCTGCCTGGGCCAGCGAGGGGCCACCAGGATCATAAAGGCTTTGTCTCTGAGAACCTTGAAAAGAGTCCGAGAGACCAGCGGGATGGGAGGGAAAGCGTACAGAAGGCTCCCCGACCATGAGATCAGAAAGGCGTCCGCCGCAACCCGAAGGGGGTGTGGCTGACGAGAGCAGAAGCGAGGAAGCTGCCGGTTGCGAGGACTGGCAAAGAGATCCATCGTGGGGAGGCCCCACTTGAGGAAAAGCTTCTGAACTACCAAGGGATCCAGACGCCACTCGTGCGGCTGGAGGACCCTGCTGAGTTTGTCCGCAAGGCAATTGTCTTGGCCCGGGAGATAAACTGCCTTGAGGAGAATGCCGTGACTGACGGCCCAAGAGCAGAGCTTCTGAGCCTCCCGGCAGAGGAGAAAGGAGCCCGTGCCCCCCTGTTTGTTCACGTAGAACATGGCAACTTGATTGTCCGTCTGGACAAGGACGGACTGTTGGGAAGTCAGGTGGGAGAAGGCCTTGAGAGCTAGGCGGATCGCCCGGAGCTCCAGGAAGTTGATCTGCTGAGCAGACTCCCACGTGGTCCAGAGGCCCTGAGTACGCGCCTCTTGGCAATGCGCTCCCCAGCCCAGGAGGGATGCATCGGTGGTCAGCACCCGGGTCGGCTGAGGTGACTGGAAAGGCATACCGAATATCAGGTTCGGCTGCCGGAGCCACCACCGGAGAGACGAGATCAGCGGCTCGGAAACGCGCACTAGGTCTGCGAGGCCGCCCGTGGCTTGTCGCCACTGCCGGCGGAGACACCATTGAGCAGACCGCATATTCAGGCGGGCATTGGGGGTCACATGGACGGTGGAAGCCATATGGCCGAGCAGTCTCAGGAAGCGCCTGGCGGAGACCAGGGGCTGGCTGCGAAAGCGGTCGGCTAGGTCCATGAGCCGCTGAGCCCTGTCGAGCGGTAAGTACGCTCGCGCCTGAGGAGTGTGCAGCCTTGCGCCGATGAACTCGAGATCCTGTGAGGGGAGCAAAGTGGACTTTGCGAAGTTTATGACAAAGCCCAAGTGCTGCAGCAGAGTCACCGTGCGGCACGTGGCGTTGGTGACCTCCTGAGCAGACGCTGCTCTGATGAGCCAGTCGTCGAGGTACGGAAAGACAGAGGCCGTGAAGCCGGAGATGGGCCGCCACGACCGCGAGACATTTTGTGAAGACTCGCGGTGCGGAGGACAGGCCAAAGGGCAGTACTCTGTACTGGTAATGATTTCCTGCCACCACAAACCTTAGGTATTGGCGGTGGCTTGGGTGGATGAGGATGTGCGTGTAGGCATCCTTTAGATCCAAGGAGCATAGCCAATCTCCCTGCTGGAGGTAGGGCAGAAGGATTCCAAGGGTAAGCATTTTGAACTTCTCCCGCACCAGGAACTTGTTGAGGTTGCGCAAGTCCAGGATGGGTCTGAGGCCCCCTGTTCTCTTTGGTATCAGAAAATACCTTGAATAGAAGCCTTGACCTCTCAGGTGGTGTGGCACCGGTTCCACCGCCTGTTCCTGCAGAAGACCTGCTAACTCCTGAAGGAGCAACTCCCTGTGCAGAGGGGGGCGCGGAGGCTCTCCCGGAAAATAGGAGGGAGGGACCTGATGGAAGTGGAGAAGGTAGCCTTCTCGCACGACCTGAAGCACCCAAGCATCTGCGGTGATGCTGGACCACCTGTGGGCGAAGTGAACCAGCCGGCCTCCGGTGCTGGGGGGAACCAGCGGGGGGGGAGAGGCTATGCTGAGCGAGTCAAAAGCCCCCACCCTGCTGAGCAGGGGCTGGTGGTGCAGGCTTGGGGGCTTGCTGCCTACGGGACCCGTTACCCCGTCCCTTGGCCTGCTGGCCCTGTTGGGGAGCTGCAGGGGCCTGATAATGGGGGTATTGTTTGTAGGCAGCCGCCTTCCTCGGGTAAAAGGACTTTTTCCCCGAGCCCTTCTTTTTCTGGGAAGGGGCGGAGGTCTTCCTAGAAAGCCTGGTCCTGGTGAGAGTCTCAGTCTCAATTTGTGCAGCCTTTTCCGCCATGGGCTTGCCAAAGAGGTTTTCGCCTCGGCAGGGGACATCGACCAACTTGTCCTGTACCCAGGGCTCAAGGTCGGACGACTGAAGCCAAGCCTGTCGGCGGGCACCGATGCCGGCTGCGGCTACTCGAGCCGAGGCTTCAAAGCCATCATAGGCTGCTCGGGACATGAACTTTGAGCATTCCCGAATGCCCGTGGACAAGGCTAGGAACCTCCGCAAGGGCTCCTCGGAGAGACCAGCGGAGAATCCGGCTAGCTCTTTAGCCAGATCCCGGAGATACATGCCCATGTATAGCTGGTAAGTCTGGACACGACATGGGAGCATAGAGCCCTGGAAGCACTTCTTGCCAAGGCCATCCAGGTTACGGGCCTCCCTTCCAGGAGGCACCGAGGAGTGCATCTTCTGGCTCTTAAGACGATGCATGGCCGATTCCACTACCATGGAATGGTGTGGCAGCTGTGCCTTTTGAAAGCCAGGGCTCTTGCGGACCCGATAGACAGAATCGACCCGCTTGCTCAGGACCGGCGAGGAGGCCGGACTCTCCCACATGCGGAAGAGTAGTCGTTCCAGCATAGGAGGAACCGGCACAGTAAAGTGTTCCCTCGCGGGAGAGTCATACTGGAGGGCGTCGAGCTCTTCGGCTCGAGGCTCCTCCTCGGGATCCGCAGGGAAGGCCAAAGCCTTGGCCATATCCCTAACGAAGTCCGAGAACCGGGCATCCTCCGGGGGGGACTGCTTCCGAGGCTCGGACTCCGGTGAGTCCGAGGGGACACACCGAGTCCGGAAAGAATCAGGTGACTCTTCCTCCTCAGACTCCCAGACCGACTCCGACGAGGACTCGGTGGGGTCGGCCCGGGCAGGGTGCAGCGCCAGCCGCCCCGACGCCGAGGGAGTCGGCGTCGGCGACCTCGGTCCCGAACGGGAGGCCGAGGGTGACCTCGACCGAGGATCGACTCGAGTTCTCATCGACTCGAGGATCGGCTCGGTCTCCGGGGTCGACTTGGACGTCGACGTCCCGGCGGTCGGGGCAGCGACGCCAGCGAAGCCAGCGAGCAGTGCCCTCTGCTGGTCCATGAAGGCAGACAGTCTGCTCTCCAAGGCCGTCAACCTGAGTCCGAGCTCAGGTGACCCAGCAGCCCCCGACTCGGGCCCCGACGGCGTCAGGCCCGACGTCGGCTGTCGCGGAGGCGAGTCCAGAAGGACCACAGGACTTACCCGGGCAGGCATCTCCGACTCCAGGCGAGGTCGCTTCGGGATGTGTTCCTTCTCCAAGGACCCGGGGCGGCTGTCGGGGCTATGCGACCTGGCCCTCGCGGAGCCAGGAGCGTCCACCGACGCCGCCCTCGCGGGTTTTTCCTTCCGACGATGGTCCCCGGAGGGAGAACCCCGGTCGGAGGAGCTCCGGCGACGGTCCGAGCTGGAGCCTTTCGACACGGAGGCCTCCGACGAGGTCCGGGTACGGCTGGGGTCAGCGAAGATCCTCTCGCGCTGATGCCACCGACTTCTCAACGCCTTTGAGGACAGTTTGCTGCAGGGCCCACAGATCAGTTCCTCATGATCCGGGCCCAGGCAGCGGAGGCAAAAGTCGTGTGTGTCGGTTAGTGACATATTTCGGTCACACCGACCACACCGCTTAAACCCACTGGCAGCCATCGGGGGAAAAAGGGCCCCTGCGAGGTCAAAGGACCGGGCTGCCAGGGAAAACGAAAACGAAAGCTGACTAAGTCAGAAAACCGAAAAAAGTAAGAGGACTCGAGACCGGCGTCGCGAGTCCGGGCGGGAAAACGATCGGCGTCGAACCGAAAGAAAAAAGGATAAAATAAAGAAGAAAATCAACTTTTTCGCGGGGACAAGACGGGGACGTCTGTAGGGCTCCGCGGAAAAAAGAAGACTGGCTAAGATGGCACCTTCGGGCGGGAAGACGACCGCGCATGCGCGCTGCAATTCCCAAAGGCTTTCTTTGAAAGCTGGGGAAAATTGCTCCGCGAGGGCTCCGTCGGCGCCGACGTCACCCATAAGTGAGGACTGACTTCCTGCTTGGTCCTGGAGAATTATAAACACAAACACAACAGTACCATGAGATACTATGCCTCAAATTTCATGTTCTTTGTTTACTTATTTCAGGAGCTATGCAATGTTAAACTTTTAATTTTTTTAGGTCGCCAATTTCTTTGCCCAACTTTGGTGCAATGTGTCTATTTCTGACACAATCAAAAAAGATTATTAGTCTCACTAAAAAGAGCGCAAAGATGTGCAGGGTAGTTAAGTTTCATTTCTTATAAACAAATAAGAACAATATTAGGTCTCAAAGTTGCTGAAATTTTGAATCGTACTGTACATGTTCAGGCTATGGGGTCAAACAAACGGCTATATCTCAACAGGTTTAACACCAGAGAACCTAAAACTCTACCAAAGTTCATTTGAGACATGGGGGGCTCTAAATATAAAATTTAGTCAAAATCCATGATGGTCATGCGGGGAGCCCTAGACCACTTGACATGAAATGACCCGATACCCATATGTGAAGACTACATTCCTGCTTGTTCCTGGAGTCATCTGGGACTCACTAGCTCCCAGGTACCAGACTGGAAGCGGATAGCCCTGGTATCCCAGAGGCTAAAGGACAGAGCCAAGAACATGGATGCAATTCGGCCCCGATGAACTCGACTGCAGTCGGCTAGACTGCCTCTAATAGAAGTCTGGTGTGAGAAAGAAGTCCGGGATGGAGGGTAGGAGTTGAATTTAAGTCCCAAAAAGGTGCTGGAGTACAGCATGGCCAAAGACAGTATCACAAAAAAAACACAAGAAGAGCAAACACCCTCACAGTACGTAGCAAAGACAACAAGGCTAGTGGCATATGGAGGTCACAGGTGCTTTATTAGGTGAAAACCCCTAGGCATTTCGGCAAACATCCTCATCGGGGGTACACATCCTTAAAAAGATTAAAAACAAAATTAAACACAAAAATAAATATTAAAAACATGGCCTGAACTAATACTCAGATATAAACAACTCTATATTTAAATGTAATAAAAGGCAAAAAGTCAAAGTCAAAGATAGTAAAAAAAAAACATATAGAAATCAAAACCATAAGGCGAGGTACTGAGTAAAATTGCCTAATAACATCACAATAAGCAGAAAATATATGCTAACCCCAACCTGGGACGAGAGAAAGATGAGGAGGAACTAAGATGTAAGCCATCTTAATGTATAGTAGATCGGTACTTACAATGGCATACTATGGGAACTATGTCTTGAGGAAATCCAATAATCTATGAAGTAAAACCCAATCTGCAATAATACAGCAGAAAGCAAATTACAGCATTACACCATTGCCATAAAGGAGGAGTGCTATGCTACCTGTCAACACATTATCAAGAGCAGATCTGTGAGGATTATCATTAAGCAAAGGGGGCAGAGCCTGGTTTCTGGTCAAGATGGACGTGTAAGAGCTGTGCTCCGGAGGGCAATAGACAAGAATCCTGACTACTGCAATCTTTAATCAAATAGTTCCTACCTACTTTGATAACATTCGATCCCGGATATGTCAGGCCCCAAACAGACGCGGCTGGATTACCAAATATCTCAAAACGCCAGCACAACGAGAACCAAAACGGAACCTCTCTTTCCTCACAAGATGGCTGTCATCCGAGATTCTCCTGAGACCTTACAGGAGCTCCTGGCTGAGATCCAGGCCGTCAAAGACTTGGTCAAATCTAATGGAGAATCGCTATGTGCAATGCAGAAAGATATCAATGCTTTGCAAACCTCTTTGGAGTCAATTACGTTTCGTTTGGAGAAGGTAGAGAATGTGGTGGCATCACATGGGTAAAGGCTCAAGGCAGTTGAGAAGCAGGCCAAGCTGATACGTTCATTACAAAGAGAGGTGGAAGACGGTAATAATCGCTCTCGGAGGAATAACATAAGAATACTAGGAGTTCCCGATATGGTGTCCTTTTTGCAGGCCATGATTCTGGGTGTGTTAAAGTTGCAGTTTGCCATGCCATTTGAGATCGAGCATGCCCATAGAGTGCCTACTCAGTCCGTGGTCACGGGCAAGCGTCCATGCCCAATCATCTTGAAAGTTTTATGTTTTCAGCAAGTATCGCAAATAATGGGAGCAGCCAGAGCACTTTCATATTTGGAATATCAGGGACAAACTCCTGTTCTTCCCGGTGGATCGCGAAGGTGACGGTGGATCGGAGAAAGTTTTCTGGCTCTGCGTCCACGCTTGTTACAGCTACAGGTCCGTTTTGGGCTGCTCTATCCTGCCCACATGAGAGTCACGTTGCATAACCAGACCAAGACTTTTGATGATCCTGGGGAATTATATGCATTTCTGGAAGATAAGGAGTCGGCCAGTGGCAGCTCAAGGCAATCTGCTGCCTGAGGCGAAATATGAAAAGGCACCCCCCCCCCCAACCTTAGAGGGGGCGGGGCTTTTTCAGAAATCCAATCAGAGACTGAACCAAACCAAAAAGCCGATTAGATTATATGGAGGAAATGCAAGATGTTTGCACCCAGGGCCATATCGAGCTGCAATCACACCCTGTGAGACATGCAGCTCGGGTGCACGCCCCCCTCCCCCCATACCTCCCGTCCAGTGCTGCCTGCTCTTTCACTGCTGCTGCTGCCCTCTGTTTTTTTCACGGAGGCACCAGCAGCAGTGAAAGAGCAGGCAGTGTTGGATAAGGGGGGGCATGCGCCCGATCTGAAAGGCACCGGCACTTTAAGCAGATCTGTCCCTCCTTGACATCGAGTCGGAGGAGGGAGGGACCAAAACTGCTTGAAGTGCTGCGAAAAGGCTTGGGGAGCGCATTTTGGCTGCCTGCTATTGTCCTGCCAGCGGCGGAAGGGCAACAGCAGACAGCCGAAAGAGAGTAATTAGTCCTTACCTGCTAATTAGCGTTCCTATAGGGACTCCAGTCCAGTCCCTTTACGTCTGGGTTGTGTACCCCTTCTAGCAGCTTTGGAGACTGAGCTCTTCATTATTCTGATGATCCTCCAGTATAAATACCACTGGCTCCTCCCACCAGATTCAGTATTCTATTGACAAAAGCAGACTCAACGGAGAGACAGTAAAACCACACAACTTCAACGTTACTTCAACCTTACTTCAATCCCCACCCATCCCTTAACTCGAGAAAAAAAACAATTCTCCTCCCACTCGCCTGGGGAGAAGACCTTTCCGCCCCTCCCCTAAGAGGAGTACCTGAAACTAATAACTGAACGTAAGCACTCTCTTACCTTTGCACAGACACCATAATCCTCCGCAGAAAGCGGCACAGCAGATTCCCGCTTCGTGACTTACCTATGCCCTTCGGGTCGCCCGTTACCTGAAAACCGGGTGGGAACAAGGGACTGGACTGGAGTCCCTATAGGAATGCTAATTAGCAGGTAAGGACTAATTACTCTTTCCTAGGCATTCCTCCAGTCCAGTCCCTTTACGTCTGGGATGTAACAGAGCAGTTCAACGCCAGGCGGGACCAGACAGTGCAGCCCGAAGCACCGCTGACCCAAATTCCGTATCCTCTTGAGCGTGAACATCCAACCGATAAAATTTAGCAAAAGTATGCAGAGAAGACCAAGTCGCCGCCTTGCAAATCTCCAAAGGCGGAACCAAACTAAACTCGGCCCACGACGTCGCCAAACCCCAGGTAGAATGGGCCCGGAAACTCACCGGAACCGATCTACCACTCTGAATGTATGCCGCTGCAATGGCCTCGTTGATCCATCTGGAAATGGACCCCTTGGACGCCGCCTCCCCTTTCCGGGATCCTCCAAATAACACGAACAACTGGTCCGACTTACGGAAAGGTGACGTGCGCTTCAAATAACGCTTCAAAGCTCTTTTCACATCAAGTTTGCAGAGAAGAACCTCCTCCGATCCTTTCCCTGCTCCTGAGAAGGAAGGAAGGGACACTGACTGATTCACATGAAACGGCAAACTACCTTGGGTAAGAAAGAACCGTCCACAAAACCAGCTTTTCCTTGAAAAACGAAAGAAAAGGGAGACGGCATGACAGCGCTTGAAGTTCGGAAACGTGCCTAGCCGAACAGATCGCTACCAAAAACACTGTCTTAAGCATCAAGTCCTTCAAAGCGGCCCGCTCCAGAGGCTCGAACGGATGCCCCGCCAAAATATTCAAAACCAGATTAAGATCCCAGGGAGGGACCGCCAATGTTCGCTGAGGACGAAACCACTTCACCGCTCTCAGGAACCTACCTACATCCGGGTGCTGTCCTAGAACTCTGCCCTTAATCTTGCCCCTGTAACAAGAAATGACCGCTACCTGCACCCGGAGAGAACTGGCAGCAAGCCCTTTTTCCAAGCCTGCCTGCAAAAAGTCTAACACCTCTGGAACAGAAACTGACAGGGCACGTTTATTCCGATCCGCACACCAGCCCTCAAATATGCACCAGACCCTCACATAGGAGAGACAGGTAGAACACTTGCGAGCCTTCAACAAAGTGGAAATTATTGCCCCGGAATATGCTCGCCTGCTTAACCATGCCCTTTCAATAGCCAGGCCGTAAGCGAGAACCGATCCACTTGCGGCATCCGCAATGGACCCTGGAACAAGAAATTGTCCCTCACCGGCAGCCGCCACGGCTTGTCGGCCACCAGCCTTACTAGATCGGCATACCACGGGTGACGTGGCCAATCTGGAGCTATCAGGATCACCCACCCCCGGTGGGTTTCCACCCTCTGCAGGACCTTTCCTATTAGTGTCCACAGAGGAAACACAAAGCACTCCCCTCCGCGGGCCACTGCTGTACCAGAGCATTCAGCCCCTCTGACATCCTTTCCCTTCTTCTGCTGAAGAAGCGGGTGGACTTGGCCGATTCGAACCTTGCCATGAGATCCACGACGGGCGGTCCCCAGCGCCGAACCACCTGCTCGTATACCTGCTGGCAGAGCTCCCATTCTCCGGGATCCACTTTGCGCCTGCTGAGGAAATCCACTTCGATATTTTCCACTCCAGCCACATGCTGCGCCGATAGCGCCTCCAGATGAGCTTCGGCCCACGACAGCAGCTCCTCTGCCTCTTCCTCCAGAGACGGGCTGCTTGTGCCACCCAGCCGGTTGATATAGGCTACCTTGGTCACATTGTCTGAAAATACCAGGACGGCCTTCCGGTGGAGCCACTGCTCGAAGGCCCGGAGCGCTAGCAACACCGCACACATCTCCAATCTGTTGGACCACTGGGCTTCGGCCGTCGTCCATGTCCCCTGCACCAAAACATCCCTCGCAGTGAGCCCCCCAGCCCGACAAAATGGCATCCGTCGTCAACTGCAACCAAGCTGGGGACTCAAGCGGCATGCCTCTCTCCAAATTTCCCGCCCGGAGCCACCACTGCAGACCTTCCCTGGCCTCCAGAGGGCACGGGAGACACACCGACAGGGACTGACGTTGATGAAACCAACGACGGAGCAGAGCGCACTGAAGAGGTCTCATGTGCGCTCTGGCCCACGGAACTAACTCGATCGTCGCTGCCATCGTCCCCAGCACCCGTAGATAATGCCACACCGAGGGAGACATCATGGCTAGAAACTGCCGAATCAGAAGCCGCAGCCCCGTGACCCTCTGAACCGGCAAAAACACTCTTCCTTTGTCCGTGTCAAACCTTGCCCCTAAATACTCTATCACCTGGGATGGTTCCAGCCTGCTTTTTCTCAGATTGATAACCCACCCCAGGCTCCAAAGGAGCTCTACTACTCTGTCACTTTTCGACTCTCCTCCTTGGACTTGGCCCGAATCAACCAGTCATCAAGGTACGGATGAACCAAAACCCCTTCCTTGCACAGCGCCGCCGCCACCACCATTACCTTGGTGAAGGTGCGGGGAGCTGCTGCTAGGCCGAAGGGCAAGGCCTGAAACTGAAAATGTCCCCGAGGGACTGCGAAACGCAGGAACTGCTGGTGAGACTCGCGAATCAGAATATGCAAGTACGCCTCCGTCAGATCGAGAAAGGTCAAAAACTCTCCCTTCCGCACTGCTACTATTACCGGATCTCAAGGTTTCCATGCGGAAATGAGGTACTTGGAGACACAGATTGACCCGCTTCAGGTAGAGAATTGGCTGTAAGGACCCCTCCATCTTTGGTACCATGAAATAGATGGAGTACCGACCGCAGCTGCACTGGTCGCTGGGCACCGGCACAACCGCCTCTAATTCCAGCAATCGGTCCAGAGTCTCTTCTACCGCTGCTCTCTTCACCTGGAATCTGCAGGGAGACTGAACAAACGATGGGAGCACTGGAGCGGCCAATTCGAGAGTGTAGCCATCTCGAATTACCTCAAAAACCCATTGATCGGACGTGACCCGGGTCCAGGCGAGGAAAAACTGCAGCAAACGCCCCCCTACCGTCACCACCCCGGCCTGGACCCCCCTCACTTCATTGTGATTTCCGGAGGACTGAGGCAGAGGAAGAGGACCCAAACCCTCTTCCTGCCCCCCGAAACCCCCGGAAGGCCTGTCCTTGTGTTGGAAAATGTCCCCTTTGAAAAGGAGAGAACTGCAACGCCCGAAACGTCTGGGCCTCCCGCGGCTGCGCCCTAGTAGAAGTGGAAGGACGAGACTGATTCTGCCGATCCTCGGGCAGTCTACCCCCATTGGATGCTCCCAAATCCTTCACCAGCTTATCCAGGTCCTCTCCGAACAGGAGCTTTCCCTTGATGGGGAGATTGCTAAGGCGAGTCTTTGAAGAACCATCTGCCGCCCAGTTCCACATCCAAAAGGTACCGACGGGACGCAACCACCGAAGCCATGTTCTTCGACAAGCTTCTGACCAGGTCATGCTGGCTATCCGCCAGATAGGCTGCCCCTGACTCGATTCTTTCTGCTTCCCCCTACGAGTCGCCAGGCAGCTGGAGCTGTTGTGACCAGCGCAGACAAGGACGCGCAACCCACGCCCCACAGATCGAGGCCTGAGGTGCCAGGCCGCTAATATCAAACGCTTGCTTCAATGAAGTGTCCAGCTTCCGGTCCTGGGGATCCTGCAGAGCCGCGCTGTCTTCCACCGGAATAGTTGTCTTCTTGGCCACAGCCGAAACTGCCACGTCCACCCTAGGTGAGCGCAACAGCTCCCTATTGGACTCCGGCAAGGGATACAAGCGGGCCATGGACCGGACCCCTCTTAACGCCGAATCCGGCTGGTCCCATTCTTCTTGAATCACCTTTCTGACCACCACATGGACCGGGAAGACTCTCTGCGATCTCCTTACTGCCTGAATAAGAGGGTCGTCCAATGCTTTGTCCTCCCCTGGGGCCCTCGGTACCATATTGAGTACCTTCAAGGACTCTGCGATCAAAGCCGGCAACTCCTCCCGGCGAAAGACCCGCACAATCTTAGCTCTCTGTTCGTCTTGGATCTCATAGAAACAGAGAAATATGACGACAGAAAAAGACCACATGGCCTATCTAGTCTGTCCTTCAATAACTACAACAGTCCCCTTTTTACCTTTAGAGATCCTCTGTGTTTGTCCCATGCTTTTTTGAGTTCAGTTACTGTCCTCATCTCTACCACCTCCACTGGGAGACTATTACACGGATCCACTACTCTTTCCGTAAAGAAATATTTCTGCATATCACTCCTGAATCTCTCTCCCTTCACCCTCATTTCATGTCCCCTCGTAGCAGAACTTGCTTTCAATTGAAAGAGGCTCTCTCCCTGAACATTTATGCCACGGAGGTATTTAAACATCTCAATCATATCACCTCTATCCTGCCTTTCCTCTAAGGTGTACATATTAAGATCCTTCAGTAAGTCCTCATATGCTTTATAATGAAGACCACTAATCATTTTAGTAGCCACCCTCTGCACCGACTCCATCCTGTTCACATCCTTTTGAAGGTGCGGTCTCCAGAATTGCACACTATACTCCAAATGAGGTCGCACCAAAGACTTATACAGAGGCATTTTCACCTCCTTTTTTCTGCTAGCCATTCCTCTCCTTATGCACCCAAGCATCCTTCTAGCTTTTGCCATTGCCTTTTCTACCTGTTCAGCTACTTTAAGATCATCAGACACAACCACGCCTAGGTCCCGCTCTTCTTAGTGGACAAAAGTACTTCACCTCCTATACTATATTGCTCCCTTGGATTGCTGCAGCCCAAATGCATGACCTTACATTTTTTAACATTAAATCCCAGCTGCCAAATTCTAGACCATTCTTCAAGCTTAGCTAGATCCCTCCTCATGTTACCTACCCCTTCCTGGGTGTCTACTCTATTGCAGATTTTGGTATCATCCGCAAAGAGGAAAACCTTACCCGACAGCCCTTCCGCTATATCACTAACAAAGATGTTAAAAAGAATCGGACCAAGGACAGATCCCTGGGGCCCACCACTGATAACATCCTTTTCCTCAGAGTGAGCTCCATTTACTTGTACACTTTGTCGCCTCCCACCCAACCAATTTCTAACCCAAGCAGTAACTTTAGGGTCCATTCTTAGGGTGCTCAGTTTGTTTATAAGTCGCCTGTGAGGAACAGTGTCAAAGGCTTTACCGAAATCTAAATACACCACATCTAGGGCTCTCTCTCGGTCCAACTCCCTGGTCACCCAGTCAAAAAAATCAATCAGATTTGTCTGACAAGACCTGCCTCTGGTGAATCCATGCTGCCTCGGATCCTGTAATCCACTGGACTCCAGAAACCTCACTATTTTCTCTTTCAGCAGCGTTTCCAATAATTTACTCACCACCGAAGTTAAACTAACCGGCCTGTACTTTTCAACCACATGCTTACTTCCGCTTTTGTGTAAAGGCACCAAATGAGCCTCTCTCCAGTCCTTTGGCATCACTCCCGACTCCAACAAGGCATTGAAAAGGTCAGTCAGTGGAGCTGCTAGAACGTCCCCAAGTTCCCTCAGTATTCTAGGGTGTATCCCATCCGGTCCCATCACTTTGTCTACTTTAAGTTGAGATAGTTTCTCACGAACACAGTCTTTTGAAAATTTTTCAAGATGTCCCTCGCTTCTGTTCCTGTTTGTGGGTGTTTTCTGAGGTCCTGCTCCTGGTTCTTCATCTATGAACACAGAACAAAAATATTTGTTAAGCAATTCCGCTTTATCCTTATCAGCTTCTACATATTCCTCCCCTGCACCCTTGAGTCTGACAATACCACTCTTGCCCTTCCTCTTCTCACTAATATATCTGAAAAATGTCTTATCCCCCCCCCCCCTATTTTATTGCATTAGCTATTTCCTCCTCCTTTTGAATCTTTGCCTTCTTGACTACTTTGCTAACTTCTCTAAGTTTTTCCAAATACAGATGCCTGTCTTCCTCTCTGTGATCTTTTGTATTTCATGATGGCCTCCCTCTTTTTCTTCACTATTTCCAGCTACTTCTTTCGAAAACCATAGCGGTCTCCTTTTCCTTTTACCTTTATTTACCATTTTAACAAAAAGGTTGGTTGCCCTTAAAATATCCCCTTTCAGTTTTTCCCACTGTTTTTCTACATCCCTCAGCTGTTCCCATCCAACTAACAACTCCCTGAGGTATTGGCCCATCTTCGCAAAGTTAGTCTTCCTAAAGTCTAAGATCCTCGCCTTTGAATGGATTCTAACAGCCCTAGTCCTAATACTGAACCACACCATCTGATGATCACTGGATGCAAAATGATCTCCCACTACAACATCAGAAACACTTTCACCATTGGTAAGCCTTCTTCGAGTTCCTCCTCTTCTTCCTCTAGATCCGGCTCCGAAAACTCCTCTTCATGGTCCCCCGTCAACTGCCGAGGGGGCAAACCGTCCCTTGCTGGCTTCTGCCGCTTAGGCAGTACAGTAGACTCAGCCTCACTAAGCCCGCTACCCCTCTTGGACGGGCCGTCCTGCCCCCCCTGCTTATGCTCCTACTGACGCAGACAGAATGCTTTATGGAGCAGCAGAACAAACTCCGGGGAGAAATTTCCCAAGCCTTCCCCCTCCTGAGCCGCCGCTGAAGTACCGGGAAGGGGGTGGATCTGAGTTTGCTGCTCTGAGACCGCAGCCACCAGACACTCGGGCCCCAGTCTTGGCCCTACATCCTCCCCCCAACTCCTGAATGGTGTCAGCCATCAGGTTCAGTCCCCCGCTGGCCTGGAGCTCCTGTTCCACAGAGTTGGCTTCTGACACACACCCCCTGCAGATGCCTGCCTCTGAGACTGTACCTCGCCTTGTGCCACACACTAGGCACTGAGGTCTCGCTGGCATAATGGAGTTTCTGCCCCTAAGGCCCCAGTACTAAAGGCCCAGCCTAATCCTAACAAAAGTATCCAAAGAAAAAACAAAACCCCCGTGATACTCTTTTTTTTCTTTTTTTAAAAACTGGTCTCTGATTCCTGAGGCGGGAGCAACCCTAGCTGCACGCCCCAGACCTGCTAGGCCGGGAAGCGCAAAAAAACAACGCGGGAAGGCACAAGGCAGAAACTCCACTCTCTCTCTCCCCCCCCCCCCCCAACGGCGAATTCAACCGCCACCTACCTCAGACAGGAGACGCTGAACACCTCCGGGCGGCAGGCGCTTCTGCGGCTCTGCTCCACGCGGCTCTCCGCAACCAAAAACCACGGCTTCTCTCTCTGCCCTGCTGGCTGCCGAATCCTGTCCACATGCTCAGCCTCAACGTGGGCTTTGGCACGAGCGGGGATCAGAGCGGCAGGCAGCCAACACATTGTACTGCCCCAACCACCGCAAAGGCCTTCCTTCCCGGTGGCTCCTCACCTCCGAAGGGTTCAGGAGGCGCCTCTCCTCTCTGCAGTAGAGCTCAATCCTCCTACCACTGCTAGGCCCCGTGGCTAAAAGAGAGAAGGGGGGGGAAAGCTCTTCAACCAGACACCGGTCTAGCTAACCACGCTCCTAACCCCCAGGAGCTACAATAAAAGAAAAAAAAAAGACAAATAGTGCAAGAAAATAAAAGCAAGAACCCCACAATCTCTCCACTAAGTCTACTTCTCCCTGGCTTAAAGTGCTCCTTCTAGCTGCTTTGGAGACTGAGCTAAACTGAATCTGGTGGGAGGAGCCAGTGGTATTTATACTGGACGATCATCAGAATAATGAAGAGCTCAGTCTCCAAAGCTGCTAGAAGGGGTACATAACCCAGACGTAAAGGGACTGGACTGGAGGAACGCCTAGGAAACACCTCCCAAGCCTTTCTGTCCTGTGTGGCTGCACCACTTGCACAGGGCTAGGTACGATCCCATTTGCACACCAAGAAACTAAGACAGCAAGAACAGCACAGTTTATAAAACTAAATTATGGAGGAGGAAGTGACGTCATCAACTGGAATGGCAGCCTAGTCTGAGAGCTCCGGAGGGCAGCTGAAGTTTTGTAAAAATTTTCCCCTGTCCGAGCTTGAATTTACCTGCGTACCCACAGCGGGTGGAGGGGGAACGACTCCCGATCCCTATGGCGACGAGGAAGAAAACGGCGGACTTAAAAGAGTTCGCCTATGGGAGCGCAAAGTCCACGGCGGCTGAGAAGAAGATGGCGGGGCAAAGCGTGGGAAATGGAGAAGCGCTAGATCGGAAAGGGCAGCGGAATGAGGCCCCAGCACTGGCGGAGACGGTCATGCACAATGTGTCGAGGGAGGAATTGCAGGGCTGGTTTGGAGAGCTCAAGACCGAAATGCAGGCAGTGCGGACGGAGGTGGGAGACATGTGCGCCGCCCTACGCGAGGAGATGGGAGAGCTGGGACATCGCGTGGAGGAGCAGGAGCAGCAGTTGGGCCGGTTGGATGCCCGGCAGAGCGCGATGGAAAGCTCGTTTAAAGAAACAGAGGCTTGGAAGGACATGATTTTGTTAAAACTGGAGGACCTTGAAAAATAGGTCCAGAAGGAACAATTTACGTATACGGGGGGTGCCCGAAGAGAAAGAGTTCTTGGACAGCGAAAAGGTAGCGTGCGCGATTCTTAAGACTGTGTTATCTGAATCCGGGACTGAGCTGGCACAGGGGGGGCTGCAATTGGTCCGGGCCCATCGGGCTTTGGGCCCTAGTAGGCCCAACCGGCCGCGAGATATAGTGCTGTGCATGGCAGACTTTAAACTTAAGGAACGGATCCTTACATTGATGCGTAACCGCAGGGACTTTGTCTGGCAAGGCTACATACTACAGATTTTCCCAGACTTGGCTGCCGGAACTTTGCAGCGGAGACGCGAAATGCAGCCGGTCACGTCTATCCTGAGGAGAGAGAATGTCCGCTACCGCTGGCTATACCCCTTTGGCATCCTCTTCACCGTGGGGCTTAAGAACTGGAGGGCCCACACGGTATTGGAGGCTATGGCAGCGGTAAAAGTGGCGGGGCTGGGGAGCGGACTGTCGAAGGACCTGACGGGAGGTGGTGGAGGCGCGGAGACGCAAGCACATCGGAGGAGCGTCGAGAAGCGGCGAGGGAGTCCGGTGGTGGTAGCTGAGGAGCAATCCGACAGCACTGCTCTGGAGGGGTGCACCTGAGGGGTTTGGGGACCTTAAAGTTTTTGGTTTTGGCGCGGCTCCTTTCTGTGCCGCTTTATGCTCGTTCATGACTATATTGTACTTGATTTGCATGCTATTGGATGTATAAATATGCTCCGTAGGAAGGTTACTGTTTCCCACAGCGGGGGGGAACTTGCGGGGAATTGGGTGGGGTGTTTGTGGGAGCAGCGGGGGGGAGGGGGAGGGGTGGGTAGGGGTGAGTGGGTGTGAGTGGGTGTGTGGGTAGGGTGGGGGGGGGGGGGGGGGTGTGTGATATGCGGGGGGTGGGCGGGGGGACGCGGTGGGGTGGGGGATAGAGGACGCGGGGTAGGAGGCTGCCTCTGGTTGATGGGCACTACTCCGTAGGAGACCTCCAGAGGGTGGAGGGGGCTTTGGAAGGGGAGGGGGGGCATGGGGGGGAAGTGGGGAATGGGGGGGAAGTGGGGAACGGGGGGGGGAGGGAAGGGAGAAGGGGGGAGGGAAGGGAGAAGGGGGAGGGGGGGGAGGGGGCTGGAGGGGGCGTGAGGAGAACGGTGGGGGGAAAAGAGTGGGACAGCAGCACCTGACCGTAGCCACGATGAATGTGCGTGGGTTGGGTACTTGGAGGAAGAGGCGAATGGTGGAACGCGAGGGGGGTAGGTTGAGAGCGGATTTCATTTGTTTATAAGAAACCCATCTGAAAGTGGGCCAGGAAAGGATGTTGCAGACGAAGCGCTACCCTCGTGTATTGCTGGCCGGGCAGAGGGCGGAGGCTCAGAAGGGGGGGGTAGGTATTTTGGTGGGGTAGGATTGGGTGGACAAGGTGGTGGGGGAATACCGGGATCGGAGGGGGCGGGCAGTGGGGCTTAAAATTCAAATTGGGAGGGAGCAGGTCTGGATTGTGAGTCTTTATGGCCCTAATGACAAGCAGGGGGAATTTTTTGTCCGTATGCAGGGGGAGCTGGAGAATTTAAGTGATGCCCCTATCATTTATTTATTTATTTATTTATTTAATTCTCTTATATACCGCGCTATTCTGCATCAGTGCGGTTTACATTGAACAAACTGAAATTACACTGAACAGGGCATTATAACTTGGAGATAACTATTTTACAGGGAACATGGGCTATGGAGGGTTAAGTGGCTTGCCCAAGACCACAAGGAGCACCTGTGGGACTAGAAACCCCAGTCCTTCCGGCCCAAGGTTGCTGTCCTCTAGTGGGATTTGAACCCCCGACCTTCCGGCCTGAAGTACCTTGCCCCAACCACTAGGCTACTCCTCCACTCCATCATTATTGGGGGGGGGACTTCAATATGACGGTGAACCCGCAGGTGGATAATGGGGGGTAGTGGGCTGGGGAGGCGGGTGGATCGGGTGAAATTGCTGCATTTGAAGGAACGGTTAGGGGTGGAAGATGTCTGGCGGAGTCAACACCCTGGGTGCAAATATACTTTTTACTCAGCGCCACATGGTACCTATAGTAGGATTGATATGGTGTGGGCGGGGGGGCGGATGGCTGAATAGGGTGGTTGAGGCAGATCATGGCTCCATCACCTGGACGGATCATGCGCCTGTGTGGGTACGGTTTAGTTTGGGCTATGTGGATGAGGGGGTAAAATTTTGGCGGCTCAATGAAGCCCTGTTGGATGAATCAGGGGTGATTGAGCGTCTTGCGAAGGTGGTAAAGGAGTACCAAGAGTTCAATATGAATGGCGTGGTGGAGTTAGGGATGGTATGGGATGGGCTCAAGGCGGTGGTGAGGGGGCATTTAGTTCAGGAAGCTGTCCGAGAGCGAAGTAAGGGGGAACGGGAGATCCAGCTGTTGACCGATATTAAGCGTCTGGAGGAGAGGGTACACGGGAGGGGGGGGAACGGGTGGGGGGGCTGCCGAGAAACTGAATGAGTTGCGGGGGCAACTGGAACAATTGCGTGCGAGCACCTTAGCGTATGAGTTACGGGTATTAAAACAAGGGTGGCTTGAGGGGGGGGGGAACAAGATGGGGAGGAGATTGGCCCAGCGGCTGCGTAGTAGAGTGATGCAGAAGAATATTGGCGGTATCCGGGGTGCAGGGGGGAGGCTGATCCACGGGAACAATGAAATTAGGGCGACCTTCGCGGACTATTATAAAGCTTTGTACACTAGTGAGGTGAGGGGGGGGGAAGCTTCGTGTGTTGAGTACCTGAAGGACTGTGCCCTACCTTCTTTGTCAAAAGAGGAGATGGAGTGGCTTGATCGGCCCATAACGGAGACAGAAGTAGCTTCGGCGATTGGGACGTTGAAACGGGGTAAGGATCCTGGTTTAGACAGATTGTCGGGTTGCTTTTATCAGGTGTTCCGTTCCCTGCTAGGGCCTTTGATGGTGACCGTCTTTAATGGGGTGTTATCTGGTGGGGCGACTCCACGGTCGATGCGGGAAGCTGGGATTACCCTTATCCCTAAGCCCGGGAAGGACCCGATGGTTTGTGGGTCTTACAGGCCCATTTCATTGTTGAACGTGGATGCCAAACTTTTCGCAAAGGTTTTGGCCAATAGATTGGCTACAGTGATGCCTGTGTTAATACATCCGGACCAAACCGGGTTTATAACCGGGCGGCAGGGAGGGGATAATATTCGCAAGATCTGTAACCTTACCTGGGAGGTCCAGCGGACGGGGCAGCGGGCTGTTTTCCTAACGGTGGACGCGGAAAAAGCGTTTGATAGGGTGGAATGGCCCTTTATGCTTAGTGTATTGGAGAAAGTGGGGGTGGGCCCAAACTTTGTTCATTGGGTTCAGGCGATGTATGTGGCACCTCAGGCCAGGGTGCGGGTAAATGGTAGTTATTCGGGGGCGTTTGCGTTGGGGAGGGGCACTAGGCAGGGATGCCCCTTATCCCCCCTGCTTTTTGCCTTGGTCATTGAGCCGTTGGCTGCGTGGATTAGGGGATCCTCTGATATTAAAGGGATTTTAATGAATTCCCAGGAGGTTAAGATTACTTTATTTGCTGATGATGTCATTTTTACATTGCGCGAGCCCTTGGTAACCTTACCGAATTTGCTGCAGGAGATTGCGTGGTATAGTCGGGTAGCGGGATATAAGATCAATGATAGTAAATCCGAGATTTTGGGGTTTAATCTCACTAAGGAACTGGAAGAGGGGTTGCGAGGGGGATTCGCGTTTAAGTGGGTGGGGGAGCATTACCAATACTTGGGCATCCAGATGGGACAGAATTTGAAGGGCCTGGTGAGAGTTAATTATGGGGGGCTTTTGAGGGAAGTGAGCCGGGACTTGCAGCGGTGGAAGGGTTTATATCTCACGTGGTTGGGTAGGATAGCAGTTTTAAAGATGAATGTATTACCACGGTTTTTGTTTTTGTTTAGCTCCCTTCCGTGTAAAGTGTCCCGGAACTTCTTGAAACGTGCGCAAAGGGTCATGATGGAGTTTATATGGGCAGGGAAGCGCCCGAGGGTGGCGCGGCTTGTCATGTATCGACCGGGTAAGGAAGGGGGCCTGGGAGTTCCCTGGCTGGAGAAGTACTATTTGGCCTCTCAGTTGAGGGCACTGATCAGTTGGCAGGGGGCAGAGGTGGAGACCCCCCGGTGGGTGCAGTTGGAGCAGGGGTTAGGACAGGGGGGGAGCCTGGCTGAGTGGCTTTGGGACCCGGGAGGGGGGGTGGGAGGGGGGCCGGAGGGGAATCCTTTTCGAGCCCTGACGCAGGCGATTTGGGTACGGTGGCGGCGTCAGTTATTAGGGGGCAAGAAATATACTCGTGGGATGGCTATCATGGGGGTTCAGGAATTTGCCCCCGGGAAAGAGGGGGGAGTGTTCCGGGAGTGGAAGGGGAAGGGTTTACGGTATATGGGACAGGTGCTCCAGGCGAGGGGGGACTTCAAGAGTTGGGGGGAGCTACAAAATGAATTTGGGCTAGAGGGGAGAGGGTTCTTTGGCCTATTTGCAGGTTGTGTCTTTTATGAGTCGGCGTGAGGTTAAGGCTGATGTTGTCCGGGAAGCCACGGCGATTGAGGCACTTTTGGTGAGGGGGGTGCGGCGGGGGGCCATTTCCCAATTCTATAGGGAATTGCTTCTGTTGGGGGGGGTTGGGGCGAGTATTCGGGGAGAGGTGGCCTGGGAGAGGATACTGGGGGGGGGAGTGGACTCGGGAGCGCTGGCAGGATATTTATGGGTGGTCTACGAGGTTGGCCCCGGGCACGGCCTACCTGGAGAGTAGTTTGAAGATTCGTTATCAGACATATTGGACCCCGTGGACGTTGAGGGCCTTCTGTAGGGAGGAATCTGGAGAGTGCTGGAGGGGGTGTAAGGGGAGGGGGGACTTATATCATCTACTGTGGGATTGCCCGATAGTGAGGGCGCTGTGGGAAGACTGGGAGGGGGTTATCCGGGAGGTGACGGGGACCCAGGTGGTTTTGACTCCCGCCATGGTCTTGCTAAATGAAATGGAGGAAGAGGGGGAAAGGGGGGTGCAGATGATGATTGGCTATTGTATTGCTGCAGCGCGGGGGGAGATTCTATTGCGCTGGAAGAGTAAAGCTCTCCCCTCTCGGAGAGAGATTGTGGGGAGACTAAGTCGGTTGCGGGGTCTGTGCGAAATTGCGGCCTCTGGGGCGCACAAAGTGCCGCAATTCCGGCAGTGGTGGAAGGGGTATGATGGGTGGCTATTGAGCTGGCAGACGGGGAGGGAGGGCACGGGGTAGCGGGTGCTGGGGGTAGCAAAGTGGGGGGGAAGGGTGGGAGGGGGGGTGGAGGCAAGTTTCGGATGGGGGGGGTGGGATCCCCGCTGGGGTACGGTGCGGGATCGGTGCCCACGGGCGGCTGGGTATGGACCTAGAGGTGGGTGCTGCTTTGCTGTAGTTCTGTTTGTGGTGCATTTTGGGTGTGGGGGGGGTTGTGGGGTTTTTATTGTATATTCTGGTTCTTGTGTGATTGTTGTGTATATTGAAAAACCAATAAAGGAAAAGTTACAAAAAAAAAAAACTAAATTATAACTCATTTTTTATTTTGTTATAAACTGCGTTATGGTTCTTGCTTTTTCTTTTTCAACATATATTTTGCATCCACAGTAGGTGCAGAGCAGAACCAGGACATTCACCCACAGAACTCAATATTTAAAAAGAAAAACTGATTCTGATCATCTCACTAACCACCACCACTATTCTCCAGTACCAGGCATATTGTGAACTAATACAAAACCCTATAACAAAGAGCAAACCTACCATACCATATCAGCAAAAACTTCCAAAACTCACATAAGGAGCCCATCCAAAAAATACATCACTGTAAATACTACAGTGGGCCCTGGAACATCCATACACCTATTTGAAAAGCTGAGCAAGTCAAATTACTACAGTACAGTATAGATCTTTATGTACAAACTACATATTAACAGAACACCTGAACTCAGTCACACTCTCGCAACATCGACCCTCACCAAGTACAGAATAAGTAACCACAATCTAAAGTAAAAATATGTAGACTAAATTGAAACCCCAAGAAGCCAGAGTCCACATGCAGTGCAACATCAGATAAGAGACGCAGTTCCCCAATACTGTGTAAAATATAAAAAATACCACAAACTGCAAACACTAAAATTAAATACAATTATTTTTTCTACCTTTGTTGTCTGACCATTTTATTCTCTGACCATGCTGGTCCCGATCTGAGGCTTCTGCTTTCCTGTCTTCTCTTAGCTCTTTCTGTGGTCTATGGTTCATGGTCCATCTACCATTTCTTATCTCTTGTTTTCTTCACTTCCTTCCATCAGCCCATTTCCAGTTCCAGTAACCCTCTCCAGTATCAGTCCCCTTTCCAGTCCTTCCCTCCCAGTACCTTTCAATGTCAACTGCCTTGCATTCCCACGACTACAACTGGTGTTCATTCCCTTCCAGTCCCCCTCCTTCCCCACTGTCCAAATACCATCCCAGATATTAGTTCACATCCACTCTCAGTGCCACCCCCCCAATCAGCTCGCTTCCAGTCACCCTACCCTCTGTCCATCCCTCTTCCAGTGCCATTTGCATGTCAGCTCCCCATCCCCAAGTGTCAGCTCCCTTCCAATCCCCCTTTAGTACATACCAGGTGTGTCAGCTCCTTTCTAGCCCCCTCCTTCCCCCGTATCAGCTCCCTTCATGCCCCCTCCTTCCCCTGGCAGACCCTCCCTCCCCTGGCAGACCTTCCCATTATCCGCTCCCTTCCAGTCCCATTCTACCATCCTCCCGCATCAGCCCATTTGTAGCTCTAACCCCTAATTTTCTTCCAGGGCCAGCAGCACTCTCCTCCCCTCCCCCATCAGCCCACCTCCAGTCCTAACCCCCCCATCAGCCCATTACCAATCCTAACCCCCCCCCCCCCCCGGGAAATTTAAAAAAAAAAAACGCATAGTTACTCACCTCTGACAGGTGATCTCCAGGAACAGCAGGGATTTAGTCTTCACATATGGGTATCATCGGTACCGATGGAGCCTGCGCGGGAATGCTCCCCAGCGTCCAATTAGAAAGGTTTTGGGAGCATCCCACAGCGCCTGCGTGCTGCCTTCCTGCCTTTACCAACTGCCTCTCTTCAGTTGAGTTTTAAAGCTGAGACAAAGAGAAAGAGAGGGGAAGAAAAGAAGAGAGAGATACAACTCCTAGGGGAGGTGGGTGGGTTGTGAAGACTAAATTCCTGCTGTTCCTGGAGATCACCTGTTACAGGTGAGTAACTATGCAATCTCCAGGAGCAAGCAGGAATGTAGTATTCACATATAGGGACGCCCTAGCTACAGATGCCAGGGAGAGACCCCAGAAGTTGTGTGCCCCTCTGACAGGGCTCCACTTCCTCCCATGGATCTCTGGCATCCTACCGGGAAAGGTGGGTAGGAGTTGATTAAGTAAGGAACAGTGTTGTTTGGTCAGGCTGTTCTGCAAGGCATCCCGGCGGGTGTCCTTGTCTAAGCAGTAATGGGCTGTGAAGGTATGAACCGGGGCCCAAGTAGCTGCTCGACAGATGTCGTCAATAGACACAGAGTATAGATGAGCTGTTGAGGCTGCCATGGCTCTCACATTGTGAGCTGTGACATGGCCTTCCAGAGAAAGGTTCTTACTCTGGTAGGCAAAAGAAATACACTGTGCAATCCAGTTGGACAATGTTCTCTTGGAGACTGGAAGTCCCAAATGAGAAGGATCGAAAGCACCAAAGAGTTGGGAGGACTTTCTATGTTACTGTGTCCTCTGTAAGTAAAAGGCAAGTGCTCTTCTACAGTCCAAGGTATGAAGATTCCTTTCTGCATTTGAAGCATGAGGCCTTGGAAAAAATACAGGCAGGTAAACCGCCTGGTTTAAATGAAAAGGTGAAACCACCTTTGGCATGAAGTGTGGATGAGTCCTAAGGACTACCTTATCATGATGGAACCTCGTGTAAGGAGGATCAGCAACTAATGCTTGCAATTCACTGATGCGACGTGCTGATGTGATTGCAATGAGAAAGATAACTTTCCAGGAAAGGAATTTCAAGGAGGTAGTAGCTAAAGGTTCAAAGCTGCCCCAGAACCAAATTCAGGTCCCATGCCACTGGAGGTGGCTTAATAGGAGGCTTAGTTAGAAGAAGGCCCCTCATAAGTCTCGCTATGAAAGGATGAGACGAAACAGGTTGGCCATTTAGAGGCTTTAAAGAAGCTGAAATAGCACTTAAAACTAACTCAGTAGGAGTCCATTTAAGCCCTGCATTAGATAAATGAAGGAGATATTCCAGTAATGATTCCAGAGGTATCACAGAGGGGTGAAGACCATTTTGCGACCACCATATGGAAAACCTTTTCCACTTGAAAGCATAAGAACATCTTGTGGAAGGTTTCCTGGAAGCACAAAGGACATCCCTTACTTGTTGAGAAAGGTTAAGACCCTGGAGGTCTAGGCTCTCAGCAACCAGGCCCTGAGATGCAGGGAGTAGGGAGTGGGGATTGGGAATTGGGATGCCACAACGTCCTGTCCTCCTGAGACAGGAGATCTGGAGCAGATCCTAACTCCAGAGATGGGGCTTGAGAGAGATGTAGAAGCAGAGGGTACCACACCTGCCATGGCCAATGTGGAGCTATGAGAATCATGTGGCCCTTGCCTCTCTGAAGCTTGAATAGGGTCTTGGGAATTAGGGGAATGGGTGGAAAGGCATATAGGAAGTCCTGACCCCAATGGAGGAGGAAAGCATCCCTGGCCTGAGATCCCTGAGCCAGAATTCTGGAACAGAACTGGGGAAGTTTGGCATTCAACGGACTTGCAAAGAGGTCTATGTCCAGAGTTCCCCAAATTTGAAAATATTTTGCTACCTGGTCTGCGTGGAGAGACCATTCATGTGGAAGCAGAACTCAACTGAGTGTCTGCCCAAGAGTTTTGAATGCCTGGCAGATACACCACAAGGAGATGAATCTGATGCTCTCTGGCGAGGGCCCATAGTCGCAAAGCTTCTTTGCAAAGTGACAGAGAGCCTGTTCCTCCCTGCTTGTTCAGATAGAACATAGCTACTTGATAGTCCTAATCCAGACGGACAGTCTTGTAGCTGACCTGGGTATGGAACACTCGAAGAGCAAGGAAGATTGCTCTGAGTTCTAGGAGATTGATATGTAAGTAGGTCTCCTGTGGAGACCAGGTGCCTTGGGTAGAGAGATCTTGCAGATGAGCTCCCCAACCCACCTGTGAGGCGTCTGTTAGAGTGACCTGGGGTAGGGGTTGCTGGAAAGGGGACCCCACCAACAGGTTTTGGGTTGACTGCCACCATTGTAGGGACAAAATAAGGCGAGTTGTGTTTGCTATTTTGTCTGACAGGCAGCCTGATGCTTGAGTCCACTGAGTGGATAGAGTCCACTGGGCTGCTCTCATATGGAGGCGAGCATAGGGAACTACGTGCACGGAAGATGCCATGTGGCCTAGTAATTGTAACATTTTCCAAGCAGTGAGATGAGTTTTTAACACTGCTTGGGAAGCTAGTTGCACAATGTGAAGGCAACGAGCCTGTGGAAGATAGGCCCTTGCTTTTCTGGTATCCAGCAGAGCTCCTATAAACTCCACAGATTGAGTGGGAGTTAGGCTGGATTTTGGGATGTTTATAACCAGGCCCAAATACTGGAGGATACGCATTGTGCAAGCTAGAGAAATTCTGGCCTCCGACTCTGATGGGGCTCGAATGAGCCAGTCGTCTAAGTAGGGGAAGACGAATATTCCTAGAGTGCGGAGAAAATCTGCCACTACAGCCATGCATTTCATGAACACCCTTGGTGCTGAGGCCAGGCCAAAAGGAAGCACCCTGTATTGGTAGTGCTTTCCTTGAAAGAGAAAACGAAGGAATCTTCTGTGAGTTGGATGAATGAGAACATGAGTGTACGCATCCTTGAGATCTAGAGAACAAAGCCAATCCTGACTCTGAAGGTATGGCAGCAGAGTTCCTAGAGAAATCATCTTGAATATCTCTTTGAACAGGAATTTGTTCTCAGTTCTCTGAGGTCTACAATGGGTCTGTGTCCCCTTGTTTTTTTTTTGGAATAAGGAAATAAGGGGAGTAAAACCCTGTACCCTGTTGGGAAATGGGTACGTGTTCTATTGCCCCCTGGGCAAGAAGTAAATTGACCTCTTGACTCAACCGAGTGTTGAGAGAAGCCTGAGAATTGAACTGTCTTACCACTGAAGGAGGGGGCATGTTGAAGAAATGAAGCTTGTACCCCTCCCTTACAATGGAAAGAGTCCATTCTTCTGCTGTTATCTGCCCCCATCTGGGGGCAAAACGACACAACATTCCTGGGATGGTGGAAGGCTCTGGCCTGTGCAGGGCCAGGAAGGCCAAGTTCTCTAGATGGGAGTCAAAGCCCCTGTGGAGGCTGAGTCTGCTGGACCGGTTGAGGCTTAACAGTCTGATTTCCTTTGCTTTGGGGGCTGCTGTCCCTTTCGGGTGGATTGACCTGCAGAATGCACCTGCTGGGTATAGGAAGGGTAAAATCTCTTCTTTTTAGAGAAGAATGGTTTCTTGTAGGATTTCCTCCTTGCAGGATCAGCTGTAGCTTTGGATAGTCTATCCAAAGTGGTGTTATCAGCATCCAGCTCATTAGCTTTCTCTTGCCAATTTTTGCCAAAGAGATTTTCACCTGTTCAAGGGATATTCCCCAGCTTGTCCTGTACCCAGAGTTCTAAGTCAGATGCCTGGAGCCAGGCAATCCTGCAAGCCCCTATGGCAATGGCAGAGGTTCTGCTTATGCACTCAAAGCAGTCAAAAGATGCACGATTAACAAACTTGGAAACATCCTGGGCATGTTTGAGAAGTGTAAGGTAATCCTGCCTTTTATCATCAGGAAGGAGAGGGCTCATAAGCTCTAGATCTCCTGTGACCTCCTTAAGGAACATTCCCATATATAAGATGTAGGAACTAATCCTGGCAGAAAGCATAGAGGCCTGGAATGTTCGACGCCCAAAGGCATCAAGAGTCCTACATTCACGTCCTGGAGAATTAGATGCATGTCTTTTTGCACTCTTGATCCTTCTCATAGCTGACTCCACCACTATGGAGTGATGTGGCAACTGAGTTTTTTGAAATCCAGGACAAGGGGGCACTCGATACATGGTATCCAGCCTACGGGTATGAGGAGAGGTGGTAAGAGGTGTTTCCCACATTCTTAACATGAGATCATGCAAGATCTCATGAATAGGCAAAGTAGCCACTTCCTTGGGAGCTTTAGGATATTGTAAAATCTCCAACTCCTTTGCCCTGGGCTCTGTTTCAGGAGCCACTGTGATGGAAAGACCTCTAGCCACCTCCCTGATGAAATCCTGAAAGGCTATCTCCTCTGGAGGAGACATCCTACGTTTAGGAGAAGGCGGCTCCTCAGAGAGGAGTACTCCGGCATCGACAGAGCTGTCAGAATCCTCAGAATCATCGGAGGATTCAAGATATCTTCTGTCCGGGTGCTCCTGTAAAACACGATACCGGTACCGATCGAAGTTGGTACCGGAGGGGTCCGATACCGGCCTGTCGATACCAGAGGAAATTGCATGACTGTGTTGGAAGCACACTCGCCGATGTCGATGCTGTCGGCACCGGTACCGATGTCGGTGCCGGAACCGGTGTCGATATCAGCTGGACTGTCTGAAGCGGTTCCGAAGGCA
Source organism: Ichthyophis bannanicus (assembly GCA_033557465.1). NCBI lineage: Eukaryota > Metazoa > Chordata > Amphibia > Gymnophiona > Ichthyophiidae > Ichthyophis > Ichthyophis bannanicus. Next base: position 343,517,120 of record CM066037.1, read on the forward strand.
CCGATGCCACAAGGAGAGCCGCCAGACTGCGCGCAATAGCCAGGACTATCTGGTCAATTGACGCTGCCGATGCCTGGGTGTCGGTACCGGACGAAGCGGCTGGTACCCCAAAGCATGGCACCAGTAGTTCTGCCGAGGTTGAAGCCTCGAGAACATCCTGGAGCCCCGATAGTGCTTTGGAAGCCGAAGACTCCCGCTGGGGCAATTTTGCCGGTACAAGTTCCTCAAGGGCAACGCCAGAGGCATCTCGATACTTGGAAGGAGATCTACCCTTTGAGGACCGGCCAGATTTATGTTTGGTTACCTGAGATCCATGGGAGGAAGACGAAGCACTGGAAGACGCCGATGCCACGGATGCTGCATCGGAGGGAAAAAGGGTGCTAAGCTTAGCAGCTCGGTTCTGCCGACCCTTCTTTGACATCATCCCACAGGCAACACACTCCGAGATGGAGTGGTCAGGACCTAAAACATTTAAAGGCACCACTCGTGAGTGTCTGTGACGGAGATGGTACCGCCACACTTGGAACACTTTTTGAAACCCGAGGCGTGTTTTTCAATGTTGAGGAAAAATTTGGGCCTAGTGCCCGAAATGGCACGTGGCGCCCAAGAGGAAAAAGGCTGGAAAAATCCATTGAAAAGATTAGAATTTTTTTTTTTTTTTTAAGAAAGAACCGGCGGTACCGGTATAGCGTCGAGGAAGGCAGACGCTACCACAAAAAAGAATGATGAAATACGGGATAATTTCTGCGGTGACAGGAAAATGACCTGCTGGCTCCACGGAAAATGAAGAACTGGAGAGAGGCAGTTGGGGAAGGCAGCACGCAGGCACTGTGGGATGCTCCCAAAAGCTTTCTAATTGGACGCTGGGGAGCGTTCCCACGCAGGCTCCGTCGGTACCGACGATACCCATATGTGAAGACTACATTCCTTCTTGTTCCTGGAGATAAAAAAAACCTGGCTGCTGAAGCCGCTGCCGCCGCGGCAGCAGAAAGTGCCCTGCAGCCTCCCCGGCAGAGTCCTCCTGTCTCCCTCAGTTTTAAATAGAAACGAAACCGGTGCAGAGCCTTCCCGTGTCTGTGAAGGACCGACCCCGTGCAGCTTTGTGCCGTCCCCAAAAGGAAGTTACATGTAATTTCCTTTGGGGGTGGGACAAAACTGCACAAGGTCCTTCACAGAGGTGAGAAGGCTCCGCACCGGTTTCGTTTCTATTTAAAACTTCAGATCACAGCACAGCTGCGGTTCTCTAAGAGGCAGGGAGCCGTGGCTGCCAGGAAAAGAGTAATTAGGCCTTACCTGCTAATTATTGTTCCTGAAGGAACTCCAGTCCAGTCCCTGTCTTCTGGGTTGTTCACCCCCTCCAGCAGCTTAGAGGCTGAGCTCGTCATTGATTTAATGATCTCCTGGTATAAATACCACTGGCACCACCCACCAGCACCAGTAAACTATTGAAAAAGCAGACTAACGGAGAGACAATTAGTAACCACAACCTCATAAAACTAAACTATTAACTACTAGATTCTAAAACACCCCCTTCCATTGATCCCGGAAGGAACTTCCCACTCCCCGGGAAAGGAAGGAGGCGGCTTACCTGACCCCTTACCTACCTCCCAAGGGCAAGTGCCAGTCCACACCGCCTCACCACCAGAACGCCTGCGCGGAGCATGTCCAACTCTTCTTCACTTCTGCCACAGACCTTCGGTCCGGTGACCTATAACAGAACACTGAATCCTGAAAAACATCTTGGGCGGGATCAAGGACTGGACTAGAGTTCCTTCAGGAACAATAATTAGCAGGTAAGGCCTAATTACTCTTTCCTTATCGTCTCTCCAGTCCAGTCCAGTCCCTGTTTTCTTGGATGTAACAGAGCAGTTCAAGCCTGGGAGGGGTTCGCCATTCCGGACCGAAGTACCGCACTCCCAAATCCCGCATCTGCCGCTGCCTGAACATCCAACCTATGCTGCCTGGCAAAGGTATGTAGAGACAACCAAGTGGCCGCTCTGCAAATGTCCAGCAGCGGAACCAAACTATACTCTGCCCTTGTAGCCGCCTGGGCCCGAGTCGAATGGGCTCGGAAGCTCACCGGTATCAGTTTCTCCTTCAGGATGTAGGCTGATGCAATCGCCTCCCTAATCCTCCTGGATATGGACGCCTTGGCCGCCGCCTCACCTTTACACGGCCCTCCGAACAGGACAAATAACCGCTCCAACTTCCTCAACAGTGCTGTGCGACTTAGATACCGTTTCAGTACCCTGTGCACATCCAAACGTCAGAGCTTCTCATCAGTCGCCCCCTGCCCCCCACTAGGGAAGGTTGGGAGAGAGACTTCCTGATTCACATGAAAGGGGGAAATTACCTTTGGCAAAAAGGAAGGGACCGTCCACAAAACCACCACCTCCTTAAAAAAGGAAAGAAAAGGCAGCAGTAAAGAAAGTGCCTGAAGCTCTGAAATTCGCCTAGCGGAACAGATAGCCACCAGAAAAACTGTCTTGAGAGTTAAGTCCTTCAAAAGAAGCCTTCCTCGCTGGCTCGTAAGGCTCCCCTGCTAAAGCGTTCGACACCAGATTAAGATACCAAGGAGGAATCAATGACCTCTGCTGAGGCCGCAGGCGCCTAACCACCTGAGGAATCTACCAATATCTGCATGGTCCCCCAAGACCTTCCCGAAGACCTTGCCCCTATAACAGGAAATGGTGGCTAACTGCACTCGCAAAAAGCTGGCCACCAGGCCTTTCTTGAATCCCGCCTGCAAAAACTGCAAAAACTCCAAAACCTCCGGAACTGAGGCAGCAAGCGGTTTCTTCTCCTGGTCCGCACACCAGGCCTCAAATATACGCCAAATCCTCACATAAGAAAGGCATGTCGAGCGCTTGCGCGCACTCAACACAGTTGAAATCACTGCCCCTGAATAACCCTGCTTACGGAGCCGTACCCTTTCAATAGCCATGCATTAAGCGAGAACCGATCCATTTGAGGCATAAGCACTGGCCCCTGCACCAGGAGATCGTCTCTGCAGGGAAGCCGCTATGGATGCTCCACCAGCATTCTCACCAAATCTACATACCATGGCCACAGCGGCCAGTCTGGGGCTATGAGAATCACCAATCCTTGGTGAGCTTACATCCACTATAGGACCCTCCCTATGAGAGCCCAAGGTGGAAAAACGTACCACTCCACACACAGGTGCCTCTGTTCAGCTCCAAACTGCTTGGCGTTTCTCGAGCGCACAGGCTACCCAGCGATCGCCGGACCGCCGAACACTGCTTTACCGCTTCTCCACTCGCTTTCCTGCCCGAGCAGCAGTCCTCGATGGCTCCTCACCCACTACGGGGGATCGGAACCGGAGTCCCCTACTGCGACACCCACTCTTCTCTGCTCTCCCACATCGTTTCAGAGAGGGGGGCAGTCTTTCCACACCAAGCAAAGCGTGCCTGAATTTTAACCAAAAATACCCGTCGATTTAAAGGGTCCACAGCCCCCTTTGTTTAAAAAAATAAATAAATAAAATAAAAGTCTAAGCTCAACTTAATTTAACCTAACACAACTTAATAATTCCTGTTAGTGAGTCCCGAGCCCCTAGAGCTCACGTCCTTCCGCTGCTTGGAGACTGAAAAACTGGATCAAGAAGGCGATCCCGGGAGTACTTATGTGGGTGTCATCAAAAGTGTGACATGCTCAGTCTCCAAGCTGTGAGAGGACGTACACAACTTCTAAAGTTCGAGACTAGACTGGAGGGACGATAAGGAACTATCCAATTGCTCCCAAAAAAGCATTTAGTGAAATTATAAAACATGGAACACATTTGACACAATAGGGATAATTTTATAACAAGGCACCCCAGTTAACAGAGCAGGAAGCCATCTATTTTATAGCTGCTTATGTGTATTTATGGAGTCGATGAGTAGCCTAGTGGTTAGCGCATTGGCTTGGTAACCAGCTGACCAAGGTTTGATTCCCACTGGCACTCTGTCGCCTTGGGCAAGTCACTTAACCTTCCACTGCCTCGAAAGAAAAGCCTGGCAATCTACTTCTGGTCACACTGCCAAGAAAACCCAGGAGCTGCTGGGTCGCCAGGAGTCAGCATTGACTCAAAAGGCACACGCTGCATTTGCAAGTGTATTTATAAAATAAAATAAAAAATTCTAGCGCAAATCCTGCAGAAATCACAGCTACATTGAAATCGCAGACATAATGCACCTTATACCTGCTCTCCAGCAGGCATACAGTACACATGGACATGTGCATTTTCTGATCTACAAAGAGTAACTCTACCCATGTAGTCTTGCAGGACTACAAAAAGGGGACTGTTACTTCTGGAGAGAGATCTGCAATTGTGAGTATATACTTCTGGGAATTTTCTGTAAGAAATTCTTTGTATTAAAGCTAACTAATCTGTGAACCAACTATTTTTTGTTAAATCAGTCAGGGCCTAATAGCAGCAGTTTAAGTTTAAATTTAAAACACAGAAGACAACTTTCTGGTTACATATCATACCCAGCAGAGAGCTTGTAGTTTAAATTAATAGTCACTCAGGGCCTAGCATCAGCAAAGTACTTTTAGTTTAAATTTAAAAAACACAGAAGAGAGCTTTCTGGTGAAATTTAGAAACCAGCAGAGAGCTTGAAGTTTAAATTTCATAATAAGTTAGAGCCTAGTAGCAGCAAAGAGCTATAATTTAAAATTTAAAATCAAATAAGAATATAGCTTACCTCAGCAGCACAGGACAGGGTACTGTGTAGCAGCCCTCTTTTACTAAGTGTTATTTCCCTCCCTCCCCACACCCACCCACCCCTGGGATAATCGTAGCTTTATAGGTACTTACACATCTTAAAAGACAGAGGGTGCTCTCAGATGCAGCTCGTTACCCAAATCAGTCATACACTAAGGACCTGAGATTAATATACCTTGTTCACACGAAGCTTAAACAAACGTATTAGGTACAGTTTTTTTAGTATAAATATCCATAGCAACCCTTAGGAAGTAAAGAACTTAAAGATCTAAACAAAAACTTAACACTAAAGATGCAGACAGCAGTCCAGCAGCGAGATGGGGGCTTTGCAGTCTTCTGCATTGAGTGTCACATGTATGATTTTCCCCCAGTTGGTGAGAGGTCTTACGTGTGCACTAGGTGCAAGGAGCTCTTTGCTCTCAGGGAACAAGTCCGTTCTCTAGAGGCTAGAGTAGCAGACTTGGAAAACATAAGACAGAGAGGTACCGTGTTTCCCCGAAAATAAGCCCTAGCACGTTTTCCTGTGATTTCTGTAATATAAGCCCTACCCTGAAACTAAGACCTAGTGCAGATCATCGACAGACTGACAGATTCGGTACCTGGGGGGAGGGGGGGGTCCCCACCAGGGAGGAGCTTTCCTCCTGCTCCACTCCCCAATGCCGATCAGCTGCCGGTGCTGTGCTGCGCCCAGAGCGAGCCGGAAGAAGAAGAAGGTGGGCGTCTCGTCTACGGCCAATGATACGGATTATGCGAGTGCTTCATTTAAGAATTTCTCAGCATGCACGAGAATACTGAAAGAGGTTGTGCAGGGCCTCTACTTTCAAAGCCACTGTTGTGTCCTCCCTGCCTTACAGCCAGTGAAATGAATGCAGTGTTGGCTGCTACCGGTATGTCTGTTTTTATATTTGAGCTGAACGGAGTTATCCCATTTTGACCGCTTTGCATCGCTTCACTCCTAAATTTAATCGCATCTTTAATTTCTTTCCCCACCAGGGAGGAGCTTCCCTCCTGCTCCACTCCCCGACGCCGATCAGCTGCCGGTGCTGTCTCTGCGCTGCGGGCCTCTTCCTTCTCTCCAAGGGGCTGTCGCTGCCCGCATCCACTGCTTCCCTGTGCACTCTGTGGTAACACTTCACTGATTGGCTGCCATCTCCTGACAGTCAGCCAATCAGCAAGTGCTACCGGTATCAGTAAAAAAATAAGCCCTACCCCGAAAATAAGCCCTAGTGCTATTTTTGGAGCAAAAATAAATATAAGACCCGATCTTATTTTCGGGGAAACACGGTACATAGACGAGACCTACAGGGATATAGTCCTGAAGTCCCACCTCCAGTCTGGCAGCATCCCTGTTGCCATGGAGGAGAGAGGTCACTTGACAGGAGAGCATCACCCTGGTGTGGCAGGAAGTGATCCTGTAACTAGTACCTGTCCTCCAGGTGATGTAAAACCCTCTCGCACCGAGGAAGTTTCTCCAGGGCCATATGCCCATGAGGGAAGGGTTAGGACAGCCGTTATAGTTGGTGATTCGATCATTAGGCATGTAGATAGCTGGGTGGCTGGTGGACGTGAGGATCGCCTGGTAACATGCCTGCCTGGTGCGAAAGTAGGGGACCTCACGCGCCAGCTAGATAAGGTCTTAGATAGTGCTGGGGAGGAGTCTGCTGTCTTGGTACATGTTGGTACTAATGACATAGGAAAATGTGGTAGGGAGGTTCTGAAGGCTAAATTTAGGCTTTTAGGTAGGAAGTTGAAATCCAGAACTTCCAGGGTAGCGTTCTCCGAAATGCTTCCTGTTCCACGTACAGGATCCAAAAAGCAGGCAGAGCTCTGGAGTCTCAATGCGTGGATGAGACAATGGTGCAGAGATGAGGGGTTTGGATTTGTTAGGAACCGGGGAACATTCTGGGGAAAGGAGAGGCTCTTCCGAAGGGATGGGCTTCACCTTAACCGGGATGGAACCAGGCTGCTGGCATTAACCTTTAAAAAGGAGATAGAGCAGCTTTTAAACTAAGTAATAGGGGAAAGCCGACAGTCGCCAAAGAGCGGATGGTTCGGAAGAATGTATCCTTGAAGGATACTACCAAAAGCAGAGAGGTTCCAAAGAGTAAAGTAGCCCAAATGCCCTCGAGTATGGAGCAGACAGAGCTTAAAGAGCCCAAAATTACCCATGTCTACCAACAGCCAAACTAATATGAATAAAATACAGTCTCTAAAATGTTTGTATGCAAATGCTAGAAGTCTAAAAAATAAGATGGAAGCGTTAGAATCTATAGCACTAAATGAGAGGTTAGATATGAGAGACATGGTAGAAGGAGGACAACCAGTGGGACACTGATACCTGGATACAAACTATATCGTAATGATAGAGCTGATCAAATTGGTGGAGGGGTTGCGCTCTATGTTAGAGAGGGCATTGAGTCAGAAAGAATTAAGTTTTGCAGGAAACAAAATTTGCTGTAGAATCTCTATGGATTGAAATTCCATGTAAAAAGGGGAAGGCAATGGCAGTGGGGGTGTACTATCGACCGCCTGGCCAGAATGAACAAATGGATGATGAAATGCTCAAAGAAATCAAGGAAGCTAACAAAGGTTACAGCGCAGTAATAATGGGTGATTTCAATTACCCCGGTATCGACTGGGTCAGTGTCACGGCAGGACATGCTAGGGAGATAAAGTTCCTAGATGACATAAATGACTGCTTCTTGGAGCAGCTGGTTCATGAACCGACCAGAGGGGAAGCCATATTAGACCTAGTCCTTAGTGGAACACCAGATCTAGTGCAAGAGATAAGGGTGTTGAGGCCACTTGGCAATAGTGATCATAGCATGATCACCTTTGATTTAATTAGTGGAGGAGGAATAGTAAGGAAATCCACAGTACTACCTTTTAACTTTCGAAAGGGAGACTATGATAAAATAAGGAAAATAGTTAAGAAAAAACTTAAAGGAGCAGTTGCAAAGGTTAAAGACTTACATCAAGCTTGGGTGTTGTTGAAATATACTATCTTGGAAGCCCAGACCAGCTATATTCCATGCTTTAAGAAAAGTGGAAGTCCAAAAAAACTGCCAGCATGGTTTAAAGAGGAGGTCAGAGAGGCTGTTGCCAAAAAAGCATCTTTCAGGAAATGGAAAAAAGAGCCAAACGACGAAACCTGGAAACAGCACAAGCACTGGCAAGTCAAATGCAAGGCATTGATAAAGCAGACAAAGGGAGAATTTGAGAAGAAGCTTGCAGCGGAAGCAAAAACGCGAAATAAAGATTTTTTCAAGTACATTCTGTCAGACGGCTGCCTAGGGTGAGAACTTATACAATCTTGACGATGCATATATTCATATGATTCTTGCAAGGTATTGTGGGTATTGTAGTTCATTCACTCCCAAACACAGCTGATGACAATAATTTGAGTTGTGAAACCAAGTGGTAAGATCAATAAAATACTTCTTTTATTGATGGGGTTTAATTCACCCAGCACATGTATGCTTGATAGCACTATAAATGAGGTTACTTGCTTGCAGTGTTTAAATGGATAACAAAAAGTCACAAAGTAAACCAGAAAACAACCTTCAGCTTGTCAGGCAATTAGCTAATGTTTTCTTAGCAAATAATTACCAAATACAAAGGCACAAAGAAAAGAATAAACTTTGCTGGTTAGGTTAACTTCTGCTTATTTTCCCCGCAGATCTCAGCAGTGATTCTCCCTTGCTCACACACACAATCAGGTGCAGCTTTAATTACTATCAATTGATCAGCTGTAAGCCTTTAGCTGGCTGGCTGCTACTGTGTGAACCCAAATCCTGCTTTAAGAGCTGTTTGCAGTGGAAATAAAGAACAAAGTTAGGTTTCTTTGTGATGGCTGATGTGTTTGCTCACAGAAAGCTAGAAATAGCATTTAGATAGAGAACAGTCCATATAAATAGTTTCATCTGCTGTATCTCCCTCTTCATCAATGAGCATATGGTCACCATCATACATTGGCACAGACGAGTCTTTCATTAAGGCACTATCATGAGAATGCTTATTCCCTTGCTGCCATTCTCTATTATAGATAGGGTCTGGATCAGTGTTCATACCTGAGCCTCTCCTGCTATCATTATTCCTCTCTGTATAGCCTGGCCAATATGTAATCCCATTCTGATGTCCAGCCTTCCAATCTTGATCCCTGGACACTGGATCTTCTCTCACATACCTTCTGGCCTTGGTCTGAAAGTCCCTTCCACATGCAGTCTTCTCTCTTCCAGGTAGCCACTGGTGATTCCTATCTCTGCCACTCCATTCCTCTGGCTGAATCCAGTCCAATGGACTCTGCTGGCTTTTGGAATACCTCCCAGTATGAGTACTGCCTTGGAATCTCCCAGACCTTCCAATGGCCTTTCTTCTCTTCCTTCCAGAGAGTTTCCTTCTCTCTCTATCTGCTTGGCTTGGCTTCTGTTTCTCCAGGTGATACTGGTGCTTGTAGCCGTTGCTGAAGCTCTCCCCTCTGTATCTCTTCCTGAAGCTGTTCTTGAAACTGTTATCTGAAGAATAAGCTCTATTCTTATCCTGTTCTAATGTGTGCTGCTCCCTAACACAGCGCAGCTGTCTTGAATCAGGCCCTGCCTTTTGAGATGAGTGCTTAGGGATTACCTCATAGCTCTCTTGATTGCACACACATTTTCTCACTTCAGCCCCTCTCATGGCTGCTGGAAACCTGGTGCATTCTGGGACTGGTAGTCTTTTATGTGAAAATTCTGTTTTCTCACTTCTACCAGAACTGACAGGTTGCTTGTTCAGAGTCACATCATCTTTTCTATAGCTCCTACCTGAGCTATGATAAGCTTCCTTATCACAATTCGTAGCAAAAAACCTGTGAGAGAGTCAGTTGGTCCATTAGATGATAGTGCCCCTTTAACTCCACTAAGAGGCGACAAGGCGATAGCGGAGAGACTGAATGAATTCTTTGCTTTGGTCTTTACTGTGGAAGATGTAGGGATGTTACCCATGACTGAAGTGGTATTTAAAGGTGCAGAAGAATTGAAGGAAATAACGATACATCGGGAAGATGTATTACAACTATTAGATAAACTGAAGAGTAGCAAATCACCTGGGCCGGATGGTATACATCCAAGGGTGTTGAAATTACTAAAATATGAGATTGCAGACCTGCTATTAGTAATCTCTGAATTTTCATTAAAATCATCTGTAATACCTGAAGATTTGAGGATCGCCAATGTAACGCCAATTTTTAAAAAGGGTTCCAGGGCTGATCCGGGAAACTACAGACCGGTGAGCCTCACGTCAGTACCGGGAAAAATGGTAGAAACCATCATAAAGAATAAAATTACTCAGCATGTAGATAGTCATGGCCTAATGGGAGACAGCCAACATGATTTTAGATAAGGAAGATCTTTTCTTACTAATCTATTATGTTTTTTTGAAAGTGTGAATAAACAGGTGGACAAAGGTGAGTCTGCTGATATAGTGTATCTGGACTTTCAGAAAGCCTTTGACAAGGTCCCTCATCAGACTTCTGGCAAAACTAAAGAGTCATGGGATAGGAGGCAGCGTACTATTGTGGATCAAGAACTGGTTAAAAGATAGAAAGCAGAGGGTTGGGCTAAATGGCCAATTTTCCCAATGGAGAAAAGTGAATAGTGGTGTACCCCAGGGACCTGTGCTAGGTCCGCTGCTTTTTGACATTCATAAATGACCTGGAAAGTGGAATAACGAGTGAGGTTATCAAATTTGCAGATGACACAAAACTATTTAAAGTTGTGAAAACCCAAGAGGATTGTGGAGAATTGCCAGAGGATCTTGATAAACTGGAAAACTGGGCATCACAATGGCAGATGAAATTTAATGTGGACAAGTGGAAAGTTATGCACCTAGGAAAGAACAACCCAAACTATGGTTACACGATGCAAGGTTCCACATTAGGAACCACCACCCAGGAAAAAAGATTTAGGCGTCATTGTAGATAGCATGTTAAAACCCTCGGCCCAGTGTGCAGCGGCAGCCAAGAGAGCAAATAGAATGCTAGGTATCATAAGGAAAGGAATGGAAAATAAAACAAATGATATTATAATGCCTCTACATTGTTCTATGGTGAGACCGCACCTTGAATACTGGTCGCCGTATCTTAGAAAGGATATAGCGTTCTTAGAAAAGGTTCAGAGAAGAGCCACCAAAATGGTAAAGGGGATGGAAGGATACTTCTATGAAGAAAGGCTAAAAAGGTTAGGGCTCTTTAATCTGGAAAAGAGACGGCTGAAGGGAGATACGATAGAAGTCTATAAATTAATGAACGGAGTGGAACGGGTAAACTTAGATCGATTGTTTACGTTATCAGAATATAGAAAGACTAGGGGACATGCAGTGAAGCTACATGGTAAACTATTTAAAACTAATAAAAGAAAATATTTCTTCACTCAACGTGTAATCAAACTCCGGAATTTGTTACCGGAGGATGTAGTAAAGGCTGTTAGTGTAGCTGGGTTTAAAAAAGGTTTGGACAAGTTCCTGGAGGAAAGGTCCATAAACCATTATTAAGAAGGGACCCAGGATATCAATGCTTGACCCAGTACAAGCATTGTGGAACCTGTGTCTTTTGGGGAAACTGCTAGGTACGTATGACCTAGATTGGCCACTGTTGGAAACAGGATACTGGGCTTGCTTGGTCTGACCCAGTATGGCATATCTTATGTTCTTATGTCTTAACTCCTCCCCCAAGCATGTCAACTCTATAAGTACACACCAGCTTGCACTGTGCTTATTTTTAAGCGCAACCTAATTTTATCAGGATATGTTTTATGTGCAAAAATGGTTTAAAAGAAGTTACAGTTTTTGATAACTAGGCCATACTGGGGATTACAACAACTGAAGACTATATAGCTATCATAAGATTAAATTAGACCTTACCTGCTAATTGTCTTTCCTTGAGTATTCTCCGGGCCAGTCCAGGAACAGTAGGGTAGTTAATCTCCTTCAGCAACTGAGGACTGAAAACTTCAAAGCTTTGCTGACAGCCTTCCCAGCTCCCCCTGGTGTCAGAGAGCCAGTCTACTAATGTCCAAGCAGTCAAAGAAATCCTACACGCTACACCAACTAAATGCAATAGTAACCCAGAAACTCAAACAGTAGGGCAACCCCTGCGGAACCGTAGCAATGAGCCGTACGGAAGCCCCCTAATCAAAATCTCTGCGGGAGAAACTGAGCCCTCCGGAAAAATCTCTCCCGGTTCCCTCTGTACACGCTCCCCTGCGACTTATAACGTGCAGTCCGGAACCCACCTTCCTCCTACTACCCAGTGGGTGGGTCCTGGACTGGCCCGGAGAATACTCAAGGAAAGACAATTAGCAGGTAAGGTCTAATTTAATCTTCCTTTTCGTCTCTCCGGGCCAGTCCAGGAACAGTAGGGCAGTACCTACGTTCGGGAGGGGCCCAATAATCCCAAAACAGCAGACGCCCCGACGCTAGCGTCACCCGCTGCCTGAACATCTAAGCGATAATGCTTCGCAAAGGTATGCAAAGATGACCAGGTCGCCGCCCGACAAATCTCCACCGGCGGAATCAAAGTTCTCTCGGCCCAGGACATCGCCTGCCCTCTAGTGGAATGAGCCTGCAGCCCCTCTGGCGGCACCTTACCGGTCGCCCTATATGACGCTGCAATTGCCTGCTTCACCCAGCGTGAAATGGAGGCCTTGGAAGCCGCTTGTCCCTTCCGTGCTCCTCCAAACAGAACAGCCAGCCTATCCGACTTCCGAAAAGGCTGAGTCCGTTTGAGATATCTATGCAGCACTCTGCCAAGATCTAATCTATGAAGGGAAACATCTCCCACAGTCGCCGGAGCAGACCGAAAAGTAGGCAGAGAGATGGACTGATTCACATGAAACGCCAAAACTACCTTAGGCAGAAAGGAGGGTACTGGGCGTAACACCACCTTCTCCGCTGAAAACTGAATGTATGGCTCTCGACAAGAAAGAGCCTGCAAATCTGAAATTCTTCTAGCGGAACACAAGGCTACCAAAAAAGCTGTTTATGTTTATGTTTATATTTAATAAAATTTGATTGACCGCCCTTCACAATAAAATCAGAGCGGTTTACAATACATAAAAACCATTAAAAAAAAGAAGGCACAAAGCCAGTAAAAGAAAAGGAAGTTACATTTTGTAAAAGGGAAAGACGGAAAGGGCAAGAGAGGGTGGGAGGAGAGGAGTAGAGCTATAGAGAAGGGGGAGAAGTGGGGAGGTTAAAGGCTAGGGAAAAGAGGTGGGTTTTTAGCTGCTGTCTTCCAAGAAAACTCCCTCATCGCTATCTTCTTTGCCGGTTCAAAAGGAGCATGCGTCAAGGCTCGAAGAACCAAATTCAAGTCCCAAGGCGGCACTATCGACCTCCTAGGCGGCCTCACGTTTTTAACTGCTCGAAGGAACTGTTGCACATCCAGATGTAAAGGCAAACTACGGCCGCGCACCTTACCTCAATAGCATGCTATAGCGGCCAGGTGAACCTTCAAAGTACTTAACGCTAAGCCTTTATCCAGCCCGTCCTGGAAGAACGACAAAATCTCTGAGACCTCCGAGGTCTGCGGACAAACTCCTTGCCGAGTGCACCAGCCTTCAAAAATTCGCCAAATCCGGCCATAAGCCAAAATCGTCGACCGTCTCCTAGCGCATAGCATGGTGTTGAAAGGCAGCGGTTGAGGCGTAGAGGCTATTCCGCGGCGGTGGTCAAGAGCCAAGCTGTAAGCAAGAAGCGATCCACCTGCGGCATGAGAATAGGCCTCTGGAACAAATTCATCCGACACGGTAACCTCCAAGGACGGTCGGCCAACAGCCACACCAGATCCGCATACCACGCTCGCCGCGGCCAGTCCGGAGCAATGAGAATCACTTTCCCCCGGTACCGAGCGACTCTGCGACGGACTCGACCTATCATCGGCCATGGAGGAAAGACATACAGCAGTTCACCCTCCGGCCACGGTTGAACTAGACCGTCGAGACCCTCGGACATGCGTTCTCTGCCCCTGCTGAAAAACCGGGACGCTTTGGCATTGTCGAAGGTTGCCATGAGATCCAATACCGGCTGGCCCCAACGTTTCGTGACGTCGTGAGAAACGGCGTCGTTCAGGCGCCATTCCCCTGGATCCAACACATGTCGACTGAGGAAATCGGCTTGCACATTGTCTCTGCCTGCCACATGCGCCACCGACAGAGCCCGAAGATGCTCCTCCGCCCACAGCATGAGCATTTGACTCTCCTCCAACAAGACTGTACTGCCTGTACCGCCCTGCCGGTTGATATATGCCACGGTGACTGCATTGTCCGAGAATACTCGTACTGCTCTGCCGTGCACGAGACCCTCGAACTCTTTCAGCGCCAGCACTACAGCTCTCATTTCCAGCCGATTGATGGACCAGTTGACCATCTCATCCGTCCATCGCCCTTGAGCCACCTGCAACATGCAATGAGCTCCCCAGCCAGAGAGACTGGCATCCGTGGTGACTAAGACCCAGTCCGGAGTGTCCAGCGGCATGCCTACCCGGAGATGCGTGGGATCGCTCCACCATCATAGACTTTCCACCACTTCGGCCGGACAACCTAACCGCTGACTGAGAGGATGCTTCTGTGGAGACCAGCAGGATAGCAACGAGTGCTGAAGCGGCCGCATATGCGCTCTGGCCCACGGCACCACCTCCAAGGTCGCCGCCATGGAACCCAGAAGCTGCAAATACCTCCACGCTGTTGGAGCCTTGAGACGCAAAAAGGCGGCCACCTGGCGCAAAATCTTCCGCACGCGGATGTCCGGCAGAAACACCACCCCACGCTGAGTGTCGAACAAAACCCCCAAATACACTAGGGATTGCACGGGCGTCAACTGACTCTTGGCTCGATTGACCACCCATCCTAAACTCTCGAGAAAAGCCACCACCCTGGAGGTGGCTTCCCTCGATTCCGGAACCGAGCGCACTCGGATGAGCCAATCGCCCAGATAGGGATGTACAAGTATACCCTCCTTCCGTAATGCTGCCGCTACCACCACCATGACCTTCGTGAACGTGCGAGGCGCTGTGGCGAGTCCGAACGGCAAGGCACGGAACTGAAAATGACCCATAGGTACCACAAAGCGCAGAAACCTCTGATGCCTGGGCTTGATGGGAATATGCAAATAAGCCTCTGTTAAATCTATAGACGAAAGCACCTCGCCCGGCCTTACCGACCAGATCACAGACTGCAGAGTTTCCATGCGAAAATGCGGCACCCTTAAACAGCGGTTCACATGTTTGAGATCTAAAATTGGCCGAAAAGACCCTTCTTTCTTGGGCACAACGAAATAAATCGAGTATCGACCTAAACCGCACTGGTCTGGAGGCACCGGAACGATCGCCTGAATCTGTAGTAATCGCTGAAGCGTCTGCTGCACCGCCAACGCTTTCGCGCCTGACCCGCAAGGCGACATCACAAACACCCCCGAAAGCGGCTGGTCGAACTCCAAGGCATAACCGTCCCGAATGATCTCCAATACCCAGCGGTCCGTAGTTATGGCGGCCCAGGCGGATAGGAAGTGCTGCAAGTGCCCCCCTATGAGGCTCTCTGCCTGGACCTCCTGCATTTCATTATGGCTTCTTGGAGGCGCCCGACTGAGGGCCGCCAAACCCTCGTCCGAACCCTCGAGCCCCCCGAAAGGACTGACCCCTGGGTACAATGTGCCCCCTCTGATAGGGAGTAAACCGCGATCCTCTAAATCTGCGAAACTCTCTACTTTGACCTCTCTGAGCCGAACTCGGTTTCGTACCCTTCGGTCGGTCCTCCGGAAGCCTCCCGCCTTTAGAGTCCCCCAAATCCTTTACAATCTTCTCTAAGGCTTCTCCAAACAGCAGTTTGCCCTTATAAGGCAGCCTACTAAGACGTGCCTTAGTAGGCTGCCTTATAAGAGACAAGCACTGGCAAGTCAAATGCAAGGCATTGATAAGGCAGGCAAAGAGAGAATTTGAGAAGAAGCTTGCTGCGGAAGCAAAAACGCGAAATAAAGACCTTTTCAAGTACATTCGTAGCAAAAAACCCGTGAGAGAGACAGTTGGTCCATTAGATGATAAAGGGGTTAAAGGAGCACTAAGAGGCGACAAGGCGATAGCGGAGAGACTGAATGAATTCTTTGCTTCGGTCTTTACTGAGGAAGATGTAGGGATGTTACCCACGACTGAAGTGGTATTTAAAGGTGTGGAAGAATTGAAGGAAATATCGATACATCGGGAAGATGTCCTACAACTATTAGATAAACTGAAGAGTAGCAAATCACCTGGGCCGGATGGTATACATCCAAGTGTGTTGAAAGAACTGAAATTTGAGATTGCAGACCTGCTATCAGTAATCTGTGAACTATCATTAAAATCATCTCTAATACCTGAGGATTGGAGGATCGCCAATGTAACACAATTTTTAAAAAGGGTTCGAGGGGTGATCCGGGAAACTACAGACCGGTGAGCCTGACATCAGTACCGGGAAAAATGGTAGAAACCATCATAAAGAATAAAATTACTCAGCATATAGATAGTCATGACCTAATGGGAGACAGCCAACATGGCTTTAGACAAGGAAGATCTTGTCTTACTAATCTGTTATGTTTTTTGAAGGAGTGAATAAACAGGTGGACAAAGGTGAGTCGGTTGATATTGTGTATCTGGACTTTCAGAAAGCCTTTGACAAGGTCCCTCATGAGAGACTTTTGGCAAAACTAAAGAGTCATGGGATAGGAGGCAGTGTACTACTGTGGATCAGGAACTGGTTAAAAGATAGAAAGCAGAGGGTAGGGCTAAATGGCCAATTTTCCCAATGGAGAAAGGTGAATAGTGGTGTACCCCAGGGATCTGTGCTGGGTCCGCTGCTTTTTGACATATTCATAAATGACCTGGAAAGTGGAATAACGAGTGAGGTTATCAAATTTGCTGATGACACAAAACTATTTAAAGTTGTTAAAACCCAGGAGGATTGTGGAAAATTGCAAGAGGATCTTGATAAATTGGAAGACTGGGCATCAAAATGGCAGATGAAATTTAATGTGGAGAAGTGCAAGGTTATGCACCTAGGGAAGAACAACCCAAACTATGGTTACACGATGCAAGGTTCCACATTAGGAACCACCACCCAAGAAAAAGATTTAGGCGTCCTTGTGGATACCATGTTAAAACCCTCGGCCCAGTGTGCAGCGGCGGCCAAGAGAGCAAATAGAATGCTAGGTATGATAAGGAAAGGAATGGAAAATAAAACAAAAGATATTATAATGCCTCTATATCGTTCCATGGTGAGACCGCACCTTGAATATTGTGTGCAATTCTGGTCGCCATATCTTAAAAAGGATATAGCAATTTTAGAAAAGGTTCAGAGAAGAGCCACCAAAATGGTAAAGGGGATGGAAGGCTACTCCTATGAAGAAAGGCTAAAAAGGTTGGGGCTCTTTAACCTGGAAAAGAGACGGCTGAGGGGAGATATGATAGAAGTCTATAAATTAATGAACGGAGTGGAACGGGTAAACGTAGATCGATTGTTTACCTTATCAGAATATAGAAAGACTAGGGGACATGCAATGAAGCTACAGGGTAAACTATTAAAGACTAATAAAAGAAAATATTTTTTCACTCAACGTGTAATCAAACTCTGGAATTTGTTACCGGAGGATGTAGTAAAGGCTGTTAGTGTAGCTGGGTTTAAAAAAGGTTTGGACGAGTTCCTGGAGGAAAGGTCCATAAACCATTATTAAGAAGGGACCCAGGATATCAATGCTTGAACCAATACAAGCATTGTGGAACCTGTGTCCCTTGGGGAAACTGCTAGGTACGTATGACCTAGATTGGCCACTGTTGGAAACAGAATACTGGGCTTGATGGACCTTGGTCTGACCCAGTATGGCATATCTTATGTTCTTATGTTCTTATAAGACGCGTCCGCCGCCCAATTCCTCAGCCAGAGAAATCTCCGGGCAGCAATGACCGACGCCATAGATTTAGCTGACATTTGGACGAGATCATAAAAGGCGTCAGCGAGATAGGCAGCCGCTGATTCCAACTTTGCCCCCTCCGGTGCCAAAGAGCCTTCCACGCCTGAAGACGACTCCGCCTGCAGCCATCTAATTGAAGCTCTGGAGACATATGCTCCACAGATGGAAGTCTGCAAAGCCAAGGCACTGGTATCAAATGCCTGCTTAAGCAAGGCTTCCAGCTTTCTATCCTGCAGATCCTTAAGGGCCGCTCCTCCTTCGACAGGGATGGTCGTTTTCTTAGTGACTGCCGAAACCAACGCATCGACCTTCGGCATACGCATCAGCTCTTTCCTCCTGAGGGACTGGATATAAGCGGCCGAGTGCCCGCGCCCCTCTCCAGGTGGCTTCGGGACATTCCCACTCTGACTCTATCATTTGCTTAATGATCCTGTGCACCGAGAAACACTTCTGTTCCGTCTTAAAGCCCTGCAATAAGGGATCCTCCAAGGGTTCAGTCGGCACCGCCGGAAGAGCAATATTCAAGGCCGCCAGTGAATGGGAGATGAGAGCCCCCAGCTCCTCCTTCCTAAAAACCCTAAAAAGATTAGGATCATCCCCCGCTGTTATCTCTCCTTCTTCGAGATCCTCCGTCCACAGCTCAAAATCAGACTCTGAGGGAAGCTCCCCCTCCTCTGGTCCTGGAATACCCTGAGCTTGCTGATCGAAAGCCCCAGAAACCCCCCGGCCGAAACACCTGCGAAAGAAGACCCTTCACCAGGATCCCCCGATGCGCCAGGGAGAGTGGACACTCCAGGAAGGCTAGGCTCAGCCCCCCTATACTGTCCCCTCTCCAACTTTAAGCAATATGCCTTGTGGAGAGACAAAATAAAATCCGGGGAAAAAAAAAAAACTGTTGGCACCCCTCCAGGAACCTCAGAAACTGGTGCGGGGTCCCCCACTAGTGCCGGAGCTGCCCTCTTTGACTTAGCTTTCCGTTTCAGTGATGTCTCTGGCAGCGCGGGAGAAGCGGCCGATTTCAAAATGGCCACCGTTCCCGCCTTTTCTTTCGTGGCCTGCAGCTTCTCCGCCGCAATTTGAGACCCCGCAGACTCCGCCATCTAAACAAAACCAGCCTTGAACACCCCGAGGCTAACAACGCCGAGCCCCGGAGCCCCCGCAGCGATCGCCGAAGCGAAACCGCCCGCCGAGACCTGCAGCTTGCGTCTTCCGACCCCCCCGCGGCGTTCGTGGTCCAACACCAAATTGAAAAACGCACCTGTCACACACTCAGAGGCTCTTTCTCCAGCCCTTCAAGCACCACTGCTCGCGGCAAAGAAAGGCAAGAATCTGGAAACAGAGAGTTGATTCTGGGGCTCCCAGGTTCCTGCTCTGATCCCCTTGCCGGCTCCGGTCGGCGAGACAGGCTCTGTCTCTACTGCCACAGCAGGCAGCTGACCTCCGTCCGAGCTTTACCTCTCTCAGTTTTATTTATTCAGACTTTTAAATACTGAATTCTCCCATAGGATTGCACATTCAGATCCCCTAATACCAACCCAGCTAGGGCCAGCTAGGATAATCTGTTATTTTGGATCTCAGTTTTCGTCTCACGGAGCCTGTCAGCAAACACCACCTTCAGCAGCTGAGGACTGAAAAGACTGGCTCTCTGACACCAGGGGGAGCTGGGAAGGCTGTCAGCAAAGCTTTGAAGTTTTCAGTCCTCAGTTGCTGAAGGAGATTGACTACCCTACTGTTCCTGGACTGGCCCGGAGAGACGAAAAGGAATTTTCAGTTCAAAATAAATGCCATTACAAGACTTTTCTGAGATGCTTATAATGGTAGCCTATGAGACAGATCGGAGTGGAGGAGTAGCCTAGTGGTTAGAACACTGGCTTGGTAACCAAGCAACCAGGGTTCAAGTCCCACTAGCACTCCTTTTGGCCTTGGGCAAGTCACTTAACCCCCCATTGTCTCGGAAGAAAGGCCTGGCAATCTACTTCCGGTGACACTGCCAAGAAAACCCAGGAGCTTCTGGGTTGCCAGGAGTCAGGACTGACTCAAAGGCACACATTGTATTTGCATGAGACAGATCATTCGCCTGGTTACTCCGAGCTAGTGGAGTGAGCAATTTATTCAACAGAAAATCTTCAACTTAAGAAAGAATTTCAACAGGTTATATATGCCAAAAAAAGCTCTCTCAGGAACTTAACTACCTGAAGCTGCCATTCTGAAATCACAATCTAGTCTTGGTTCCAGATTATATACTGTAACTCTACATCCTACTAAACATACAAAAGTCAGAAATACAGAGGTGGAGGATAAAAACACTCAATTCAATGCATGGCAACAGAGAATAAAGTATAGGAGACCATATGGATCCTTTTTAGTTGTATTTACAAACCCCTTTGATAGGTGACCAGATCAGTTTTCATAATCTTGAATACCTAGTTGCTGGACTTTTCAACCAGTACAGCTACAGTTTCGTGGTCACTTGATCATCTAGCAATCTGACGACGAATACTGGTAATCAAATCAGACTGTGTTTATAAATGAATACTATTTAAGAGAACGTAAATATACACAAATATATTAAGTGGTTACAGGACTTTAAGGTTTTCATGTCAACCACTAGAAATAAACACCTGCGCCAATTTTACAGTTGCAATCAGTGAAGCACTACAAAAACTAACACCAAAATAGCCAAATCAAGTTTTTAAAGTACCTTCCCACATGGCAAACTGTTTGCATAAACAGTTTGCCTAGAGATGTATCATGAATATGAGAAGCGTAACAGACAGATGCTGCATGAAATAATGAACATGTACAAAGATATTTATCTAAATGTAGATAAGAAATAACATGCTAGATATATAGTAGGAAAAATTTTATTGCTCAGCAATATGTCACTAAAAATGGAGTGCCGGTAATCCAAACACAAACAGGAAAGGAATAGAACTTCAAAAAAAGACCTCCACATTATGAAATACCAGAGAATTCCATTTTATTCTCTCCTTAGAAATATAATAATCCATCAGTAGAGAGACTATTCTGGAGCATAATGAGAAGTTGAGTTTGAGTTTACCTTAAGCAGTTCCGAGTGTGCTTTTTGGCCAAGTGCAGTTAATGCTCAATGTGGAAGGTGTGCTATTAAATCATATCACATCACATATACTGTTCTGACCTACAGACAAGGGAGGACTAAAGAGTATGCAGGGACCCATGGGAGACTCATTACAGGGCTTATTTGCATAAATATTTGCATTACCATGGGGCCTGCTACTACACTCACTTCACATACTGACAGTGAAAGGAGAAACAAAACCCTGCAAATAAGCTTGCCATACCATACCGGCATGGGAGACTCATTACAGGGCTTATTTGCATAAATATTTGCATTACCATGGGGCCTGCTACTACACTCACTTCACATACTGACAGTGAAAGGAGAAACAAAACCCTGCAAATAAGCTTGCCATACCATACCGGCATTACAGTTGTGGTCAATATTATTGATATCCTTACATTTTAGGTATGTTGGGTACAATATCTTGAGGAAAAATTGGAAATATTCCAACTGTATGTCATCATAAATATTTTTAATAGTTAATGTTCAATTGTATACAAAAAAAAATAGATGTCTGTGCAACTTAGATGTAGTCATTTCTGAGGAAAAAAAATATATGACCTGGACAGGATTTATTTTATTTATGAGTTTTTCCTATACTGTCCTTTCCAAAGATCAAAGGTGGTTTACACTGAACAAAAACTTGTTAGATAAAACCACCTTGTTATAACCAGGGTCAATGTCAATTGGAAGGCTTTGGACATTGATATTACATTAGGATTATTCATAACATATTTACAAGCAATGCATCTACAAAGATGGTCACAGCTACTCAAAATATGGTGTGTGATGTCACCCTATAGGAAATCAGTGAGGGAACAGAGATTCTTGTTAAGTTGGAAATATTTTGGTCTGCTCTGGTGGATCCCCAAAATGCTTGAGAAACAGATATTCTGGAAAGAAATCAAGACATCTGTAGATCCTTAATGGATCTTAGTTTTTCTGGAAGGGAGTTCCAAAGTGTAGGAGCAAAGTAAGAAAACGCTCTATTACTAGTAGAGCGATTAGTTTTATAAAAGTCGCTAGGGACTATTATGGTGTTCTGGGTGCAGCCTCTTAAGTAATATATCATCTGTCAGGATGTTAGAGAGGAATGAAGGGGCTATGTTCCTGAGAAGTTCAAAAGCAACCATTAATTATTTGTATCTTATCTGACTTAGCACCGGTAACCAGTGAAGGTTGTATAGAATGGGTGTAATATAGTCTGCTTTGGTTTTTGGAGATTATGCGAGCTGCAATATTCTGGGCCATCTGAAGCTGATGAAGAGTCTGCTTGGAGAGCCCCTGGAGTATATTATTACAAAAATCAATATGTGGGGTGATCATAGCTTGGAGCATAGATCTGAAATCATGATTCGAGAGGAACGGTCTCAACTGTTGGAACATCCTTAGTTTATAATAAGTTGAGCTGGTTGTTTGCTTTATATGGGTAACCATGCTAAGTGACTGATCGAGGGTCACTCCAAGGTATTTGACTTCATTTTTTCTTTCCAGTTCTGCTTCTTGAAGTTGGATCTTGGGAGTAGGAATAAAGCTATTGTTTCTGGTAACATAATACCTCAGTTTTGTTATAGTTTATTTTGAAGTTATGTTTAATTTTATTTTTTTTTATACCGCTTTATCATTTCATTCAAAGTGGTTTACATTATAACAAACTTGGTCGCATACATTAAACAGGGTCATTGATAACTTGGATTTTCCTGAGGCAGTGGAGGATAAAGTGACTTGCCCAAGGCCACAAGGAGTGCTGGAGGGAATTGAACCCTGGTCTCCTGGTTTCCAATCCAGTGCTCTAACCATTAGGCTATTCCTCCGTTGAGTTTAGCCACTGTGCCATTTCACTGAAGCAGGACTTCATCTGTTGAGGTATGTGATCTGATATGTTGATGAGGAGATATATCATCATTACATTATATCATCCGCATATACATAATATCCTACATTGAATTTTTTTGAGTATGTTGCAGATGGGTTGAAGATATAAGTTAAACAGCAGGACTTAGAGGGTGGATTCTTGGGGTATGCTCCTGCTCTCGTTTGGACAACAAACATCCAAGTTTTACAATCTTGACTTGTTGGGTTCGATTAGTGAGATACGATTGGAACCACTAAAGAACAATGCCATGTATTCCTATTTTATGGAGATGTGTGAGAAGACTGACTGACACAGTCAAATGCCAAAGCAATGTCTAGAAAAATAAGTACGAAAGACTTTTGAGTGTTATCAATGGATTTTATCCATTAGGAGCTAGTAGAAGCATCTCAACTCTATGATTCAGTCTGAAGCCATAATGATGCTCATCCAATGGGGCATTCGGTTCAATATAACCCTGTAATTGAGTTTGCACAACTATTTCAGTAACCTTTGCCAGGAAGGGGAGGGCTGGAAATTGGTCTATTCAAAGAAGGATTTTCTTTATTCAATGACTTATTTTTTAATAATCGGGCGGATCATTGCAAGTTTTTGAGCTGATGGCATTTCACCTTGTCTCAATGATTCTTCGAGCATTTTAAGGACAATGGGTGATAGCTCCGTACGAGTTACAGTTCAGTTGGCTGAAATTAAGTTGTGTTGATTTTGGATATTATATTATTAAAGGTATTCTAAGCTGATTTCTTGAAAGGTTTGCCATCCTACAGGTGAAGTATATTCTGTATTTGGTTGAAAGAGTTTCCGTGGGAGCTCTTTTCAATTTTTTCATCAAGTGGGTAGCCAAGGTTTGCAGATTTATATTAATGTTATTTATTTCCGCATTAGGTGTCTTGGTGAGCGCTTTAACAATTTAGAATAACTCCCAGGGGCGGTTCAGGGAATTGGTAATAATCTTGGAATGGTATTCCTTCTTTTTGTTATTGATAGAATGTTTATAGTGTTGGAGGATATAAATATAGACTACTTTGTCTTTGGTAGCTTTTGTGGTTCTCCATATGCGCTCAATTTTCTTAAAGGATCTTTTTATTTTCCTAAGATCATGCAAATGCCAATCTTCTGAACACTTTTGCCTATTACTGGTGTTGTGTTTCAGGGGCAGAAGAGGCCTTTGCTAACATATCGTTCCCGTTTTCCACTGAATCATCTAAATCCATTGATGTGGAGTCCATTGGCACTCTTTACTAATATTTAGGCATTCCTAACAGGGGCTATACAATTCAAACAACTGTAAGAATTTGAGGGTTTATTTTATTTTTTTAAATTGCTAGCTCCCTGACTGGGAGCACTTAAAAGGGTCTTGGTATGTTTTTAAACACAGTTACAATCTTTTTGGTGCTTTAGTATACATATTTTCTTTAGTGGGGTAGGTTTAAAAAAACTCTGCTTTGGTAACTTTCTCAGCTCTTGGGAATTGCTGACACCTAATTAGGTATTAGTTCCCTCCCTACCCACTCCCAATTCCCACCCAACCCTAGTGAGCAGTCTTGCTTTATAGGGCACCTCCCCATTTAACAAAACACAGGGACTTGGAACAGCACATTTTGAATGTAATTAAAGAGATTTAACTGCTTTTTCTCTGAAAGAACAGCTGAGAAACTGGCTGGTACTTTGGTAGATCTCTCTCTCTTTTGCTTTAACAGATACCTAAGCTCTACGAACTGAACAAAGCTAGGAAAAATCATATCACTAAAGCTGTTGCCCCCGTTAAAGCTTCTGCCTCTGTCCAGACAGAGGTCCCAATGCCAGTTGAAGGACCGGTTCCATGTGCAGGATGCCTGCATGCTGAAGCTCTGAGGAAAACAAGTGGAGGAACTCAGAGAGGAGGTGGCGAGGCTGAGGAGCATTCAAGACAGTAAGAAGTACATTGATGAGATGCTTCTTGCAACAACCAAGCTCTAACAGAAGAGAAGATGGGTGCCGACAGAATGACGAAGGTTGGACACAAGTCACTAGGGCCTGCAGAATCACCAATCCAACTTCTCCAGCCCTTGAATTGAAGAACCATTATGCAGCCCTGGAAGTGAAGGAAGTGAAAGCATCCCTGGAAAGAGAACAAGAGCTCAAGTACCCCAAAGTTGCAGAATCAGTGACCACAAGGAAGCGAAGGGTAGTGGTGGCTGCTGACTCTCTTCTGAAGGGTACTGAGGTGTCCATCTGCAAACCAGACTTGATGTCCAGAGAGGTATGCTGTCTGCCTGGGGCCAAAATCCAAGATGTTACGGAGAGTCTGCCGAGACTCATCAAGCCCACTGACTATTACCCAATGTTGCTAATCCATGTCAGAACAAATGATACTGCCAGGTATCCCTCTGAGCGTATCAAAAGTGACTTCATGGCCCTGGGACAGAAGGTGAAGCAGTTAGGTGCACAGGTGGTGTTCTCTTCAATCGTCCCTGTTGAGGGTAAAGGCCAAGGCAGAGAAGCTTGCATCCTGGAGATGAATGCATGGCTGCGTGGATGGCGTCATCGAGAGCGTTTTGGTTTCCTAGACCATGGGATGCTGTTCCAAGGGTTGCAGAGCAGAGATGGCATCAATCTGTCCAAGAAAGGTCGACACATCTTCAGTAGTAGACTGGCTAATCTACTGAAGAGGGCTTTAAACTAGATTCATTGGGGATGGGTGAAGAAAGCCCCCAGGTAAGTGATACATTAAATACCTTTATGGAAATAGGTAACGGGGGTAACATATGGAAAGCAGTGTGTATAAATACCCGTAGCATGGGAAATAAGATCCCTGATGTTGAAGCTTTGGTGGGAGTGGCCGATTTGGATTTAGTGGCAGTTACAGAAACATGGTTCACAGAAAACCATGACTGGGATGTAACTATACCTGGCTATATTTTATTCAGAAAGGACAGGGTAGGAAGAAGGGGAGAAGGAGTCGCACTATATGTAAAAAATGCTATTAAAGCTTTGGAATTAAAGAGCTTAAAAAGGGAGAGAGGAGGCATTGTGGGTTAAACTAGAAAGCGAGAAAGAGAAATCTATTTGCATTGGCATGATATAGCGTAGTTACTCACCTGTAACAGGTGATCTCCGGGAACAGCAGGAATAAGTTTTCACATATGGGTATCTTCGGCACCGACGGAGCCTGCGCGGGAACGCTCCTCAGCGTCCCAAAAAGAAAGCTTTTGGGAGCATCCACCATGCATGCGTGCTGCCTTCCCGCCCAACTACCTCTCTCACTTCAGTTGAGTTGAAAGCTGAAACCAAAGGAGAAGAAAAATAGAGGATAGAGAAAGACAACTCCTAGGGGAGGTGAGTGGGTTGTGAAGACTTATTCCTGCTGTTCCCGGCGATCACCTGTTACAGGTGAGTAACTACACTATCTCCAGGAACAAGCAGGAATGTAGTCTTCACATATGGGGACTCCCCAGCTAAAATGCCTAGGGATGACCCCAGCAGGTTCCGGATCTAAGTAAGATGGGCCATGCTTCCTCCCAGGGACCTCAGGCATCCAAGAGTGGATGGTGGGAAGGAGTTGATCTAGGAATGGAAGAGATGCTGTAGAACAGCCTGATTGAACAAGGCATCCCAACGGGAGTCCTTGTCCAAACAATAGTGGGCAGTGAAAGTATGAACAGAAGCCCAAGTTGCTGCTTTGCAGATCTCATCAATAGCAACTGACCAAAGATTAGCTGTTGAGGCTGCCATGGCTCTAACATTGTGAGCCATGACATGGCCTTCAAGAGGGATTCCTTTACTCTGATAGGTAAAGGAAATACAGTCTGCAATCCACTTAGAGAGAGTTCTTTTAGTGACTGGGAGTCCTAAATGACTAGAGTCAAAAGCCAGAAAAAGCTGAGAAGACTTTCTAAATGGCTGAGTTCTGTGAAGATAAAAAACCAGAGCTCGTTTACAATCTAAGGTATGAAGATTTCATTCCGCACTGGAGACATGAGGCCTAGGAAAGAAGACTGGAAGATAAACCGATTGGTTTAAATGAAAAGGTGATATCCTCATTTTATGCCAAAGGTGGTGAGTTTTCAAGACTACTCTGTCATGATGAAACCTCGTATAAGGCGGGTCAGCCACTAAAGCCTGCAGTTCACTAATGCGTCTTGCAGAAGTGATAGCAATTAGGAAAATGACTTTCCATGAAAGAAACTTTAGCTCTGAAGTAGCTAAAGGTTCAAAGGGTGGCTTCATAAGTTGACCCAGAACAATATTAAGATCCCATGCCACCGGAGGTGGTTTGATGGGAGGCTTAGTTAAAAGGAGACCCCTCATAAATCTTGAAAACAAGAGGATGAGAGGAAATTAGTTGTCCATCAAAGGGTTTATGAGATGCAGCAATATCACTAAGATGGACCTTAACAGAATTGGTCTTGAGACCAGAAGCTGATAAGTGAAGGAGATAGTCCAGAAGGGACTCTACTGGTACCAAGAGAGGATTAAGTCCCCTCTGGGAACACCAGATTGAGAACCTCTTCCACTTAAAAGCGTAAGAACGCCTTGTGGAAGGTTTTCTGGAAGCCAGAAGAATATCCTTCACATGTTGTGAAAGGCCTAGATCTTGAAGTTCAATGCCTTGAGTAGCCAGGCCTTGAGATGAAGGGACTGGGGATTGGGGTGCAGTAGGGATCCCTTGTTCTGGGACAGAAGATCCGGAGCACTCCCCAACTCCAGAGGAGTGGCTCGAGAGAGACCTAAGAGAAGGGGATAATATGTTTGCCTTGACCAGCAGGGAGCTATGAGTATCATGCGACCTCTGTCTCTCTGGAATTTGAATAAGGTTTTGGGAATTAGGGGAATTGGTGGGAAGGCATAGAGAAAATCCTGGCCCCAATGGAGCAGGAATGCATCCCTCACCTGACAATTCTGAGCTGGCAGTCTGAAACAGTACCGGGGAAGTTTGGCATTCTGTGGACTTGCAAAGAGGTCTATGTCTGGTGTTCCCCAGACTTGAAACACTCGGGCAAGTTGATATGAGTGGAAATTTTGAATTTATTAGACAAGCAACAAAAAGACATACAAAAAGCAAAAACAATCAACCCAACCAAGTCCCACACCCCCCCAAAACCCCCACCCCCTCGACATAGCACAACAACAAGAATCATAACCCCCCGTGACCCACCTCCCCAAACCCACCACCAAACCCAGCAACCAACACACGTGCCCCTCCCCCACCAACAACCCGCAATAGTCCAAACAATGTCCATTTCCCCCCTTCCCCCCCCTCATCCAATGTCCATACCTGATCCAACCCCCCCCTGTAACAACACCCCAGAGCAGTCCACACATTGTCCATTGGTGTTTGCAGACCCACACCCCTCCCCCGCACAACACCACCCACCAGTCCAATTGTTCGTTCTGTCCGCTGGTTGGGGACTGCCAGACTCCCCCCCCCCAATCACCCAAATACAGAGTCCCCTGTCCCCATCCCTTCCCCTGCAGAGGGAGCAGCAGCTCCCCCCTCCCTCCACCCCGATCCCTGCCCCCTCCCCATCTACCCCACAAAAACAAACACATCAAAAGCAAACCTCCCCGCCCCCACCCCCCAAACAAAAACATAAGGGCACCTTGAGCCCGTCCCCAACAGAATCCCACCAAAAACATAACCAATTATACAAAGCAAAAGATAAACATAACCCAGTGCTGCCCTGCAACCCAGACAGCGGAACGGGATGCACAGGACACGAAAAGGACGGACATAAACACACAAACAATTGGGACAGCCACCCCCAAGGAGAAAGGGAGAGCGGACAAGTGGTCTAACCCCTGCAGCACCAGCTCACCCCCCCCCCCTTCCGGGAGAAAAGCAACCCCAAAATCCTACCCAGCAACAAACCCCAGGGAAGGGAACCCTCCCCCTCCTGTCACACCCCCCTCCCCAGGGAAACAAAACAACCCCAAAGCCCTACAGGGACGAGAACCCCAGAGAACCCCTCCCCCTCACGGGGGGCGGAGGGTGAGGTGACGCCACAGACGCTCCCAACGATGAGCCTCCACCACCCGCCTTTCGCGTTGCGCCATGCTGGACACTTCCTCCAAAATGTCCCGCACCACCTCGTCGAGGGGCAGGACCAACCCCCAGGTCGAGACATGACAGCGCGCTTGCCACAGGTGGTAGCGCACTACAGCCGTGATGAGGTAGAGGGTCCCGGAGTCCTGCCTTAGAGGAAAGGACCAGGCCCCGCACACCCACTCCGCATACGTGAGGAGGGAAAGGTCACGCAGGTGAAGAGCAGCGGACACCAACCGGCAGGCCTCCACGTTAAAGGGGCACTGCCGGAGGAAATGGTCCATGGTCTCCGTCTGCCCTTCACACCCGGCCCTCGGACAGACCCGCTCGGCCTGTGACCTGTACTTGAGGTTGTCCCTCACGTACAAACGCCCGTGGAAAGACAACCAGGCCACATCCCGAACCTTCTTCGGCAGCCGAGGGGAGTTCAAATGCCGAAGGCCCCGCTGCATCACATCCGCTGGACAGTCCCGCAGGGCCCACCGTGGTTGAAAGTGAGAGGCGAGTACCATCCAGTACAATCCTTTCCACCCCAAGAACTGGGCGAGCGGGTCGGTCACCCCCCACCGCCGAATGAGCCCCACCATCGCAAATACGTACGATGGGGCCTGTTCCCCACGAGGTGCTGGTGTCCCCGAGACCACCAGGCAAAGCTGTCGCAGGGGATAATCCAGCTCCCATGGGGCGAGGGGGCACGGACAGGTCAGGGGTCGGAGGAATGATCTCCTCCGTGGGGTCCACCACCGGTGCCTCCCCCCCCTCCCCGGACAAAGACTGAGACAACGGACCAGTGCCCACCCCCGCGGGGGAGGCCGGGATGACCGGGTCAGCAGGGGGCTCCTGCGAAGGCCCAGCACCCAACTGCGGGGGCAAAGACCCGTCCTCCCTCACCCGTCGGGCGCCAGTATCCACCTTGATTGGAGGACCCTGACCGCGGCGCGCCTTCGACACTTTTGAAGGCCGCCGCTGAGGAAGAGGGGCCGACTCCGCCGCTAACCGCTCTGAGCGCCGCACAGGAAGCCCTGCCTCCACAGGCATGCCCTCATCCGCCTCAGCCGCATCAGCAGCCAAAAAGACGAAACGGTTGATGTCCAACACGGGCTCTGCATCCGGCAATGGGGATGTCTCCCGTTTCTTCCTTTTGGACTTGCCACCCTTAGAAGGGACCATGGTCCATTCTTGAGGTGGCACCACCCGCAACCCACTATCCTGTTGTGACACATCAACCTCCACCACATCAACCCTCTCCTCCTTCCTACCCAAATCCCCTCCCCCTGGTGGCTCCCTCGGTTCGATGGACTCCTCCACCCTAGGGCCCCCGGACTCCTCCTGCGGGAGAGGGTCCTCCACAACCTCCTCCCGCACAGGAGCCCGAGGTGGGGCAACGGCATCCCCCCCCCGGTCCATTGTGTGATGCGGAGGGGCAGCGGGCAAAGGGGTGGCCCAACTCCCCGCAAAGGTTACACCGGATAAGCAAACACCCGGCCGAGGCATGACCCCGTCCACCACAACGGGTGCAGACCTGCTCGGGACAGTTCATGCTCAGATGACGGAATGAGCCACAGCGGTGACACTCACGAGGTTGCCCGGGGTAATAGCACAAGATGCAATCCCGACCGAGGAAACCGGCCGAGGGCACGTGCTGCACCACGTTTCCCACCTCACGCAAACGGATCCTACCTTTCCACGACCCGTCCCACACCCCTAGGGGCCCAGCGCCCTTAACCAGGGGTGCGAGGAGCACCGCATGGCGCGACAACCAAAACTGGATGTCCTGCCCTGGGAGCGACTCATTCCGGGATAGGATGGTCACAGGTACCGTCCCCTGGCGAGAGATAGGCACAACACGAAAGTCAGCCCACCCTCCCTGCCCCCTCTGCTGCTGGTATCGGTCCCAGAAAATCTCCAGCCCCCGCCGCAGCATGAAACTAACATCATATTCAATGGTGTTGTTCATGTGGATGAAGGCGTAGAGATCCCCCGGGAGAAACCCCAGCCCAAGGACCATCCTCAAGACCTGTTCCCTGGCTGGAGGGGGCCCCTCCCCAGCCCACCGGAGCTGCGCCACATTGCGCCGTCTGACCTCACCCCCTACCCCTCGGAACCCTCCCCCACCTCCTCCCCCTCCTGCAGGACCATTCCCCTGGGAACCCCCCCTCCCCCCAGCCCCACCTGACGACCCCGGAGTGGTGCCGGACCCCCTCAGAGCCTCCGCAAAGGTACGGGGGGGGGGGGGGGAACTGACCCCCCCAGCCCCCATCCCCTGCTCTCCTCTCGCTTCCCCTGCATCTACCTGCGGGGGACCCTGCTGCTGGTCTGCAGGATCCGCAACCGCCTCACAGGGGGCGACCTGGGGGCTGGGCAGGGTCAGCTCCACAAAAACAGAGTCAGGGATACTATCCCTTCCGGATCCCTGGGTGCCACCGAGAACCTCCGGAGCACCCCCTTCTGCCACATCTTGCTGCTGCCGAAAGGCAGCAAAGGCCCCTGGAGGGCCGGTCGGGGTCTCCAAAGCCAATTGGATGGCATCACGGACCTGGTTCTCGGTAACACCCAGGGGACCAGAAAGCCCCCCAAACCCCCGTCCCGTGTTCCCGACCCAGCGCAAATCTCCTGGGTTTCGGCCACCACTACCGGGGACGGACCCCGTTCCCCTCCATTCCCGGGATCCATGGGGACCACCCCATCCCCCAACCCCACTGATAAAAGACCCTTCCCCCCCATCAGAACCAACCACTACCACCTCCCCCACTACTAGACCAGTCGTCTGCTCCCCCTCTCCCTCCGCCAGACCCTCCACCGACCCACCGTCCGCTACCCCCTGTAAGGCTACCGGCAATAAGGCAGGACCTTCCGAGACAGTAGGGCAGATCCCCCAAAAATAAATCCCCCCCAAACCTCCACCCCCCTGCCCCCCGTCACTCCCAGGTCCTACCTTATTGCTGGTGCCAGACGTGGCACAGGGGTCCGGAGCATCGTGGCCGGCAGCCAGGGCGGACGCCCCTCTGCGAGCCAGGCCTCCCTCGGCCAAACCGGTGGGACAGACGAACACCTGTGCATCCTGTGCCACTGACACAGGCTGCACGGACAGCTGCTGCACACCCTTCCTACCCCCCTCCCCCACAGAGGCTACAGGCATGGACCTGCAACCCTGACCCTGCCCTTTCCCTTCTCCGGCACCCCCCCGGCACCAGACAGCCACCTCCGGGAACACAGGGCGACCGTCATGCGGCCGCCTGGGAGCCGGAAGGGCAACCATCAGAAGGGAATCCAGACCCCCACCCTTCCCCTCCCCAAACACCGGCACTGCTCCACTACCCAATGCCTGACGCTCAACAGACACTGCGGCAGCAGACCCCCTACGGGAAAAACAGGAACCTGTATTCCCCTGGCAAAAATCCTGCTGGACGGCTGTCTGGCAAGACGGCACAGACTCCTCCTGGGATTCCCGGTATTTCTGTATCTTCAGGTCAGTAACAGACCCGCGGCGATATTCACACTTCCGGGATAACCCGGAAGTGACAGCAGCATTCTGAGGGCAGCCATCGTTCAGCTCAGCACTGCCCGGGGAAAGCCCTGCTAACTCCTCCTCCTGCAGGGGAATCCCGGCAGCTGCAGGAACAGCAGCACTCGATCTCCGGCGGCCATCTTGGAATCATCGTGGAGCTGAGACCGGCTCTGGAAATGCCGATAATGCCGCGGAAACAGACCCAGACATCAACCGCTCAGCTCTCCTTCCTTCTCTCCTCTCTCCTACCCGATGCACTGGTGCTGCAGCCATTTTCAAAACCCGCAGATCTCTGCGGGTCAGGACCTCGCCCCCAAGCTCCCCGGGGGCATCAGACATCAGGGGAGACACCGGTCTAAGAAGAGCCGTCCCAGCAGTCACGGCAGCCTCATCTTTCCACCCAGCAATAGCCAACAGGTAAGATACTCTAGGATCTGTCATATGGAATAATGATGACATTCTTTTCTCAACTGCACCCGGGAATGACAAGGGGGGATAGCAGCAACCCTGAAGATCCACCGGCCGTCTCACCCCCGGGGGCCCCCCCCGGACTGCACCTATACTACGATCCCACTTATCATAGTTGTCATAGAGCTCCGTGAGGGACCCACAACCTTGTTGTTTGAGGTAAACTATTTTCTGGTGTGTGCCCTTCAAGGCCCGCTTCACCCCCTTTCGATAGGTTGTATAGGCCACCCATTCCTCCCCGGGAATGGTGGCCTGCAGGCTCTCCAGGTGGGAGAGCTGGGCTTGCAGCTGGGCCGCCTCCTCCTGGAGACCCCAAAGCCGCCGCACCGCCGCCACGATTTCATCTGGGGCCCTAGCTGGCTGCTGGAAGGAAGGCAGGCCCGACCCCCCGTTCTCATCCTCACTGGAGGAGGTAGAGGCCTCCTCCAGGACCCGAGGCGGAGGGGGGAACCCGCCTCCTCCAGTGCTATACTCCCCGGTCCTCCAGGGTCTCCCCAGGGCCTCTCCCTGCTTCCACCCAGCCTCCACACCCTGCCTGGGGAGGAGACAGGAGCCTCCTCCCTGGGGTAGCAGGCCCAAACCTCCATACCCGTGGGTCCCTCCTCCCTGGCCAGGCACAGTCCTACCTGAGGGGTCCCCCCTCCCGGGGTGCCGGTTGTACCAGGCTGCCTTCCTCCCCATTTGGTGGCAGCAGAAGAGGCCCACCAGGCTTGGTAGGCCTCTGGGCCTGGGCCTTTCCTGCTGGAGGTGGCCCAGGACCCGACATCCAGGCTCCAACTGTTCGCTAAGCTCCGCCCCCAGCAGGAGCTCACTCAGAGAGGTCCTCCCTCTAGCTCTGCTGAACAGCAACTGAGTGGAGAGACCACTCGTGTGGCAACAGGACTCGACTGAGCCTGTCCACCCAAACATTTTGAATGCTTGGAAGGTATATACTGCCAACAAATGAATGTGATGCTCTCTGGCAAAGGCCCACAGTTGCAAAGCTTCGTTGCATAATTGCAGAGAGCCTGTTCCGCCTTGTTTGTTTAGGTAAAACATGGCCACTTGATTGTCGGTTTGCACCAGAACTGTTTTGCTTACGAGATGCAGGCAAAAGACTCGAATAGCATTGGAAA
Organism: Ichthyophis bannanicus; assembly: GCA_033557465.1. NCBI lineage: Eukaryota > Metazoa > Chordata > Amphibia > Gymnophiona > Ichthyophiidae > Ichthyophis > Ichthyophis bannanicus. Next base: position 343,550,904 of record CM066037.1, read on the forward strand.
TGGCCCTTAGCTCTAGGAGGTTTATTTGAAGAGAAGCCTCCTGTGGGGTCCAGAGACCCTGGATGGACAGATCACCCAAGTGGGCTCCCCAACCCAACTTGGATTCATCTGTCGTCAGGACAGCCTGAGGTAGGGGTTGCTGAAAAGGAGAGCCTACTGTAAGGTTTTCCAGAGATTGCCACCAATGCAGAGACGCAATCAGGCGTGTGGTAACTCTGATCTTGTCTGACAGCATCCTGAGGCCTGGGACCATTGGGAAGCCAAGGTCCGCTGGGCCGCTCGCATATGAAGGCGTGCATAAGGAATCACATGGACCGTAGATGCCATGTGTCCTAGAAGTCGAAGCATCTGTCGAGCAGTGAGGAAGGTTTGTAGCACTGCTTGAGATGCTAGTTCGATGATGCGCAGACAGCGAGGCTGAGGAAGGAAAGCCTTTGACCGCTGTGTGTCCAAGCGAGCCCCTATAAACTCGAGGGATTGAGATGGGGTGAGCTGGGACTTTGGAAGGTTTATGATCCATCCTAAGTACTGCAGTATTTGCATTGCTCGGGAAAGAGCACGACTTGCCTCTGGAGCTGACGGTGCTCGAATAAGCCAATCGTCCAAGTAAGGGAAGACAAAAATTCCTAGAGTCCTCATGAATGCTGCTACTACTGCCATGCATTTTGTGAAGACCCTTGGAGCAGAGGCCAGCCCGAAAGGAAGGACCCTGTATTGAAAATGTCTTCCCTTGACTAGGAATCGAAGGAATTTTCTGTGATCTGCATGAATAAGGATATGCATGTAAGCATCCCTTAAATCCAGAGAACATAGCCAATCTTGCTCGTGAAGGTATAGAAAAGGAGTGCCGAGGGAGATCTTGAACCTCTCTCGGACTAAATATTTGTTCAGTTCTCTGAGGTCCAGGATTGGTCTTAGGTCCCCCTGACTTCTTTGGAATGAGAAAATAGGGGGGGAATAGAATCCTGTGCCCTGCTGGGACTTTGGAACCTCTTCTATAGCCCCTTGAGCCAAAAGAGTGGTGACCTCTTGCCACAACAGGTCTGAGACCGGTGGTTGAGATTTGAACTGTTTTATTAGCGTGGATGGGGGCAAGCTGAGGAAATGAAGCTTGTATCCCAGACTCACTATAGATAAATCACTTCAGAAAACTGGACTCTGTTTCCATCTTTTGGCAAAATGGCAAATACGGCCTGGAATATTTAAAGGTTCTGGGCTTAGAACAGGAAGAATGGCTAAGTTCTCTAGACAGTCAAAGACCCTGAGGAGGCTGGGTCTGCTGAGCCTTCTGAGTTTGTGTCTTTCTTTGTCTAGTTTGTTGTTGCCCCTTCTAGGGAACATGTGTATGCTGGGTGGAAGATGGATAGAATTTCTTTTTAGAGAAAAAAGTTTTTTTGAAAAACTTTTTCTTAGCTGGGTTAGCTGTAGATTTTGACAACCTGTCTAAAGTTGTATTATCAGTGTCAATTTCATTAGCTTTAAGATGCCAATCCTTGCCAAAGATTTTCTCCTGTGCAAGGAATGTTACACAGCTTATCTTGCACACATTCCTCCAAGTCTGAAGCTTGGAGCCAAGCAATACAACGTGCTCCTATGGATATAGCAGAAGTTCTACTAATACATTCAAAACAGTCAAAGGTAGCACGATTCATAAACTTAGAGACATTTTGAGCATGTTTGACCAAAGCCAAATAATCTGTCAGTTTATCCTCTTGAAAAGGGTTCAAAAGCTCCAAATCTTTTGTAACCTGCTCAAGAAACATTCCCATGTATAATATATAGGAACTGATTCTTGCCGATAGCATGGAGGAATGAAAGCATTGACGACCAAAAGTATCCAGTGTTCTAGACACACGACCTGGTGGATTGGAAGAGTGTCGTTTAGCACTCTTAATCCGCCTCATGGCAGACTCTACCACCATAGAATGATGCTCTGGAGGGGACATTCTGCATTGAGGAGAAAGAGATGAATCTTGCAAAAGTTCACAGCTCTGGTACCAGTGGAATCATCTGCGTCATCAAAATCGGAAGACTCAAAAGGAAGAAGTACCGGGTTCTCCCAAAGCAGATGGCGTCGGTACCGCTCGATGTTGGTACCGAAATGAGTCGGTACCTGATCCCCCATACTGGAGAGAGATTCCAGGCTCAGCATCAGAGGAAGCATGCCTTTTGAAACAGGTACCAAGGGCACCGGCATCGGTACCGGTGCCTGCGGAACCGTCTGCAGCGACTTTAGCGGTACTGAAGTAGCTAAGAGTCGCTAGATTGCGTTGAGTATTTGTCCATTGCTACTGCCGATGCTGGAGCGTCGGTACCGGAGGAAGCGGCCACAACCCCCGAGCATGGCACCAGTAGTTCCATCGAGGTCGAGGCCTTGGGAACATCCTGGAGCCCCAATAAGGCTTTCGAGCCCGAAGACTCCTGTCAGGGCTGTTTAGCCGGTGAAGTGTCCTCGAGGGCAACGCCTGTGGCATCTTGATATTTAGAGGAAGATCTACCCTTTGAGGACCAGCTAGTCTTGGAAGACTTGTGTTTAGTTACCTGAGATCCCTGGGAAGAAGTAGAAGCCCTGGAAGACAATCGATGCAAAAGACATCGTGTCTGAAGCAAATAGGGCACAGAGTTGATTTGATCGATTCTGAGGACTTCTTTTAGTCAACTTCCTGCAGGAGAGACACTCCGTAGGGCAATGGTCAGGACCTAAACATTTAAGACACCAGTCATGGGTGTCGGTAATAGAAATTGTACAGCCACATTTTGAACATTTATTTTAAAACCAGTGGCTGGTTTTTCCATGGTAAGGAAAAAGAGGGCCTAATGCCCAAAATGGTGCCAAGCACCAGAGCAGGGAAGAAACCCCTGAGAAAAAGCAACTAAAATTAAGTTATTTTTAAAAGAAAAGAAAAGCACCGGTGGTACCGGTAGGCGTCGATGGAAGGCAGACGCGACCACAAAAAATATAAATTTAAGAGAAGATTTTCTGCGGTGACAGGGGACACGTCCTGTCAGCTCCGCAGAAAACGAAGAACTGAAGTGAGAGGTAGTTGGGCGGGAAGGCAGCACGCATGAGTGGTGTATGCTCCCAAAAGCTTTCTTTTTGGGACACTGGGGAGCGTTCCCACGCAGGTTCCGTCAGTGCCAACGATACCCATATGTGAACACTACATTCCTGCTTGTTCCTGGAGATACAGTCCTCCCTCAGAAGAAGAAGAGGTGGACAGAGAGTTAATTGAAGACATATGCAACATTGCTAGGAAAGGGAAAGTGCTACTGATAGGGGATTTCAATATGCCAGATGTTGACTGGCACATTCCTGCTGCTGTATCATCTAGACGTAAAGAGATCCTGGATATTCTACAGAGAGAACTATTCAGGCAATTGGTAACAGACCCCACACGTGAAGGGGCCATACTGGACTTGGTGCTTACCAATGGTGAAGTCTTTCTGCTGTTCTAGTGGGAGATCATTTTGCATCCAGTGATCACCAGATGGTGTAGTTCAGTATTAGGACTAGGGCTGTTAGAATTCATTCAAAGGTGAGGGTCTTAGATTTTAGGAAGACTAACTTTGCCAAGATGGGCCAATACTTCAGGGAGTCGTTAGCGGGATGGGAACAGCTGGGGGATGTAGAAAAACAGTGGGCAAAACTGAAAGGGGATATTTTAAGAGCAACCAACCTTTTGTTAAAATGGTAAATAAAGATAAAAGGAAAAGGAGACCGTTATGGCTTTTGAAAGAAGTAGCTGAAAAAGTGAAGAAAAAGAGGGAGGCCTTCATGAAATACAAGAGATCACAGAGAGAGGAAGACAGCCATCTATATTTGGAAAAACGGAGAGAAGCTAGCAAAGTAGTCAGGAAAGCAAAGATTCAAAAAGAGGAGGAAATATCCCCCCATTTTATTGCATTGGCTAAGACATTTTTCAGATATCTTAGTGAGAAAAGGAAGGGCAAAAGTGGTGTTGTCAGACTCAAACGTAAAAGGGGAGGAATATGTAGAAACTAATGAGGATAAAGCAGGAATTGCTTAAAAATATTTCTGTTCTGTGTTCACAGATAAAGAACCAGGAGCAGGACCTCAGAAAACACCCACAAACAGGAACAGAAGCGAGGGACATCTTGAACAATTTTCAGAAGACTGTGTTCGTGAGAAACTAGCTCAACAAAGTAGACAAAGCGATGGGACCGGATGGGATACATCCTAAAATACTGAGGGAACTTGGGAACGTTCTAGCAGCTCCACTGACTGACCTTTTCAATGTCTCGGAGTCGGGAGTGGTGCTAAAGGACTTGAGAGAGGCTCATGTGGTGCCTTTACACAAAAGCAGAAGTAAGGATGTGGTTGAAAACTACAGGCCAGTTAGTTTAACTTCAGTGGTGAGTAAATTATTGGAAACGCTGCTGAGAGAGAAAATAGTGAGGTTTCTGGAGTCCAACGGGTTACAGGATCCGAGGCAGCATGGATTCACCACAGGCAGGTCTTGTCAGACAAATCTGATATTTCTTTGACTGGGTGACCAGGGAGTTGGACAAAGGGAGAGCCCTAGATGTGCTGTATGTAGATTTCAGTAAAGCCTTTGACACTGTTCCTCACAGGTGACTTATAAACAAACTGAGCACCCTAGGCATGGACCCTAAAGTTACTGCTTGGATTAGAAATTAGTTGGGTGGGAGGTGACAAAGAGTAGAGGTAAATGGAGCTCACTCTGAGGAGAAGGATGTTACCAGTGGTGTGCCCCAGGGATCCATCCTTGGTCCGATTCTCTTTAACATCTTTGTTAGTGATATAGCGGAAGGGCTACTGGGTAAGGTTTACCTATTTGTAGATGATACCAAAATCTGCAATAGAGTAGACACCCAGGAAGGTGTAGATCACTTGAGGAGGAATCTAGCTAAGCTTGAAGAATAGTCTAGAATTTGGTAGCTGGGATTTAATGTTAAAAAAATGTAAGGTCATGCAATAGGGCTGCAGCAATCCAAGGGAGCAAAATAATATAGGGGGTGAAGTATTTTTGTCCACTAAAGAAGAACGGCACCTAGGCATGGTTGTGTCTGATGATCTTAAAGTAGCTAAACGGGTAGAAAAGGCAATGGCAAAAGCTAGAAGAATGCTTGGGTGCATACGGAGAGGAATGGCTAGCAGAAAAAAGGAGGTGATAGTGGCTGTGTATAAGTCTTTGGTGCAACCACATTTGGAGTATAGTGAGCAATTCTGGAGACCGCACCTTCAAATAGATGTGAACAGGATGGAGTCGGTGCAGAGGGTGGCTACTAAATGTTTAGTGGTCTTCATTATAAAGCATATGAGGACAGACTTAGGGATCTTAATACGCACACCATAGAGGAAAGGCGGGATAGAGGTGATATGATTGAGATGTTTAAATACCTCCGTGGCATAAATGTTCAGGGGGAGAGCCTCTTTCAATTGAAAGCAAGTTCTGCTACGAGGGGACATGGGATGAGGGTGAAGGCGGAAAGATTCAGGAGTGATATGCAGAAATATTTCTTTATGGAAAAGAGTGGTGGATCCATGGAATAGTCACCCAGTGGAGGTGGTAAAGATGAAGACAGTAACTGAATTCAAAAAAGCATGGGACAAACACAGATGATCTCTAAAGGTAAAAAGGGGACTGTTGTAGTTGTTATGGAAGGACAGACTAGATAGGCCATTTGGTCTTTTTTTGTCGTCATATTTCTATGTTTAACCCTTGGCAGTGATGACAGCCTCCAGATATTTCAGACAGAAAAACACCACATGGCCTATCTAGTCTGTCCTTACATATCAACAACTACAACAGTCCCCTTTTTTCCTTTAGAGATCCTCTGTTTGTCCCATGCTTTTTTGAATTCAGTTACTGTCCTCATCTCTACCACCTCCACTGGAAGACTATTCCACAGATCCATCAGCCTTTCCGTAAAGGAATATTTCTGCATGTCACTTCTGAAATCTAAATACAGCACATCTAGGGCTCTCCCTCTGTCCAACTCCCTGGTCACCCAATCAAAGTAATATCAGATTTGTCTGACAAGACCTGCCTGTGGTGAATCCATGCTGCCTCGGATCCTGTAATCCCCTGGACTCCAAAAACCTCACTATTTTCTCTTTCAGCGGCGTTTCCAATAATTTACTCACCACTGAAGTTAAACTAACTGGCCTGTAGTTTTCAACCACATCCTTACTTCTGCTTTTGTGTAAAGGCACCACATGAGCCTCTCTACAGTCCTTTGGCACCACTCCCGACGCCAACGAGGCATTGAAAAGGTCAGTCAGTGGAGCTTCTAGAACGTCCCCAAGTTCCCTCAGTATTCTAGGGTGTATCCCATCCGGTCCCATCGCTTTGTCTACTTTAAGTTGAGCTAGTTTCTCACGAACACAGTCTTCTAAAAATTGTTCAAGATGTCCCTCGCTTCTGTTCCTGTTTGTGGGTGTTTTCTGAGGTCGTGCTCCTGGTTCTTCATCTGTTAACACAACAGAAATATTTGTTAAGCAATTCCACTTTATCCTCATCAGTTTCTACATATTCCTCCCCGTCACCCTTGAGTCTTGACAACACCACTTTTGCCCTTCCTCTTCTCACTGAGATATCTTAAAAATGTCTTATCCCCCATTTTACTGCATTGGCTATTTCCTCCTCTTTTTGAATATTTGCTTTCCTGACCAACTTTGCTAGCTTCTCTACATTTTTCCAAATATAGATGCCTGTCTTCCTATCTCTGTGATCTCTTGTATTTCATGAAGGCCTCCCTCTTTTTCTTCACTTTTTGAGCTACTTCTTTCAAAAGCCATAGCGGTCTCCTTTTCCTTTTACCTTTATTTACCATTTTAACAAAAAGGTTGGTTGCCCTTAAAATATCCCCTTTCGGTTTTGCCCACTGTTTTTCTACATCCCCCAGCTGTTCCCATCCCGCTAGCGACTCCCTGAGTTATTGGCCCATCTTGGCAAAGTTAGTCTTCTTAAAGTCTAAGACCCTCACTTCTGAATGGATTCTAACAGCCCTATTCCTAATACTGAACTACACCATCTGGTGATCACTGGATGCAAAATGATCTCCCACTATAACATCAGAAACACTTTCACCATTGGTAAGCACCAAGTCCAGTATGGCCCCTTCACATGTGGGGTCTGTTACCAATTGCTTGAATAGTTCTCCCTGTAGAGAATCCAAGATCTCTTTACCTCTAGATGATACAGCAGCAGGAATGTGCCAATCAACATCTGGCATATTGAAATCCCCTTTCCTAGCAATGCTGTGTATGTCTTCAATTAACTCTGTCCACCTCTTCCTCTTGTGAGGGAGTTCTGTATATCATGCCAATGCAGATAGATTTCTCTTTCCCTCTGTCTAATTTAACCCACAATGCCTCCTCTCTCCCTTTTAAGCTCTGTAATTCCAAAGCTTTAATAGTATTTTTTACATATAGTGCCACTCCTCCTCCCCTTCTTTCTACACTGTCCTTTCTGAATAAAGTATAGTCAGGTATAGTTACATCCCAGTCATGGTTTTCTGTGAACCATGTTTCTTTAACTGCCACTAAATCCAAGTCGGCTACTCCCACCAAAGCTTCAACATCAGGGATCTTATTTCCCATGCTACGGGCATTTATACACACTGCTTTCCATATGTTACCCCCATTACCCATAACATCACTTACCTGGGGGCTTTCTTCACCCATTCCCAATGAGTAGTTTAAAGTCCTCTTCAGTAGATTAGCCAGTCTACTACTGACGATGCGTTGACCTTTTTGTACTTTTGGTTTTGGGTCATTGTCCTGCTGGAAGACAAATGATCTTCAACACAGACCTAGCTTTCTGACACTAGGTAGCACATTTTGCTCCAGAATACCTTGGCAGTCCTCTGCCTTCCTGATTCCTTTAATACATTCCAGGCCTCCAGTTCCTGAGCCAGCAAGACAGTCCCACATTATGGAACCTCCACGTTTAACTGTGGGAAGGGTGGGGTTTTTTCCCTTATAAGTTTCATATCTTCACTTGCAAACATATCGCTGGTCTGCACTGCCAAAGCATTCAAGATTGATTTAATCTGTCCACAGAACATTTTCCCAGAAGGATTGTGATTTCTCACAGTGGGCTTGGGCAAAGATCTGGCGTGCCTTTTTAATGTCTGTCTTTGAGCTGTGAGGTTCTCCTTAGCCTTCGCACATGAAGTCCTCCTTTATTTAATGTGCGGTGTATGGTGCAGTTTGAAACCACCACTCCAGATTGCTCCAGGTTAGTCTTAAGTTCTTTGGATGCTGTACGCTGTGTTTTTCCAATAGTTCACATTAACCTTCGAAGACTTCTTGGATTAATTTTCCTCCTCCCATCACGTCCGGGGAGGTTCCTGACAGTTCTATGAGCAGAAAACTTGTTAATAACATTGCAAACTGTAGACAGAGGAATCCCAAGGTCTTTGGAATGGCCTTGTACCCCTTTGAAGTTTGATGATAATGGCTTTTCTGATTATCTCAGGCAGCTCTCTAAAATGGAACAGGGAGTGAATGTGGCCATTTAAACATTAGAGCCATCATTCATTTGCTGATTCAAGTCATGTAAGTACTGATGATCACAGGTGTGTCTAATTTTAGTGCAATGGGAATGTAGGTCTTCTTTTCATGTTTTGAATTGTTTATAAAGGTGCCAATAATCATGTCCTGTCAATGTCCCAGTTTTTATACTACTTACTACTACTACTAATAATAATAATAATAAGCACTTATAGAGCGCCACACACGCAGCGCTGCACAGCTGACCTACAAGAGGTAGCCAACATACAAAAAAAGACAGTCCCTGCCCATCAGAGTCATGCTCATTGGAGCTTACAATCTAGTTAAGAGAAAACATTACAGAGCATTAGTCAGTTCTGCGCAAGGTACGGTGAAGTACAGTTTGGTCATAAACGTTGACGGGGGTTAGGGTAAGATGAGGATGGAGTCAGGATCTAAATGCAACGGTAAAGAGGTGGGTCTTCAGCCTGGATTTGAAGAGGACCAAGGAGGATGCCTGGCGCACAGACGCAGGTAGGCTGTTCCAGGCGTATGGTGCCGCAAGGTGAAAGGAGCGCAGTCTGGAGTTTGCGGTGCGGGTGAAAGGCATTGATAGAAGTAATTTGTTAGCAGAGCGCAAATTACGAGAGGGGACGTAGGGGGAGATGAGAGGTACTGAGGGGCCATAGAGTGAGTGCATTTATAGGTCAGTGACAGGGAGCCAGTGAAGCGACTTGAGAAGAGGAGTAATGTGGGCATGGCAAGGCTGGCAGAAGATTAGTCGAGTAGCGTGATTTTGTATGGATTGAAGAGGGAGGAGATGGCTCACGGGGAGAACAGCGAGGAGTAGGTTGCAGTAATCGAGGCGAGAGGAGATCAAGGAGTGGACGAGCGTTTTGGTAGTGTGTTCAGAGAGGAAGGGGCGGATTTTAGTGATGTTGTAGAGAAAGAAGCAGCAGGTCTTAGCTACAAGCTGGATATGAGCGGAGAAGGAGAGAGAGATGTCGAAGATAACCCCTAGATTGCAGGCCGAGTGAACATGGAGAATAGTAGATCCATCCACAAGGACTGAGAGGGGAGGAAGTGGGGGGGGAGGAGTTGGATGGAAAGACAAGGAGTTCAGTCTTTTTTAATTGGTCTTGTTGTATTTGATTCTTTTATGTATGAAATGTGCGTGCATATATAATCCAAAACCATTTCATTGGCCACTATTTTTAGGCAATATTGGACATTAAGGAATGGAGTAGCTGCCTAATGGTTAGAGCACTGGCTTGCTAACCAAGAGACCAGAGTTCAATTCCCACTGGCACTCCTAGGGGCCTTGGTTAAGTCACTTAACCCCCCATTGCCTCATAAGAAAATTAATGTATAATCCAAGTTATCAATGTTTAACGTACATTACCAAGTTTAAGTTACATGAAACCTCTGACTAAATGATAAAAGCAGTACAAAAACCCTGTTTAATGAATAAATTAAGGGGTTAAACTGTAAGGGTGCCAATAATGTTGACCATAACTTTAAGTCCAAAAGTCAAACTATACCAGGCCTACCTATGAAAAGTCAACACTGCAAACATTCTAGCACACCATTACATCTGCAACTGGGAAATGAGAACAAGCCGAACTGCTAGATTCCTACACAAAACCCCATCCAAACGGGGTCGTGCTTTTTCTGCTCTTTAACCCCCCACCCCACTTGTTAAACTTCTTCCTTACCACTGACTACTTCACGTTGTGGCTGCGACAATCAGCAATGAGGCCCAGTACCGCTGCGGTGCACTAACACCCCAGCGCTCTTCAAAGCTCTACCGGTCTCGCCCCACAACAGGAAGGTATTTTCTCGGCCCATTTATACGTTTCAGAGGGCGTATCGAACAATAGTAACGCTGAACCATAGTTGTATAATATTTTTATTGAATTCGTTTATACAACAAAACTTTTATAGAGGCCGCTTATCAAAGAGTACCACAGAATCCATGCTACTTGATTACAAGAGGGAATTCAATACTACATCCGGTTTGCTTCTCTCGATGCGTATGCATAAAGTGTAGCGATACTAACATTCTCTAATAGGGAAAATACATACCTTCTTGTAAGACCCCCAGCCCATTTAGGCGGCAATCTAAGCGCTGCCTTCCCTCTGCTTTCTCCCTTTGGTTGCCGAGAGACCAAACTCCAGCCAGGCACTCACCTGTGCAGGGCAGTCCCGCAAGGCCCGTAACATGCCACTAACCACCAGTTTGACCTCCGCCAAGCACACATCTCGTTCCCCTGCCATAAGACTTCTTTCACTCATATGTGAAAACAGAAAAAAAAAGAGCGGCACGCTACAATGACGTCAGCAGTCCATCGACTCGCAGCAGACATTACGTTGCTCATGGGGGTGTGGCGACATGAAGGCTCGTGTCAGGTGGTAACTGTTGGTGAAATACGATGGCAAAATACCAGAAGCGAATTTTGGCTTGTTACAATTGCAGTTTGTGTTTCTTCCTTTCTCTCCGAGAACGGACAGCCGCCGCTCTGTCAAAGCCTTATCAGAGATGCTGCTTGTCTCAGACTCTCAGCAGGGTTGGCGCAAGCAGGGGCGGCCCAAGGGGGGCGCGGGGCCATGTGCGGAAACTCGGTGCGGGGCCTTATTTGCATAATGTTACTGAAGCAGCGAAGTGCAGACAAATATTCATTTATACATTTCTTTTCAGTTTGATACATGCAAACTTTCTATTGGTCCCAACGCCCCCTGCACCTGTCCAATCAGAGATCCCTCCTGGGCCTAGCACCCAGCTCCCTCCTCTTGGACTGTTCTAACAATGGTGCAGTTTCTAGGTTTGGATACTTCTCTACTGCAAGGTCGTTTCTAGCTCTAGGAATGCAAGTATTGGAACATTTCTATCTTAACAGCACAAGAGAATAATGAAAGATTTATGCATTCATGAAAACTTCTTATTAAGCAGTTTAAACAGTTTTCTCAAACTTTTACTGACTTTGGTTCTTTACTAAGATGGGGGTTGGAGTCAGGGCCTAACTTACAGGCCTTTCACATTTGCAGACTATTATAGGCCATAGCCTGCCACATTCCCCCCTTTGATTATTCTCACCCGCTAGTGAGAAAGGGTGAGAATTAAATGACATATTAAACTTGCGTAACCGCATCATCTTGGGATATTGGGGAATATTGCCACATAGCTAATATTTCCTTATCGTCTCTCCGGGCCAGTCCAGAACAGATGGGTAGTCAAATCTGAATACTAATTCTTGTTGCTAGGATACCTAGTTCCCCCCTGGCGATAGGAGGCAGTCTTATTGTCCTCAGCAGCTGAGCTGGATGTGTGGAGATTTGACTCCCCACCAGAGTTCTCTTAGGTTTCTTCCTATGGCCTTCTTTTATTATTTTTTTGGAAGAGTTACACATTGGGGTGGGTGCTTTGCCCTAGCAGGGTATTTTTAGCACTTCACTGTAATTCACGGTGCCTGACCTCCTATTTATAACTACCTTTGTTAGATCGGAGAAGGGACAGAGCCTGTCTCCTCTACTCTGTACCGTGTGGTGATTGGGATCAGACCTGGGGGCCCCAGTAGCTGTCCTGATTCAAAGGTACCTTTTCCAGCTCCTGAGCCGCTAGCAGCGGTGCCCTGTTTGGTCAGGAGTTCTTCAGACAAGCCGGCATCTTTGCAGGTATTTCTTCAGGGTGTGGCGTTGTAGCAGCAAAGCGCAGACAAACCAATGATACCAGGAGTCTGTTCAGAAGGTCCAAATCATTTATTTGTGCACAAGTCTCAAGCAAGTCAATTTCAAAATGGCTGAGCAAAGTTTTCTAGCATTACAACAACTTTTATAGACTTCTGTTCCTTTCTAGGTATAGAAAAACATTTCATTGGTCCCGGTACTCTCCCGTACCTCCCGTACCCCTTCCATTGGTCCCGGTACTGATAAGTTTATCCAATTATGTTCCTTCAGTGGGCATGGCACCTGCATACCCCCCTTCTAGTCCCAATTACAATGGTTAGTTCATCAACTTGTTACTTTCACACTCTCAAGGCCATAGAGCCAATTTGTGCATGCAGGGGAGCAGGGCTCTGCAACTCATCTGTCAGCACTCCCAATTATATTCCTTGCAGATGTACTTTTTCTTATCAGTAACTTTTAAACGCATTTTTCAGTATTTTTCCATCTCTCAGTTTTGCTTACCTAAGTTAGTTTAGTTCTCTTACAGAGTTCTATCCTACAATAGCAGCATATTGGGGGATGTGCAATTCCTATGTGCCTCTCCACATGCTTCATTTACAGGTCAAGCTAGTTCGGCCTGCCTGCTTATGTCAGACACTGTGGATCACAGGCCTGCACCTGCCACAGCGTTTCCCTTCCCGCTCGCGGTTTTTTTCAACTTTGCTGCCCGTGGGCGTTTTGAGTCGGGGTCTGGGGATTCCTGGTAATTTCGGCCTCGTTTGCTGGTTTCAGTTGAGCGCAACGCGAGCCTGCGATGCCCAAGCAGTCCGGTTCTCAAATGGAGCGCGTTGATAAATTTCAGGCCTCCGGTGAAAGCGCGGGAGCAGCGGCCATTTTGGCAGGGCCGTCCATTTCTTCTGACAAGCTTGCTAAGCCGGCTAAACGAAAGGCTAAAATACGGCATATCTCTATGGAGCAGGAGCGGCCGGTGGCTCCAGCTCTGCCCGAGGTAATTGATCCTCTTCTTTCTCCGGAATTCATTTTAGCGTTTCACAGAGCTTACCTAATTAAGAAATCTCAGTCTCCTGTGCCAGTGGAGACAGGCTCTCTGCAGATGCCTCAGGCTGCGGTCTCTGGTCAGTCAGAACCCGGGGAAGGGGTTTCTTCTTTGTCAGCCTTTAAAGATTCTCCGGGGGATGACATTTCTCTGGCTGCAGGAGTGCTGGGGCCAGAGGAGGGAGAGCTCCTAGACAACCCGGGTTTGGACGCCTGGCCTGCGGATTTGGAAGAAGGTGAATTGGGGCCAGGGGAGGACCCTAATATGTTTAGGGTCTTTAGAAAGGTTGAGTTGCCTGCTCTGATTGCGCAGTCTCTATTAGCTCTCAATATTCTTCCTCCGGTGGTGCAGCAGGAGCCCTTAGAAGATCTCTTGTTGCAGGGGTTACAGTCCGAAAATAAATGTTTTCCCTTCCATAGAGTCATCAAACAGATGATAGAGTCGGAGTGGGAATTTCCAGAGGCTTCCTTGAGAGGGGCTAGGACCATGGCTCGTTTGTATCCGGTGCCCCATGAGGAGAGTGAGCTTCTGCGCATGCCTAAGGTGGATGCATTGGTTTCGGCTGTCACCAAGAAAACCACAATCCCAGTGGAAGGGGCTGCGGCCCTTAAGGATGTTCAGGATCGTCGGTTAGAGGGTCTCTTGAAGCAAGCCTTTGATGCCAGCGCACTGGCGCTTCAGGCGTCTGTCTGTGGAGCTTTCGTCTCCAGAGCTTCTATTAGGTGGAGTCAACTGGCGTATAGTCCAGAGGGGGACTCTTCTCCTTCTGGGGTAGGGGCTAAGTTAGAGTCTGCAGCGTCTTATCTAGCGGATGCCTTTTATGATTTGATTCGCATTACCGCGAAAGCGATGGCTTCCGTAATTGCCGCCCGTCGTTTTCTCTGGTTGCACAATTGGGCGGCGGATGCTGCTTCCAAGGCTCGGCTCAGTAAGTTGCCGTATAAAGGTAAGCTTCTTTTTGGAGAAGCGCTGGAGAAAATTGTCAAGGATTTGGGGGACTCCAAAGGGGGTCGCCTTCCCGAGGACTGTCCTCGGGCGGGTAAGCAGAGCTCCTTCGCTAGGGGGCAGGGGCGTGATTTTCGTCAATTTCGGGGGGCCCGCTTTGCTCCGTATCAGCGGGGTCGCTTTCCGTCCCGAGGTCAGTCCTTTCGAGGCGCTAGAGGTTCCGGTAGAGGCTATTTTGGAACCTCTCCAACTTCCATTAAGAAGCCTCAATGAAACGAGGCAGGTCCAGGCGTAGATTCCCGTAGGAGGTCGTTTGCAGGCATTTGTCTCCGCTTGGGCCGCCATCACCACCGATCGGTGGGCGCTACAAATTATCCGAGAGGGTTATGCGCTCGAATTCGCTTGTCATCTGTCAGACGCCTTCGTTTTTTTCTCCTTGCGGTCCGCTTTTCAAGCGAAGGGCGATTCACGACACGTTGCAGCGCTTGTTGCAGCTATGGGCCGTGGTCCCAGTCCCTCGAGACCAGTGCGGCTTCGGTCGATACTCGATTTATTTTGTGGTCCCCAAGAAGGAAGACTCCTTCCGGCCAATTTTGGATTTGAAGCACGTAAACCGCTGTCTGCGGATCTCACATTTCCGGATGGAAACCTTGCGGTCAGTGATCCGTTCCGTGCGTCCGGGGGAGTTTCTCTCTTCCATAGATTTGACAGAGGCTTACCTCCACATTCCTATCAAGCCGGAACATCAGCGGTTCCTTCGTTTTGCGGTTCCCATGGGTCATTTTCAGTTTCGGGCCTTGCCATTCGGTCTGGCGACAGCGCCGCGCACTTTCACCAAAGTGATGGTGGTGGTGGCGGCTCTTCGCAAGGAAGGCGTCCAGGTGCATCCTTATCTGGACAACTGGTTGATTCGAGCGGCGTCGCGCGAAGAGTCGGTCACGGCAACCGCTCGAGTGGTTTCTTGTCTCGAGGGCCTCGGATGGATACTGAACCAGGCAAAGAGTCGTCTGCAGCCGATGCGGCAGCTTGTTTATCTGGGGGCGTTTTTCGAC
Organism: Ichthyophis bannanicus; assembly: GCA_033557465.1. NCBI lineage: Eukaryota > Metazoa > Chordata > Amphibia > Gymnophiona > Ichthyophiidae > Ichthyophis > Ichthyophis bannanicus. The sequence continues at coordinate 343,566,103 of CM066037.1, forward strand.
ACGGACAGAGGGCTAGTCTCCTTGCCCTTGGAACGTGTTCGGAAGCTTCTCTTGCATGTGTCCGGTTTCTTGCGTCTTCGGGCTCCCACAGCTTGGAAGTACTTGCAGTTGCTGGGGCTGATAGCGGCAGCCTTAGATCTGGTGCCTTGGGCCCGAGCGCACATGCGACCACTCCAGCAGGCGCTTCTTTCGAGGTGGTCTCCGCAGCGTCATCCGCTTTCTCGGCGCTTGAGCTGTCCCGAGCACGTGCAGCTCAGTCTTCGGTGGTGGTTGGTTCCGGATCATCTTCTAGCGGGCGTCCCCCTAGCTCTACCGGATTGGATATTGGTCACTACGGATGCCAGTCTGACTGGTTGGGGGGCGCATTGTTTGGCTCACATAGCACAGGGCTCCTGGTCGCCGGAAGAGACGCTGTGGTCCATCAATCGACTGGAACTCAAAACTGTCTATCTAGCGCTGCTAGCGTTTGCCGAGTTTCTGGAGGGCAAACCAGTGCGCGTCTTTTCCGACAACCTAGTGACAGTGTCCTATATAAATCGCCAAGGCGGAACGGGAAGTCTCCCTCTCCTGGAAGAGAGTCAACGCTTGTTTCACTGGGCGGAACTGCACCTGGAGGCGCTTTCGGCGTCTCATGTGGCAGGCAAGCACAATGTGCAGGCCGACTATCTCAGTCGTCATCGGCTGGATCCGGGAGAGTGGGAGCTCCATGCAGAGGTTTTTCACGATATCACTCTGCGTTGGGGTCGGCCGGTCATGGACCCGATGGCGACTCTGCGCAATGCCAAGACGGAGTGTTTTTTCAGCAGGCGCAGGGAGCATATGTCGGAGGGTCTCGACGGTCTCGTTCAGCCCTGGCCGTCGGGACAGCTTCTTTATGTGTTTCCTCCGTGGCCGTTCGTAGGTCGAGTAGTTCAAAGAGCAGCCACTCACAGGGGTTGTGTGATTCTTATTGCTCCGGATTGGCCCCGACGCCCTTGGTATGCCGATCTGATGCGGCTTCTCGTGGAGCCGCCATGGCGGTTGCCCGATCGGGCAGACTTGCTGCATCAAGGGCCCGTTCCGATGCCCCAGGCGGATCGATTCTTGCTTACAGCCTGGCTATTGAGCGGGAACGGTTGCGCCGCAAAGGTTATTCATCATCGGTGATCGCCACTTTGTTGCAGTCTCGCCGGCGCTCCACGTCGTTAGCATACATCCGAGTGTGGCGCGTTTTTGAAGCATGGTGCGCCGAGCGCTCCTTGCGAGCCCGTTTGTCTGCCATTCCGGATATTCTCGCATTCCTTCAGAGCGTTCTGGAAAAGGGACTTGCGCTGAGCACCTTGAAGGTGCAGTTGGCGGCGCTAACAGTTTTTCGGGGTCCGATTCGAGGGTCTCGGCCTTCCTCGCATCCGGATATTTTGCGGTTCCTTAGGGCGGCCAGGCATATTAGACCTCCTGTCCGGCAGGTTATTCCTCCTTGGGATTTAAATCTAGTGCTGGAGGCTTTGACTGGCGCTCCGTTTGAGCCGCGCTCCTCCGGTTCTATCCGGGAGGTGTCATGGAAGACGGCTTTTTTGGTAGCCTTATGTTCCGCTCGCCGCATTTCAGATTTGCAGGCGCTTTCGTGTCGGCCGCCCTTTCTTCAGTTTTCTGAGGAAAAAGTGGTTTTGCGTCCGGTTCCCTCCTTTCTGCCTAAGGTGGTGTCAGCATTCCATTTGAACCAGCCCGTTTCTCTACCCACCTTCGTGGCATCCGGAGCCGGGCGTTCTATTGATCGTTCACTGCGGCGGTTGGATATGGGTCGCGTGCTACGTCGGTACCTTAGAGAGACCGAATCATTTCGTAAGTCCGACAGGTTGTTTGTACTGTTTGGAGGGCCGTCCAAGGGTAAAGCGGCCTCCAAGGCTTCCATTGCGCGTTGGGTAAAGCACGCCATTCGGGTCGCGTATGAGATCAGCGGTAAGCCCGCTCCGGTCGGGCTTTGGGCTCATTCTACCAGAGGGCAAGCAACCTCGTGGGCGGAGTCGGCTTTGGTTCCTCCTGTGGATATTTGTCGAGCAGCGGCCTGGTCTTCGCTTCATGCCTTTTCGTGTCATTATTGTTTGGATGTGCTTGCGCATCAGGATGCTTCTGTGGGGGCTTCCGCCGTCATAGCGGGGCTCACGGGTCCCTCCCAGGGTTAGTTACTGCTTTGGTACTACCCATCTGTTCTGGACTGGCCCGGAGAGACGATAAGGAAGCAGAAATTAGACCTTACCTGCTAATTGTCTTTCCTTGAGTTCTCTCCGGGCCAGTCCAGAACCCGCCCTTCTGTGTCTCCGGAATCTTCAGTGATGTAAGAGTTATTAGCCATCTTCGGGGTGGCTGGTGTTTTGGTAACACAAGCAAACGGAAAATAAGTTAAAAAAAAAAAAAAAAAGAGGCGTGGCTCTACGTCAGAGCGCCTGTGTGTTGTTTTTATCAGTGCCGCCGTGGTCGTTAGTAACGCACGGGGCACGCTCCGAAACCTTCTGTGTAACTCTTCCTCGGTTCTACTGTTCCACTTTGTTATTTTCTTCACTGCTTATTACGTTAAGACTGCCTCCTATCGCCAGGGGGGAACTAGGTATCCTAGCAACAAGAATTAGTATTCAGATTTGACTACCCATCTGTTCTGGACTGGCCCGGAGAGAACTCAAGGAAAGACAATTAGCAGGTAAGGTCTAATTTCTGCTTTTGTAGCTGCCTTCCGTTCTACAGTGCTATCAATAACTGAGGTTATCATGCGTAAGCAAAGGGGTAGGAGACATGGGGGAAACAAGCAGACAGCCAATATGAGTAATACAATAAATACAAGGGTCTTCATACCCCCTAACCATGAAAATGCTGAACCAAACCACCCATCAAGCTTCAGGCCATGCCAGGTCTGAACAGGCACATAAGCTTGTGTGCGTATTTGAGTAGCTATATCTTCAACAACATGTCCATTATTATCAATCTGTAAACAACAGTTGGTTAAATTCAATTTTCTACACACTCCACCTTCATCTGCTAACAAATAATCTAGAGCTAAACTATTCTGATAAATAGCTGTACGCATTTGTGTACTTTGCTTAGCTAAAAGAGTTAGTGCCTTACTGGTTTCATTGGTTATTATTTCAACAACAGCTTGTAAGTGTATAATACGATTTATCATATACACAGGAGTACGATATCCCCATGTACCATCTTGCTCCCATGTAGCAGGTCCATAGTATGAAATAATTCTCTCAAGTGGCCACTCCTCCTCCTTCCACTTGTCCCATTGGCCTATTTTCAAGACCTCTCGTTTCTGTTGACTCCTGTACACGGGAAAAACCCAGTTCTCCATGGGACGTAGGCAACAGGAAAAAGGAAGGTCGTATGGTTCCCAGGGTACATGCTCCTCCCCAGTGGTGAGGAAGCCTAGCATATGCTCTGGTTCCACAAATCCAGTACAGTCCAGGTGGTGCTTGCCAGGCATTATAAGTTGCTAGATTAGTCCAGATGCTGGCAAGATTAGGGAAACGAACTAGAGGGTTGGAGAGCTCCGAAGCGTTGACTCCTGACCACCAAGACATCTTCTTAGTGGTACTGTTGTAGAACTTTTGATTGAGACAGACCAGCTGTCCAACCTCCATGGCAAACTGTGGTCCAAAGCGAGCAAAACACAAATTACCAACAATGGGGTGGGCCAAGACCCACTCACTAGTAGTCTGATGTAAATCAGTCTGATTATAAGGCATAGAATAGTTCACTTCTTGTGCCTCCCAGGGCCATTGGTCTCCCATCTTAGTCCCTCCACAGAAAAGGCAGCTACTGTCCCGGCGAGCTCAATGAACAAGTTTTGGGAGGCATGAGGAATCTCAAACTCTGCCTTCATGGCTTCATAGAAAGAGTGATGTATTCGATAAGGTGCAAATGCATGAGTCTTAGTATTCAGCTGTATATGTATAAAAGTTCCCGGATCTACGCCTCCTCCTGCTATCCGTAACCCAAATCTGTACCCCTGCTTCCACTGGCTAGGGTTAAATATGATGAGTTGCACTGGATTACAGGCACCTTTCTTACATTTCTTAGGTTCTGGTAATGATAATTTTTCCAAGATAGCTACTCGATTATCTCCATCTCGTCCCATAGGTGCACCAGGCCAGGTAGCATAATACACGCATTCCCACTTGGGACAGTAGTAAGCATCCTTGGATGATGTACTGTAGACGGTTGGGGAAGATTTCCCAGTACACTTTCCCCATCCGTATGCTCCTTCAGGACACATGTATTTATCATCATAATAGTAGGCATGCTCCCAATATCCACACTTGTGATAGACATTTCTGTTGATTACCTTACAAGCATCAAAACTCAGGGTAACATGCTTTGTGGGATCAGGAAGCTGTCGGGTGGCATTTATGAGGGCCCCGTCCTCATCATTCCATCATATCTCGAGTACATAATAAGAGGGGTTCTGCCAGGGGTTGTAACAAGTCTTACTTTTCTCCTTCGTACCGATATTTAACTCTGTACCATTATATATACACCGGCTGACTATACCAGTGCAAGTATAGTAGGAATGGTAAAGTAAAGTCTGAGTGACCTTCTGTCCAATTCGGGTGGTAGTTATGCAAGCTGCACAAGGCGGTAAGGCAAAAGTCTTTTCCAGGAATCCCAGGACCACCACTCCCACAAGATAATAGTGGAAGAACATTATGTTTACAGTCTTTGGAGGTCAACTGGAATATTGGGTACGTTGAGCTGGTAGAGTTTCTTCTTCTTTTCTGCTTCGACTGCCACTTTTGCGTGACAGGAGTGGGATTGTAGATTTCGGAAGATTCTTATAGTGCTGGTTGTCTCCGCAGTGTGAGTCGCAATGGAGTCTCAGGATCATTTACTGAAGTCCATTGACCAGGTTCAGGAGCAGCTGCTGGCTTCACTCGACTGTGATGGATCCAGGGTTCGAGTTCTGCGACGTTTACTGCAGTTGGGGTTGACAAGATGACAACATAAGGTCCCTTCCAATGCGGCGCCAGCGGTGTTTTTCTCCACTCTTTGATCCAAACTGACACTCCTGGCTTGAAGGGATGCAGAGGTTCTGTCAGATTGATGGGCAATCGATCTTGCACCCAGGCATGAAGACTCTGCAAAACAGAACCTAAAGCCAATAGTTCTTGGTAGTTATTTCAGATCCTATTTGTTTCATATCTCCTTTAATTCCCTGTACAATGGGCGGAGGTCGCCCATACCAAATCTCAAAAGGGGAAACTCCCAAAGACTTGGTTGGGGCAGAACGTATCCTAAGAAGGGCTATAGGGAGAACCTGGAGCCACTTTAGGTTTGTTTCTTGACAAAGCTTGGACAACTGAGATTTCAGGGTTCTATTCATGCGTTCTACCTTCCCTGAACTCTGGGATCTATAGGCAGTGTGCAGTTTCCATTGTATCTGTAGAACTCGAGCTAACTGTTGAGTCACTTGGGACACAAATGAGGGTCCATTGTCTGACCCTATAGTCAATGGTATTCCAAATCGAGGAATAATCTCATGGAGCAGTATTTTTGTGACTTCTCGAGCCTTCTCTGTTCGGGCGGGACGGGCTTCTACCCACCCAGAAAATGTGCAAACTAGAACTAACAGGTAGTGATATCTGTTTGTTCATGGCATTTCAGTAAAATCTACTTGAATATCACTCATGGGGGCCACCCCTACTGACTGAACTCTTGGGGGTGGAACGGGACCTTGCCTAGAATTGTTCTTGGCACATGTCAAACATTGCTGTGCCACTGAAGTAGACAGGGTCCTAGTAGTGAGATGCAAAAATGGGGTCTTAGGGCTCTTTCCATGGCCGTTTTCCCATAGTGTGTGGCCTGATGAAAAGCATGAACAAAAGCTGGCCCTAATGCTTCAGGAATGACTGTAGGACCTGGAGGTGAGCTACCCTCTGGAGGTGGCAGCACTATCCAACCTTTTTCTGTTAGGACCCCTCCCTCCTTTTCACAGAAATAATCCAACTCTTTTGTAGTGTATCGGGGAGCCCATGAGCTAAGGGGCACGGGGAATAAGGCTGCTTGCACTGAAGTGTCTTGGGTCATAACTCGTCCAGTTGTGGCTGCTTTTTGGGCGGTGGCATCAGCAAACCTATTTCCTTGGGTAACGTCTCCTACTCCTGTCTGGTGACCTCGACAGTGCATGACTGCAACTTGCTTAGGGGCCCATACAGCATCTAATAATATCAATATCTCGGGCCCATACCTAATGGACTTGCCTCCTGAGGTGATCAACCCTCGCTCTTTATACAAGGCTCCATCTGCGTGTAAAGTGGTAAAGGCATACTTGGAATCTGTGTATACATTTAAACAGAGTCCTTCTCCTAATGTCAGTGCTCTAGTGAGAGCTATCAGTTCAGCCTTCTGCGCTGAAGTTCCTGGGGCCAAAGCTGAGGACTCAACTACCAGATCAAGGGTCACCACTGCATATCCAGCACAACGATGTCCATTGATGACAAGACTGCTTCCATCCACAAAGAAAGTCTGTTCAGGATCCTCCAAAGGAACATCAGTTAAATCTGGGCGACTTGAAAATACAGTGTCCATAGTCTCTAAACAGTCATGATCAGGGGGCCCAGGGCCAATTGGGAACAATGTAGCAGGATTCAGAGCTTGACTAACTTTTAACTGTATCTGGGGGTTTTCGCACAGCATCCTCTGATATTTTAACATTCGTGAATTTGCTAGCCAGAAACATCCTTTGTGTTACATAAGGGTGAGGACAGAATGGGGCACAGTCACTTGAAGATTTTGTCCTAGTGTGAGCTTATCTGCTTCGTTCACTAAAAGGGCTGTTGCTGCAACAGCTCTCAAACAAGGGGGCCAACCTCTTGCTACCACATCCAGCTGTTTTGACAAATAGGCTACTGGCCGCTGCCAAGAGATTGGGTCAGCACCCCTAGAGCATTTCCTTGTGACTCATGGACATAGAGATGGAAAGGCTTCTGGACATCTGGGAGACCCAGAGCTGGTGCTCACATCAGAGCGCTTTTCAGAGATCGGAATGCTGCATCCTGTTCAGGTCCCCACTCCAGTGGAGACTTTTCCATTCCTTTGGTAACTTGATACAATGGTTTTGCTAGTAGCGCAAAATTGGGGATCCATATGCGACAGTATACTGCGGCCCCCAGGAAGGCTCTCACTTTCCTCCTGGTGGTTGGAGTGGGAATACTGCATACAGCTTCTTTGCGTTCAGGTCCCAAGCGTCAAATTCCGCTGGACAATTGGAACCCTAGGTATTTAACTTCAGTTTGACATAGTTGCGCCTTAGCTCGTGAGACTTTGTATCCAGCCTCATTCAAAAGGTACAGAAGTTCACTGGTGGCTTGTAGACATTCACTTTCTGAGTTGGTGGCTATGAGCAGGTCATCCACATAATGAAGGAGAACCATTTGTCCTGGGTTCACTGAGTAACTTGAAAGATCTTGATTCAGGGCAGCACTGAAGAGAGTAGGTGAATTCTTGAATCCTTGAGGTAATCGAGTCCAGGTGAGTTGGCCCCGCCTTCCTGTTGTGCGGTCTTGCCATTCAAAAGCGAACAAAAGTTGACTGGTGGGGGCCAGACGTATACAGAAAAAGGCATCTTTTAGGTCCAGGACCGTGAAATGAGTAGCCTCAGCGGGGATCAGTCCCAAGAGAGTATAAGGAATTGGTACTACTGGGTGTATAGTTTCAACTGCATCATTTACCCTCCTCAGATCTTGTACTGGGCGGTAATCCCCTGTCCCAGGTTTCTTTACTGGGAGAAGAGGGGTGTTCCAAGGTGACTGGCACTCTTTGAGAAGTCCATACTTCAACAGTTCCATCAGATGGCAGTGGATTCCTTCAATGGCGGGTCAGGGAAGAGAATACTGCTTCACATGCACTGGTTCCGCTCCTGGCTTGAGGGTGACAATGAAAGGGGCTATGTTCTTCGCTAGGCCAGGTGGATTATCTTCTGCCCATACTTCAGGCGGGGCTATGAGGCTGGTGGGTATTGCCACCCCCTTACTACCTGGGCCTTGAGGGTTTCCAGGTAGGAGGGGCCTTTGATGCCCTTCAGGGGTAGAGCACTAACATTTGACCCCCAGGGATTCTGGGAAATGTAGTTACTGGGCCTCCTGAAGGATTGAGGTTGTAGTTGTAGATCAAGCAGACAAAGGCAGGCAAAGAAAATTTCTTTTAAGAGGGTTTATTTCCAACGCATTGAAGCTCAGTGCTTTCAGACGCAAAATAAGAATAATGCACATTCAACAAAAGATGGGAAAACCAAATATATAGAAGTTGCAGTGCTGAGGCAGCTTTCATTTAGCTTATTCACAGTTCCTTCTCAGACTCACATTCAGGCAATCATGTGACTCTTCAATGAACAGAAAGCAATGTCCTTTCAACGGCACGGCTTCTCAGCTCCAGCATGTGATTACACTTATAACCTTCATAAGCTTTTCACAAGAGAAACAGGTAAAGTAATCTTTCTACTATATTCTTTTCATGTAGTTTCAAAGCTCTTTATCATGGCTATCTTCAATAATACATGTAGAGCAATCCATGGCTAGGTCCTGTTCTGTTGAAGGCAAATAATTATCTAACTGCATTTCTTCCTCACAGCTATTGGCATGCTGTATAGGATTAATAGCAGCCTGCTTATGCTCTTCCCCAAGCTGATATCTTTCTTCCTCTTCAGGCAAACGTTTGTTTAAGGCTCCCAGCTCCTGGTAATTAGCTATGCTGTTCTTATCAAAGCAACAGTTCTCCGTGTGGGTAAAACCCCTCCCCCACTTATCCTTAAGAGCAAGTGTTGGGTTTGTCTTTAGAAGTTTAACACGTTCTGGAGACTTTCTGAACAAGCAATCATAATAAGAAAAGTCAGCTTTACCTTGGCTCAAGTCCTCTGGATAAGCATTAGCACTTTTCCTTCTACTGGCTTTCAGGATTTGTGCTCCAGCTGGCTTATCATTAGTCCTTGTGCTTTGCAAGTGAATATGAGGCTGAACAATTCCTCCGTACTTCTGTCTGTTGTTGCTTTGGGTTTTAGTACTGTGTTTCCATCTCTCTCTGGTCCAGGTATCAAACCTGCTAGCTCCTTTAACCCCAGGATGTACTTTATAATGAGAGTGTCTCCAGGGTGGATCCTTAGACCACTGATTACTGCTCAAAGGTCCTGCTTGGTTCTCAGGTAGCTCTTCCTGTAGTTCCAGGTCTCTCTGTGCTTCTGAGTCTCTCCGTCCTTTGGAGTCTCTCTGTGCTTCTGAGTCTCCCAGTAACTCTCCAGGTTCTTCCAGTGATTCTCCTAACCACTCTAAATCTCCTGATTCAGCTAACTCTGACTGTGTTCTAACTGCTTGCGTATTTAACAAGCTCTCACTACGTTGCACTGCCCGCCTCCTGCTTGGTCGTGCCCAATCAGTGACCAGACCTGTCTCCTCCCCTAAGGTGAGGTGTGGTTTTAGATCAACTGAGTGTTTTTTTCCTTTTGAAGTGAAAATCCTGCTTCTCAGTGCAGTACTACGTTTCTCCACAGGATTTTTAGCTATCTCCATTGCTTCTTGAGGAGCTTCTTCATCACAATATACAGGAACTGGTTGACTTAATTGGAGGTGTACTATAGAACCGCCACTCTTCTTCTCGGGGAACAGTTAGCACCATTAATCCAGCAGGCTTTGGGTTCACAGTCATTTTCATTTCTCCCCCTTCAGCAAAGGATATTTGTGCCTGAAGCTTTGCAAGCATATCTCGGCCCAGAAGTGGAATAGGGCACTCAGGCATATACAAGAACTGGTGCGTTATCTTCTGTCCCCCTAGTTCATACATACGGTTCTGCAGGAATGGCTTGGTGGCCCTATTCCCAGTGGCCCCAACAATGGTGACAGATCGAGAGGAAAGAGGAGCCACTGGCTTTGCCACCACGGAATGTTCTGCTCCTGTATCTACCATAAAGTCCATATACTGGTCCCCTACTTTCAAACTGACCATAGGCTCCTGGGGACCCAGGGTGAACTTGGAGCCTGGTCTGGCCTAGTCTTCATCCATTTCATCCATGTCATAGCCTGTTGCTACTGCCACTCCCTCAATGGCTTCTTCTTTCTCGTGCTGGAACTGTGCTTGGTTCATTCCTCCACGATTTTGAAATCGGCCTCCTGTTCTCCAGGGGCTCCCTCCTCCCCTCCTGGGGGTGGAGTCAAGATGCGGGCATTCATTTCTCCAATGTCCTTCTTCTCTGCAATGGGCGCACTGATTCGCACCCAAAGGAGGCCTGCTACTTCCGCGGCCTCTTCCACGTTCTCTGGTCCTTTGGTTAGGAAAACCTCCTCTACGTCGTTCAACTAAAGCGGCAGCAAGGAGATCTGCTTTCTTCTTCATCTTTCGTTCACTTTCTCTGTCACGTTCATTTTCACGATTCACAAATACTTTCTGAGCGACTTCCATTAACTGTGCTGTATTCATACCCGCAAATCCATCCAGTTTCTGCAGTTTTCGTTTTATGTCTCTCTGGGACTGACTGACAAAGGCTGCATTTACCATGCGCAAATTCTCCTGAGCGGCGGGATCGTATGGGGTATATAGTCTATAGGCTTCAAACAACCGCTCATAAAAGGCCGCTAGGCTCTCATCTGGACCCTGGATAACTTTAGATACCTTCCCGATATTCATGGCTGTCTGGCCTCCCTTCTTCAGGCCTTGCAGCAAGGCCTGGCGAAATCGCGTTAGGGCCGCTGCCCCCCTGTCATTATTCGGATCCCATCTAGGATCTTCATTTGGGAAAGCTGCGGCGGCTGCTTGTGGGAGATTCAGATACCCCCCTTCTACGGGATTTTCTTCTAACCAGCGGATGGCTGCTTGCACAATCCGCGCTCACTCCTCGGTAGTAAAGAGAGTGGACAGGAGCTGGCGACAGTCGGCCCAGGTAGGCTGATGAGTTTGCATTATACTAGACATTAATTCTGTCAATTCCTGGGGTTTTGCTGTATAGGATGCATAATGCGTTTTCCAGTTTAATAAATCAGTAGTGGAAAAAGGTACATAGACTAGACTGGTTGGTCCTGGTGCCATCTGGCCCTGTTCATTTAGGATAGGTACACCAGGCACTTGACGCAATGGCATTAGGCGCCCTGCTTTCTCCTTCTTCTTCAGGGTTATACTTCTTAAATCATACCGCTCCCGGGTATAAGCTTCCTTGGTTGGTGACCCTGAACTGGCAGGAGAGCCTCCGCCTTCCATCTCGTCGGAGGACCCTGGTTCCCCCGACGTACTTGGGCCAGACTCGGGGCTATCACTCGGGGAAGTGGGCTTCTTTTGCTGATGCAGCGGTAATTGCTGAGGTACCTCATCAGGTTCTGCTTCAGGTAGCGGAGCTGGGGGAACTAACCTATGTGGGTGCTGGGGTAAACGGGCCAGGATTTCTGGGGACTCTGAGGCAGAATACACAGGCGGCTTCTCAACCTTTCGGGTCCCCCTAGTGGTTGCTACTAATATTCTACACTGGTCCTCATAGCAGCGCTTTACCCAAGAGGGCTGCCTTTCGCAAACACCCAACCAGGAATCTATGTAGGGGAACTGATCAGGGTGCGCTTTTTGTACAAGCTGATGAATACGAGAAGCTATTTCTACATCAAAGGTGCCCCCACGGGGCCATGAAGTAGCTAGCACAGGACACTCCCTATCACATAATACTCTTAATCTAGACAGAGAGAATTTTATGCCATAGTCTCCTGAAAATCCTTTACGGAAATTCGTGATCATACATTCCAGTGGAGTTTGCGTGGACTCTGTCCCTCCCATAATCGTAATGGCATACACGTAATGACGTACAAGATGACAAACAGTAAGGGTAGGTAGTATGGCTGTAGGTAAGGGGTCCATACAGCTCACAGAACACTGACGGGAACAAACACCATACGCTTCCTCCTTTTCGCGACCTGGGCGCAGCCACCCGGCCAGGAAGTGCGCTACTCAGGAGTCCGCTCTCGCTCGGTCTGTGTCTCAAGACCTCTCAATCACACAAGTAATCATACCAGCACAAGAAATCATTTTTCAAAATGCCCAAGGTTTTCTGACTAACTGACTATTCCCAACCAAAGGGTCGGTGGCTTCAGTTCCGCTAACCCTTATGCGGAGCGTACTAGGACCACCCTTATGAGAGGTGATCAGGCTCTCTTGTCTCGCGCACTCATGCGAGATTTTCCCAGTTAGTCTATACCAAATCAGTCTCGCGCACTCATGCAAGACTCTGTTCCCCAGGCTTCACTGACTTTTAAATAAGAAAATGTCTACTCACCGGATCCGGTTCCCGATACCAAACCAATTCCTGGGTTGGATCCTGGACTCCCCTCGGGTTTGGAGGTGTTGGCCGGCCGGACCCAGTGGCCCGTCGAGGCAAGGCGGAACCCTCTCCGATACAAAGGGATTGGCGGCGCCCGAGGTTTCCCCTGCGGTCGGACAGACACAGTTCCGACCAGGCCAAACCTGGAGACGAATTGCGTGGAGAATTCGCTTGACCACCATTCACTATCCGCACATTCCCGGCCAACACACCAAGAATATGAAGCAGCGAAGTGCAGACAATGAATAAATCCAGGAGTCAATTTACAGGGTCCAAGCCAATTTATTGTGCACAAGGCCCAGTTAGTCAAAGCTTCAAAAAGGACTGAGCAAAGTTCTTACAGAGACATATTCATTTATACATTTCTTTTCAGTTTGATACATGCAAACTTTCTATTGGTCCCAAAGCCCCCAGCACCTTTCCAATCAGAGATCCCTCCTGGCCCTAGCACCCAGCTCCCTCCTCTAGGACTGTTCTAACAATCGTGCAGTTTCTAGGTTTGGATACTTCTCTACTGCAAGGTCGTTTCTAGCTCTAGGAATGCAAGTATTGAAACATTTCTATCTTCACAGCACAAGAGAATAATGAAAGATTTATGCATTCATGAAAACTTCTTATTAAGCAGTTTAAACAGTTTTCTCAAACCTTTACAGACTTTGGTTCTTTACTAAGATGGGGGTTGGAGTCAGGGCCTAACTTACAGGCCTTTCACATTTGCAGACTATTATAGGCCATAGCCTGCCACATTACCATACACTAACTTTTAGTAAACATGCCTCTTAATGAGTGTTGGGATAAAGAAAGACTAAAAGATATCTACATTACTATGATCCAGTGCCAACCGCCAAGCACATTAGGAACTACTACAAACACTGCCCATTTAGAACCCATAGCAAACCGGCCCTATCCTAACAGTACTACCAGGACTAACAAAGCACCATACCCTACCTATCAAAAAGCAACACTGCAAATATTAAACCAATACATTTCAGAGAATAGTAATACGTGACATACTGAGGTAGAAATCCAGGCAGGGCTGAGAGCTGGAAGGGTTAAGTGAGAAGGATACACCCCTCTTGGTGATGTCATACCCTGGTATACGCTTGTCCCGCCCCTATTCCTTTGTCCTGCTGCTCTCTCCCTGCTTGCTATAGATAACTATTCTCCTTCTGCTTCGCTAGAGATAAGAGTACAGTAGACTTTCTCCAATCGGGACTATACTGTAATAAAGTGACCAATCATGAGGAAATGCTGTAATAATCTGATAAGAAGTCTATATAATCTCGCTGAGTCCTTTAGGAGGGGCCCAGAATTTGCAAAAACTATTTTCTCTGGGCCTGTGCACATTAAAGAAATCATTGTTTCCTTTTAAGACTCCTTGGGTGTTTCTTTCTTCACTCGTTTATCTGCTACAGTTTTTGGTTCCCTGACCCAGGTGAGATGGCGAGTTCAGAACAGATCGGTTAACTTGCTACCTCTAGGTTCCATCGATGGAGCTGGTCTAGTGGCGAAACCAGCGAGGAATACCAGGCGCCACCAGACCAGTTGATCTGAACGGTATTCCTTCCTGATTCGCCTCTGCCAAAGGCTTTGTCAAGGATCATCTAAGAACCCGCATTGGGGTCTGGGAAACAACTTTTTTTTTCTCAACTCCGGAGGACATCTGCATGGGGTAAGTGATAACGGGGGTCTGTTTCTGTCTGCAGTTCAGGAAAAATCGGTCCTTCCTACCGGGAAGAAGGAGAGCTTGATCACCTCTCAAAGGAATTGCCCTAGTACCCTGAGCTGTGCTAGGGGAAAACGCATTCCTACCAGTCTGTTTTATTACGGTATTGTTGGTCTGTGCTTGATTTATGGGTTTGGCACAAGCACAGGCTTGTGCACTGAGCAAAGGCTCCTGATTCCTGCAGTTCCCTCAGCTGAGCTGAGCTGCAGGCAGCTGCGTTTTTAATAGTTCACTCTGTTAATTGTTGCTCTTTTGTGCAGCGAGCATAAACTCCTAATTAGTGCAGTTTCTGGCCAGGCGACCGCGACCGCGACCAGGTCTGAAAAAAATGGCGAAAGCGCCATCTTGTTAGGCTGTGGTACAAGCGCCATCTTGTTAGTTACCCTTTTTGAAACTAGAGCAGTCAGATTCCTGGCTGTCTGCATTCCTTTCCCTCTGTGTTTTCAAAGCCTGGCAGGTATGGGGGGATCAGAGACGAAATGCAGTCCTTTAGAGTGTATGGTAAAGCACTTCTGGACGGGATTCTCTGCAGATTATGGTGTTCGAATGACTCCCGCCCTGTTAAAGAAATATTGTCAGCAAGAGTGGCCAAACTTTAACGTGGCTTGGCCTTCTGACGGAACCTTTGATTATGACTTGGTTAGCCGAGTGCACCAAGTTGTGGTAGTTAAACATCCTGATCAATTCCCTTATATTGATTCCTGGCTAGATCTGTGTCGTCAGAGACCTAAGTGGCTCAAGAGATGTCATGAGGAAAACTGCCGTATACTTTTGTCTCGTAGCCCACAGGAGATGCAGCCTAAAAAGAAATCACAACTGCCCGTTTTCACACAGGATTCAGACATTGACGAGTTTCCCCCTCTCCCTCCTCCCAGGCAGATTTCTGTGACTTCACCTAGCTCGGCAGTCTCAGCAGGGAATTCCATTAGCCCTCCCTCTGCAGCTGATAGACAGCAGAGCACTGAGACAGATTCAGACACAGATCAGCCCAGCACTTCAGAAAGTTCCCTGAGTCCCAGATCTGAAGAGGATCAGTTCCATGTTCATACACCCCCCCCCCCCACCCGTATTAGAGCACTACGACTCTAGGAGAGATCACCGCACGATACGTGCTAGTAGACAGACTCCAGAAGTTAGTCTCCACCTACCACTACGAGAAGCTCATGGAACAGTTGCCTTTAATGCCCAGGGAGAACTTGTGGAAGGCCCCCCCACGTTTGTGTACGTACCTTTTTCTACAACCGACTTGTTGAACTGGAAAACTCATTATCCGTCCTATACTGATAAACCTCAAGCAATGATAGATTTGTTTTCATCTATTATTCAGACCCATCGTCCAACTTGGGCAGACTGCCGTCAGCTCCTTTTAACCTTACTCAGTACTGAAGAGAGATACCGGGTGACACGGTCAGCCAAGAAATGGTTAGAAGAGAACCCTCCAGGTGAACAGGATCCCCAGCAAGCAGCGCTGAGAGACTTTCCTGACCTAGAACCCCACTGTGCTGCAAACAGTGATACAGGACGCCTTGCCCTGGTTCGCTATCATCGGGCTCTCCTGGAAGGCCTAAAAAAAGGGGGCCAGAAAGCGATGAATGTGGGGAAAATATCTGAGGTCCTGCAAACACCTGATGAGAGCCCGGGCCAGTTTTATGAAAGACTCTGTGAATCTTTCCGTGCTTACACCCAATTTGACCCTGAAGCACTTGAAAACCAGCGGATGGTGAATACAGCGTTTGTGGGACAATCACAGGGGGACATTCGAAGAAAACTTCAGAAGCTTGAAGGTTTTGCTGGAATGAATATAACCCAGCTGATGGAAGTTGCTATGAAAGTATTTGTGAACAGAGATCAGGAGATGAAGCGTGAGTGTGAACGAAAGATGAAAAAGCAGATATGCTAGCAGCGGCGCTAGTTGAGAAAGGACAAGGAAAGTGGACGTGGGAACTGAGAAGTCGAGGCCGGGGCAGAGGAACCCGGCGTGAATTGATGGAGCGAAGACCATTGGAACGAGATCAATGTGCCTATTGTAGAGAAATGGGCCACTGAAAAAATGATTGTCCCAACAAACGTGGCCAAAATGATGCCGGAAGAGGAAACTGTGGTCGACCAGCATTCCGAGGGCGAGTTGAAGGAGGGAGATATACTCGGAGACCAGCTGAGGACGCTGGCGAGGAGCGTGAGGGTCTAGCGGGATTGATTGGATTGACCGCTATGGACCAGAACCAGGATGATCATGAATAGGACAGACCGGGCTCACAGATTCTTCTTGCTCCCCATGAGCCCATGGTCACAATCAAAATCGGGGATCAGCAAATACCATTTATGGTTGATACTGGGGCAGAGCATTCCGTTGTGTCCCATCCGCTAGCTAGTCCTTCCGAAAGAACTGTCACAGTGGTGGGGGCAACCGGAAACCAGGCAGTCCGGCCCTTTCTCCATACCCGAGTCTGCGAAGTAGGCGGACAGCAAATCGCCCATCAATTTCTGTACATGCCCGAGTGTCCGGTACCACTTCGGGGCCGGGATCTCCTATCAAAGCTACATGCCCGGATCTCCTTTTCAAGTACATTCGTAGCAAAAAACCTGTGAGAGAGTCAGTTGGTCCATTAGATGATAAAGGGGTTAAAGGAGCACTAAGAGGCGACAAGGCAATAGCGGAGAGACTGAATGAATTCTTTGCTTCAGTCTTTACTGAGGAAGATGTAGGGATGTTACCCATGACTGAAGTGGTATTTAAAGGTGCGGAAGAATTGAAGGAAATATCAATACATCGGGGAGATGTATTACAACTATTAGATAAACTGAAGAGTAGCAAATCACCTGGGCCGGATGGTATACATCCAAGGGTGTTGAAAGAACTGAAATACGAGATTTGCAGACCTGCTATTAGTAATCTGTGAACTATCATTAAAATCATCTCTAATACCTGAAGATTGGAGGATCGCCAATGTAACACCAATTTTTAAAAAAGGTTCCAGGGGTGATCCGGGAAACTACAGACCGGTGAGCCTGACATCAGTACCGGGAAAAATGGTAGAAACCATCATAAAGAATAAAATTACTCAGCATGTAGATAGTCATGACCTAATAGGAGACAGCCAACATGGCTTTAGACAAGGAAGATCTTGTCTTACTAATCTGTTATGTTTTTTTGAAGGAGTGAATAATCAGGTGGACAAAGGTGAGTCGGTTGATATTGTGTATCTGGACTTTCAGAAAACCTTTGACAAGGTCCCTTATGAGAGACCTTTGGCAAAACTAAAGAGTCATGGGATAGGAGGCAGTGTACTATTGTGGATCAGGAACTGGTTAAAAGATAGAAAGCAGAGGGTAGGGCTAAATGGCCAATTTTCCCAATGGAGAAAGGTGAATAGTGGTGTACCCCAGGGATCTGTTCTGGGTCCGCTGCTTTTTGACATATTCATAAATGACCTGGAAAGTGGAATAACGAGTGAGGTTATCAAATTTGCAGATGACACAAAACTATTTAAAGTTGTGAAAACCCAAGAGGATTGTGGAAAATTGCAAGAGGATCTTGATAAATTGGAAGACTGGGCATCAAAATGGCAGATGAAATTTAATGTGGACAAGTGCAAGGTTATGCACCTAGGGAAGAACAACCCAAACTATGGTTACACGATGCAAGGTTCCACATTAGGAACCACCACCCAGGAAAAAGATTTAGGCGTCATTGTGGATACCATGTTAAAACCCTCGGCCCAGTGTGCAGCGGCAGCCAAGAGAGCAAATAGAATGCTAGGTATGGTAAGGAAAGGAATGGAAAATAAAACAAAAGATATTATAATGCCTCTATATCGTTCCATGGTGAGACCGCACCTTGAATATTGTGTGCAATTCTGGTCGCCGTATCTTAAAGAGGATATAGCGATTTTAGAAAAGGTTCAGAGAAGAGCCACCAAAATGGTAAAGGGGATGGAAGGATACTCCTATGAAGAAAGGCTAAAAAGGTTAGGGCTCTTTAATCTGGAAAAGAGACGGCTGAGGGGAGATATGATAGAAGTCTATAAATTAATGAACGGAGTGGAACGGGTAAACGTAGATCGATTGTTTACCATCAGAATATAGAAAGACTAGGGGACATGCAATGAAGCTACAGGGTAAACTATTTAAGACTAATAAAAGAAAATATTTTTTCACTCAACGTGTAATCAAACTCTGGAATTTGTTACCAGAGGATGTAGTAAAGGCTGTTAATGTAGCTGGGTTTAAAAAAGGTTTGGACAAGTTCCTGGAGGAAAGGTCCATAAACCATTATTAAGAAGGGACCCAGGATATCAGTGCTTGAACCAATACAAGCATTGTGGAACCTGTGTCCCTTGGGGAAACTGCTAGGTACTGTGATAAGGAAGCTTATCATAGTTCAGGAAGGAGCTATAAAAGAGGTGAATTGGCTCTGAACAAGCAACCTGTCTTTGCTGGTAGAAATACTAAAACAGAATGTTTTCATAAAAGACTACCAGTCCCAGAATGCACCAGGTTTCAAACAGCCTCTAGAAGAGCTGAAGTGGAGAAACGTGTGTTCAATCAGGAGAGCTATGAGGTAATCCCCAATCACTCATCTCCAAGGGCAGAGCTTGATTCAGCACAGCTGAGCTGTGCTAGGGTGGAGTATCCCTCTAAACAAGTTAAAAGTAAAACATATTCTACACAGAATCAGTGGAGGAACTCAGAGCTCAAGGACAGAGAGAGGAAGCAGCAGCATCAATGTGGAAGAAAGAAGAGAAAGACATCTTGGAGGTCTAAAGAAGGAGCCCACAGCAGTACGTGTGTTGGGAGTCATTCCAGAGGCAAGCATACTCCATTGGACTAGAGGAAGCCAGAGGAGTGGGGTTACAAAGCCAGGAATTCCCAGACGGCACCTTTGAAGGAGACGGCTGCATTTGGAAGGGGCCCTAAGACCAGTGCAAGAAGGTATGTGAAGAGAGACCCAGTGTCCAGGGATCTTGATTGGAAGGCTGGACATAAAAGCTGGACTACTTACTGGCCAGGATATCTGGAGAGGAAACCTAACAGCAAAGGAAGCTCAGGTATGAACACTAATCTATGCCCTAGCTCTTCACTTGGAAGACAGCAGGGAAACAAATATTGTCCTGAGAGTGATCCATTAAGGAATTCCTTTGAGCCAGACCATGATATTGATTCTATGATATTTGAAGAAGAAGGAGATATTTTAAATGATCAGAATGAATACATGGATTGCTCTCTGACTAGGCTGATGTGGTAAAATACTTTCACAAATACAACAACCATCAAAAGGAACTATAACTTGTTCTTTTATCTACCCAGAAAAGCCTGCAAGAAAGCTTTAAGGTAGGATTTGAGCCACGTAGAGAAAGTGAACCAGCAAAGGGGTTTGCAGCTGGCTAATGATTGGTAATTAAGCCATGCACAGTTGCACGTGAGCTCTGAAAGGAAACTACTGTTTGTGTGTGAAAATAGAAGAAAGTTATCCTTGAAAAAGAACAGTTTTTGGTTACTTTTTGGGTTTTGTTTTTGCTTTTGGAGCACTTAAAAGTTATTAGCAGGAGCCCTCAAAAAGACCTTTTCTGTTTCCCATCAAGGTCTTTTATTGTTTGATTGCTTAAGAAGTTCAGTTGCTTATATCATGATTTGTTTTTCCTAAGTACAATACTGAAGCAAGTGTCCTTTTGTGTTACCAAGTAAATCTGTGTGGGAGAATTAACCCCATGAATAAAATATATTTTTCTTTGCTTACACTCGAGCAGCACAACTCATTATTTTGTGAACGGCTGATTCTGGTATGAATGGACTACATTCCCCACAATCCTTTGCAAGTCATAATAGTATTTTGGCTTTGCCAAGACTGTGGACATTCACGCCCAGCGCCCCCGTTTACAGTACATATGACCTAGATTGGCCATTGTTGGAAAAAGAATACTGGGCTTGATGGACCTTGGTCTGACCCAGTATGGCATATCTTATGTTCTTATGTTCCTTTACCCCCACAGGAGAGGCTAAAATGGTTTTGGGTCCTCCAGTATCAGGATTATTTTCTCTACAAATTCCAAGGGAAGAAGAGTGGCGGCTGTACTCCCAAGCTGATCGGCAACAACCCCTCCCATCAGAACTGCAAAACTACCCTGGGGTATGGGCAAAAGGTAATCCTCCCAGCCCGGAATATCCCGCCTATTATAGTGGAGCTAAAGCCAAAAGCCTGTCCCATTCGTGTTAAGCAATACTCCCTGCCCCGAAGAGCTGTTGAGGGCATTCATAAACATCTCCAGCGATTACTCGAATTTGGACTCCTGAAACCATGCCAATCACCCTGGAATACCCCTTTGCTGCCTGTTCAAAAACCAGGTACTAATGATTACCGACCTGTACAGGACCTACGGAAGATCAATGAAGCTGTTGTTACCATCCATCCAGTTGTTCCAAATCCTTACAATTTACTGAGTTTGATTCCTGCACAAGCAACCTGCTTCACTGTTCTGGACTTAAAGGATGCCTTTTTCTGCTTGAGATTGGCCATTCCTAGCCAGCTACTGTTTGCATTTGAATGGGAAGACCCTATTACTGGCAGTAAGGGTCAGTTGACATGGACACGGTTACCCCAAGGATTCAAAAACTCCCCCACGCTGTTCGGGGATGCACTTAGTCAAGATTTGTGTCAGTTCCAGTCTTGCTCTTCTCAACGCGTGTTGCTACAATATGTGGATGGTTTACTCATTGCGGCTGTTTCCCGGGAAGAATGTCTAGCCGCTACTTCAGAACTTCTACACCTACTTTGGATATCTGGCTATCGGGTGTCCCGAAGTAAGGCCCAGTTGTGCCAGACTGAAGTCAGATACTTGGGATTCCACGTTGCCCAAGGCCTTCGAAGATTGGGCTCTGAGCGGAGGGAGGCTGTTTGTTCTATTCCTGAGCCACAGAATTGCAGGCAGTTAAGAGGTTTCTTAGGGGCTGCCGGTTTTTGCCGGATCTGGATACCCAATTATGCAGTGTTTGCAAAGCCCCTGTATGCAGCTACAACAGGGGGAGAACGAGATCCTTTCGATTGGGGCCCGGACCAAAAGGAGGCCTTTCAGAATATGAAGAAGGCTTTGCTATCAGCCCCTGGTCTAGGACTGCCCAACGTGGAAAAACCATTCCATCTGTACGTCCATGAAGACAGGGGAATGGCAGTTGGTGTCCTCACTCAGAGTCTAGGTTCTTGGCAACAACCGGTGGCTTATCTGTCCAAACAGCTGGATCTAGTGGCAAGAGGGTGGCCTTCTTGTCTCCGTGCAGTAGCAGCAGCAGCTCTCTTGTCAACGGAAGCTGATAAATTGTCCCTTGGGCAAGAACTGTATGTTAAAGTGCCGCATGCAGTACTGACACTGATGGAGTACAAAGGCAATTATTGGTTTACCAATGAACAGATGACCAAATACCAGAGCATGCTGTGTGCGAATCCTCGAGTTCACTTGGAGATAGTGAAAACACTCAATCCTGCGACTCTACTCCCTGTAGCACCTGGGCCACCTGAACATGATTGTATCCAGGTTATGGAAGAAGTGTACGCCAGCCGTCCATATTTGAAGGATGTACCGCTAGCCTCTCCTGATGTCCAATACTTTACTGATGGCAGCAGTTTCGTGGAAGATGGACAGCGGAAGGCCGGATATGCTGTGGTCACTCCTGGGGTTGTTGTGGAGACTGAGCCCTTACCCTTAGGGACTTCTGCCCAGAAAGCTGAACTCATCGCCCTTACTTGAGCCCTCCAGTTAGCTGCAGATCTAAAGGCAAACATTTTCACTGATTCTAAGTATGCATTCACTACACTCCATGCCCATGGGGCCCTCTATAGAGAGAAGGGACTCATAAATTCAAGCGGGAAATCTATAAAGTATGGGAGGGAGATTTTGGAGTTACTAGAGGCTGTGTGGGCACCAGAGGCGGTGGCTGTTGTTCACTGCAAGGCACACCAACGAAGAGACACTCTGGTCATCCAGGGTAACCGCAGAGCGGATAAGGAGGCCAAGTGAGCAGCCCAGCAAGGAACAGTCCAGTAAGTGTTCAAGCTCCCCTGTTTCCAATTCCTATGTCAGAGTGGGACCCACGATATACCAGGAAAGAGATGGATTCCTTCACTCATGAAGGGGCTACTCTCACTACTGCTGGGTGGTTGTGGTTACTGGGAGATCCGCCCCGATATGTTATCCCCGAGAGTCTAGCACCTGCTTTTGTCCGACGATTTCATGAGACCACCCACTTAGGTAAGACATCCATGAACACCATTCTACAGTCTTATTTCTATGTCCCACATCTGTCTACCTTAACGGCAGCTGCAGCACGTCGCTGTCTCCAATGTGCCAGGAATAACCCCCGTCAAGGGCCTCTACCCCCAGTTTCCATACAGGCAGTTGGTGCTGCCCCTATGGAGAATATTGTAGTTGATTTCACTGAGTTACCCCGAGTAAGGGGTTATCGATATCTGCTGGTGATAGTATGTACATTTTCAGGATGGGTTGAGGCCTACCCTTGTAGAACAGAGACAGCCCGAGAGGTTACCAGGGTCCTGCTGAAAGAGATCATTCCCAGGTTTGGCCTACCTCTTACTATAGGGTCAGATAATGGCCCTGCATTTGTTGCTAAGTGCTTTCAAGACCTTTCTAAGGCCCTCCAGATTACCTGGAAACTTCACACTGCTTACCGCCCACAGAGTTCAGGAAAGGTGAAAAGGATGAACCGAACTCTGAAGCTCCAGTTGTCTAAACTCTGTCAGGAAACTCATCTTAAGTGGGATCAGGCTTTGCTGATAGCCCTTCTCCGGGTCCGGTCCTCCCCAACTCGGACCTTGGGAATATCCCCTTATGAAGTACTGTATGGTCGACCCCCACCCATTGTTCAGGGCCTTAAGGGAGACCTAGAGCAGATAGGTAATGAACTTATGAGACAACACCTACTGGCATTGGGATCTGTTTTTCAGTCTTTGAACAGGTGGATACAAGAGCGACTGCCTATCTCGTTGTCAGAACCGCTTCATCCCCACCAGCCAGGAGATCGTGTGTGGATTAAGGAATGGAAACGTGAACCACTGTGGGAAGGTTTCTGTGCTGGGCTCCCACCTGTGTAAATTCTGAAGGCTCCCTTCTGACTGCAGAGCTCCCTGCTCTCTCTGTTCCTGCAAGTTCCTGGACACAGGGCGTGCCTTCCTTCCTTCAAGTCTGCTGGCTTTTCTCACAGACTGGTAAGAAGTTTCTCTATCAGGTCTCCAACTCCCTGGAATTTCTGAGCCTCTCCAAGCCTGCCTTACAGGAGCCCTCTCTTCTCTCCTGTCTTTCCTTCCTTGAGCTGCTTCTCTGCCACAACTCCAACTCTCTCTGCTGCCACGGCTCCAACTGCCGTCCAAGCTGCAATTACCCGTCCAGCTTGCCCTCTGGCCTCTCCTCCAGCCTTTGTCTGCTGCTTCTCCTCCTGGCTTTGCTTCCTTTTATTTATTTATTTATTTATTTTATTACAGTTTCTTATATACCGCACTATTCGATATCAGCGTGGTTTACATTATAACAAAATGACCAGAACAACAAGCTGTTTGGTTTTACATAGAACAGGAGTACAAACTTGGATAACAGGGGTGAACTATATACATGAAATAATTACAAAGAACAAGATTGAAGGCAACAATCACATAAGGAAAATATGTGCATCATCTGCAGGCGGGGTGTTGGCATTATCTCTGTGAACAACACGGTCATCCTCCCTATGCCCTCATTCTGTAACCCTGGTGTCCCCTGACTTTTTTTCTACACATAGCCAACACACTGCTGAAACCTGTCATTTTTTTCTAAACAAGTTATCAAAATCTCCAGCTAAATATGAAAAGGAATGATCCTAGGGAAGGGGTGGTGGCCTAAGCTTTCTGAACAAGGATCCAAACAGGTCATATGAATGTTCAGAACTTAACTTCTCTGACCTATAGAGGACCAAGGCCTACTCAAGCCATTCAGAATAAAAAGAGCTGACTTCTAAACCAGTGCTAATCCATGAGAGCTCAGTGCCTCACTGCTGAAAGCCAACTCTTGGGCTCAGGCCTAATTAGCTAAATTTCTAGAGAAACTTTCCTCACTGAGCCAGTTTAGTTTCAACCTTCTATATTTTGCCAAAAGCCCACCATCAGCACTATCATGCTCAACACCCAAGAGGCAGCAGCATACAGCTTACTCAACATTGCCTTGGGATAGAGCTAGTTGATGCACACTACTGCACAGTCTTCAGATACTGAGCCACTGCCTGTGCTACCCCCCTTTGCAATTCCTCCTCAAAGACTGCAATATCAAATGCAGGGCTTCATTGTCATCTGAAGAGTGCCAAAAGTCTCAAGCTGGATCTCTAGAGATCAGAAACCAAATGTGGCAAATGCCATGGTTGGGAGGCAGAGCTACATCCTTCTCTGCTTCCCTCATGGCTCTCCTCCTGGGAGCTAATGACGATGTTTTATAATTCTGTTCCCCTGGGCTTGGCTCTGCTCTCACCCTGAACAGGTGTGCTTGATTAAGCTCGAGGCTTGTTACTATGTCAGAGTCTGGGCGTGTCAATTCAGCTCCTGTCTTTCCCTGTTTACCTTTTCTATGTAAACAGGGAGCCATGTGCTCTAGCTGCCTGTCAGTTTTAAAGGTGGAATCTTCCTTTCTCTCTATTTCCATGGGTTCGGTAGGGGTCTCGACATCACATATCCCCCCCCTTAAGCTATTACGGGCTGGCGAGGCCTCGCTCGCACAGCTCGTAATCCGTGATAGCGCATCGGCGTTAAGATGTAGCCTTCCTGCCCTGTGCTGTACTGAAAAATTGAAGGCTTGTAACGCTAGATGCCACCGAGTCAGGCGAGCGTTGTGGTTTTTCATGTGGCTTAACCACTTTAGGGGTGCGTGGTCCGTGATTAATAGAAACTTGCGTCCTGTGAGGTAAAACCTCAGGGCCTCTACTGCCCATTTAATGGCCAAGCATTCTTTCTCTATTGTAGAGTAGTTACACTCCGCTTTGGACAACTTTCGGCTGAGATACATGACGGGGTGCTCAGTACCCTCAAACTCCTGTGACAGGACCGCCCCCAATCTGGTCTCTGACGCGTACGTTTGGACCACGAAGGGTAGCCCGAAGTCTACTCCGCGTAGCACCGGGGCCTTACAGAGTTTCCCCTTAAACAATACGAAGACCCTCTCAGCCTCCGGGGTCCATTTTAAATTATTCAGAGCGTTTTTCCGTAGCATATCTGTAAAAATGGCGCTCTCCTCAGCGAAGCGCAGGATGAATCGTCTGTAATAGCCTATGAGGCCTAAGAAACTTCTAAGTTGCTTCTTGTTCATTGGTCGGGGGAAGTTCTTCACGCTGTCTATCTTACTTAGCAGGGGCTTGACCATACCTTCCCCCACCATATGGCCGAGGTGCTTTACTTCTTCACCTCCAAATAGGCACTTCCCAGGATTCAACGTTAACCCTGCCCGCCGCATGGCTCTGAGGACGGCTTCTATCCTGGGCAGGTGTTGGGCCCAGCTGGTGCTATGTATAATAATATCATCCATATACGCTACCGCGTACTCCTGGTAGGGTCGCAAAACATGGTCGACTAGCCGATATGTTCCGCAAAGGCATTGCCCATGGGAATTGGGTGGCCTGGTTTATCACTACCAGAATGTACTGAAAACCTCTCGGTGTCCTAAGCAAGGGTCCTACAATATCCATCGACATACGCCATATGGGTGTCGATATCGTGGGTGTAGGGATCATGGGCACCGCTCGTGTCTTGGCAGCGGTAACTCGCTGACATGAGGGACAGGATTCGTAGAAACGGGCAGTTTCTTTAAAAAAACACGGCCAATAAAAACGGGCTAAAATCTGATCCAATGTCCCCTGTATCCCCTTATGACCACCTACAGGGTGATCATGGACCAGCCTTAAAACCACTGCTTTGAATGTAGTCGGTACTACCAATTGTTTTCTAACCGCTCCTGTCTGCGGCTCATTACTTTCCCTGTATAATATTCCTTTATCTAGCAGGAATCTTGGGAGAGTATCCCTCTCACTTTGGGCATACTCGAAGGCTCGCTTTAGCGCGGGATCCGCTTGTTGCTCTTTGGGGAAGGATGGAAATTTCTTGACCACATCCGCAGGAACCCAGGGCAATTCTTGTCCGGCCTCCATCTCTGCCCTCCCCTGAGCCCTATGCTGTCTCTCCCAATGCCTATCTGCCTTGCCTTTCCTAGCCTTCTTAGAAGGGGCGTTAATCAGGTCCTCATGTATAGGAAGCTCCTCCAGTGCCTCTTCTACCCATCCACCCTCATCCTCTGGGGGTTCATCCCTCTCTTCAGGGAGTTCATCGCTCTCTACAGAGGATTCAACTCTCATTTCTGAGGTTCCTGCCTGGGACCTAGTAGAGAACATGCCTATCTTGGTGTGTAGACCCTTCTCCATCCCTCTACTAAACTGGGGCCAGTCCCTACCCAGCACAATATGATGGGGAAGCTTGGGGACTACGGCCACTAGGACCTCTTTTTGGGTTCCTAATCCCTTCACTGAGAGCTTATATAATGGATAGAAGGAGGATGCACCATGTATGCAGCGGATTTTAACCCTGCCTTCTGGTCGGCTCGGTACTGACCCGATGCGGGTTTCTATGGCCTGCCAGAGCTTCTTTGAGACCATGCTCTGGTCAGCTCCCGAGTCGAGCAACGCACTGGCCAAAACACCATTAACTTCCACCTTTAACAGAAAACCTTCTTGTACTTGTTTTTCCTTGGCTGTTATCAGTGCTGTTCGCATTACACAGTTTCTCTGTAAATGACCTGCTTTCCCACATTTATAACATTTACTTTTTTCCCATTTCCATTCTGGCTTTGGCCAACAAGTGGTTACACCTTTTACATTGGCTCCTAGTTCCTTCTCTGATTTTCCAAAGTTGGCTGACCCAGATGTACGCGGAGCGCCTCCTCTTGGCTTACCAGCTAACTCTGCCTCCAGATAACGTTCGGTAAGGAGGGCTGCCTCTGCAGTGGTCTGACAACTTTGCAAGATCAAAAAGGATCTTATTTCCTGAGGAACCGCCTCCATGAATTGTTCCAGGACAATAGTGTCTAGGACAGACTCAAGGGTCTTGCCCTCAGGAGCGAGCCATTTCCACGCTAAGCTCCTTATCCTGTGGAACAAAGCTTTGGGCGTTTCATTAGGCCGTAGCCTAGTATCCCTTAACTTTCGTCTATATACCATGGGTGTTAATCCCAACCTATCCCTGATTGCCTTCTTAAGCTCTTCGTAGTTAGTCGCAAGAGCAGCGGGCATGGCTTTATAGGTCGCTAAGGCCTCTCCCGTTAGGGACGTAGCGAGCCTTAACGCCCATTGCTCTGGCGGCCACTTCACTGTAAATGCAATTCTCTCAAAAGCATCAATGAAGTCATCGATATCATCATCTACCGTTAACTGTCCACAAGTTAAAGCTCCACAGTCTTGTGGTCCTACCACACAAGTAGGTAAGAGTCCTGCTGGTTCCGTCGTCTTTTTACCAGCCAGCAAAGCTTCTAACAAGTCCACGATAGGTTTTTGCTGTGCCTGCATGGCTGCAGCAGCTTGTTCCTGGGTGCGCTGGGCCATCTCCCTTTGTTTTTCAAACTGGTTGGCCATCCAGCGTAAAACGTCTTGGGGCTCCATCTTCAGGACTTTTCTGTAGAGAGGAGAGAAAAGAAAGAAAAAGCCCACCAAGTGCGGCACAACAACTTCTCTTTAAACCTGTCTAGGTCATATGCTGAACAAGAGCTCTCCTTCCTCCCACGAATCCTACACACCCGTGCCCAAATACCCGTTACCTGAGCACGGTGTAGACTCAAACTTTGAGAAAGGAGTCTTTCTGCTGTTCCTCTGTCCTCCTGGCCGATATTGCCAGCGGTATCTCCCACTGCTCTTTAGCCCACAGCTTAGCAGAATTTTTTTTTTCCTCAGTGCTCTTGTGGCAAATCCTCCAGCGTATATCCTGGTGTTTCACAGTTGAATGTCCTTATATTCCACACAAAATCCTAAATACTACGCCACTTGTCACCACGTGGCCAGCCCTCCACCTAGGGCGCAGAGGGTTGGTCTGCCATGATAATTTCTCTATGCAGAAAGTGACTACGGCTAGGGCTCTTGCAAGGCCTCTTGGGATTTGTAGTCCCTTTTTACCTCTCTGATAAAGAAGCAGTTGTAGTCCGAGTGTTTAAGGCAAAATGACAAGGATTTATTTCCCCTCACAAACAGAACTTCGGTGCAGAACAAATAAGAACAGTGTCCAGGAGTTTAGCATGAAGATTATATACAATAATTAAGGTAAGTGCTTCTTCACTCTCTGGTTCCCAAAACAATACAGTGCTCGTAGTAAATACAAACTGAAAATAAACAGCTTCTTGGAACAAAGAAAAATACCTCCTTTTTCTTTGCTGTTAACTCAGCAGTCTTACTTCAGGTTTAGCACAGTGACTCAATGTTGTCAGCCAAACACAGCGTGCAATCCATTCGCATATCAGCTACGTCCTCAACATTAGAGTCTATCTGCATATCTTCTATATCAGGGCTGGCAGTGTTTGTTTGCAGACAGTTACTAAGGGATTTAAAATAACTTCCCTCGTAGAAGAAACCACCCGGTCATATTGCATAGCAGCCCCACCATCTACATCACCCACACAATCTCGGGCTAATTTGCCTGAGGGCAAATAATAAATTTTAGACAAAGCAATTGACTCAGCGTTGGTAAACAACAAAATCTCCTTAAGATACATATAAAAAAGAATAGAGGGAGACAAATAGTGGGTACAAGGAAAATTTAACAATCTTAAATTTTTTGATCTCAAAACATTCTCCAAATTCTCATCCTGCCTATGCAAAAGAGATACACCTTGAGAAAGTTTAAAAGGTAAATCCAACTGCTCAGCTTTACATGCCTCCGAAGCTGCGAAAGCTGCTTCCATAGACACTAGACGGTCCTCGTGATCTTTAAATTTAGAAACAGTCTCCTTAGAAAAGTCGGAGACCTTTTGAAGAGAAGCAGACAAGGACGACTCAATCCGAACCATCACAGACCAAATGTCTCGCAAGGAAATATCAGACGGCGGAGAAATATCTGGAGCAACCGAAGGAAATAATACAGTGGTAGGAATCGGAGGAGGTAAATTATCCAACGAAGCATTCACCCTAAGAAAGGACTCTGGTAACAAAGGCAAACCAGAATCCTCAACATCCGCCTTATCCAAGGATGATATATCCACCCGTGCTACATTGTTGGTTACCTTTTTGTCTGAAATTGATAAAGAAAAGGTTCTATCTGCTTATTTTAAGAAGAAATCAGAGAATTTCTGTGGGCAACCGATACAGATTTTTCCTGATGTCTCCAGAGCCACTCAGAAACGCCGGAGGGCCTTTTTGGAGGTTCGCCAGCGTGTTTTGGCTCTGGGGGCATCATTTTATTTGAAGTTCCCTTGTAAGTGTCATGTGATCTTTCAAGGGAAATGGTATATTTTCTTTATAGTTGAACAATTATTAGCTTTTCTGAAAGATAAGGAATGATTTTGGTTTGGTATGGTTTGATCTCATTAGTCTTTTTGGGTCTCTTGACTAGTTAAAAGGAGTTTAGTATTTATACAGGATCTATGGATTGCTTTGATTGTGTTTTATTTATGTCACCTCCTTGATGTGGGCTAGGTTATATAATAATGATGCCTTATGACTGTATGAGGATGTTGTTTTGTTTCTTTTGTATAATTGTAAAATTTTCTATAAATAAAAAAAAAAAAAACTTCCCTCTTCATACCCAGGTGTTTTCCCTTTATACAATTCTACACAGCAAGGGTTTAAAATACCTCATAGACTGGTAAGAGGTTTCTCTATCAGGTATCCAACTCCCTGGAGTTTCCCTGGAGTTTCTGAGCCTCTCCAAGCCTGCCTTACAGGAGCTCTCTCTTCTCTCCTGTCTTTCTTTCCTTGAGCTGCTTCTCTGCCACAACTCCAACTCTCTCTGCTGCCACGGCTCCAACTGCCGTCCAAGCTGCAATTACCCATCCAGCTTGCCCTCTGGCCTCTTCTCCAGCCTTTGTCTGCTGCTTCTCCTCCTGGCTTTGCTTCCTTCTCTGCTTCCCTCGTGGCTCTCCTCCTGGGAGCGATCGGCGGGAAAACCGCCATTTTCATCTCCCCCTGCAACGGGGTTGAGCACCAGCCCAGCTCCTGCCAGCTGACCTGCCCGGTGACTCCGGCCCAATCGGGGCTGTGGGAGGAGGAGCAACAGCCGTGGGAAAGCAGCCCGCAATCGGCGGGAAAACCGCCATTTTCATCTCCCCCTGCAACGGGGTTGAGCACCAGCCCAGCTCCCGCCAGCTGACCTGCCCGGTGACTCCGGCCCAATCGGGGCTGTGGGAGGAGGAGCAACAGCCGTGGGAAAGCAGCCCGCGATCGGCGGGAAAACCGCCATTTTCATCTCCCCCTGCAACGGGGTTGAGCACCAGCCCAGCTCCTGCCAGCTGACCTGCCCGGTGACTCCGGCCCAATCGGGGCTGTGGGAGGAGGAGCAACAGCCGTGGGAAAGCAGCCCGCGATCGGCGGGAAAACCGCCATTTTCATCTCCCCCTGCAACGGGGTTGAGCACCAGCCCAGCTCCTGCCAGCTGACCTGCCCGGTGACTCCGGCCCAATCGGGGCTGTGGGAGGAGGAGCAACAGCCGTGGGAAAGCAGCCCGCGATCGGCGGGAAAACCGCCATTTTCATCTCCCCCTGCAACGGGGTTGAGCACCAGCCCAGCTCCTGCCAGCTGACCTGCCCGGTGACTCCGGCCCAATAGGGGCTGTGGGAGGAGGAGCAACAGCCGTGGGAAAGCAGCCCGCGATCGGCGGGAAAACCGCCATTTTCATCTCCCCCTGCAACGGGGTTGAGCACCAGCCCAGCTCCTGCCAGCTGACCTGCCTGGTGACTCCGGCCCAATCGGGGCTGTGGGAGGAGGAGCAACAGCCGTGGGAAAGCAGCCCGCGATCGGCGGGAAAACCGCCATTTTCATCTCCCCCTGCAACGGGGTTGAGCACCAGCCCAGCTCCTGCCAGCTGACCTGCCCGGTGACTCCGGCCCAATCGGGGCTGTGGGAGGAGGAGCAACAGCCGTGGGAAAGCAGCCCGCGATCGGCGGGAAAACCGCCATTTTCATCTCCCCCTGCAACGGGGTTGAGCACCAGCCCAGCTCCTGCCAGCTGACCTGCCCGGTGACTCCGGCCCAATCGGGGCTGTGGGAGGAGGAGCAACAGCCGTGGGAAAGCAGCCCGCGATCGGCGGGAAAACCGCCATTTTCATCTCCCCCTGCAACGGGGTTGAGCACCAGCCCAGCTCCTGCCAGCTGACCTGCCCGGTGACTCCGGCCCAATCGGGGCTGTGGGAGGAGGAGCAACAGCCGTGGGAAAGCAACCCGCTCTCATGCAGGCCCGCGCCTGTCGGGCCCGTGCCTGAGGGCCTCGCCAGAGGGCCCTTTGGCGTGGCCCTTAGGCTGTGGAGCTCCCATTACCATTCAACTCTACAGACGCAAGAATCTTCTCCACAATGATTTCTAACCTGAACTGCAAGTATTAAGTAATGACGCTAATGATGTATAGTCATATGTAACCTTCTCTGATAAAAATTACCGCAGCCTCATCTATCTACTGTACTAGTCCTTAAACCTACAGGGACTGACCCAAGATAGCTATACCAATATTAGTCAGTAATGTACATCTCCATTGCACAGTATTATACCCACTACTGTGATCAGTAAGTCCATAGCTCCTGATCTAAAGTCAAATTATTACTGATGCCAGTAACCCTATTTATATTAACCTGAGACTGGTTTCAACCTGTTGCAAATACCTACTACTAATCCATGTTAGATAGAATACTGTTGCCAGTAAATACTACTTGATCACACATTGTATTATTACCAGTAGCTAGTATTGTTAACAGTAACTAGTTCTCTCACCTTCCTCTCAGATATTGATTTATTGTTATACTGCCATCTGTAACACATGTACTACCATATTGTTATTTGTAACCCAGTAGCTACAACACTATAGAGTGTATCCTATTAGTCATCTACTGTTGCCAGTAGTCACACAAATCATCGAGAACTGTCACAGACAGCTATATACCATCAATACACAGACACATCCTCTAGTCCCCCGTTCTCAGAGCCCCGTTCCCAGAGTTCCCTCCCCCATCAAAATATATACACAATGTCTCCCACAAGACAGGTAAACCTCCCACTCACTCTCATTCTAATAACTCTCATAACTCAACACATCTACTCGTACAAAACCAATCAAAACCCCTACAATCACATCCCCATCATACATAATCATTACCGAAACCCATATAACTACATTATCACTACCCACAATCCTCACCAAAACACACCACACTGTTCAACCTTTACACACACCCACAATAATTACTCAAGCAATGACTCAAACAGACACCATCGCAGACTCATCCAAATAAAACACCAGCCACACACTGGTTTAAGCGACAACACAACCAACATAGATACCCAAACAAAGCTCATCTTAATAAACGTTAGATCCATACGAAATAAAATAACAATCATCAATGACATGATAAAAGACACAAACCCTGAAATCATCTGCATTACTGAGACATGGCTCACTCCCACAGACACCGTACTACTAAACCAGCTAACATCACATCAATATGATACATTCAGCTGCCATCGGGATGCAAAAAGAGGAGGTGGCGCTCTCATACTCGCCAAAAAAGACCTACAATTCACCTTAACATGCTTAAACAATATAGATGGAATAGACATCATCAACATAGAAAATAGAACCCTTGCACTTACTCTCATATATAGACCCCCTTCAACTGATCAAAAAAACCTCTCCCCCATCTTAGAACTTGCATGCACAGCATCACCAAACAAACCTCTTATAATCCTAGGTGATTTGAACCTCCCTTCCCTGAATAACTCTCAATCAGACAATCTCATGGATGCTATGACCCAAATGGGTTACACACAGATAATACATGCTCCCACCCACATAAAAGGCAACACTCTAGATCTCATCTTCCTCCCCTCCTCCCTTCTTAATAACCACCACCAACATGCTCGCATCAGATACAAGACTATCATAAACCTATTTAAGATAAAAGAGCACACATCAGCCAACAGCCTCCACACGCTCATACAACCGGAAACCAGCGCACGTCCTAGAAGAAGTCAAACACGCAACCGAGTCAGTACCCCAAATGAATACAAGCACACACGCAAGGACACAACAGACAGAGCTCTCTCCATGGCTGCTCCAACAATATGGAACAATCTACCGGACGATCTAAGGGCAACTCCAGACCTCAAAGACTTCAGAAAACAACTGAAAACCATGCTGTTCATAGAGCACTATGGTCACATCACATAACCTAAGACAGGGGTCTCAAACACGCGGCCCGCGAGACAACTTTGTGCGGCCCGCGACGGCGGAAAACCAAAAATCCCCCAAAACCCTGGCTTCTGCTGCTGCCGTTGCTGCCGTGGCAGCAGCAGAATCAATTGTCAAATTAAAAAAAAACACTGACGTCTGCTGCTCAAGCAGCTGTCCTGCGGCCCCTTTCCCTCTGCCCGGAGATCCGACTCTGCTCTCAGCGGCGTGCTTTTCAAGCCGCGAAGAGAGTATTCCCCTCTCGCGCGGCTTAAAAACCGCGCGAGAGGGGAATACTCTCGTCGCGGCTTGAAAAGCACGCCGCTGATAGAGCAGAGTCGGATCTCCGGGCAGAGGGAAAGGGGCCGCAGGACAGCTGCTTGAGCAGCAGAAGTCAGTTTTTTTTTTTAATTTGACAATTGATTCTGCTGCTGCCACGGCGGCAACGGCAGCAGCAGAAGCCAGGGTTTTGGGGGTTTTTTTGTTGGCCGGTAATGAGCTATGGAGGGGCTGACTGAACTGGAAGTGGGCTATTGGCAGAGGGGGGAGGGGGGGGTTATGACTGGTAATGGGCTGGGGGGGGTTATAACTGGTAATGGGCTATGGTGGGGGCTAGGACTGGAAATGGGCAGATGGGGGTTAGGACTGGAAGTGGGCTATTGGCAGGGGGGGTTATGACTGGTAATGGGCTGGGGGGGGTTATAACTAGTAATGGGCTATGGTGGGGGCTAGGACTGGAAATGGGCAGATGGGGGTTAGGACTGGAAGTGGGCTATTGGCAGGGGGGGGTTATGACTGGTAATGGGCTATAGTGGGGGCTAGGACTGGAAATGGGCAGATGGTGGTTAGGACTGGAAGTGGGCTATTGGCAGGGGGGGGGTTATGACTGATAATGGGCTATGGTGGGGGCTAGGACTGGAAATGGGCAGATGGGGGTTAGGACTGGAAGTGGGCTATTGGCAGGGGGGGGGGTTATGACTGGTAATGGGCTATGGTGGGGGCTAGGACTGAAAATGGGGTGATGGGGGTTAGGACTGGGGGTGGGCTGATTGGGGGTTAGGACTGGTAATGGCCTATGAGGGGAGGTAAGACTGAAAATGGGGTGATGGGGGATACGACTGCAAGTGGGCTATGGGGGGGACTAGGACTGGTAATGGGCTATGGGGGGGGGGTAAGACTGAAAATGGGGTGATGGGGGGGTAAGACTGGAAGTGCGCTATGGGGAGGTTAGGACTGGTTATGGGCTATGGGGGGTCTAGGACTGGTAATGGGCTGGGGGGGTTGCTAGGACTGGAAATGGGCTGAGTGGAAGGGGGGCTTGAACTGCAAATGGCTGATGGGGAGGGGGGCTTGGAATGGAAATGGGCTGTGAGGGGAGGGAGCTAGGATTGGAAATGGGCTGATGGGGGGCTAGGATTGGAAATGGGCTGATGGTGAGGCTAGGATAGGACTGGAAATGGACTGATGCAGGGACTAGAAAAGGAGCAGATGCTGGGTGGGGCTGGAACTAGAAGGGAGCTGATGTTGGGGGAGGATTAGAATGGGATGGAGCTGGGAAAGTGAAATGGAGAGGGGAAAAATATTTTGTCTGGAAGAGAAGACAAATCTACAATTGGCCAGGTATTGGGAGAGTAAGTGGGGATTGAGGATGGAGGGGTAAAATTTGAGTGGATGAAATAGGAATGAGGAAAGAGCAAAAGGAGAAAGATTAGTATGTTAAAGCAGATGTAGAGAGAGAGAATGGAAAAAAACTAGAAGAGAGAAGAAAGGACAAATGGACAGCAGACGATGGAGATAGCAGAAGACACGAAGAAACCAGAAGTGGCTGGAGCAATTGCAACTGAAAAAAAATGCACAAAAGGTAGAAAAATATCTCTTTATTTTGAATTTATTAACTGGAATATGTCAGCTCTGGGAAATGTGCATCATTAATGTCTGTGCTTTGGTACAAGAAATTATTTATAGTTTTATTTCTACAGTGCTGAGGTATTCTGTGTAATTCCTATTTGACATTGCTACTTGTTCTCTTTTCCCAGTAGGTCATGTATTGTTCTCTGAAATGTATTGATTTAATATTTGCAGTGTTGCCTTTTGATAGGTAGGGTCTGGTGCTTTGTGAGTCCTGGTAGTGCTGTTATGATACGGGGGGTTTGCTATGGGTTACAAATGGGCAGTGTTAGTAGTAGTTCCTAATGTGCCTGGCGGTTGGCACTGGATTATAGTAATATAGAAATTTTCTAGTCTTTCTTTATCCATGCACTCATTATGCAACATTATGCAAATATTTATGCAAATGAGGCCCCTTATGCAAATGAGGCCCGTGTCTTATGCGGCCCCCGGGTTACTTTACAAGTCCTCATTCGGCCCTCAAAGCAATTTGAGTTTGAGACCCCTGACCTAAGAGAATGGATAACAGCACTCCAATCCTCCTAAACAACTGTATGTATATAAAATGTGTTTTTAGCACCACTGTAAATAGCCCACCTTGTACATAGCTCAAACAAATCAAGCACCCAACACAGCCATCACACAACCAAGTTTCATCCTCACTGCATGTACAACACACACACTTTACCTGATTGCTTGCTGTGATACCACCTTGATTATTAAGATAAGGCGGTTTAGAAATACTGTTAAATAAATTAAATAAATAAAATAAATAAATAAATAAATAAATACCCCTCCAACTATAACAGAAGTACCATGGTCCGATCATTACCTTATCACACTCCACCTCCCAGCTCAAACAACACTAAACACAACATACTCCTCACCCCACATATCACGTTTTGCACACTTTGACAAAGCTAATTTCCTTGACAAAGTATTACCCACACTCAACACAAACCTCCCAGACATTGACTCCGCTGTAAACCACTGGAATCTAACAGTCCAGAAAGCAGCTACCCCCACACACACCATGTATAAACAAATAAAAAAGACAGAAAAATGGTTCACGCGAGAACTAGCAAATCTAAAAAAACAATTGAGGAAACAAGAAAAGAAATGGAGGAAAACTAAATCTGACGAAAACAAATCCCAATATATGTCCACCCTCAACAATTACAAAAATGCAATTAACAAGTCAAAAAAGGATTACCACTCCAAAGTAATAAACATGGCTATCAACCGCCCCAGAGAACTATTCGCAATCGTAAAAACTTTGACAAAAACTAAAAACCAAGAGCCAAAACAATCAGCTATAAGCATACAGAATTTAGCAACCCACTTTGCAGAAAAACTAAAGTGCAAATCCAACACTATACCAATGATACTACCTCCAAACACTGAATCTAATAACACATGGACCTCCTTTCACACGATAGATCAAAAACACCTTCTTAGGATCATAACACTTATCAACACCACAACTTCTCCACTCGATCCATGTCCTGTGTCATGGATCAAATGCACAAAGGAAGAACTCGCTGAAAACATCCAACACATGGTGAATCAATCCCTTGTTCAGGGCATAATGCCCAACGCCCTAAAACTCACTACGCTTCGACCAATAATAAAAAACAATAAAATTGACCCAAAAGACCCAAACTCTTACAGACCGATAGCCAGCATTCCATTCATAGCTAAAATAATAGAAAAAAACGTCCAATTACAATTACAAGACCATATCGATGAACACAAACCCCTAGACTCTCACCAGTTTGGCTTCCGCCCCTATCACGGTGTAGAAACCCTTCTAATTACACTGATAGACTTCCTCATCAAAGGCACAGAAGATAGCAGTCAAGGCTTCATACTCCTTTTCATAGACATCTCTGCCGCCTTTGACAACATCAACCACCTTACTTTGATCAATAGACTAGAAAATCTAGGAATAGGTGGGACAGTACTCAATTGGTTTAAGTCTTACATCACAAACAGACTAATACGTGTTCAAATAGACCAGGAAGTGTCAGAAACCTTCCCCCAAGGACAAGGAATACCCCAGGGATCCGCCCTTTCTGCCCTCCTTTTCAACCTGTACCTCCAACCCATTACAAAAATATTCAGAAAACACAAAATTAGTCATTTTATCTATGCTGATGACATCATGCTTGCTCTCCTCATATCCACCAAAAACCCTACCTACGACGCCCTATCTAAATGCATGGTGGAGACCACCTCCTGGATGGAATCTAACTACCTTAGCATCAACCTCAAAAAAACTGAAGCAATGTTCGTAACAAGATCACCCGTGACCGAGGACACCTATCCAACATCAATCTCAATCATAAATACAACTATACCCGTCAAAAAAGAGGTAAAATACCTAGGGGTAATAATAGACCATACACTCACCATGCTACCACATATAAAACAGACAGTAAAAACCATATTCTACAAACTCAAAACCATACAACACCTAAGGCCCCTTCTTGACACCCATGACTTTAGATCAGTTGTTAACACACTCATCACTCCACACTTTGACTATTGTAATAGTCTCTTAATTGGCCTACCACAAAAAAGTACATACCTGCTTCAAAGAGCCCAGAACATCTGTGCCAAAGTAGTCACTAAAGCCCACCTAGTAGACCATGTAACCCCAATAATGCTGGAACTGCATTGGCTCCCTATAAACAGCAGAATCAGATATAAAATCCTCCTAACCACATTCAAGCTCCTGAACAACATCGCCCCCTCATATCTATCCACACTATTACATGCCCCATCTGAATCAAGAACTCGCAGACTAAACGCAACACACTCACTTGAAATACCAAATTCATTCAAAAAAACTAAAAAATCCACCAGCACCAGAGCCTTCTCATTCACTGCCCCCATGCTCTGGAATAATCTCCCAATAAACCTTCGGATCATAAAAGACCTCACCCAATTTAGAAAAGAACTCAAGACATACCTTTTCTCCGAACACTTTGAAATCCCTTACCCCCAAGTCCAACCACACACCATCCCCAGACACTCAAACACAAAGCACTAAAATCACACTCAACTACCCACACACATACACTCACCACATACACCACACATACACTCACCACATACACCCACCACAGACACCCCAAAACACTCTCAAGAGAAAAAAAGGAAATAAATTCCTCCACACACATATGAAAGGTAGAAAACTCTGACTACCTGTAAAAAGGTAGAAAACTCTGATCAACACTACGATACAGAAACTTATTAATGTATATAATGTAAATAGTTCCGACAATTAATGCACAGTTATCTGTATAAAGTTATAAAGTTATAA
This sequence comes from Ichthyophis bannanicus, assembly GCA_033557465.1. Taxonomy (NCBI): domain Eukaryota; kingdom Metazoa; phylum Chordata; class Amphibia; order Gymnophiona; family Ichthyophiidae; genus Ichthyophis; species Ichthyophis bannanicus. Next base: position 343,604,776 of record CM066037.1, read on the forward strand.
ATCTCTGTTCCGTGTAATATAATAATTATTATCTGTATAAAGTTAAAAATCTCTGTTCCATGTAATGTATACATTAGTATACAAATTTGTTTACTTGTTCCATGTAAACCGCCCCTGATCTCTGGAAGGGGCGGTATAGAAGAAATAGATAAATAAATAAATAAATAAATAAAATAAATGTTTTATAATTCTGTTCCCCTGGGCTTGGCTCTGCTCTCACCCTGAACAGGTGTGCTTGATTAAGCTCGAGGCTTGTTACTACGTCAGAGTCTGGGCATGTCAATTCAGCTCCTGTCTTTCCCTGTTTGCCTTTTCTATGTAAACAGTGAGCCATGTGCTCTAGCTGCCTGTCAGTTTTAAAGGTGGAATCTTCCTTTCTCTCTATTTCCATGGGTTCGGTAGGGGTCTCTACATCACACTTCGCGGCTCTGAAAGCCGACACTCAGGGAGCTGATGCTGCAGGGAGGGCTCTGCCGGGCGTGGGGGCCCCCACGGGATGCTTGATTCTGCCGCTGCCATGGCGGCAGTGGCAGCAGCAGCCGGTTTGTTTCTTTTTTTGATCTACCTGGGCTGATGCAGAATGTTTTTTTGCACAGGGCCCCCTGAAACGCGGGGCCCTGTACAAAAAACATTCTTGCTCAATGGCCCTGGGCGCAAGGTAGTAGAGACCCCGAAATTTAACGCTTAACAACTCCCTCTTCCCCATGAAGTTTTGATAATTAAACTCAGCAATTATGAACATAAGAACATAAGATATGCCATACTGTGTCAGACCAAGGTCCATCAAGCCCAGTATCCTGTTTCCAACAGTGGCCAATCTAGGTCATACGTACCTAGCAGTTTCCCCAAAAGACACAGGTTCCGCAATGCTTGTACTGGGTCAAGCATTGATATCCTGTGTTCCTTCTTAATAATGGTTTATGGACCTTTCCTCCAGGAACTTGTCCAAACCTTTTTTAAACCCAGCTACACTAACAGCCTTTACTACATCCTCCGGTAACAAATTCCAGAGTTTGATTACACATTGAGTGAAAAAATATTTTCTTTTATTAGTCTTAAATAGTTTACCCTGTAGCTTCATTGCATGTCCCCTAGTCTTTCTATATTCTGATAACGTAAACAATCGATCTACGTTTACCCATTCCACTCCATTCATTAATTTATAGACTTCTATCATATCTCCCCTCAGCCGTCTCTTTTCCAGGTTAAAGAGCCCTAACCTTTTTAGCCTTTCTTCATAGGAGTATCCTTCCATCCCCTTTACCATTTTGGTGGCTCTTCTCTGAACCTTTTCTAATAACTCTATATCCTTTTTAAGATACGGCGACCAGAATTGCAAACAATATTCAAGATGCGGTCTCACCATGGAACGATATAGAGGCATTATAATATCTTTTGTTTTATTTTCCATTCCTTTCCTTATGATACCTAGCATTCTATTTGCTCTCTTTGCTGCCGCTGCACACTGGGCCGAGGGTTTTAACATGTTATCCACAATGACACCTAAATCTTTTTCCTGGGTGGTGGTTCCTAATGTGGAACCTTGCATTGTGTAACCATAGTTTGGGTTGTTCTTCCCTAGGTGCATAACTTTGCACTTGTTCACATTAAATTTCATCTGCCATTTTGATGCCCAGTCTTCTAATTTATCAAGATCCTCTTGCAATTTTCCACAATACTCTTGGGTTTTAAGGACAGGGTACCTCAGGCTGGAGGGCCAGGGGTTCAATTCCCACCTGGGGACAGCAATCTCAGGCCGGAGGGACTGGGGTTTCTAGTCCTATAGGCACTCCTCAGCTGAGATGCCAGACCAAGACAAACCACCCATCTGGGCAGCAGCAGAATGGGATCACATTTCTGTGACAACGGCAACAGCACCAAACTTAAACTGCGCGGAAGAAAGGCCAGGCAATCTACTTCTGTATCTTGCCATGAAAGCCCAATGGATAGTTACAACAAAACAAATTGTGCTGTAGTGCTGGAAGATGAGACCCCCAGGTTGGAAGGCACTCAACTAGCTACTGGGGAAGAGCTGAAGACTTTTCAGAGTAAAGCCAGCATTTATGATGTGGTTGGATCAAAGCCCTCGGGACATCTCACTGCTGATGTAGCTGCGCATGAAATGAGAGTCAGAAGCTGTAAAGATGTCTTACACATTGGAACATGGAACGTAAGAAGCATGAACCAAGGGAAGTTGGAGGTGGTCAAGAATGAAATGGAACGTGTACAACTTGATCTGTTGGGTGTCAGCGAACTGAAATGGACTGGCATCGGGCACTTTGCATCAGATGATCACATGGTCTACTATGCTGGAAATGAAAGACAAAGAAGAAATCGTGTTGCATTTATAATAAAGAAGAAACTTGCAAGAACTGTAATGAAATACAATGCAGTCAGCGAACGCTTAATCTCTATTCGTCTACGAGGAATGCCTATCAACACAACTATAATTCAAGTATATGCCCCAACAACAGCTGCAGAAGAGAATGAAATTGAAGAGTTCTATGAACAAGTACAAGCTGAAATTGACAGAACATGCAAACAGGATATCCTGATAGTCATGGGTGATTGGAATGCAAAGGTTGGCAACAAAGAAGAAGACAAAGTAGTTGGAAAATATGGACTTGGCAACAGAAATGAAGCTGGAGAAAGACTGATAGAATTCTGCAAGACCAACGATCTATTCATCTAGAACACCTTCTTCCAGCAACACAAGCGGCAACTGTACACATGGACTTCACCCAATGGATTGTATAAAAATCGAATTGACTACATCTGTGGAAGTCAACGATGGAAAAGCTCTATAACATCAACAAAGACAAAACCTGGAGCTGACTGTGGTACAGATCATCAACTACTAGTATGCAAACTCAAGTTAAAGCTGAAAAAGAGCAAACTGCTCATGAATGCAGCAAAATATGACATTGAGAATATACCACTGGAATTTAAAGACTGCCTGCAAAATTGATTTGCTGCTTTAGATACAAATAGAGTTCCAGAAGAGTTATGGAATGACATCAAGAAGGTTGTGTTGGAAGAAAGCGAGAAGTCTCTACAAAAGGTAAAAAAGAAAAAACGGCCAAAATGGATGACGGAAGAAACGCTGAAAATTGCCCAGAAACGCAGAGAAGCTAAAGCCAGAGGAGAAAGAAAGACAATCACAGAACTCACCAGAGATTTCCAATGTGCAGCAAGACAGGACAAGGAAAAGTACTACAATGACGCATGCAAGGAAATAGAAGCAGAAACTATTAGAGGAAGAACAAGATCAGCTTTCCTAAAGCTACGAGAGTTAAAGAAAAAGTTCCAGCCTCAAATTGGAATGTTACAAGATGCTCAAGGTTCTATGTTGAATGATGCTGAGAAGATCAAGAAAAGATGGAAGGAATATACAGAGTTTTTATATGATAAAGATCAAGTGGACCAACAGCCGTTTCAACCTGTACCTTATGATCTGGAACCATTGGTGATGAAAGAAGAAGTTGAAGCAGCATTGAAAGCCTTATCAAAGAACAAAGCACCAGGCATTGATTGCATTCCCATAGAAGTATTACAGCAATCTGATGCAGCTGTTACCGTACTTACAAGGCTCTGCCAAGAAATAGGGAAGACAGCATCATGGCCAACTGACTGGAAAAGATCTGTGTTTATACCAGTACTAAAGAAAGGTGATCCAACTGACTGTGGAAATTATCGCACAATCGCTCTGATCCCACATGCCAGCAAAATTCTACTGAAGATTATTCAAAAGAGACTACAATCATACCTGGATCAAGAACTACCTGAAGTGCAAGCAGGGTTCAGAAAAGGGCGAGGCACGAGAGACATCATTGCGGATGTGAGATGGATCCTTGAAAAGACTAAAGAATACCAAAAGGATATCTATTTGTGCTTTATCGACTATAGCAAAGCTTTTGACTGTGTAAACCATGAGAAACTCTGGGCCACATTAAGAAGCATGGGTATACCAGAACACCTGATCGTTCTCTTGCACAATCTGTACATTGATCAAGAAGCAACAGTTCGAACGGAACAAGGAGAAACAGAATGGTTTAAAATAAGCAAAGGTGTAAGACAAGGCTGCATACTTTCCCCCTACCTGTTTAATTTATATGCAGAACAAATAATCAGAGAAGCAGGATTGTATGAAGACAACAGGGGTGTGAAGATTGGTGGAAGACTCATCAACAACCTTCGCTATGCTGATGATACCACATTACTGGCGGAAAGTGAAGATGATCTGAAACATTTGCTTCTCACAATCAAAGAACATAGTCTCAAAATGGGCCTGCACCTTAATGTAAAGAAGACAAAGATCATGACAACTGGCATAATCAACAGGTTCATCGTCGAAGGAGAAGAAATTGAAATCGTGAATAACTTTAACCTACTTGGATCAACTATCAATAAAGAAGCAACAAGCAGTCAAGAAATCAGACGATGCATTGCTCTTGGCAGAATGGCTATGAAAGACCTAGATAAGATTCTCAAGAGCAGAGATGTCTCTCTCCATACAAAGATTCGACTTGTTCAAGCCATGGTATTTTCAATAACATCATATGGATGTGAAAGCTGGACAGTGAAAAAGATAGACAGGAAGAAAATTGATGCCTTTGAATTATGCTGCTGGCGGCGAATACTGTGTATACCATGGACTGCCCGAAGAACAAACCAGTCTGTACTAGAGGAGATCAAACCTAAGCTTTCTTTAGAAGCTCAGATGACAAGACTTCGACTTTCATACTTTGGACACATCATGGGGAGAGAGAGATCATTAGAGAAAGACATCATGCTTGGCAAGATAGAAGGTCAACGCAAAAGAGGAAGACCAGCAATGAGATGGATCGATACAATAACAGCGGCTGCGGGTACCAGTCTGTCAACAATGAGCCGCATGACTGAAGATCGAACACAATTTAGGATAGCTATCCAGAGGGTCGCCATGAGTCGACTCCGACTCGACGGCACTTAACAACAACAGGCACTTCTTGTGGCCTTGGGCAAGGCACTTAACCCTCCATTGCCTCAGGTACACATAGATTGTGAGCCCTTTGGGGACGAGGGAATGTATTCAGCACCTGCTTATATAGTGATTGTAAACCGCTCTGATGCCCTTCAGCTTGGGCGGTATAGCAAAAATTGCATAAACATAAACATAACAACTTTAAATAGTTTTGTGTCATCTGCAAATTTGATAACCTCACTCGTTATTCCACTTTCCAGGTCATTTATGAATATGTCAAAAAGCAGCAGACCCAGCACAGATCCCTGGGGTACACCACTATTCACCTTTCTCCATTGGGAAAATTGGCCATTTAGCCCAACCCTCTGCTTTCTATCTTTTAACCAGTTCTTGATCCACAGTAGTACACTGCCTCCTATCCCATGACTCTTTAGTTTTGCCAAAAGTCTCTGATGAGGGACCTTGTCAAAGGCTTTCTGAAAGTCCAGATACACTATATCAACCGACTCACCTTTGTCCACCTGTTTATTCACACTTTCAAAAAAACACAACAGATTAGTAAGACAAGATCTTTTTTGTCTAAAGCCATGTTGGCTGTCTCCCATTAGGCCATGACTGTCTACATGCTGAGTAATTTTATTCTTTACGATAGTTTCTACCATTTTTCCCGGTACTGATGTGAGGCTCACCGGTCTGTAGTTTCCCGGATCACCCCTGGAACCCTTTTTAAAAATTAGTGTTACTTTGGCGATCCTCCAATCTTCAGGTATTAGAGATGATTTTAATGATAGTTCACAGATTACTAATAGCAGGTCTGCAATCTCATATTTCAGTTCTTTCAGCACCCTTGGATGTATACCATCTGGCCCAGGTGATTTGTTACTCTTCAGTTTATCTAATAGTTGTAGTACATCTTCCCGATGTATCGATATTTCCTTCAATTCTTCCGCACCTTTAAATACCACTTCAGTCATGGGTAACATCCCTACATCTTCCTCAGTAAAGACTGAAGCAAAGAATTCATTCAGTCTCTCCGCTATCGCCTTGTCGCCTCTTAGTGCCCCTTTAACTCCTCTATCATCTAATGGACCAACTGACTCTCTCACGAATGTACTTGAAAAAAATTTTATTTGGGGTTTTTGCTTCCACAGCAAGCTTCTTCTCAATTTCTCCCTTTGCCTGCTTTATCAATGCCTTGCATTTGACTTGCCAGTGCTTGTCCTGTTTCCAGATTTCGTCGTTTGGCTTTTTTTTCCATTTCCTGAAAGATGCTTTTTTGGCAACAACAGCCTCTCTGACCTTACCTTTAAACCATGCTGGCAGTTTTTTGGACTTCCACTTTTCTTAAAGCGTGGAATACAGCTGGTCTGGGCTGCCAAGATAGTATTTTTCAACAACACCCAAGCTTGATGTAAGTCTTTAACCTTTGCAACTGCTCCTTTTAGTTTTTTCTTAACTATTTTCCTTATTTTATCATAGTCTCCCTTTCAAAAGTTAAAAGGTAGTACTGTGGATTTCTGTACTATCCCTCCTCCACTAATTAAATCAAAGGCGATCATGCTATGATCACTATTGCCAAGTGGCCCCAACACCCTTATCTCTTGCACTAGATCTGGTGTTCCACTAAGGACTAGGTCTAATATGGCTTCCCCTCTGGTCGGTTCATGAACCAGCTGCTCCAAGAAGCAGTCATTTATGTCATCTAGGAACTTTATCTCCCTAGCATGTCCTGCCGTGACACTGACCCAGTCGATACCGGGGTATTTGAAATCACCCATTATTATTACTGCGCTGTAACTTTTGTTAGCTTCCTTGATTTCTTTGAGCATTTCATCATCCATTTGTTCATTCTGGCCCGGTGGTCGATAGTACACCCCCACTGCCATCGCCTTCCCCTTTTTACATGGAATTTCAATCCATAGAGATTCTACAGCAAATTTTGTTTCCTGCAGAACTTTAATCCTTTCTGACTCAATGCCCTCTCTAACATAGAGCATAACCCCTCCACCAATTTGATCAGCTCTATCATTATGATATAGTTTGTACCCAGGTATCACAGTGTCCCAATGGTTGTCCTCCTGCCACCATGTCTCTGATATTCCAATCATATCTAACCTCTCATTTAGTGCTATATATTCTAACTCTCCCATCTTATTTTTTAGACTTCTAGCATTTGCATACAAGCATTTTAGAGACTGTATTTTATTCATATTAATTTGCTATTGGTAGACATGGGTAATTTGGGATCTTTAAGCTCTGTCTGCTCCATACTCGAGGGCATTTGGGCTACTTTACTCTTTTTTGGAACCTCTCTGCTTTTGGTAGTATCCTTTAAGGATACATTCTACCGAACCATCCGCTCTTGGGCGACTGTCGGCTTTCCCCTATCTCCTTTTTAAAGGTTAATGCCAGCAGCCTGGTTCCATCCCGGTTAAGGTGAAGCCCATCCCTTTGGAATAGCCCCTCCTTTCCCCAGAATGTTCCCCAGTTCCTAACAAATCCAGAACCCCTCATCTCTGCACCATTGTCTCATCCACGCATTGAGACTCCGGAGCTCTGCCTGCCTTTTGGATCCTGCACGTGGAACGGGAAGCATTTCGGAGAACGCTACCCTGGAAGTTCTGGATTTCAACTTCCTACCTAAAAGCCTAAATTTAGCCTTCAGAACCTCCCTACCACATTTTCCTATGTCATTGGTACCGACATGTACCAAGACAGCAGACTCCTCCCCCTCACCATCTAAGACCTTATCTAGGTGGCGCGTGAGGTCCGCTACCTTCGCACAGGGCAGGCATGTTACCAGGCGATCCTCACGTCCACCAGCCACCCAGCTATCTACATGCCTAATGATCGAATCACCAACTATAACGGCTGTCCTAACCCTTCCCTCATGGGCACATGGCCCTGGAGAAACTTCCTCGGTGCGAGAGGGTTTTACATCACCTGGAGGACAGGTCCTAGTTACAGGATCACTTCCTGCCACACCAGGGTGATGCTGTCCTGTCACGTGACCTCTCTCGTCCATGGCAACAGGGATGCATGCTGCCAGACTGGAGGTGGGACTTCAGGACTATATTCCTGTAGGTTTCGTCTATGTACCTCTCTTTCTTTCATATGTTTTTCAAGTCTGCTACTCTAGCCTCTAGAGAACGGACTCGTTCCCTGAGAGCCAAGAGCTCCTTGCACCTAGTGCACACGTAAGACCTCTCACCAACTGGGAGAAAATCATACATGTGACACTCAATGCAAAAGACGATAATCTGAACATCGCCCTTCTAACAGCAATTCTGTAGAAATGCATAATTGGACATTATACTTGTAAATATTAAACCTTGCTTTATGTGTTGATGGCTCTTTGAGTTTGTGTGGTTGTCAGAATGCATTTTGCTTTGCTGCTGCCCTCTGCTTCCAACCCCTCTCCCCCAGGAAGCTGCTGCCCTAGGTAAGTGCCTAATGTTTGGGCCAGTCCTGTGTCTAAGAAGTTCATCTAGCCGATGGTAAGGGAAAGAGAACCTTCCATTGCCTCTTGGAACACGAAAATACCTATTGGACCACACCACCCTGATCAAGTCTGTTCTTCGAAGCTAAGCAAGATTGAGCCTGTTTAGTATTTGGAATACCAGATGCTGTGTACTGCATGGAAGATTGACCTAGCAATCTACTTTTGATTGCACCTTACCAAGAAAACCCAGTGAAAAGGGACAACTATCCACAGGGCCATCAGGACTTGGCATTGATTTGACAGCACCAGCAACAGCAGAATACCTTTTAGGTTGGAGGGGCCAAACAAACCAATCTCTAGCCTCATCCTCAAGCTCTCTAGAGGCTGATGTGCTAGGCAAAATATTAAAGGGGCCATGTTGCCTGTGGACAACACAGAACAACATATTGAATGTAACTTGCCCTCCCTTTCTGCCCAAACACTGGCTAACTTTTTCCATGACAAAATCCACAAGATCACCCTCCAATTCCCCACAAAATCAGCTACTTCCCCTCCTCCCCCTCTTCACTCCCAACTTTCCTTCTGCTACCCTCTCTTCCTTTCCCATGATCGCTGAAGAGGAAACTGCACACCTTTTTTCTTCCCCCAAACTCACCACCTGCTCCTCTGATCCTATCCCCACCTGATTCCTAAGCCCCATCTCCTCCCTTCCATCTCTCATATTCTCAGCCTATCACTCTCCACTGCAACTGTCACTGCAGCCTTCAAGCATGCTGTAGTTACACCTCTCCTCAAGAAGCCCTCACTTGATCCCACCTGTCCTTCTAATTATCGACCCATCTCCCTCCTCCCCTTCGTTTCTAAACTACTTGAACGCGCGGTTCACCGCCACTGTCTTGACTTCCTCTCCTCTCATGCCCTCCTGGATCCTTTACAATCTGGCTTTTGTCTTTTATACTCTACTAAAACGGATCTTGCCAAAGTCTCCAATAGCTTCTTCCTGGCACAATCCAAGGGCCTTTACTCTGTCCTCATCCTTCTTGACCTCTCTGCTGCTTTTGACACTGTTGACGACAACTTTCTCCTCGATACCCTGTCCTCGCTTGGTTTTAAGGGCTCTGTTCAATCCTGATTCTCCTCCTATCTCTCCCATCATTCTTTCAGTGTTAGTTCTGGTGGCTCCTCTTCTGCTATCCTGCTCTCAGTTAGTGTACCCCAAGGATCTGTCTTGGGTCTGTTCCTTTTCTTTCTCTATACTCAGTCCCTTGGTGTGCTCATCTCTTCCCATGGCTTTCAGTGCCATCTTTATGCCGATGACTCCCAGATCTACCTCTCTACACCTGAAATCTCTCCGGCAATCCAGACCCGGATCTCTGCCTACCTCTCTGACATTGCTGCTTGGATGTCTCACCGCTGCTTGAAATTGAAGACTGAATTTCTTATTTTTCCCCTTAAAACCTCCTCTCCTCTTTCTCCTTTCTCAGTCTCTTTGGATAACTTCTCTACACCTTCCTGTTTCATCAGCTCACAACCTTGGGGTTGTCTTTGACTCCTCTCTCCTTCTCCACACACATCCATCTGATAGCTAAGTCCTGCTGTTTCTTTCTCTGTAACATCAACAAAATCTGCCCATTCCTTTCTGAACACACTACTAAGACACTTATCTACTCCTTAATCACCTCCCGTCTTGACTACTGTAACCTACTCCTTGCTGGTCTCCCTTTGATCATCTCTCTCCCCTTCAGTCTGTTCAACACTCTGCTGTGCGGCTAATCTTCCGCCAGCCTCATCATGCTCATATTACCCCTCTTCTCGAGTCACTTCATTGGCTCCCTTTCCATTTCCGTATCCAGTTCAAACTTCTCCTGCTGACATATAAATTCATTCACTCTGCAGCTGCTCACTACCTTTCTTCTCTTTATCTCTCACTACACCCTCCCCCTCCTCGGGAACTCTGCTCTTCTGGCATACTGCTTCTATCTGTGCCCTTCTCTTCTATTGCTAACTCCAGACTTCGCTCCTTTCACCTTGCTGCACCTTATGCCTGGAACAAACTACCTATGTCTGTATGCCAGGCATCTTCTCTGACCCTTTCCAAATCCAGGCTGAAAACTCACCTCTTCACTGCTGCTTTTGGATCTTGACTCACCTGATCTCCTTGTTTCTTTACCTCCCCCACCCCTTGTTTTATGCCTGTCTACACCTTCTGTGTTGTCCGTCTTGACTAGATTGTAAGCTCTGATGAGCATGGACTGTCTCTTACATGTCTATGCAGCACTGAGTACGACTTGTAGCGCCATACAAATGCTTAGTAGTAGTAGAAATATAAGCTAAATCCAATTAAGTGACTTGTCCAAAGTCATAAGGAGCAGCAGTGACATTCAAACCAGGTTTCCCTACTTAGCCCACTGCTTTAACCAGAAGACTACTCCTCCACTGCTTTGGCTGCGTGGAGCTCTCAGAGATTAGTCTGAGGATATTTAACCTGGATCAAGCTGGAGGAGTTCCTCTCCCCAGCTTTGGCCCACAGATCTCAGCTTGATGAGGTTATTCTGACTGGTTGGGCGCAGCTACCCCCCTCTCCCCGCCCAGTGCATTCAGCGGATCTACTTCTTGGAAGGCCACTTGCTATTGGTGGTGTAATTCCATGGGGCCCCTGCTGTGGGAAGTAAGTGAGAACCCTCCTTCCCTCCTTGCTTCTCCCACTCCTATTTTTTCTTTTAGGAGTTCTGAAGTTTGATGTGTCTGTGTGATAAAATTTATTGATAGAAAAAAAAGGAAAGGTGGCAGCCAGGGGAATGGGGAATCCCCCACAGCAGAAAATATGTGGCTTTTCCTGGCAGTGCCTTGAGGTGAGCGTTGCATGGAAGGGAGAGGAGGAGAAACTCACAATTCGGACCATGAGTGCCACTGCGCGTCTAGTGGCTAGATTGTTGTCATTTTTATGGCCATGCCTGGTCAAGTCAATCGGGAAAGCTTGAAAAAATTGAGGTTTTTGTCAGAGCCCATGGCCCTCACTGTTCCTCCAATCTTCCGCCAGGGAGAATGGTGGCCATTTTATTTGTCGGCTGTGTGTTCCCACATGGATTGGTTGATGAGGAGTTGTCTGGCAGCTGCTTTAGGCATCAGCTTGCTGGTAGAAGGTAGGGGTTAAACCAAAATGATCTATGTCAGAGAAGAATGAAGAAACAAAAAATAGGAATGAGATCCTAGAAAAAGACTTAGGAGAAAGCCAAAAAAAGGAAGTGGTAAAGAGAGGACCACCTAGCTGGGAAAATAAAATAATCGGACAAGAAAAGTATTAAAAACATTGGTTTTTAGAGAATAAAATGTCAGCTTTTCACCTATAATTGGTACAGAGGCCTTGAATTCAGTCAATCTTTCCTCACCTGCATTGTGGTGCGGAGCCTTGAATTGAGTCCTGAAAGGTCCAACGGATCGGAGCATGGGAAACAAGAACAAGCCGAACTGCTAAAGATTCCTACACAGAACCCCATCCAAATGGTGTTGTGCCTTTTCTGCTCTTTCACCCCCCACCTCACTTGTTAAACTTCTTTCTTACCATGGGCTGCTTCACGTTGTGGCTGTGACAATCATCAATGAAGCCCAGAATCGCTGCAGTGCACTAACAGACAGCTGCCCTGTGTCCACAATGTTTCCTATACATTACTAGCACTGGTGGGCCAGAAGAGGAGCAGGAGGACCCTATGGGACCCCTGAGCGGAGTCAGTAAGTTAGGCCTGCTCCTCCCCCTTCCCTCTTGCTGTCCTTATCTGATTTTCACCTTTTTTTGCATATTTTTTCAAATATTTTTTGTCCTTTTTTTCCCATTGATTTCAATGGGAGTTCCATATCATCCTGCTAGACCAGTCCAGACAAGTGGGTTGTGTTCCCCTACCAGCAGACACAGAGAAAGAGAAAACATTCCAAAGGCTTCTTATGATATCATTGCACAGTTACCAGTCTGTGCCCTAGGTGCATAAAGCCTAGGAGGCTCCATTAAAGACATCCGTAAAACCAGTGCTCTTTTTGGATGCCATAAGGAGGAGAGGAACTGGTTCAGTTCCGCATCCGTATCTGTATCTGTGGCAGGCTATGGCCTATAATAGTCTGCAAATGTGAAAGGCCTGTAAGTAAGGCCCTGATTCCATCCCCCATCTCAGTAAAGAACCAAAGTCTGTAAAAGTTTGAGAAAAATGTTTAAACTGCTTAATAAGAAGTTTTCATGAATGCATAAATCTTTCATTATTCTCTTGTGCTGTGAAAATAGAAATGTTTCAATACTTGCATTCCTAGAGCCAGGGACGACCTTGCAGTAGAGAAGTATCCAAACCTAGAAACTGCACCATTGTTAGAACAGTCCTAGAGGAGGGAGCTGGGTGCTAGGCCCAGGAGGGATCTCTGATTGGACAGGTGCAGGGGGCGTTGGAACCAATAGAAAGTTTGCATGTATCAAACTGGGAAGAAATGTATAAATGAATATGTCTCTGTAAGAACTTTCCTCAGTCGTTTTTGTAGCTTTGACTAACTGGACCTTGTGCACAATAAATTGGTTTGGACCCTGTAAATTGACTCCTGGATTTATTCATTGTCTGCACTTCGCTGCTTCATATTCTTGGTGCGTTGGCCGGGAATGTGCGGATAGTGAATGGTAGTCAAGCGGATAGTCCACGCAATTCGCCTCCAGGTTTGGCCCGGTTGGAACCGTGTCTGTTCCACCGCAGGGAAAACCTCAGGCGCCACCGATCCCTTGGTATCGGAGAGGGTTCCGCCTTGCCTCAGCGGGCCACTGGGTCTGGCTGGCCAACACCTCCGAACCCGAGGGGAGTCCAGGATCCAACCCAAGAATTGGTTTGGTATCGGGAACCGGATCCGGTGAGTAGACATTTTCTTATTTAAAAGTCAGTGAAGCCTGGGGAACAGAGTCTTGCATGTGTGCGCGAGACTGATTTGGTATAGACTAACTGGGAAAATCTCGCATGAGTGCACGAGACGTCTTGCATGGGTGCGCAAGACAAGAGAGCTTGATCACCTCTCAAGGGCGGTCCTAGTACGCTCCGCATAAGGGTTAGCGGACGCCAAAGCCACCGACCCTTTGGTTGGGAATAGTCAGTTAGTCAGAAAACCTTGGGCAATTTGAAAAATGATTTCTTGTGCTGGTATGATTCTTTGTGTGAGTGAGAGGTCTTGAGACATAGACCGAGCGAGAGCGGACTCCTGAGTAGCGCAGTTCCTGGCCGGGTGACCGCGCCCAGGTCACGAAAAGGAGGAAGCGTGTGGTGTTTGTTCCCCTCAGTGTTTTGTGGGCTGTACGGACCCCTTACCTACAGCCATACTACTTACCCTTACTATTTGTCGTCTTGTACGTCATTATGTGTATGCCATTACGATTATGGGAGGGACGGAGTCCACGCAAACTCCGCTGGAATGTATGATCACGAATTTCCGTAAAGGATTTTCAGGAGACTACGGCATAAAATTGTCTCCGTCTAGATTAAGAGTATTATGTTATAGGGAGTGGCCTGTGTTAGCTACTTCATGGCCCCGTGGGGGCACCTTTGATGTAGAAATTGTTTCTCGTATTCATCAGCTTGTACAAAAAGCGCACCCTGATCAGTTCCCCTACGTAGATTCCTGGTTAACTGCTTGTGAGAGTCAGCCCCCATGGATAAAGCGCTGCTATGAGGACCAGTGTAGAATATTGGTAGAAACCACTAGGGGGACCCGAAAGGTGGGGGGGAAAAAGCCACCTGTGTATTCTGCCCCAGAGTCCCCAGAAATCCTGGCCCATTTACCCCAGCACCCACATAGGTTAGTTCCCCCAGCTCCGCTACCTGAGGCGGAACCTGATGAGGTACCTCAGCAATTACTGCTGCAGCAGCAGAAGAAGCCCATTTCCCCGAGTGATAGCCCCGAGTCTGGCCCAAGTATGTCGGGGGAACCAGGGTCCTCCGATGAGATAGAAAGCGGAGGCTCTCCTGCCAGTTCAGGGTCACCAACCAAGGAAGCTTATACCCGGGAGCGGTATGATTTAAGAAGTATAACCCCGAAGAAGAAGGAGAAAGCAGGGCGCCTAATGCCGTTGTGTCAAGTGCCTGGTGTACCTATCCTAAATGAACAGGGCCAGATGGCACCAGGACCAGCCAGTCTAGTCTATGTACCTTTTTCCACTACTGATTTATTAAACTGGAAAACGCATTATGCATCCTATACAGCAAAACCCCAGGAGTTGACAGAATTAATGTCTAGTATAATACAAACTCATCAGCCTACCTGGACCGATTGTCGCTAGCTCCTGTCCACTCTCTTTACTACTGAGGAGCGAGCGTGGATTGTGCAAGCAGCCGTCCATCGGTTAGAAGAAAATCCCGTAGAAGGGGGGGGGGGGGGGATCTGAATCTCCCACAAGCAGCCGCCGCAGCTTTCCCGAATGAAGATCCTAGATGGGATCTGAATGATGACAGGGGGGCAGCGGCCCTAACGCGATTTTGCCAGGCGTGCTGCAAGGCCTGAAGAAGGGGGGCCAGAGGGCCATGAATATCGGGAAGGTAGCTGAAGTTATCCAGAATCCAGATGAGAGCCCAGTGGCTTTTTATGAGCGGTTGTCAGAAGCTTATAGACTATATACCCCATACGACCCCGCCGCTCAGGAGAATTTGTGCATGGTAAATGCAGCCTTTGTCAGTCAGTCCCAGAGAGACATAAAACGAAAATTGCAGAAACTGGATGGATTTGCGGGTATGAATACAGCACAGTTAATGGAAGTCGCTCAGAAAGTATTTGTGAATCGTAAAAATGAACGTGACAGAGAAAGTGAACGAAAGATGAAGAAGAAATCAGATCTTCTTGCTGCCGCTTTAAGTGAACGACGTGGAGGAGGTTTTTCTAACCAAAGGACCAGAGAACGTGGAAGAGGCCGTGGAAGTAGCAGGCCTCCTTTGGGTGCGAATCAGTGCACCCATTGCAGAGAAGAAGGACATTGGAGAAATGAATGCCCGCATCTTGACTCCACCCCCAGGAGGGGAGGAGGGAGCCCCTGGAGAACAGGAGGCCGATTTCAAAATCGTGGAGGAATGAACCGAGCACGGTTCCAGCGCGAGAGAGAAGAAGCCATTGAGGGAGTGGCAGTAGCAACGGGCTACGACATGGATGAAATGGATGAAGACTAGGCCAGACCGAGCTCCAAGTTCACCCTGGGTCCCCAGGAGCCTATGGTCAGTTTAAAAGTAGGGGACCAATATATGGACTTTATGGTAGACACAGGAGCAGAACATTCTGTGGTGGCAAAGCCAGTGGCTCCTCTCTCCTCTCGATCTGTCACTATTGTTGGGGCCACCGGGAACAGGGCCACCAAGCCATTCCTGCAGAACCGTATGTGTGAACTAGGGGGACAGAAGATAACGCACCAGTTCTTGTATATGCCTGAGTGCCCTATTCCACTTCTGGGCCGAGATATGCTTGCAAAGCATCAGGCACAAATATCCTTTGCTGAAGGGGGAGAAATGAAAATGACTGTGAACCCAAAGCCTGCTGGATTAATGGTGCTGACTGTTCCTCGAGAAGAAGAGTGGCAGTTCTATAATACACCTCCAATTAAGTCAAACAGTTCCTGTATACCCACCAGCCTCATAGCCCTGCCTGAAGTATGGGCAGAAGATAATCCACCTGGCCTAGCGAAGAACATAGCCCCTGTCATTGTCACCCTCAAGCCAGGAGCGGAACCAGTGCATGTGAAGCAGTATCCTCTTCCCCGACCAGCCATTGAAGGAATCCACTGCCATCTGATGAAACTGCTGAAGTATGGACTTCTCAAGGAGTGCCAGTCACCTTGGAACACCCCTCTTCTCCCAGTCAAGAAACCTGGGACAGGGGATTACCGCCCAGTACAAGATCTGAGGCGGGTAAATGATGCAGTTGAAACTATACACCAAGTAGTACCAAATCTTTATACTCTCTTGGGACTGATCCCCGCTGAAGCTACTCATTTCACCGTCCTGGATCTAAAAGATGCCTTTTTCTGTGTACGCCTGGACCCCACTAGTCAACTTTTATTCGCTTTTGAATGGCAAGACCCCACAACAAGAAGGCGGGGCCAACTCACCTGGACCCGATTACCTCAAGGATTCAAGAATTCACCTACTCTCTTCAGTGCTGCCCTGAATCAAGATCTTTCAAGTTACTCAGTGAACCCAGGACAAAGGGTTCTCCTTCAGTATGTGGATGACCTGCTCATAGCCACCAACTCAGAAAGTGAATGTCTACAAGCCACCAGTGAACTTCTGTACCTTTTGAATGAGGCTGGATACAAAGTCTCATGAGCTAAGGCGCAACTATGTCAAACCGAAGTTAAATACTTAGGGTTCCAGTTGTCCAGCGGAATTCAACGCTTGGGACCTGAACGCAAAGAAGCTGTATGCAGTATTCCCACTCCAACCACTAGGAGGTAAGTGAGAGCCTTCCTTGGGGCCGCAGGATACTGCCGCATATGGATCCCCAATTTCGCACTGCTAGGAAAACCATTGTACCAAATTACCAAAGGAATGGAAAAATCTTCACTGGCATGGGGACCGGAACAGGATGCAGCATTCCGATCTCTGAAAAGTGCTCTGATGTCATCACCAGCTCTGGGTCTCCCAGATGTCCAGAATCCTTTCCATCTCTATGTCCATGAGTCACAAGGAAATGCTCTAGGGGTGCTGACCCAATCTCTTGGATCTTGGCAGCGGCCAGTAGCCTATCTGTCAAAACAGCTGAATGTGGTAGCAAGAGGTTGGCCCCCTTGTTTGAGAGCCATTGCAGCAACAGCCCTTTTAGTGAACGAAGCAGATAAGCTCACACTAGGACAAAATCTTCAAGTGACTGTGCCCCATTCTGTCCTCACCCTTATGGAACACAAAGGAAGTTTCTGGCTAACGAATTCACGAATGTTGAAATATCAGAGCATGTTGTGTGAAAATCCCCAGATACAGTTAAAAGCTAGTCAAGCTCTGAATCCTGCTACATTGTTTCCAATTGGTCCTGGGCCCCCTGATCATGACTGTATAGAAACTAGGGACACTGTATTTTCAAGTCGCCCAGATTTAACTGATGTTCCTTTGGAGGATCCTGAACAGACTTTCTTTGTGGATGGAAGCAGTCTCGTCAACAATGGACATCGTTGTGCTGGATATACAGTGGTGACCCTTGATTTGGTAGTTGAGTCCTCAGCTTTGGCCCCAGGGACTTCAGCACCGAAGGCTCAGTTGATAGCTCTCACTAGAGCACTGATATTAGGAGAAGGACTCCGCTTAAATGTGTACACAGATTCCAAGTATGCTTTTACCACTTTACACGCACATGGAGCCTTGTATAAAGAGCGAGGGTTGATCACCTCAGGAGGCAAGTCCATTAGGTATGGGCCCGAGATATTGATACTATTAGATGCTGTATGGGCCCCTAAGCAAGTTGCAGTCATGCATTGTCGAGGTCACCAGACAGGAGTAGGAGAAGTTACCCGAGGTAATAGGTTTGCTGATGCCACCGCCCGAAAAGCAGCCACAACTGGACGAGTTGTGACCCAAGATATTCCAGTGCAAGCAGCCATGTTCCCTGTGCCCCTTAGCTCATGGGCTCCCCGATACACTACAAAGGAGTTGGATTATTTCTGTGGAAAGGAGGGAGGAGTCCTAACAGAAAAAGGTTGGATAGTGCTGCCACCTCCAGAGGGCAGCACACCTTCAGGTCCTACAGTTATTCCTGAAGCATTAGGGCCAGCTTTTGTTCATGCTTTCCATCAGGCCATGCACTATGGGAAGACAGCCATGGAGAGAGCCCTAAAACCCCATTTTTGCATTTCACTACTAGGACCCCTGTCCACTTCAGTGGCACAGCAGTGTTTGACATGTGCCAAGAACAATCCTAGGCAAGGTCCCGTTCCACCCCCAAGAGTTCAGTCAGTAGGGGTGGCCCCCATGAGTGATATTCAAGTAGATTTTACTGAAATGCCACGAGCAAACGGATATCACTACCTGTTGTTTCTAGTTTGCACATTTTCTGGGTGGGTAGAAGCCCGTCCCACCCGAACAGAGAAAGCTCGAGAAGTCACAAAGATACTGCTCCATGAGATTATTCCTCGATTTGGAATACCATTAACTATAGGGTCAGACAATGGACCCTCATTTGTGTCCCAAGTAACTCAAGAGTTAGCTCAAGCTCTACAGATACAATGGAAGCTGCACACCGCCTATAGACCCCAGAGTTCAGGGAAGGTAGAACGCATGAATAGAACCCTGAAATGTCAGTTGTCTAAGCTTTGTCAAGAAACACACTTAAAGTGGCTCCAGGTTCTCCCTATAGCCCTTCTTAGGATACGCTCTGCCCCGACCAAGTCTTTGGGAGTATCCCCTTTTGAGATTTTGTATGGGCGACCTCCGCCCATTGTACAGGGAATTAAAGGAGATATGAAACAAATAGGATCTGAAATAACTAGACAAGAACTATTGGCTTTAGTTTCTGTTTTGCAGAGTCTCCATGCCTGGGTGCAAGATCGCTTGCCCATCAATCTGACCGAACCTCTGCATCCCTTCAGGCCAGGAGTGTCAGTGTGGATCAAGACCCCGCTGGCGCCGCATTGGAAGGGACCTTATGTTGTCATCTTGTCAACTCCAACTGCAGTGAAAGTCGCAGAACTTGAACCCTGGATCCACCACAGTCGAGTGAAACCAGCAACTGCTCATAACCTGGTCAATGGACTTCAGTAAATGATCCGGAGACTCCATTGCGACTCACATTGCAGAGACAACCAACACTGTAAGAATCTTCAGAATCTACAATCCCACCCCTGACACGCAAGAGTGGCAGCCGAAGCAGAAAAGAAGAAACTCTACAAGCTCAACGTACCCGATATTCCAGTTGACCTCCAAAGACTGTAATCATAATGTTCTTCCACTATTATCTTGTGGGAGTGGTGGTCCTGGAATTTCTGGAAAAGACTTTTGCCTTACCCCCTTGTGCAGCCTGCATAACTACCACCCGAACTGGACAGACGGTCACTCAGACTTTACTCTACCATTCCTACTATACTTGCACTGGTATAGTCAGCCGGTGCATCTATAATGGCACAGAATTAAATATCTGTATGAAGGGGAAAAGTAAGACTTGTTACAACCCCCGGCAGAACCCCTCCTATTATGTACTTGAGATGCGCTGGAATGATGAGGATGGAGCCCTCATAAATGCCACGGGCCCACTCACAGACTCCGCAAAATATGTTGTCTTGGACTTTGATGCCTGCAATGTGATAAATAGAAATGCCTACCACAAGTGTGGGTCATGGGAACAAGATTACTATCATGATGATAAATATATGTGTCCAGAAGGAGCCTACGGATGGGGACGGTGTACTAGAAATAATTCCCCAACCACCGTCTACAGTACAGCATCTAAAGATGCCTACTTCTGTCCAAAATGGGAATGCGTATATTTTGCTACTTGGACTAATGCACCTATGGGGCGGGATGGAGATAATCGTAGAGGCACCCTGACAAGGGTCTGATTACCTGAGTCCAAGAAATGCAAGAAGGGTGCCTGCAATCCCCTACAACTCCTCATATTTGACCCTAGCCAGTGGAAGCAAGGATACAGATTTGGATTGTGTATAGCAGGAGGAGGCATAGATCCTGGAACCATCATACATATATGGTTGAATACTAAGGCTCATATATCTGCACCCTATCAAATACATCACTCTTTTTATGAGGCCATGAAAGCAGAGTTTGAGATTCCTCATACCTCCCAAAATTTGTTCCTTGAACTTGCCGGAGCAGTAGCATCTAGTCTCCACATTTTGGACTGCCTCTTCTGTGGAGGAACTAAGATGGGAGACCAATGGCCCTGGGAGGCGCAAGAAGTGAACTATTCTATTCCTTACAACCAGACTGACTTACATAACACTACTAGTGAGTGGGTGCTGGCTCACCCCATTGTTGGTAATTTGTGTTTTGCTCGCTCAGGACCACAGTTTAACATGGAGGTTGGACAGCTGGTCTGTCTCAATCAAACGTTCTACAACAGTACCACTAAGAAGACATCTTGGTGGTCAGGAGTCAACGCTTCAGAGCCCTCCAACCCTCTAGTTCATTTCCCTAATCTTGCCAGCATCTGGACTGATCTAGCAGCTTATAATTCCTGGCAAGCACCACCTGGACTGTACTGGATTTGTGGAACCAGAGCATATGCTAGGCTTCCTCACCATTGGGGAGGAGCATGTGCATTAGGAACCATACGACCTTCCTTTTTCCTTTTGCCTACATCCCATGGAGAACAATTGGGCTATCCTGTGTACAGAAGTTGACAGAAACGAGAGGTCTTGAAAATAGGCCAATGGGACAAATGGGGGGAGGAGGAGTGGTCACCTGAGAGAATTATCTCATAGGCCAATGGGACAAATGGGTGGAGGAGTGGTCACCTGAGAGAATTATCTCATATTATGGACCTGCTACATGGGAGCAAGATGGTACATGGGGATATCGTACTCCTGTGTATATGATAAATCGTATTATACGTCTACAAGCTGTTGTTGAAATGATAACCAATGAAACCAGTAAAGCACTAACTCTTTTAGTTAAGCAAAGTACACAGATGCGTAGAGCTATTTATCAGAATCGTTTAGCTCTAGATTATTTGTTAGCAGCTGAAGGTGGAGTATGTGGAAAATTGAATTTAAGCAATTGTTGTTTGCAGATTGATAATAATGGGCATGTTGTTGAAGATATAGCTATCCAGATGAGAAAGCAAACATTTGTGCCTCTTCAGACCTGGCATGGCCTAAAGCTTGATGAGTGGTTTGGTTCAGCATTTTCATGGTTAGGAGGTATGAAGACCCTTGTTCTTATTATATTACTCATATTGGCTGTTTGCTTGTTTCTCCCATGTCTCCTACCCCTTTGCTTACGCATGATAACCTCAGTTATTGATAGCACTGTAGAACGGAAGGCAGCTATGAGAATATTAGCTATGTGGCAATATTCCCCAATCCCCCAGGATGAGGCTTTTACGCAAGTTTAATATGTGATTTAATTCTCACCCTTTCTCACTAGCTGGTGAGAATAATCAAAGGGGGGAATGTGGCAGGCTATGGCCTATAATAGTCTGCAAATGTGAAAGGCCTGTAAGTAAGGCCCTGATTCCATCCCCCATCTCAGTAAAGAACCAAAGTCTGTAAAAGTTTGAGAAAACTGTTTAAACTGCTTAATAAGAAGTTTTCATGAATGCATAAGTCTTTCATTATTCTCTTGTGCTGTGAAAATAGAAATGTTTCAATACTTGCATTCCTAGAGCCAGGGACAACCTTGCAGTAGAGAAGTATCCAAACCTAGATACTGCACCATTGTTAGAACAGTCCTAGAGGAGGGAGCTGGGTGCTAGGCCCAGGAGGGATCTCTGATTGGACAGGTGCAGGGGGTGTTGGAACCAATAAAATGTTTGCATGTATCAAACTGGGAAGAAATGTATAAATGAATATGTCTCTGTAAGAACTTTGCTCAGTCGTTTTTGTAGCTTTGACTAACTGGGCCTTGTGCACAATAAATTGGCTTGGACCCTGTAAATTGACTCCTGGATTTATTCATTGTCTGCACTTCGCTGCTTCATATCCTATTAAAGACCAGTTGAGCAGCCAGAAGTTTAGAAAAAGGAGTTTGGAAAGGATTCTTCATACTCACACAGCCTTCATTGCCCCCTTCCGCTTCCTTCCCCCTGCTCTCCCCCAAAAATTGAATAAGGCCCTTCAGAGGTATGTGACTGCAGCTCTGGCAACAGGGGAGTAGTGCTGAGCCTGGGGGTGAGTACCAAAACTAAGGGCCCTGTTTACTAAGCATTTTTCCCATAGACACAAAATGGGAGAAGACCTTTAGTAAACAGGGCCCTAAGTCTTTGTCTGTCTGACTTGTTTGTGGGTGGGCTCCCGATCTCATCTGCTGGTGGTGTGTAAGCCGGGTTGGGCTTCTTGGGGCTTCCGTTGGTTTGGTACCAGTGTTTTCCTTCCTTTTCCAACTGTATGCATAGTTGATTGCACTTCCTGTGCTTTGCCACACTTCTTATGTGCCTCCCCCACTGCACACCTGTAGCACCTGGTTGTCATGTCCACATGTCTCTAGTCTATGATTTCTCTGTCACGTGGATGTAATGCATGACATCACTGCTGGGTGGCCCTGGTGCATGTGGCTACTGCCCACACGGCTTTAGCATGCACTCTCTGCGCAGCACACCGTGCCTTTTTAGCACGCATTGAGCCTGTGTTGCTCAGCTATCTGTAGCTGTGCAGATTAATGTGTCGGCTTCTAAGAAGCGCTGCCTGGTCTGCAGAGAGCCTCGGCGCTGGATTCTGATATCAGAACTTTTACATGGAAACTTAGAGGGCTTATCTCTCCTATTGCAGTGAGGAGACTCTGGCCTTATCGTCTTCCCTGCAGGAGGTATCGGACAATGCTATCAAAAAAGATGACTAATAGGCTTTCGGCTCCAGTGCTTGCTCCTCTGGCCGCACCCCTTCTCGTAAGGGTCTGGTGACTTCTTTTTTATCTTAAGGATGGGGACCCTATGTCTGGCAGGGAGCTCCCATTTCTCAAGTAGTTCTCACTAGAATTCTTCTCCTTTCTGCAGCAAGCTTGATCTTTCTGGCATTGCAACCAAGATCCTAATGCCTCTGGTTTCTCTTGATCTCTTTCTGCTCGTTTAGAAGAGGGACAGGTCAGTCAGAGTCTGGTTTGGGCACCGCCTTCTAAGCGATCTTGGTGAAGATTGCATTCTCGGGATTCAGATCAACTGTCCTTTGGCCAAGACCTGGAGTCCAGTTCCTATGTCTCGGATGATGATTCCAGCCTGGAGGATGAGATGTTTTCTCCTTCCAAGGATCACGATGAATCTGGTATATTCTGCCTGTTCAGGAAGAATGAACTGGCGGCTGAAAAAAAATATACCTTTGTGTTCTAAAGACAACAAGATATTTACATGGAAAATGCAGGTGAAACGATGCTCCAAGCTGCAGAACTCCAGGTTTCAAAAGCAAAAATTGCCTGCGCTGCTTTTGCGTTTCCCTAGCCGCATCTGTAAATATTAGTACTCTGGCCCCATGGAACAGCAATAACCGCTTCTTATAATATAATTTTAATAACCAGTCCCTATCTGAGGAAAGTGCACAAGAAACCAAAAGAGTGGCAGTAGAAACCTGAACTGGATCAGAAATAGAAACTTCTTTTTTTTTTTTTTATTTAATTTAAATCCTTTTATTAAGGAAAAACAAGGAAATACAGGAAATCAACTCTACATAAAGAAAATTGTCAACAATAATAACATAACAAACCTAGCCCACAAAATGGAGTGTGATACAAAATAGCAATTAGCAGATCACTGTGAAGAAAGGAGCCAAAATTATAAAACAATCCCCTTTAAACTAAGCAGGTGCCCTGAAATAAAGTAAAAACAATATAAAAAAATAACAAAGCCCTCAGCCCAATCCTTGTAGGAAAACTTCCAACTGGGAAGAATCAAAAAAGATACAGGACTTACCCTTATTTACAATCACACATTTACAGGGAAATGTTAATGAGAAGGAGGCCCCAAGTGCCACGACACGAGGGCGGAGCGCTAAAAAGGCTTTCCTCTTCATTTGAGTACTACGGCTTACATCAGGAAAAACCTGTATCGCCTGTGCGAAGAACTTTTCATGCCTATACTTAAAATAAGAACGAAAGATCAGATCCTTATCTTTCTCCAACGAGAAAGATACCAACAAGGTAGCACGAGTGGGTATCTCCTCTGTCGAAGTCTCCAAGAAAGCAGAAAGATCTAAACTCTGAACGGATAATTGATCTATTTCCCCCGCAACAGCACTACCAGTCTCCTGATCTACAACCATATTCTCTCTAGTACCGTTAGGTAAATAATATAATTTAGATATAGCTATAGAATCAGGATTTGAAATTTTCAAAACATCTTTCAAATATTTAGAAAGTAAAATTTGTGGAGATAGGTAGTGTGTGCGGGGGAAATTCAGCATACGAAGATTCTTCATTCGCAAAGCATTTTCAAGAAGTTCGTCATGACGATGTAGCAACAAAGAGTCTTGGACAGAAGACGTTAAAACTCCTTGCATAGTGGAGATTTGAGTTTCCATCTTAGATTTATTAGACTCAAGAGTTACCAATCTGTCATGGTGTTCAGCCAATGTCTCCACAGTCTCTTTGGTAAATTGGGAGATTTTCGCCAATGAGGATTTCAATGATATCTCAGTTCGGGAAACAATCTGCCATATATCCTGAAGCGACACATCCTTCGGAGGGTTTACATTATCAGAAATTAAGGAAAATTCAATAGGAAGAGGTAGGGACTTATTTGAGGAATTCAATCTCAGGAAAGAATCAGAGAGTTTCATCAAACCAGGAGAGGCTACCTCCTCTAAACTAGAGGTAGGACCCTGAGGCTCCATACTGGGTGGGGATATAACCCTACGCGGATCAGGAGACAAACTAAGCAAACCAGGACTAGCTGTACTAGAGGAATCCGTCGATGAATTAACAACAAGGGGAGGAGCCATGGACTTAAAATGACTGTCCATAGGCCCTACCACTTTCGTCGACTTACCAGTCGATGTAACAGGTAGAAGAGATTTCTTTTTACGTTTCCCCATTAGCAGCGATGTAATAGCCTGGTATTAGATGCTCCTCTAGGCTCCGAAGGGGCTCCAAAGGGGCGGGTCTGCCCCTTTGGACACGCCCCTTCGGAGCACGCTCCCTCGGGCACGCGCCCGCGGTGTGCGTCCCACGGTGTGGGCAGGATTTTATAGCCCAACGGATCACGTAATTTTCAAAAAAGGATAGAAAAAAGTCAGGCTTATCTTTGTTATAGAATCCCTATAACAAAGATAAGCCTTACTTTTTTCTATCCTTTTTTGAAAATTACGTTTGGTTATAAGAAAGCAAACCATAGTAAATATAAGAGGGGTCATTGATGCAAATTGGAGCATTTGGTTGTAACGTTATTACCGTAGCTCCTTATAAGTCTGAGACCCGATTTTCATTTTTTTATTGAAAAGCAAAGAAAACATAAAAACTATATATACAAAGTTAGATAGGAAGTTTAAGACTAGTTTCAAAAAATTCTCGTATTGGTGGAGTAATTGGGATATTTGTGGTTCATCTTAAAACATGCAGATAGAAAATTAAGTGACTAGCTTTAGATTACAAAGTCCCACACTGGGATTTGAACACTGCCCACCCAAGCCACTACTCTAACAATTATGCTATTAGATATCTTGATTCTACAATGTTCTCCTGGGGACATCTATATAGACTTTTGATATACATGCATCTCAGGCACGTACACGTTTCTGGAATTGTGCCTGAACTTGCACGTGCTTGCCTTTCTTTTCAGACATTCTGACTTTGACGTCCCAGATTGCACTTGGATGTCTCATTTGAAATGTGCCTCTATGGGGCATGTTTACTAAACAGCGCTAACGTGGCTGCTGTGGTATTAGCGCATGAAACGTAACGTCATCGCGCGATATGTAATGCCGTTGCCCGAAAAAGTAACATTATCGCACGATAACTTCCAGTTTCACAAGATAACGTATCCGGCGGTGTTAAGGCACACAGAGGGTGGAGTAAAGCATCTCAGGGGGCAGAGGGAAGGGGTCAATGGGCGGAGAATGCTCATGTTGAGGCTCCAGGAACACTAACGCTGTGAAATGTAGGGCAGAACATTAATGTCAGTGAAAACCTTGCGTTAGAGGCTGTGATAAGGAAGCTTATCATAGCTCAGGAAGGAGCTATAGAAAAGGTGAAGTGACTCTGAACAAGCAACCTGTCAGTTCTGGTAGAAATATGAAAACAGAATTTTGCCATAAAAGACTACCAGTCCCAGAATGCACCAGGTTTCCAACAGCCATTAGAGGAGCTGAAGTGAGGAAACGTGTGTTCAATCAGGAGGGCTATGAGGT
The DNA here is from genome assembly GCA_033557465.1 of Ichthyophis bannanicus. Lineage (NCBI taxonomy): Eukaryota > Metazoa > Chordata > Amphibia > Gymnophiona > Ichthyophiidae > Ichthyophis > Ichthyophis bannanicus. Next base: position 343,631,158 of record CM066037.1, read on the forward strand.
AATCCCTAAGCACTCATCTCAAAGGGCAGGGCCTGATTCAGCACAGCTGCGCTGTGTTAGGGAGGATCACTCATCTAAGCAGAATAAGAGTAGAGTTTATTCTACAGATGACCATCTTCATGATCACCTTGGATATCCAGAGAATTGTCCTCAGTATCCTGAGAATCAGCTTGAGTTTGATCATCAGTTTCATCTGAAGGATCATCAGAAGCAGAAGCCAAACCGGACGGACAGAGAGGGAAAGAGACCCTTTGGAAGAAGGAAGAGAAAAGCCTTTGAGAGGTCTAGAAGAGTCCAAAGCAGTACGTATACTGGGAGGTATTCCAAGGGCCAGCATACACCATTGGACTGGGGAAAGCCAGAGGAATGGTGCTGCAGAGCTAGGAATCACCAGAGGCTACCTGTGAGGGAGACGGCTGCACGTGGAAGGGACCCTAAGACCTGTGCCAGAAGGTATGTGAAGAGAGATCCAGTGTCCAGGGATCTGGATTGGAAGGCTGGACATAAGAACTGGACTACATACTGGCCAGGCTATATAGAGAGGAACTCTAGCAGCAATGGAAGCTCAGGTATGAACACTGATCTATGCCCTAGCTATAACCTTGAAAGACAGCAGGGAAACAAGTATTCTCCTGAAAATGCTCCATTGAGAGATTCATCTGTGCCAATCCATGATATTGAACCCATGCTTGTTGAAAAAGGGGGAATAATAGCAGATGAGGATCCTGTTTATATGGACTGCTCTCTATCTATACTCCGTTGGTAACTTTCTGTTATAAAGTACAGCAACCATCACAAAGAAATACAAATTTGTTCTTTAATCTACTCAGAAAAGCTCCTGAAGCAGGATTTGACCCACACAGTAGAAAGCAAGCCAGCTAAGGGGTTTCAGCTGGATAACTGCTAGCAATTAAGCCTTACCTAATTGCTTGTGAGCTAGGAAGAGAATCACTTCTGTATCTATGTGGGAAGTAATCAGAAGTTAATCTGAAAAGAACAGTGTTTCTTGCTTTGTGGCTTTTCATTTGTTGTTTTCCTGATTTTGACTTTGTTTTTCCAAGTTAACACTGAAAGCAAGTTACCTGATTTTATGTGCTACCAAGCATATCTGTGTTGGGAGAAATAACCCCATAAATAAATATCGTATTGTCTTTACCCAAGAGCACAACTAAATTATTGTCAGCAGCTGTGTCTGGTGTGAATGAACTACATTGTCCACAATACCTTGCAAATCATATAGAGATATGCACTTGTCAAGACTGTGAAGATTCTCACCCAGGCAGCCGTCTGACAAGGCACAAGTGCAGGAGAGAGAAACCATTTAAGTCAGCAATGTATAGCAAAGGCAGGGAGACCCAGAACAGTGATAGTAGTGATACATGTGCAGCAACAGCATAGTGCCCAAGTACGAAAGGGCACTATGGTGAGGCTGCAAATGGGGTACAGGGGCCACAGGTGGGATATGCAGTGGGGCAGCTGGGGCACAGTGTGGGCTAAGCAGATGCCTAGGTGCCACATAGGAATGTTGAAACGGAAAAGCAGCAAAACAGCAATTGACCAAGGGCAAACATGTGCACGAGTGTGTGTCATACATTGCCCCAATGGACATTAACCAGCAGTTACCCCAAAGGCCACATAACATTGGCAGGTAGTGCTGTGGGGAAGCGTGCATGTCCATGTAGGCACCCCTACCCAAGATCCCACACCATAGGTAGCTGTCTAATGGCACACTGGATGAGCTGGGACTGCGCACCACCAGCACCACCGGCAGAACGGCATGTCAGCATGGTGGCATAGGGGTGCTGGTAGTGGAGGGGGCAGAGTTATCTGCCCACAGCAGACCAAGGCCAAGCCCTGTTTAGGTGGGTGGCGTGCAGTCCAACAGACAAGGTCTGTCTGATGAACAGTAATGGTATCCCCAGGGAAGCAACTACCTCTGTAGCAACAGTTTGGTGCAGTACACACAGTCAGTGTGTCCAGGGGCAGAAGGTCACAGGTTCAAGTCCCAGCTGTGGCTCTTGCAGACCATGTCCCTATATTTTACCCTACAGAGCACATACACGATAATAATGTGCACTCCCCAGAGCAGATTTTGGCAACCCCAATTCCAGAGGGCCAAACACCATTCAGGTAGTCCATAATAAATATGCATGAGATGCATTTGAAGGAACTGACCCCATTGTATGCAAATGTACCTCATGCATATTCAGTAGGGACAGCCTGACAACCTGAATGCTGTCTGAACCACCAGGATCAGATTTGAGAACCTCTGCCCCAGAGCATCGGCCAACAGGGGCACAAACACCCACAGCCACAGGCTCCACCATCCAAAGGCTAATGAAAAGGCAAGCTGTTGTGCCCTGCGTGGTGCAGCAGCTCCCACTACTAGCACCTGCATACCTTAGCAATGCCATCATAAACATGGAAACACGTCTTGAAGGACTAGAAAGGGGGGCTGTTACTTCTGGAGAGAAATCTGAAATTGTGAGTATATACTTCTGGGAATTTTTCTGAAAGGAATTTTTTTTCTTTTAAAGCTAATTAATCTGTGAACCCACTATTTTTTGTTAAATCAGTCAGGGCCTAGTAGCAACAGTTTAAGATTCAATTTAAAACACAGAAGAGAACTTTCTGGTTACCTTTCATACCCAGTAGGGAGCTGTAGTTTAAATTTCATAGTCACTCAGGGCCTAGCATCAGCAAAGTACTTTTAGTTTCAAATTAAAACACAGAAGAGAGCTTTCTGGTTAAATTTAGAATCCAGCAGTTTCAGTTGTCTGGGTTCTTGCCCCCTCGTCAGTGCTGCTGCTGCCTGTGAGGTGTAGGTGGATGTTATTTTCCTCCTCCTCGCCCACATCCTCACGCTCTGGTAGTTCCTCTGCAGCAGCTGCAGACTCCTCAGCCCCTGTGTCAGCAGCTGGTGGTGTTTCAACCAGGGTGCCTTCACACCCTGTTGGGATGTCACTGTGCCACCCCTCCACCATGGCACATTCATCCTGATTGGACACCTCCAACAGCTCTGTGTCACCTGGGGAAAGACAACAAACAGCCATTACAAGTCACATCCTGGTACATGCCCATCTCAAGACAGTTTAACAATGTAATGTGCTATGCTGTCCCAAGGGCCACTCAGGACAGGTCAGAAACAAGGTAGAAAGACACTTTGGCTAGCATTGAGGGAGCTCCACAGGTCCATGCATGCAACAGTCACACAGGCCATAGGTCCACCAAAAGAGCACCACACCACGTTGCTCAAAAGATACCCAGTCAGTAATACGTGGTTTAAAATTGGAAGGATACTTTTATTCAATAATTCAACAACCTGAGAGCCCGACACAGGCTGTGTTTCGTTTTCACTTCCTCAGGGGAGTCAGGCGTGCTGCATACATACGAACATAAACAACATACTACATACAAATAAAATTATGATGATAATACATATAAAATCATACGAAAATTGTAATTAATATATAAAAAAACAATTAAGAACTAATAAGCATAAAAACATAAACTAAACATTCATGAATAAATAAACTACATCTTGATATAAGTAGAATTATTGAAAGGGTGTGAAACACATGTAACTAATATAAAATCATTATACTATGTATATGAAACAACCATTCAACAATTAATAAGATCAAAAAACTAAAAAATTGAATAAATAACCACATTTTGATATAAGTGAAATTATTGGAAGGGTGTGTAAAATTACATGTAACTAATGCAAATTCACATCCGCAATGATGTCTCTCGTTCCTCGCCCTTTTCTGAACCCTGCTTGCACTTCAGGTAGTTCTTGTTCCAGGTATGATTGTAGTCTCTTTTGAATAATCTTCAGTAGAATCTTGCTGGCATGTGGGATCAGAGCGATTGTGCGATAATTTCCACAGTCAGTTGGATCACCTTTCTTTAGTATTGGTATAAACACAGATCTTTTCCAGTCAGTTGGCCATGATGCTGTCTTCCATATTTCTTGGCAGAGCCTTGTAAGTATGGTAACAGCTGCATCAGATTGCTGTAATACTTCTATGGGAATGCAATCAATGCCTGGTATTGAGGAACGAGAGACATCATTGCGGATGTGAGATGGATCCTTGAAAAGACTAAAGAATACCAAAAGGATATCTATTTGTGCTTTATCGACTATAGCAAAGCTTTTGACTGTGTAAACCATGAGAAACTCTGGGCCACATTAAGAAGCATGGGTATACCAGAACACCTTATCGTTCTCTTGCACAATCTGTACATTGATCAAGAAGCAACAGTTCGAACAGAACAAGGAGAAACAGAATGGTTTAAAATAAGCAAAGGTGTAAGACAAGGCTGCATACTTTCCCCCTACCTGTTTAATTTATATGCAGTACAAATCATCAGAGAAGCAGGATTGTATGTAGACAACAGAGGTGTGAAGATTGGTGGAAGACTCATCAACAACCTTCGCTATGCTGATGATACCACATTACTGGCGGAAAGTGAAGATGATCTGAAACATTTGCTTCTCACAATCAAAGAACATAGTCTCAAAATGGGCCTGCACCTTAATGTAAAGAAGACAAAGATCATAACAACTGGCATAATCAACAGGTTCATCGTCGAAGGAGAAGAAATTGAAATCATGAATAACTTTAACCTACTTGGATCAACTATCAATAAAGAAGCAACAAGCAGTCAAGAAATCAGACGACGCATTGCTCTTGGCAGAATGGCTATGAAAGACCTAGATAAGATTCTCAAGAGCAGAGATGTCTCTCTCCATACAAAGATTCGACTTGTTCAAGCCATGATATTTTCAATAACATCATATGGATGTGAAAGCTGGACAGTGAAAAAGATAGGAAGAAAATTGATGCCTTTGAATTATGGTGCTGGCGGCGAATACTGTGTATACCATGGACTGCCCGAAGTACAAACCAGTCTGTACTAGAGGAGATCAAACCTAAGCTTTCTTTAGAAGCTCAGATGACAAGACTTTGATTTTCATACTTTGGACACATCATGCGGAGAGAGAGATCATTAGAGAAAGACATCATGCTTGGCAAGATAGAAGGTCAACGCAAAAGAGGAAGGCCAGCAATGAGATGGATCGATACAATAACAGCAGCTACGGGTACCAGTCTGTCAACAATAAGCCGCCTGACTGAAGACCGAACGCAATTTAGGATAGCTATCCAGAGGGTCGCCATGAGTCGACTCCAACTCGACGGCACTTAACAACAACAACAATGCAAATTCATTACACTATGGGGGATGTTTACTAAAGTGCGGTAATCATGATTAACGCACGTAAAGTACGTTTAACGATCGTTAGCACGTCCGAACGCGCATTATGACGTGCTAACGATCGTTAAACGTACTTTACGCGCGTTAACCGCAGTTAACGATCGTAAAGCTCCGCGGCGCGTTAAAACAGCGCAGAAGGTGGAGAGTGGGCGGAGAGAAGGGGTCAATGGGTGGAGAGTGGGCGGGGAGAGGCTCCCCTCATACTAACGTGCTGAATTTCTGAGCTCAATTCCAACGCGAATGAAAACCTGTCGTTAAAGGCATATTAAAGGGAAGAGAAACCATTTCCGTCAGCAATGTACAGCAAAACCGGGGAAACCTACAAAACGTGAGCGGTGTGATAAATGTGCAAAGACCAAAAGTTCACATAAAACCTTAAGAATGACCACAAGAAACATTGTAAAAAGCACAATTCAGGTGGGCAACAGTGATAGCAATGGGCAACAATGAACAACACTCCCTGGAAAGCACCAAAGAAAGAAATGATGTTTGGAAGGGTCTACGCTCCGTAGACCCTTTCAAAGATCATTTCATTGTGATGGAGCTTTCCTGGGAGTGGTGTGTAATGTTACCCAATGATATCATTGTTGCCCAGCTTGGTTATGGGTGTTTGCCCCTTTTTTTGAGGTCTGTTTTGAGGTTTATGTGCACCTTTGTCTCCATACAAGGTAAATGAGCCCACAGTAAACCTGTGCAGAGCAGGGTTTCTGACTCGTCAGGCCGCTTTAACTAACTCCAGGGACTGCACCATCTCTGTGGCCACAGTGTGGTGCAACAGACACAGCCAGTGCCTGTAAGACCAGAGGGTCACAGGTTCAAATCCCAGCTGGGGCTCCTGCCAACCCAGTCCCCATAGTTTTACCCACCACTGAACAGTGATAGTAAAGACACCCCTTTATTGCAGAGCACATACGCATGGTTAATACGCCTATATTATACCACACCAAACACAGACATCAGAAACAGGCGCATTACCCAGAGCAGAGTCTCGCAATTGCAGTCCTGGAGGGTCCCACACCATTCAGGTTCCATGCTGCCTCTAATAAAGATGCCTGTGCTGCATATCTATGCACCACCCCCATGGTATGCAGATGTAGCTCATGCATATTTATGAGGGACAGCATGAAAACCCGAACAGGTTTGGAACACCAGGACTGGAGTTGGGGAACTCTGCCGTAAAGCAGCAGCCAACAGGGCCAGACACACCCACAGGCCCCATTGGCCAATGCCTCCTGGAGAAGCAGGACATTGGGCCCTGCCTGTATCTCCCAATACTAGCAGTTGCATACCTTAGCAATGCCACCCTACATCTGGGTATATGGTACACAGCTATCAAACGTTTCCTGTGATAACTGGCAGATATCAATTCCTACATTAAGCACAGTTTGCTCAGTGAGCTCCACCATAACAATCATTCTGCTGTCTGTGGTGCGTACCACCATGGGGAGTGACCCCCAACAGTCTTGCGTACAATATCCATGCCTGAACTGTGCCCAGGACTGGTGTGGTGGGTATGGCTGCTGAACACCTCTATAGTTGCACAATGCTGGCATAGGTGTGGGGGTGTCTGTCTGTCTATCCAGTGTGTGGTGGCTGCAAACACCTTCCACAGCCCACACTGCCAGCAATGTTGCCAGTATTGAGCTGCCAATGTGCATAACGAGGAGCAAGGTACCATGGGTATAGGCCGGACAGGGTGGCCTGGCCAGGGTGCATCTGCACAGGGCATAGGGCAGTGACAGGCACATTTTAGTGCCCGGCCACCACCTACACAGACAGGGTGACCTCAGTATGTCCTGCTGAGAGATCACTCTCACCCTGACTATGCAGTGACCACAGCATGGCTAGGCACCCCCATAGTGCTATATAGTATTTCTCTCATGTGATAGATATGGGTTTCCTTTTGGGGCTCAGTCACTGATTTATCTGCTTGCTGTATATGCTGACATCCCAGTTCTGGGTGCATGCATATCCACTGGGCACATGCATTATGGACTAACTAGCAGACTGTTTGCAGCTGGTATGTGTCTTGATGGAGTGGCTTGCAGGGTGCAGTGGCTGATGGCTTGCTGCAGGAGTATATCAGATAGTGGTGGGGTGCAGCTTACCATATCCAGGCCTGATGTCTGTCTGCGTACAGAGCTGCGGTGCCTGCCCTGAGGGGTGTCTGTTCCCCACCAGAACTGGGGTTGATGTTCCTCTCTACTGCCACCTTTTCAGGGAGGTAGAAGGTGGATCTATTGTTAGGAGACCCTGTTTGCCACCCTTGGCACTTGGGGGGGGGTACATGGGCCACCTAGGGGTCCATGGGGGCTACACCTGACTGCAAGGTGTTTGTGCAGAAACTACCTATCTCGCACATTAACACTGCTTTGGACCTGCGCCATGGCCTCTTTCAGCCATGGATGGTGCTGTGGACCTGGTGTTGGGCGCCTCACTGCACCCTCAGGGTGAGCACACTAACAGCACAATGTGACGGTGTGTAGCTACTCTGTGCCAGTACAACACACGGTCAGTACCCCCTACCAGGCCGAGGTGCTGTGGGGGTGCACATGGTCACTTCCCCCTACCTGTGGGGGTGCATTCCCCATGGTGTGTATCTGTGAACAGCTGATTTGCATGTTCAGTGCATCATGGGTGTGACTGGCACGATCCAACCCTGGGAAGATCCAGCGCCTGCTCTCAGGCTCTGATAAACCATAGGCCATCACACATACATCTGTTAGCATAGTGCATAAGTGCAAGACACCCTAAAGTGTCTGTACTATAAGGTGCCCACGCTGGTAAAAACACACGTACCCACGCACGATTGTACGCACATACCAACGCACGGGGCTACGCCCGTAACAACGCATGCAGCCACGCACGTACCAACATACATGGCTATGCGCACTGCGAGAGTGTGTTTCACTAACAACTACTAACAATTAAAGAAAAACATGCCTCCTCATTCCCTATGTAATGTACAGGGTGCTGCCTGGGACAGCATTCTGCGCTAGGCACACTGGGGACTCGAACCCATGCTGCCTGCAACAGCGGTGAGTACACTAACCATTGTGCTACAGCTCTGTTTCAATGATTTGTGTCTGTACGCCTTCATATGCTTAACGCGCCACGGCGCCCTGTAACACTCGTTAGTTTTTGGAACGCGTGTTAGTCATTACGATGTCCCGCCCATGTCCTTTTTTGTCTTTCCTTTCACTAACGCGGCTCCTAACGCGATTTGCACTAACGCAGTTTAGTAAACATACCCCTATGTGTAGGCTAGTTGGAGCAAGGAGTGAGTATGTAAAAAGCAATTGTCTATGGACACGATAGAATTAATTAAGGATAGCTCATAATAAAGTACTAAAATTATAAACTATAAAACCATAAATACATAAATAATTAAGATCCTAACTATAACATTATAAATACACCATTATAATACTAATACCACATATATAATAAACTAATAAAAACAAGGAGAGAATGTATAAAAAGCAATCTGTCTTAACTGTCTATGCACACGGTAAGACCAAACAGGGGTTGCTCATAATAAAATTATAAACTGTAAGACCATAAATACATAAATACTTAAGATCCTAACTACAACATTATAAATACTTAAAAATCATACCTAAACACTTTCTAAAAAGTTTTTTAGCATAAGCACCATACCCGTTCTTACGTTCAGTATTCACGGCTCAAACTTGATTCTCTATAAGAGCCGAACAGACGTATTCTCTATGATTAAAAATATATAAAAAATCATCATCATAACATTTACTCAAACTATAATATAGATTCCCTCATGGGGCATTTCAACTATGTGACTGTCTTGCATACCGGGGTAGAGTATAATGCATAACATCTAAGTGTGTAAAAATATCATCTATTCCTTTTAAATTGCCTAATCACCCATAATCTAGAATACAGGGGATAAAACCAAAAAGTAACGTCCATTTTATATTATTAAACCTATACCATATCAAAAGTTTTTTATTTTGGTCCATGTCATTATTTTAGATTAGATTAAAATTAGCATGGCACGCTCAATCATTATCGGATACTCTTTCTATCATGCGTTAAAACAACCCTCTTCATTACTACTTGGTCACATTTTACCAAGTTCATTGTTTTCTAAAAGCTACCCCTATGTATGTGATACTTAATATAATATCTAAAACGAAGGAAAATAGGTCATCCACCACCAGAGGATTTCTTGACTGCACCCGAAGAGAGAGCACTCTCGTTAGCATAATCATTGTGACTAAACACGTGAACGATCACTTGTACTATACTCGCATATTAAACTCTTCAAAAAACCTCCTCTCTCCAGAGGTACTGATGTTTCGCTAGCACAAAACTCCTACCAATAATGCAGCTGTCCGCTTTTCACTATGCTCAATCGCGGGGATGTTATCTCCATGCAAATAATTTTCCATACCACAATAATTTTAAGGATGTATCTTACTAACTTTTATCCCATATTTCAAGTTATTCAATATCCCTTTATTTATTCAAAAGTTTACCTGTAAACTTCTACTCGAGATTCCCCATCTATACTTTCATGCCCTTAATTCAATGCACGAAGAAGATTAAAACATCGGGGGATTTCAACATGTCTATTCTTCCATCAGTCAGCACCCATAAAATCAGATCAACTATTTGAATGGCACTTACAGTTAAGAATATCAGGAGATCTTTATTGAAAGAGACTACCAGCAGTTCGCTGTAAAGACTTTTTCATCAAAGACGCCCGCACTTGCGCTGTACTTAAATGCGGGAAAAATGTATCTCTCTAAAGAAATGCATTCATCATCCATTGCTAAGTAAATTCTTGCTGACACTCCGTTGGATTTAAATACTCCAAGTAAACACGCTCATTTGACCGTGAACTCTATGCATACTATGCTATTTTATTCCTATAGTTACTCTAATAGGATTTATTATCTTATGGGAGTATGTGATATTCTATAATACTAACGTCTTAACCATTACTATTCTGAACTTTTAATAAATGATATTAGCATTTTCTACATAATCCCTAATGTACATATCCTGTATGAGAATGCTATTCACTTACTAAACATTGATAGATCCCTCTCTGAATTCAACCCATTCGACCAGACTCTCCAGAAAAATTAACAGTGTATCTATTCATTTATTCCTATAGTTACTCTAATGTAATCTATTATTTCATTAGGGTATATTATGATTATAGCACTTCGAGCTCCATTGATCTGCTTGAGTAATATAGACACTATCTTACATAAACACTAATGTAAATATCCTGTGTGAAAACGCAATTAGCTTACAGAAACACTGATGGATCCCTCTCCATATTCAACCCGTTCGGAGACAGGGAATCTAATTGAAAAATATAACGTTGTTCTAGCCTCTGTATCATTTAATCAACATCTCCTCCTCTCCAATTGAGTTTCGCCTTTTTAATACCCTATTTTACCTGTTATACCTGCTTAATGCATACCCAAGTTTAATTTTCCTGTTTAATGTATACCCAAGTTATTATACCTGTTTCACTGTAAGCACAAATCACGAAATTGAGATGTGCAACTCTTATGTTCATTGTAAACCGCACTGATGTCGAATAGCGCGGTATAAAAGAGACTGCAAATAAAATAAATAATAATAATAAAAAACTTCAAATCACTAATCCGGTGTTTCATCTCTTGCCAATGTGCCACAAGCGGTTTTTCTACTATACCCCTCTTAATACAGCTCTTATGTTCTATTATCCAAACTTTCACACTCCTAATCGTCTTCCTCACATATAATTTTTTACAGGGGCACTGTATGACATACACTACATGAGTAGTTTTGCAATTGGAAAAATCTTCTATCCTAAATTCTTGTTGCGTCGTAGGATGTACAAACCTATCTCTCACTGGCATCACGTGGGTACACACGGAACATCGCCCACATTGGAATTGACCTTTATGCTGAGATAAGAATTTACGTTCGGTTAATGCTGATGGTACTAACATTTTTTAAATTAATATTACGTTTGTGAGCAACTGTAGTGTCTTGAAAACCTGGCAAGGATTGGATGAGGTGCCATTCTTTCTTTAAAATTTTTGTAATTTGTTTAGAATAAACTGAATATACCTCGGCATAAAGGTCAATTCCAATGTGGGCGATGTTCCGTGTGTACCCACGTGATGCCAGTGAGAGACAGGTTTGTACATCCCACGACGCAACAAGAATTTACGATAGAAGATTTTTCCAATTGCGAAACTACTCATGTAGTGTATATCATACAGTGCCCCTGTAAAAAAAAAAAAAAAAAAAATTATATGTGGGGAAGACGATTAGGAGTGAAAGTTTGCTTTTTACATACTCACTCCTTGCTCCAACTAGCCTACACATAGTGTAATGAATTTGCATTAGTTACATGTAATTTTACACACCCTTCCAATAATTTCACTTATATCAAAATGTGGTTATTTATTCAATTTTTTAGTTTTTTGATCTTATTAATTCTTGAATGGTTGTTTCATATACATAGTGTAATGATTTTATATTAGTTACATGTGTTTCACACCCTTTCAATAATTCTACTTATATCAAGATGTAGTTTATTTATTCATGAATGTTTAGAGTATGTTTTTATGCTTATTAGTTCTTAATTGTTTTTTTATATATTAATTACAATTTTCGTATAATTTTATATGTATTATCATCATAATTTTATTTGTATGTGGTATGTTGTTTATGTTCGTATGTATGCAGCACGCCTGACTTCCCTGAGGAAGTGAAAACAAAACACGGCCTGTGTCGGGCTCTCAGGTTGTTGAATTATTGAATAAAAGTATCCTTCCAATTTTAATTTACCCAATATTACTGACTGGGTACACACAGGCCATAGGGTCACACATGTACCTACATGCATACATGGTATATGTGTGGCCATATGGCCATCCATATCTACAGGATGTGTCAGTTGCTTGCAGAGGACAGCGTGTGTGCGTGATTAACAGTGTTGCATTGGCCACATGAGTCACATGTGTATGATTATCTTTTGTAATGTTTATTGGGTCTATTGCTATACTGCGTCATCATTACACCAGGGCAGTTTACAAAGAACACTATACAATGGGTGAATGGACAAAGACCAGGAAAGGAAATGTAATCCAATATCTGATAGGGGAGCAGCAGAACAGGCTACAGGCAAAATGTAATGAGGGGGAAAGACACGTGCATATAGCTATTAGGTATATGGTGGGCATTCACATTTCTGCACCTACCGGCACGTGGGTGGGCCGTGTCCAACTCTGGGAGCAGTCCATGGATATAGATGGGCCCCAGTCTCTCCGCCAACTGTTGCTCCAGGGCAGAAAGATGGGCCCCACTGGGTCCGCCACCACCTGTGCCCATTGCATGCTGCTGCTCCACCGTGAGGTGTGCTCTGACTGCACGTTTAATGTCATTGTACCTCTTTCTGAGGCTCTCAATGTCACGGGGTGGTGCACCAGCCTCAGCAACAGCTTCCCGGATATCCTCCCAGATCATATTTCTTGTGCTGAGAGGTTTCTGAGTACTGAGGCGCCCATAGAGCACCTCATAGTTTTCCAGCACATTAGCGAGGATGTCATTTTCCTGCTGTGAGAATTGCATCATCCTCTTGCACACCTCTACAGGTACACGCTTCATTTTTCTTTTGCCAGGTAGGGGCTTGGCAGGCTGCTGTTATGAAATCTGGACCACCCTAGATGGGCCAGTTTGTTCCTCTTCTGGGGCCTGGACACCAGACTGCTCAGGGGCCTGCTCTTCATGTGTTTCAGTACTTTGTCACTTGGTATCTCCTCTCGCTGCATTTTTTCGGTAGTTAACAGCACTAGCACGTCTCCGGACAGAACAATGACTTGCACCGCATGTCACACCTACAGTACACTCAACACCGTTTGCGCATGAGCAGGGCGCCTCGTGCACGTACAGGTGCTGTGCGCATGCTCAGGGTGCATTATGCACGTGCAGGGCACACTGCGCATGTGCAAGGCACCCTGCCTTATGCACAAGAAGGGAGCACTGTGCATGTACAGGGTGCCCTGCTCATGTGTTATGTGCCCTGCGCATGAGCATGGCGCCCTGCCTCATGCACGAGGTGCCATATGCCTGCATATATGCAATTAGGCATGTTGTAGGTGTGACACCATATGCATATCTGGACACCAGCCAGTGCTCTTAAGTACTTCAAAGATGCTGCAAGAGGAGATACAATGTGACAGGAACACATGAACAGCAGACCCCTGATCAGTTGCAAGGTGCCTGTGCGTACGGAGGGCACGATCCACACGTGCAGGGTGCCTTGTGCACGTGCAGGGCATCCTATACATGCGCAGGGGGCTTCAGGCACATGCAGGGCGCCCTGCACAGGCACAGGACGGATAACGCACATGCAGGGCGCTCTGAACATGGTTGCGGCGCACTGCGCATGTGCAAATGGGGTTAGGCATGTTTTAGGTGTGACATGCGGTGCAAACCATATTTATGTCCGGACATGTACTTGTGCTATTAAGTACTGCAAAGATGCTAGAAGAGGAAAAACCAGGCGACAAAGCAAACACATGAACAGCAAGCCCTGAGCTGTCGCGAGGTGCCCTTTGCCTTAGGAGGGTGTGGAACGCATGCGCAGGGCACCTTGCACATGTGTACCATGCCTTCTGCATGCACAGGGCACCTTGTGCGTGCCTACCATAAGTTCCACATATGCAGGGCACCTTGTGTGTGCGTTCTGTGCCTTACGCATGCGCAGGGCGCAGGGGGTGCCATCGCAGCATCCAATTAGTGCCGTGTGCTTGTGTGCGGTGCGTAATGCTCAGGTGTGTTCTGTTTGTTCTCATCATTTGCCCATCCCCTCCCTATTTGAGGCAGTGTGCATTTGCTGAAGCTGTCATCCATGATGGCTCATTTTGGCTTTGCTGTGAGTGCTGTCCAGTGGTTGCATGATGAGGGAGAACTGCGGTTGCCTGATGAGGGAGATGGTGTGCAAGGGAGAGTGGCAATGGGCAGGAGTCCAGTCCCACAGCAACATAGACCTGCAGCTGTGGAAGATCCACAGGCTGGGGATGGGGCACCATGGAGCCATAAGTGTGCAGAGGTCCGCCTCAGACAGCCTCACCTCTACAGGCCCAGGGCCATGCTCCAGGGCATGCATGAGGACCAGGTCATCTCCGTCTATCGTCTGAGCACAGGAGCTATTAGAGAGCTCTATGATGATCTAAGATCTGACCTCGAGCCTCAGACTTGCAGGTCTCATGCCATACCAAGGTTGGTCAAACTCGTGAGTGCCCTACATTTCTTTGCCTCTGGCTGCTTTCAGATATCAGTGGCTGCAGTAGGTGGAATGAGCCAGCCCACCTTCTCATGCTGTCTCTACAAGGTACTGCAAGCCATGATCAGCCGAGTAAGGAATTACATTGTATTTCCTAACAGTAGGAAACAGTGGGGGGCCCTGAACCAGGCATTTGAGCAGATTGCAGGGATACCACATGTGATGGGAGCTATTGATTGTCCGCATATTGCCCTGGTCCCACCCAGAGACAGGGAGGCAGTGTTCCGCAGTCACAAGCACTATCATTCCCTGAATATGCAGGTTGTATGTGATGCAAATATGTATATTCTGAACGTGGTTCCTAGGTTTCCAGGGTCCACCCATGACTCCTATATCCTGCATCACTCAGCACTATTCCAACAGTTTGAGAATGGACAGTATGAGGACTGTGTCCTGCTGGGTGAGTATTTTTTCTGTCTACTATGCGCATACTGTTAAGGTGGTCTGGGGTGCCTGACCACTATCACAGATGGGCTAGAGTCACAGGTGGTTTTGGATAGCACCTTTATGTCTGGGTATCTCATGCTGCAAACACCACATGGGCTACTGCAGGAGCACTGTTTTTTCCTCTGACATTCTACACACTGATGTTTCTGCTATGGCATATCACAGCACAGCCATAGCATTCATGCCTTTCTGTAGCTGCGTTACAACTGCACATGGTACTCCATTGTTTCCTTTTTTATTTTGGGTTGTGTAAATCTGCAACGTCTGGTACCTGTGGCTGCAATCTCAGCATGTCACTGTCTCCAGACTGATGTTCACGTCCCTGTTTGTGTTCTCACAGTGACATGTGTATGTGATTTCTTTTGACTATGTGATTTGTGGGACCATGCAGCCATGAGGTTTAGACCAGAATTCCAGACTCCTGCTCTATTTGAAAGTTATTCGAGTTTCTGCAGGTATCTGCACATGTGATGTGGTTATCATGTCCTATTCTGCAGCATGTTCTGGGCAGCAGATCTGCTGGTTATATCTCTCATGACCTGGATACCCACATTTCCATTTGCCAGCCTTGGTGGTGTATCCCTATTTCTGTCTCTTGCCAATCAATGCCTGTTAATAGGTGTTTGTAACCCTTGGTAAGCAGTTGACTTGTGCTTGCTGACACCTGCAGCAACTTGCACAGTGTTCTCCTGTGGTCTGGGAGGCTGTGTTGGGTGCTTCTGTCAGCAATGACAGAGCAACAGCAGATGTCCCACAAACACACCTTCTGGGGTGAACTGAAGGGGCTTGTCCAGTATGCAGAAGTGCTGTTTGCACAAGGCCCTGCGCTTTGGGAGGTCTACACTACTAACATCACACAACTGCAGTTTCTCTCCCATCGGTGGCAACCTCAAAGGGATACACTCAGGCCCCATCTCATCTATGTACAGCTGCCCAGATGATTTTTAACCATTTTCCATCCATCAGGTAGATATGTTCATGTGTAGGCCACTGGCATGATAGTTTTATGACCATTTTGTGCTTCCCAACAGCCAGTTAACCTGTGCCTCACATTGAAACTGTGCTACTGCAGTCCTGAACAACAATACTCTTCACCACAGCAGCTGTGCACAGGTAAGGTGTGACCTGGTAGGCTTCCTTTACATCCATTCTGACATGCACAGCTCCCCTCTGGGGTAGATGAGGGAGGCCAGGACTGGGGATGGTTTATTGGTGGAGGCTTCCAGGATAGGGGTTGTAGGTGGCGGGTTGTAGGTTGACCCCAAAGGTGTTGGGAAGTGATGTTGGGGGAGGCCTAGATTGTGATGGGGTTGGGGGTGGGAACATGCAGAGGCAAGTATTACTTGGGTGGGGTGTGATCAGGTCGGCCTCTATGATTCACCGTGCATTAGACGTGAAGGTGCAGACTGTGGATGGTAGGGTGACATCTGAGTGGTCAACACAGGGATTATAGGAAGCTGTGCAGTAAAGGCCAAAGATGATGGTAGCGTATATTGTAGCAGATGTAGAGGCAGAATGGCAGGAAAGTAGATGAGAGAGGACAGGACAGACAGACAGAAGACTATGGTGAGCTAGCAGAGGACATGCTGACACCAGATAAAGGTGTCTTGGCCAGTTCCAATGACCGCTCACATTTCCAAAACGCAAAGTTTAAAGGATACCTGTTGTCTAAATGGTCTTTGGTTCCAGTTTGCCTGGTTTGGTATATATGCACCATTCACCTCTCGACATTTTGTCTACTGGCCAGGTCATAAGAACATAAAAACATAAGATATGCCATACTGGGTCAGACCAAGGTCCATCAAGCCCAGTATTCTGTTTCCAACAGTGGCCAATCTAGGTCATATGTACCTAGCAGTTTCCCCAAGGGACACAGGTTCCACAATGCTTGTATTGGTTCAAGCATTGATATCCTGGGTCCCTTCTTAATAATGGTTTATGGACCTTTCCTCCAGGAACTTGTCCAAACCTTTTTTAAACCCAGCTACACTAACAGCCTTTACTACATCCTCCAGTAACAAATTCCAGAGTTTGATTACACGTTGAGTGAAAAAATATTTTCTTTTATTAGTCTTAAATAGTTTACCCTGTAGCTTCATTGCATGTCCCCTAGTCTTTCTATATTCTGATAAGGTAAACAATCGATCTACGTTTACCAGTTCCACTCCGTTCATTAATTTATAGACTTCTATCATATCTCCCCTCAGCCGTCTCTTTTCCAGGTTAAAGAGCCCTAACCTTTTTAGCCTTTCTTCATAGGAGTATCCTTCCATCCCCTTTACCATTTTGGTGGCTCTTCTCTGAACCTTTTCTAAAATCGCTTTATCCTTTTTAAGATACGGCGACCAGAATTGCACACAATATTCAAGGTGCGGTCTCACCATGGAACAATCTAGAGGCATTATAATATCTTTTGTTTTATTTTCCATTCCTTTCCTTATCATACCTAGCATTCTATTTGCTCTCTTGGCCGCTGCTGCACACTGGGCCGAGGGTTTTAACATGGTATCCACAATGACGCCTAAATCTTTTTCCTGGGTGGTGGTTCCTAATGTGGAACCTTGCATCGTGTAACCATAGTTTGGGTTGTTCTTCCCTAGGTGCATAACCTTGCACTTGTCCACATTATATTTCATCTACCATTTTGATGCCCAGTCTTCCAATTTATCAAGATCCTCTTGCAATTTTCCACAATCCTCTTGGGTTTTAACAACTTTAAATAGTTTTGTGTCATCTACAAATTTGATAACCTCACTCGTTATTCCACTTTCCAGGTCATTTATGAATATGTCAAAAAGCAGCAGACCCAGCACAGATCCCTGGGGTACACCACTATTCACCTTTCTCCATTGGGAAAATTGGCCATTTAGCCCTACCCTCTGCTTTCTATCTTTTAACCAGTTCCTGATCCACAATAGTACACTGCCTCCTATCCCATGACTCTTTAGTTTTGCCTAAAGTCTCTGATGAGGGACCTTGTCAAAGGCTTTCTGAAAGTCCAGATACACATTATCAACTGACTCACCTTTGTCCACCTGATTATTCACTCCTTCAAAAAAACATAACAGATTAGTAAGACAAAATCTTCCTTGTCTAAAGCCATGTTGGCTGGCTCCCATTAGGTCATGACTATCTACATGCTGAGTAATTTTATTCTTTATGATGGTTTCTACCATTTTTCCGGGTACTAATGTGAGGCTCACCGGTCTGTAGTTTCCCGGATCACCCCTGGAACCCTTTTTAAAAATTGGTGTTACAATGGCGATCCTCCAGTCTTCAGGTATTAGAGATTATTTTAATGATAGTTCACAGATTACTAATAGCAGGTCTGCTATCTCATATTTCAGTTCTTTCAACACCCTTAGATGTATACCATCTGGCCCAGGTGATTTGCTACTCTTCAGTTTATCTAATAGTTGTAATACATCTTCCCGATGTATCGATATTTCCTTCAATTCTTCCGCACCTTTAAATACCACTTCAGTCATGGGCAACATCCCTACATCTTCCTCAGTAAAGACTGAAGCAAATAATTCATTCAGTCTCTCCGCTATCGCCTTGTCGCCCCTTAGTGCTCCTTTAACCCCTTTATCATCTAATGGACCAACTGACTCTCTCACAGGTTTTTTGCTACGAATGTACTTGAAAAGGTCTTTACTTTGCGTTTTTGCTTCCACAGCAAGCTTCTTCTCAAATTCTCCCTTTGCCTGCCTTATTAATGCCTTGCATTTGACTTGCCAGTGCTTGTGCTGTTTCCAGGTTTCGTCGTTTGGCTTTTTTTTCCATTTCCTGAAAGATGCTTTTTTGGCAACAACAGCCTCTCTGACCTCACCTTTAAACCATTATGGCAGTTTTTTGGACTTCCTTCCACTTTTCTTAAAGCGTGGAATACAGCTGGTCTGGGCTTCCAAGATAGTATTTTTCAACAACAGCGAAGCCTGATGTACGTCTTTAACCTTTACAACTGCTCCTTTTAGTTTTTTCTTAACTTTTTTCCTCATTTTATCATAGTCTCCCTTTCAAAAGTTAAAAGGTAGTACTGTGGATTTCCTTACTATCCCTCCTCCACTAATTAAATCAAAGGCGATCATGCTATGATCACTATTGCCAAGTGGCCCCAACAACCTTATCTCTTGCACTAGATCTGGTGTTCCACTAAGGACTAGGTCTAATATGGCTTCCCCTCTGGCCGGTTCATGAACCAGCTGCTCCAAGAAGCAGTCATTTATTTCATCTAGGAACTTTATCTCCCTAGCATGTCCTGACGTGACACTGACCCAGTCGATACCGGGGTAGTTAAAATCACCCATTATTATTACTGCGCTGTAACTTTTGTTAGCTTCCTTGATTTCTTTGAGCATTTCATCATCCATTTGGTCATTCTGGCCAGGCGCTCGATAGTACACCCCCACTGCCATTGCCTTCCCCCTTTTACATGGAATTTCAATCCATATAGATTCTACAGCAGATTTTGTTTCCTGCAAAACCTTAATCCTTTCTGACTCAATGCCCTCTCTAACATAGAGAGCAACCCCTCCACCAATTTGATCAGCTCTATCATTACGATATAGTTTGTACCCAGGTATCACAGTGTCCCACTGGTTGTCCTCCTTCCACCATGTCTCTGATATTCCAATCATATCTAACCTTTCATTTAGTGCTATATATTCTAACTCTCCCATCTTATTTTTTAGACTTCTAGCATTTGCATACAAGCATTTTAGAGAATGTATTTTATTCATATTAATTTGGCTATTGTTAGACTTGGGTAATTTGGGATCTTTAAGCTCTTTCTGCTCCATACTTGAGGGCATTTGGGCTATTTTACTCTTTTGTGGAACCTCTCTGCTTTTGGTAGTATCCTTCAAAGATACATTCTTCCGAAACATCCGCTCTTGGGCGACTGTCGGCTTTTCCCTAATATCTAGTTTAAAAGCTGCTCTATCTCCTTTTTAAAGGTTAATGCCAGCAGCCTGGTTCCATCCCACTTAAGGTGAAGCCCATCCCTTCGGAAGAGCCCCTCCTTTCCCCAGAATGTTCCCCAGTTCCTAATAAATCCAAAACCCTCATCTCTGCACCATTGTCTCATCCACGCATTGAGACTCCGCAGCTCTGCCTGCCTTTTGGGTCCTGCGCGTGGAACAGGAATCATTTCGGAGAATGCTACCCTGGAAGTTCTGGATTTCAACTTCCTACTTAAAAGCCTAAATTTAGCCTCCAGAACCTCCCTACCACATTTTCCTATGTCATTGGTACCGACATGTACCAAGACAGCAGACTCATCCCCAGCACTATCTAAGACCTTATCTAGGTGGCGTGTGAGGTCCGCTACCTTTGCACCAGGCAGGCATGTTACCAGGTGATCCTCACGTCCACCAGCCACCCAGCTATCTACATGCCTAATGATCGAATCACCAACTATAACGGCTGTCCTAACCCTTCCCTCATGGGCACATGGCCCTGGAGAAACTTCCTCAGTGCGAGAGGGTTTTACATCACCTAGAGGACAGGTCCTAGTTACAGGATCACTTCCTGCCACACCAGGGTGATGCTCTCCTGTCACGTGACCTCTCTCCTCCATGGCAACAGGGATGCTGCCAGACTGGAGGTGGGACTTCAGGACTATATCCCTGTAGGTCTCGTCTATGTACCTCTCTGTCTGTCTTATGCTTTCCAAGTCTGCTACTTTAGCCTCTAGAGAACGGTCTCGTTCCCTGAGAGCAAAGAGCTCCTTGCACCTATTGCACACGTAAGACCTCTCACCAACTGGGAGAAAGTCATACATGTGACACTCAATGCAAAAGACTGGAAAGCCCCCATCCCGCTGCTGGACTGCTGTCTGCATCTTAGTTTTAAGTTTGTGTTTAGATCTAAGTTCTTTACTTACTAAGGTTTGCTATGGATATTTATACTAATAAAATTGTACCTAATACGTGTAATATACCTTGTTCACCTGAAGCTTAACTAATCTCAGGTCCTTAGTGTATGACTGATTTGGGTAATGAGCTTCACCTGAGAGCACCTCGTGCCTTTTAAGATGTGTAAGTACCTATAAAGCTACGAGTATCCCAGGGGTGGGTGGGTGTGGGGAGGGAGTGAGGGAAATAACACTTATTAAAAGAGGGCTGCTACACAGTACCCTGTCTTGTGCTGCTGAGGTAAGCTATATTCTGATTTGATTTAAATTATAGCTCTTAGCTGCTGCTAGGCTCTAACTTCTTATGAAATTTAAACGACAAGCTCTCTGCTGGGTATGAAATGTAACCAGAAAGCTCTCTTCTGTGTTTTAAATTTAAGCTAAAAGTACTTTGCTGATGCTAGGCCCTGAGTGACTATTAAATGTAAACTACAAGCTCTCTGCTGGGTATGAAATGTAACCAGAAAGTTCTCCTCTGTGTTTTAAATTTAAACTTAAACTGCTGCTACTAGGCCCTGACTGATTTCACAAAAAATAGTGGGTTCACAGATTAATTAGCTTTAATACAAAGAATTCCTTTTAGAAAATTACCAGAAGTATATACTGTGGTGACGAATCTGCTCCAGAGCCCGGGGAAATAGAAAAAACACAGACCTTTACCCCCAGGCAGAAAGAAAGTGTAAGGAGCCATGACTTTAAAAGTTCAGCTGGAGAGAAAAAAAACATATCTAAAGCTGCTGTCCTAAGGCCACGCCCCAACACCATAGCAACTAAGGGAGGTAATGAGAGACAGCTGAGGGAGGACTGGAAAGGTGCAGGGCATTCCCACTCATTTAAGCCCCAGAGAACAGGAAGTGAGAGAGACGGAAGGGGGAACGGAAGAGAAATCAGGAGCAAGCACAACCAAGAGAACAGCAGAGAAACAGAAGTGGAAGAAATCCTGAAGGAAACAGAAAAAAAGGATTCTAGCAGAGAGCCCAGAGAAAGGTACTCTAATAACAGCTTAAGGGAAGACTCTCCTCATAGCCAGTAACAGAGTCTTGAGCAGAGCCAGTGTGGTAGAAAGGCTACAGCTGGTCTAGAAAGCAGGAGGTTTAATCCTGAAGAGACTGCTGTCTATAACACAGGTACTGGGACTTTCCAGGAGGAGCTGGGTCAAAGAAGTTTACCTCGGGGAAGGCTGTTAAAGAGAGCTGTTAAAAGAAAGGAGCTGAATCCTTTAGAAGTTCTAAATAGCTTGCTACGGGATAAGGATTTCCTGTGCCCTGATAACACCCCTGAGCCAAGAGGGAGGTCTCATTGGGAACGGGTTGTTAAGCTGCTGAAAGAAATTAAACCCACGCTGTCCCAAGCTGTTTCCAGTCCGGAGACTGCAGAGTCTGACTATGAGTGTATGCAAATAGATGAGGCTGATATTGAATCTGATTTCTCAGAATGTTAGATGGACTGTGCTTTATCTTGGAGGGTAAAGTGAAAACCTATAGATTGTAAACCTGAAGAAAATCCCAGACTTATTATGCTTGAATGTCTGTGGTTAAAGCAAACCTAAGAAGATTTGATATGAAGTTGCTGCTGTGGTTTTAAAATGCATGAGACCGTCAGGACTGCATTCTGAATGTGTCTGGAGCAATTAACAAAACCTGTGATAATCCAAGTAAAAAGGAAAACTTAAAGTATAAGTGCTGCAGTTTAAAGACCATTGTTTTGGCTTAAAGTATAACTGTTGCAGTTTAAAGAACGCTGTTTGGAAGCTAAAGCTAGCCAAAGACTGTAACGTGATAATTTGTGGCATGGAGAGATATTTACCTTGCTGAGGGAAGCAAAGGTAATTAGAGACTCTGGAAAAAGTTTTGTACAGAAGTTATCTTTCTTTTGAGCAAAAGTATCTTACCTTATATGATGTGCCAAGCTTCTATGGAAGTTCCTTGAACCAAGGAGGCAAATAAATTTTCTGTGTTGCTTTCAAACCCTCGGCTTAATCATTTATTCACAACTACAACTCAGTGCAAGCAACTACAACTCCCAGAACCCCTAGCTCTGGGAGCTCACATAAAGGGGACATTGAAAGGGCCCCCTTTCCCTTCCATAGGCAACCGCCTAGGCGGGGTAAGGAGGCCACAATACTCACAGTTGCAGATCTCTCTCCAGAAGTAACAGTCCCTTTTTCTAGTCCTTCAAGACAGAGGATCACAGAGCTCTCGTTGAGCTATTTATGCCTGTGCTGCTGAAGTAAGCTGTGACCAACTTCCTGGGTAATTAACAGTCCTTGCTTGGATAGGAGGAGTCTTTCAAAATGGCCTTTTGATCTGCCACCTGGTGTTAACACCTATTGAAAAGGTTTCACAGGTCTCTTGCCCCCTAGGTAGAAGGCCTCTTTGTAAAGGTCTCTAGCAGACTTTATTTCTTGCTCAAAGAGTACAGACCCTGTTTTGCCTTTTGTGCTAAGCTAAATTCTGATTTGATTTAAATTATAGCTCTTAGCTGCTGCTAGGCTCTAACTTCTTATGAAATTTAAACTACAAGCTCTCTGCTGGGTTCTAAATTTAACCAGAAAGCTCTCGTCTGTGTTTTAAATTTAAGCTAAAAGTACTTTGCTGATGCTAGGCCCTGAGTGACTATTAAATGTAAACTACAAGCTCTCTGCTGGGTTCCAAATGTAACCAGAAAGCTCTCTTCTGTGTTTTAAATTTAAACATTGTTCTCACCCCTGTGTTGTTGTACAGTTCAGAAGTTATTTTTGGGTAACCACTTTCATTGTTGTCTTTCAGTTTGCACATTCAGATCCTTGCTTATTGATTTGCTGATGGACTATGATTATCATGTTTAACAGACCAGAGGTGGGCCGTCATGTTAGTGTGACAGAGGCAATTGTTCTATTTCACCAGTAGGTGATTTTTTTTTTCAGAGATGTGTAGCTTTAATATTGGAAGAGATATGTTGTGCTAGCTAGGGTTCAGTCTTCCAGAACTGGTGTTACTGCATTTTGTGTATGGCATGTTATTAATGAGTTTGACATGGGCATGGATATTTGTGGTAGGATAATGACTGATTATCACTGGTATGTCTCACATTAGTCTGCGATACGGAGGCTAAGGGACACATGCCCTCAAAAGCTGCTGTGTGTTTATTTCAATATTGTATATGCTTGATGTTACAGCAACATAATTTGTGTGTGTGTGTCTGTGTGATGGGGAAGGGCAGGCTGCAATGGAGAGGTACTGGCATGTACATCCAGACATTGTGTGTGCACATATGTTACTTGGTGAACTGTCTCATTTTCTTTCTGTAGGTGATGCTGGATATGGGTGTCGGGCCTGGTTGCTGACCCCTGTGCATTTTCCATGGTCACCTGCAGAGATGAGGTACAATGAGGCCCATGCCTCCACCCGTTCTGTCATCGAGCGCACCTTTGGCGTGTTAAAGAGTTGTTTTAGGTGTCTGGATAAGACCAGTGGGGGCCTTACAATACCGACCCATGACTTTGGCACAGATAATTCTGGCCTGTTGCATCCTGCACAACATTGCTCTCAGGCACAATATCCCAGTCGACATTAATCTGGATATGGAAGATGATCCTATGTGCTCTCCTGTATGTGGCCGTAAAAATACATGTTTGGGCACAGCAATCTAGCAACATCTGATTGAGCAACTCTTCTCATGTAAGTATTGTGTAGGTGAGGAGATGCATATGTGTACAAATGTGCATGCTGTCCTGTGTGCTTCAGGTCTACATCGTAACATATGTTTGTCTGCTGTGTTTGTGACTCTGCAGTATCCGCATGGCAGGCTGTCACTCCTGTTGGTGTGGTGAGGTAACTACTTGGGGCAAGAGGATCTTCATGCAGCCGACTGTGTTACAGCTCCATACAGATGACAACATTCTTCTTTTCACATTCAAGATTATCTACAATTTATCTGCTTCCTCCTTGTCATCAATTGTTCAACTAACCCCAGATAATCGAACACAAAGCTCTAACATGAAAAATACCCTGATCTCACCTTCTATCATAAGGACTTGCTCTAAAACTGCTACGAACGGAGACTTTTCCTTATACGCTCCAACACTTTGGAATGCTCTCCCTGCCTCAGTCCAAACCATCAGTGACCTCTCTACTTTCAGGAAGGCTTTTTAAAGATCCACCTTTTCCAGCTGGCTTATGACCACATAACGTAACAAAGCTTTTCCGTAATGCTGTCAACATAGAAGGACGCTCTTAATGCCGACCAAAGAATTTGATGCTGCTCTTTGTTCTCCCTCCTCCCCCTCTTCCCTCCCTTTTCATACCCCACCCCTCTTCTCCCCCCACCCTTCCCTTTTTAGCTTACCCTTCCACTAGTTATTTAGCGCCCTGCCTTGATACCAAGAAATGTTGTTCTTGCCTGTTAAAGTTAAGTTACTGGTTCTGATGTTTTATGCCTGTTCCTTATGCGTTCTCTGTAAAGTTGCTTGTTGCTTGTTTGTAAATGTTCCTTGTAAACCGCTCTGATATTAAATAGTGTGGTATATAAAAGCTAATAAATAAATAAACATGACAGTGATTTGTGACTGGTGCATCATACACAGTGGCATCAGAGGTATGCATTTTACATCACATACCTGTATATGTTACACAAGCATAACTGTCTTCTGTGCTGATGCTCTTGTGTCAATTGCCCTGCATACACCGAGGGCACAGGACAACATTTGACATGTGTGATGTTCCCTTGTATTCCTAACTATATTGCTCTAAACCTATCTTGCATGCATACATATACCTCAGGTCTGTGATTTACCATCTCTATGGCCATCTTGATTTCAGCAGCTGGTAATTGGACACCATAGTTTTGCTAACATTCCCAACTAAGATGTTGGTGTACACAGATGATAAGAGTGGGAGTGTTGAACATTGCATTTATCTTTTTCTTAACATTGTTGAAGCAGCTAACATAAATGTAGCCTTGGATAGGCTCATGGCATTGCTCCTACTGACCTCATCTTTGTACCAGACAGGAGAAATGGTACCAGGTGCACATGTGTTTTAGATTGCAGTGTGTGTGGATTGTGAGTCACATTGTACTGATACACTGTGCAGGCATATGTTCAGTATTTGTTCCTGGGGTGAGGTCTGATGGCCCTTTATAGATCACCACAGTAATGATGCTACATTTCAGATGCTGCCCTGTGACTGATGTGATCATGTCATGCGGCCAGAAGTCCTCGGTTTCAGCCCTGGCTTTGAGCATGGAATCACCACCCTCGGGTGCCACATCCGATGACTCGTCGTCGCACAGCCAAGCCTATTCTGAGCCCCGGCATCATGGAGCCTCGGATCGGGGATCATCTTTCGGGGACCTCCCCCACATGGTTAGGACTCTGTCCAACTTCACCCAAGTCGACATTAAGGTCCAATGCCAGAGCGGCCCCCAAAGCTGTCTTGGCGGGCGGACGAACCGATCACCATTGGTGATGCCCCATCAGGGGAGCTGGCTCCCCGCTCTATTTCCTCAGTGCCCAAGCCATTGGCAGTGGAACCATCTACCCTTGAAGCTAGGATGGTGGCCCTGAAATTCAGCCTGGTGCCTTCCTGGAGTTGCAGAACAGACTGATGCCCAGTGCCTCCAGGTCTTCGATGCTGACGTTGGGGCCCTCCTTCACGAGGACTTCCCTGGACGACGTCCAGCCGGTGCTTGAGAAGCACATGCTTAGAGATGAGCTGTGATGCTCCTTTCCACCCTCAAGGCCTTGTGTCTTGCCCCCAAGCACCTCTGAGTCAGAGCATTGGGTACCTAAGTTTTTCTGAATGCCTCCAGCTGGGCATCGAGCTGATTCTCGTCGAGTCCTTGGGGTGCTGTCTGACTTGGACTCGGAGTGGAAGACCGAGGACGAGTCATCCGATACCCGGCTCCACAGGGATGTCCCATCTGATCCCTCTTTGCTACAAGAGTAGAGGCAGTCCTCACCTGAAGACCTTGCATTCCTCAACTTTGTGAGGGAAATGTCCAAGGCCCTGTTCTTTTTGGCTGCCAGAGGATGAGTCTTGTGCAGAGGACCTCAAAATCCTCCAGTACGATGCTCTTCCAAGGGAGGCACTGATGGTGCCAGTCCCATCCATACGTGAGTGGTTGCTCTTCAGGATGTGGGAAGCCCCATTGATGGTGCTTACTATGAGTAAGAGGCTCAATTCCCAGTATCAAGTATACAAGGGCCCAGGGTTTGACAAGCCACAGCAGCCACACAATTCCATGGTGGTGGAGTCGGCCATGAAGACGCACTCCTCAGTGACCCCACGCAGGGAGACCTGCACTATGGATGTTTTTGGTTAAAAATGCTACCAGGGCTTGATGCACATGGCCCACATCCAGGCTTACCAGCTGTACATGGGCATGTACCTGCGGGACCTGGCAAAGGAGTTTGCCGGGTTCTCAGCTGGGCTAACTGATGAACCTCTGGTGCAGTTCCGAACTCTGGTGTCTTTAGTCATGGACTGTTCCAAGTTTATGACTTGGGCGGCCTATGACAGCATTGAGTCCAAGACTCAGGTAGTTGCTGTGGGCATTAGTGCCCGCCCCCTGGCCTACCTATAGTTCTCGGACCTGGAGCAATGGGTTCAGGACAAGTTAGAAACAGAAACATGATGGCAGAAAAATATCATATGTCGTATCTAGTCTGCCAATGTTAGTTGATGTTCCATGCCGAGGAGACAACCTCTTTGGCAAGCCCATGACGAATAAGGCCGCAGAGTTGGACGCAGAGTATATGACCAGAAACAGGCTCCCCTGGAAGACCACTGAATCTTCCTGGCAGAAGACTTTGGGGAAAAATTACTTCTATCCAAAGAAGAAAAAGACTTACGGAACTTACCCCCAGTTTCCGGCCTACCAAGCCTTCCGAACAGAGTCAGCAGGCCACCTGGATGATCGCATATGGGTCACCAGGCCTCTTGCGTACTCCCTCACCTACTGGCAGCATCCGCTGAACCTCTTGGCAGGCATACCTTTCCAGGCCCCGCCAATCCAGTGCATCCTCACCACGGACACCTCCATGCTTGGATGGGGAGCCAATTGCAATGGTCTCCAACCCCAGGCTGTTTGGACGTAGGAGGAAAGCCTGCATCAGATCAACTTCCTCGAGCTCCGGGCAGTGTTAAAAATACTTTGAGTGTTTTAGAGTCAGCTATCGAACCAGCTGGTTCTCATCCAAACGAACAACCTGGGAGGCATGGGCTCGTACCTCTTTTGCTGGGAAGTAGTTCATCTCTGGATCTTTGCTGCGACAAGGGGCATGCTCCTTCAGGCGGCCTACCTCACAGGACATGAAAATGTTGTGGTGAACAGGTTCAGCAAGGACCTTCAGCCACATGAGTGGCATCTAGATCCGGCCATAGCCCACTCTCTTCTGGTGTTCAGGAACTCCAATGATGGACCTCTTTGCCAGCCCCAGCAATACTCAGCTGCTCCACTTTTGCTCCCGGCTGCTGGCTCGGGACTGAACAGCAGCCAATGCATTCCTCTTGACCTGGATAAGGAGCCTACTATACTCCCACTCCACTGGTTCCCTGAACCTTTCTCAAGATTTAGTCAGACCGGGCCACAATGATCCTTATTGCTTCCCGGTGGCCCCGGCAGCCGTGGTTCCTGCTACTGCTGAAACTTCTGGGCTACACTCTGGAATTGATCTCACAGGAGGACATAACTCTCCTGAACCCCACCCTCCAGTCCCTAGCATTGATGGCCTGACTGCTGAAAGGGTAGTTCTGGTCCCCTTCCATCTTTCCTGGACGGTTGAGGATATCAGAAACAAGATATATACAGAAACAAGGCGTCCCATAAGGATCCTCCCTTTCAGCCTTACTGTTCAACATCTATATGCAGCCTATCTGCAACCTCATATGATCATTCAACTTCGAATGCATGATCTATGCTGATGATGTTCTACTTTACATACCATTTCAGATTGACAAGATTGACCTCTCATCACTAACCAACTGCTTTAGCACAGTGGAGAAATGGCTCATAAACCAGAATCTCCGGATACAACACAAAAAGACCGAAGTGCTGTTCATCTCCAGAAACCTCAACTTTTCCCCTCCAGCCTGCCTAAAAATTGGGGAGACAGAACTGCAAACTAAATCCTCAATTCGATACCTGGGTATTACACTGGACCAGAGACTGGATATGAAAACGCATATTGGCAATATGGTAAAATCAACATACCATAAAATCAAGTCTCTCAAACATCTATGCCCCCTACTTCAACCAGACGACTTTAGAACAATCTTTCAGGCACTAACCATACCTCATCTGGACTACGCCAATGCAATCCTCCAAGGACTCCCACAATCCACCCTGAACCCGCTCCAACTTGCCATGAACGCTGCAGCGAGAGTTCTAAAAGGGACCTCAAGGCGAGACCACATAACACACATCCTCAAAAGTCTTCACTGGCTCCCAATTCATTACAGGATCACCTTCAAGATCCTACTGCTAACATTCAAGTCCATTAACGGTCTCGCTCCCTCTTCACATCACCCCCCCCCAAATAGAACCAGATGCTCTACTGCAATAAACACCTTGATAATCCCCAAAGCAATGACCCACTGTACACACACAACTGTAAACAGGGCCTTCAGTCTCTGCGCACCCAGATGCTGGAATGCTCTTCCACCTAATATACGAGCAATCCCAGTCCTAACCAAATTCAGGAAGGCACTGAAACACTACCTCTTCCTCAAATGCTACCCGGAAGAAGGTACTCTAACCCCCCCACCTACAACAAGGCTTCACGACCACATGTAACCTCCCTCAATGCGATGTATATACGTGTAAATACTTTTCTGTTAGCCATTCAGATGTAAATAGTTAAGACTGTTATCCAAGTTGAGTTACCTGTTCTATGTAATTACGGTGTAACCCCCCACTGTAAGATGCTCCTATGTTCCATGTAAACCGCACTGATATC
The DNA here is from genome assembly GCA_033557465.1 of Ichthyophis bannanicus. Lineage (NCBI taxonomy): Eukaryota > Metazoa > Chordata > Amphibia > Gymnophiona > Ichthyophiidae > Ichthyophis > Ichthyophis bannanicus. The sequence continues at coordinate 343,661,080 of CM066037.1, forward strand.
GAAGAGCGCGGTATATAAGAGAAATAAATAAATAAATAAATCCTGTTGGCCTCCCGCAAAGATTCCACCAGGTGGGCATATGCCTCTAAGTGGCACTGGTTTTCACTCTGGCGCACCAACAAGGGCCTTAATCCTTTTCCTGTCCCATGCAGTCGATGCTCCAGTACCTGTTGCACCTCTCTCAGGCTGGCCTAAAGTCCAACTGCATCAGGGTGCACCTCAGTGCCCTGGCTGTGCATCACCATCTGGTAGACAGACAATCCATCTCTGTCCACCCTCTCATGGGCCACTTCATGAGGGGTCTCCTCCTCTTGCAGCCCCCAGTCCAGCCTCCCCTGGTGGCATGTGACCTGAATGTGGTTCTTGGGAAACTCATGGATCCTCCCTTTGAACTGCTTACTTCAGCTCACCTTAAATTCCTTTCCTTGAACGTTGTTTTTCTCGTCATGCTCACTTCTTCTCGGCGGGTCAGTGAGCTCCAGGCATTGGTGGCCACACCCCATACACCAGATTTCACAAGAATAGGGTGCTGCTCATTGCAATTGTTTGTCTCCTACAACCAGAACAGGCTTGGCGTTGCTGTCTCTAAGCACACCCTGTCCTCCTGGGTGGTGGACTGCATCTCCTTTGCCTACAAGCAGGCTGGACTCTCTCTGGAGCATCATGTCACTGCCCATAATGTCCGCACCATGGTGGCTTTGGAGGCACATCTGCCCTCGGTCTTTCTGCAAGACATATGCTGAGCCGCCACCTGGTCCTCGGTCCATGCCTTCACAGCTTATTACTGCCTGGAGGAGAGCTCACGACATGACAGCATCTTCGGCCAGGAAATACTCCATCATCTCTTTGGGGATTGGTGCAACTCCTTCCCTCCGGCCCTTACGTCCAGGCTACCGGAGAGGTGATTCCTTCCTTGCTGCGGGGGTTGCATCTCAGTACTTGAGGTCATTCATTGCTCCCTGTTGCCATTCACGGCCCTCCATTTTTCGGTCACCTGTGGCTTTTTACAGGTTTTTTCGGTAGCCTGTAGCTTGGGAGTCCCTTATATGAGGACTGGCTTCCTGCTTGTTTCTGGAGAAAGCGTAGTTACTCACCTATAACAGGTGTTCTCCGGGGACAGAAGGAATCAGGCCTCACAACCCTCCCTCCTCCACATGGAGTTGTTTTCTTTTTTATGCTTAATTAAGCTAACATACTGAGGAAAGATGGCACCCTTGAGTGGGAAGGTGACTATGCATGCATGATGTAACTCCCAGAGGCTTTCTATGAAAGCTAGGGAGTGATTACTGCGTGGGCTCCATCAGTGCCAATATCACCCATATGTGAGGACTGTTTCCTGCTGTTTCCAGAAAGCACTTGCTAGACAGACCTGCTGGGTGATTCACTTGGATCCATTGGTGAAAACAGTTTGCAGCAGAAACAGAACACACAGTCTGCAGAAGTTGAGTACACTAACCATGACCTTGGCAGTACTCTAGTTCATCATTTTCCATTTTTCGATTATAGTATTTGTCACTGAACTTGCATCCACTAAAATTTGTAGGATATAAAATACCTCTTTTGAACAGGTCTTGATTCTGTGAGAACAATTCTTATTTTGTCAGTGAGTTTTGGCCATTTTGAAGGGTCTGATAGTTCAAGTGCCAATGAGTCTGAAGTTGATGAAGCTGATGGTTCTTTAGTTCTAAACTCTTCCTCCCCAAAAGCTTCTAAAGCACATGGCTGCTCACTTTGCTCTTCCATACTCAGTGATGTTCCTCTTGAAGAATCTTCATCATAATCAAGGACAGTGAATGAAGTGGAAGTCTCTGATGGTTGGTTCTCTATTAGCTTTTCAGTTGGACTTGCTCCAGCAGTACTTGTACTTGGTTGGTCTTCTGCCTGACGGTGATCAGTGGACACTTTATCATTATATCAAACGATCGAAAGTGCCCACTGATCACCGTCAGGCAGAAGACCAGCCAATGTTTGGCTTGTTCTTTTGCTGCCTTCCTTTTCCTATTTTCACAACCTGAGAGTTTCTTTTTTGATGACATTGTAACTGGTTTAGGTGAACTCATGTAGAAAAACTCTGCTTTTCACCTAGAATAAAAATGAAATGCTCTCTTATATGCTCTGTACCCCCTTTCCCTCATGCTTCTGCACCCCTCTCTTTTATACCCCACACCCCATCTCTCTCCCATATGCCCCTCCCCTCTCTCTCTCTCCTGCAGTCCTTGCCCACTACCCCCTTACAAGCCAGCCCAACCTCCGTGGACTAAAACCATCTTCTGTCCCCGATTTCAGGGTAGACTGAGGCATAGGACTTTTCTTCTCTCACAAGCTTCTCCAGTTTCTATAGGAGGTAGGATTTGTCTGATTTACACCTACAAGAAGCTCTACAAATGCATCTGAACCCTCGCAAATTTGCCATACACGGTCTGAAAGCAGCAAGAAGTCTCTTTGCTAGTGCAAACAAGTCAGAGAAAAAGATTCCAGAGATTACTGCACAACATACTTTATGCAAACTGCTGCATATTCATATTCCCACAGTTCACAAATTTGAATTTGTAAATCCAAACACACTTCTTTCTACCTTTGCTGTGTGGACATTTTGGATCCTAACACTCCTCCCCCAACAACTAGGGCATTTCTCCATGTAAGTTACCATGCTACTACTACTACTACTATCATTGATCATTTGTATAGCACAACAAGGCCTATGCAGCACTGTACAGACACATATAAAAGATGGTACCTACTCATCAGAGTTTACAATCTAGTCAAGACAGAGAACACAACAGCTGAAGACAAGAATACATCTAAGTGAATGATAAGGAAACTCATAGGAATGAGAAGTAGCTGACGCCGGGGCAGCCAAGGCCCTAGCAGAAACTAAGCGGATCAGGGTCATACAAAAGATGCTCAGGTAACATGAAAATCAGAATAACAGTAACAAAAATCTCTCCAAACACACTTTTTTCTACCTTTGCTGTGTGGTCATTTTGCGCCCTAACACTCCTTCCCAACAACAGACCTCCTCCCCCAACAACTGGTGCACTCCAGAACTAGGGCATTTCTCCATGTAAGTTACCATACTACTACTACTGCTACTACTACTACTACTATTACTACAATTGATCATTTGCATAGCACAACAAGGCCTATGCAGCACTGTACAAATACATGTAAAAGACAGTACCTGCTCATCAGAGTTTACAATCTAGTCAAGACAGACAACACAACAGCTGAAGACAAGGATACATCCAGGGGAATGGTAAGGAAACACATAGGAAACTAAGTGGATCAGAGTCATACCAAAAATACTCATGAAAATCAGAATAACAGCAACTAAAATCTCTCCTATGATTCAAACACCAAGCACCTTAACCATGAGTAGCAGCACTACAACATTATAATGGGCCCTAGAACACCAATATACCTGTTCCTGGTAAAAAGAACAAGTGGGACTACTACAGGTTTTTACATAGAAGTTTTTACATTAAGCATTCTGTGCCTCCAACACAAGCAATACAGACTCTCACCAAATACTGAACAGATTAGAAAGAGAAATATGAACATACTTTCAGATTCTGTTATGAAAACAAATGTGTGACATGAATGTCAAAAAATGACCCCAAAATGAACTGATTTTTCCCAGGAACTATTCAACATGTATCTATACAGATATGTAGATGTAAGTCTGTGCTCAACTAGTCCAGACAGACAGACAAAACAAATGAGAATTTTGGAGGTGAATCAGGTAAAAAGATTTAAAATCGCAAATATGGGTTAATAGTAGTGGTTTCATCGAGGACAGGGGCTATTTTAGTAGTTGCTTTCTCCCCCCATACATGTCCCCCATCTCATCTACTCTCTCATTACAGGCCATAAAAACTGCGGCAATCTATTCCCCCTCATCTGCTAAATATGGCAAACCCCTCCAGCTCATACTCCTCCAACTCATCTGCTCTCTCATCACAGGCTATAAAAACCGCGGCAATCGACCCCACCATACCCCCCCCCCCACCTCATCTGCTCTGCATCTTTCTCATCACAGGCCATAAAAATCATGGCAATCTACCCGCTATACCCCCCCCCCCCACCTCATCTGCTCTCTCATCACAGGCCATAAAAACTGTGGCAATCTACTCCCCTACCTCCCCTCCCCCATAACTCATTTGCTCTCTCCCCATACCTTACCCCATACTGGTGGTCTTTGGCATAAAAACTGCAATACATTCCTTTGCGTTAACCAAAACTGCACTCCTTGAGTCCTTCCCTCGATCAGAGCAGCAGGAAGAACTTATCCAAGATGGAAGGAAGTGAAGAAAACAAAAGGAGAGACAAAAAATGGCAGATTGACTAGAAACTGTAGAAAGAAAGCTAAGAGAAGACAGAGGAAAGCAAGAGCCTCAGATCGGGACCAGCATGATCATAGAATAAAATGGTCAAATGCCACTGTACAAGTCACTGGTGAGGCCTCACTTGGAATACTGTATTCAGTTTTGGAGACCGTATCTTGCAAAGGATGTAAAAAGACTGGAAACTGGTCAGAGGAAGGCGACCAAAATGATTTGGAGCCTGCGTCAGAAGCCTTATGAGAAGAGACTTGAAGACCTAAACATGTACACTTTGGAGGAGAGGAGGGACAGGGGAGATATAATTCAGACCTTTAAATACTTAAAGGGAAATAATGAACAAACAAACCTCTTCCAAAGACGGGGAAGCTGTAAAACTAGAGGGCATAACAGGAAGCTGCGAGTTGGTAAATTGAAAGGCAATGTCAGGAAATACTTTTTCACAGAAAGGGTGGTGGATGCTTGGAATGCCCTCCCGATGGAAGTGGTGGGGGCAAACACGGTGACGGAATTCAAAATGGCATGGGACAGACACAGTGAATCCCTTTACAGCAACAGGATAAAATCAAAATAAACTGAACCATCTAATTTCTCAACAAATAGGGGCATCCTACATGGAGTGGTGGGTTCACCCCTAAACAGGGACGTGGGGAGGGGTGGCCTGCACAGAGCGGCAGGTGCATCTACTGTTGCCATCGTGCTGGGCAGACTAGATGGACCATGCTGGTCTTTATCTGCCGTCATTTACTATGTTACTATGTTACTAAACAACAAAAGGTAGAAAAAATAATTTTCTTTTCAATTTAGTGATTGGACTTTGCACTATCTTTATATTTTACACAGTATAGGGAACTGCATCTCTTATTTCTCTGGTGTTGCACCGCATGCGGAGTCTGGCTTCTTGGGGTTTCAGTTTAAATTTTGACTACATATTTTTATTTTTACTTTAGGTTGTGGTCACTTATTCTGTACTTGATAAGAGTCTGTGTTCGGAGTGTGTGACTGATGCTAGGTGTTCTGTTAACATGGAGTTTGTACGTAGGGATCTGTACTGTAGTAATTTGACTTGTCCCGCTTTTCAAATAGGTGTATGAATGTTTTAGGGCCCGCTGCGGTATTTATAGTGCTACTTTTTTCTGGGTATGCCCCTTGTATGAGTTTTGGAAGTTTATGCTGGTATGGTAGATTTGTTTTTTACAGATATATATTTACATTAATACCATGCTGGTCCAGTGCGCAGTTTCAGGAATTATGTTTGGGTTGCCAAGCCCTTCTTGGTGTTTATGTTGGAGTGGGAAGGGCTATGTTGGGGTCACAAAGTCCTTCTTGTTTTTCAGAGGGTGGGAAGTGCTGTGTAGGAGCCACTGAGCCTCTCTTATTTTTCAGAGGGCGGGAAATGCTGTGTTAGTGCACTAAGTCGCTCTTGTTATTGTGGAAGTGGGAGGTGCTGAATGGATGCTGTTGAGCCCCTCTTGTTTGCCATATTTAGTAGCATGTTTCCTAGGTTCTGCAGTGGTAACATATGAACATAAAAACATAAGAAATACCATACTGGGTCAGACTGAGGCCAATCAAGCCCAGTATCCTGTTTCCAACAGTGGCCAATCCAGGTCACAAGTACCTGGAAGGTTCCCAAAAAGGCACACAGGTTCCACAATGCTTGTCCTGGGGCAAGCAGTGGATTTACCAGTTCCTCTTTAATAATAGTTTATGGACTTTTCCTCCATGAACTTGTCCAAACCTTTTTTAAACCCAGCTACGCTAACAGCTTTTACTACATCCTCTGGTAACTAATTTCAGAATTTGATTATACAGGGACGTAGGCTAACTGCAGGGAGACAGTTACATCCCCCTGAGGTTATTGCATTTCAGCGTGACAAAACAGCTGCCAGTGCAACTAAGGCCACCCACTAAGCTGGCATTAGTTGCACTCACGCTACTTGCGCTGAGCCAATAGTTTCTGCCGACAATGCAGATGTCTGCATGTGAGAGTTCTTTCTCTTGCCTCACTCTGGAGTAAAGTATAATGGGAAATAAATCCTGTAAACCTAAGAGTAATGGGTAAAAGTATTTTTTGTCTACATATGTCTATTTTTAGTTTGTATTGATATATTCCCTACTTGGTGAAGATCTGTCTCTTTTCTGCATGCGTGACTGAGGCAACGTGTTCTATTAGCACAGAGTTTCTATGTAGGGATCTATAGTAATCTGGCTTCTCTAGTTTTCTGAATAGGAATATGGATGTTCTAGGACCCACTGCAGTATTTATGGTGCTGCCCTTTTCTGGGTATGCTTCATGTTGTGTGAGTTTCAGAAGTTAGTGCTGTTATGGAATAGTAGATTTGCTCTATGGGTCCTGTACTCTGGGTTCTTGATGTGGTCAACTGCAGGGTGTTGGGGGGGGGGGGGGGTGTACTGGAATATGTATTGTCGCCCCCGCCTGGCCAGGTAGGTAACTGGTAGCAGGTGAGGTCGCCTTTTGGCTTTAAAATAAGATTCCCTCAAAATGGCTGCCAGGAGGGCTGCTGGGAATTGTAGTCCTATATTAAAGCAAGGAGTTGTGACTCAAGGGTTCAGGCGTAAGACAGAAAATTTTATTCAATGTATTCAGGGGTTCCTTCATACACAGGACGCGAGGGGTAAATTATATAAAGGAGGTTTTTAATCCACAGTACAGCTTCAAAAAGAAATCAGGAACAACTTGCTTTATATTCCAAACTTCAAAGAAACAGGCACAATCTTGCTTATAAATCAAAATTGCCACTTTCCAAAACTTTTAAACTTTTAAATGTTTTCTCCTTTGCAGGAACAAACTTCTGGCAGCAAAATAAACCTTTAAATGTCCCTTGAACAGTTACATCCAGCTCTCAACCTTATCAGTTGAACTCAGCTATTTCTTTCAGTTGTGACGTCTTCAGAATTAGACTGCTTCCTAAGCACGGCATACATACAATTGCTCTCTAGGACTCTTCCACATCAGAGACCTGACATATAGCACATTGTAAATCCATGTTACTGTTCTCCACACTTGTTATGTCCATTTCCTCTACACTATCTCTCTCACTTACATCAAAAGGTATCTGAACAGAGAGCTGGCTATTTTCTTTCTCTATTAGTTCATTTAACTTCTTGAGTAGAGCCTGCTTTTGCAGTAGCTCTTCTGTTAAGTGAGTTACTCGGTGCTTGGATAAACTGTCTCCCTTTATCCTGGTACTTTGTCTATAACTAGAATTAGCTTTCCCTTCTATAGCTAATTCTCGTGGGCATTTCCTGTCTAGGAATTGAGAAGGACACACTTGCCTTGATTCTGAGGTATTTAGAAACTCTCTCTGCTCTGCAAGCCAGTCATGCTGTCTCTCAGCTGCAGCACCTTCGTTTGCTTGCACCAGCCTCTCGTTCCTTGCTCCCTCAGCTGTGCTTGGCAATCTCTCATCAAGCTTCTCTCTTCGGCTTCCAGTGTTTCTTACACTCTGCCTTTCATGCTCTGCAAGCACTCTCTCACTTGCTCTCCATGCTCCTTGTCTTTCTCCTTGTCCTTCTCTTCCCTTGCTGCTTCTCCGTCTCAAGAGTGGCACCTTCTTACCACTTCTCATTCCTCTATCTGTGTTACTGCATATCAGCTTTTTTAAACTTTCCTTCCTCCTGAGCCACACCTTGCTCCCAGCACATGTGACTAGGGTCAAGCTTCTCCCTGACGTGCTGCTGTGGGCGGGGCTTAGGGATGACTATTCTCTGAGTCACAGACTCTTGGTTACTAGGGAAACCCTTGATACATTCTGCCTTAAAGTGACAGGACTCATTTTCCTGTGTATTTCTAGGTTCAGCAGTGGTTTCCTCACCACAGTATTGTCTTTGAGATTTGCAGTTTTGCATTCTTTATGCTGCCAGACGGAAATGTAAAATATTTTGTCAGTTCAGATTCAAGGAAATTTCAAATTTCAAGGGAATGTCTCAGTTTAATTTTGTTTAATAGCCTGATAGCTTCACCGCTGCTGAATTTCAGACTTTTCCAGCTCTAGCACAATTCAATCCAGCGTTTGAATTCATGGCTACCAGGATTAACTTATCTCATTTTATATCTTCCCGCCTCTTCTGGTCATAGCAAAATAAATAGGATGTGCCAATACTTATAATGGTTTGATTTGGGTGGAGGGGAGGGGCAATGTAAGTGACTTTTCATTAATCAAATTTAATGTTTTATTATTATGTTTACTTTATTGTAATGTCTGTTTTACTAAATTGCTTGTGTATGTTTGGAAGCCACCTAGGATTTTAGATGGTTGACATATACATTTAAAAAAAAGTATACTAAATTTATGCAAATGATGCAATGAATCTCCACACATGGCCCTGCATTACCCTCATGCCAGCCTTGGGGGAAGTAGGTGGGAAGGGGAGGGGGCACTGGGAGGTGGAGGAAAGCAGAAACCTCAGATTGAGATCAGCATGATCAGAGAATAAAATGGTCAGACAGCAAAGGTAGAAGAGAATTTTATTTTCAATTTAATGATCAGACTTGGTGCTATCTTTATATTTTATATAGTTCATGGAAATGCTTCTCTTTCTATTTCTCTGGTATTGCATTGCATGTAAAATCTGACTTCTTGGGGTTGCAGTTTAATTTTTATCTACATATGTTTATGGTCACTTATTCTGTACTCAGTGAGTCTATGTTTTGAATGTGTGATCAAGGCCAGGTGTTCTTTTAAAATGGAGTTTATATATAGGGATCTGTATTGTAGTAATCTAAATTGTTCAGCTTTTCAAATAGGTGATGGATGTTCCAGGGCCCACTGCAATATTTACAGTGATGCTTTTTTTGGGTGGGCTCCTTATTTGGGTTTTGGAAGTTGTTGCTGGTTTGGTATGGTATGGAATGGCAGATTTGCTCCATAGATCCTCAGTGACTTTGTTGTCCTTCTCACTATTGACCCATCTCCCTCCTCCCCTTTGTTTCTAAACTACTTGAATGTGTGGTTCACTGCCGTTGCCTCGACTTTCTCTCCTCTCAAGCCTTTCTGGAACCTCTACAATCTAGCTTTCATCCTTTACATTCTACTGAAATGGCTCTTGCCAAAGCCTCCAGTAACCTCTTCCTGGCAAAATCTGAGGGCCTTTACTCAATCCTCATCTTTCTTGAACTTTCTACTGCTTTTGACACTGTTGACCACAACCTTCTCCTTGATACCTTGTTCTTGCTTGGTTTTAAGGGCTCTGTGCTATCCTGGTTCTCTTCTTATCTCTCCCATAACTCTTTTAGTGTTTGATCTGTTGGAGCCTCCTCTACTGCTATCCTGCTCTCAGTTGGTGTACCCCAAAGATCTGTCTTGGATCCATTCCTTTTCTCTCTCTGTATACGCATTCCTTTGGTGCACTTATCTCTTTCCATGGCTTTCAGTACCATCATTACGCTGATGAATCCCAGAACTATCTCTCTACACCTGAAATCTCTCCAGCAATCCAGGCCAGAATCTCTGCCTGCCTTTCTGATGTTGCTGCTTGGATGTCTCACCGCCGCTTGAAATTGAACATGGCCAAAGCTGAACTTCTTATTTTTCCCCTAAATCCTCCTCTCCCCTTCCTCCTTTCTCAGTCTCTGTGAATAACTGTCTATTCCTCCCTGTCTCCTCAGCTTGCAACTTTGGGGTCATCTTTGACTCCTCTCTCTCCTTCTCCACACAAGTCCAATTGATAGCTAAAATCTGACGGTTCTTTCTCTACAACATCAACAAAATTCACCCATTCCTTTCTGAACACACTAAGACACTTAACCACTCCTTAGTTACCTCCCATCTGCACTATTGTAACCTACTTCTTGTTGGTCTTCCTCTGAATCATCTCTCTCCCCTTCAATCTGTTCAACACTCTGGTGCACGACTAATCTTCTGCCAGCCTCATCCTGCTCATATTACCCCTCTTCTCAAGTTACTTCATTGGCTCCCTATCCATTTCTGCATCCAGTTCAAACTTCTTCTGACCTTATAAGTGCATTCACTTTGCAGCTCCTCACTACCTTTCCTTTCTTATCTCTCCTTATACCCCTCCTCGGGAACTCCACTCTTCTGGCAAATTGCTTCTATCTGTGCCCTTCTCTTCTATTGCTAAGTCCAGACTTCGCTCCTTTCACCTTGCTGCTCCTTATGCTTGGAACAAACTACCTGAGCCTGTATGTCAGGCGCCTTCTCTGGCCCTTTTCAAATCCAGGCTGAAAACTCACCTCTTCAGTGCCGCTTTCAGATCTTGACTCGCCTGATCTCCTTTGTGTTTCCTTACCATTCCCCCTAGATGTATCCCATATCTACAGGTACGGTGTTGTCTGGCTTGACTAGATTGTAAGCTCTGATGAGCAGGGACCGTCTTTTACACGTGTCTGTGCAGCGCTGTGTATGTTTTGTAGCGCTATACAAATGTTTAATAGTAGTAATAGTAGTAGTAGTAATATTAGTTCACAATATACCTGGTACTTAAGAATGTTTGTTGTTGTTAGTGAGATGATCAGAATCCAATTTTGTTTTAGATATTAAGTTCTGTGGGTAAATATCCTAGTTCTGCTCTGCACACATTGTTGAAGGAGGGGCTTCTGTGAATGCAAAATATATGTTCAAAAAGAAAAAGCAAGAACCATAATGAAGTTTATAATAACAAAATAAAAATGAGTTATAATTTGGTATTATAAACTATGCTGTAGTTCTTGCTCTTTCTTTTAGTTCCTTGGTGTGCAGACATCTTGCATTTCCTCCACATTATCTAATTGGCTTTTTGGTTCAGTTCAGTCCTTGACTGGAGTTATGAGAAAGCCCTCCTACCATCCTAAGAGGGGGGAGCGCCATCTCATCCTTGTCTCAGGCAGCAAATGGCCCTAAGCCACTCCTGACTACTCATGCACCTTTATCACTTACAGGCCGATGCAGAAATCCCTCACTAGAGCCCAGTGAAGCTCTAAGGCAGGGTTTCATAGTGTAACTTAATGCTGAATTTTTTGTACAGTGATGCTATATGCAAATTAACCAGTGCGCAAAAAGTCAGAATTAAGCTTGGAGAGCAAGTCAAACACTTGCAGTCAGGAGTCTGTGCATGCTTGCCATTCTGTCATGGAAAAACAGGGCCATCTGAAGTAAAGTTTGACATTTCACCTCAGATGATACAGGCATCAGGATAGCCCCCGAAGGCCCATCATTTTGTCTACTTTAAGTTTAGCTAGTTCCTCACAAACACAGTCTTCTGAAAAATAATTCAAGACCTCTTTCACTTCTGTTCCTATTTGTGGATGTTTTCTGAGGTTCTGCTTCTGGTCCTTCATCTGTGAACACAGAACAAAAATATTTGATAAGCAATTCCACTTTATCCTCATCAGCTTCTACATATTTCTCCCCTTTATCCTTGAGTCTGACGATACCACCTTTGCACTTCCTCCTCTTACTGACATACCTGAAAAATGTCTTGTCCCCCCATTTTACTACATTCTTCTATTTGTATCTTTGCTTTCCTGACTACTTTCCTACCTTCTCTAAGTCTTTCCAAATATCGGTGCTTATCTTTCTCTTTCTGTGATCTCTTGTATTTTGTGAAGGCCACCCTCTTTTTCTTTAGCTACCTCTTTTGAGAACCATAGCAGCCTCCTTTTCCTTCTGGGTCCCAGTATGTGTCTTCTTCTTAATATAAACCAGTAATTCACTCGTCTGCCTTTTCTCTTCGCTATGCTTCCTGGCTTGTCTAACATTACTCTTCTATGATCTCTTGTATTTTGTGAAGGCCACCCTCTTTTTCTTTAGCTACCTCTTTTGAGAACCATAGAGGCCTCCTTTTCCTTCTGGGTCCCAGTATATGTCTTCATTTTAACATAAACCAGTAGCTCACTCTTCTGCCTTTTCTCTTCACTCTGTTTCCTGGCTTGTCTTACATTATTCTCATCCTCCTGTATTACATACTTATCATATGTATCTCACCTATTACCTCATAAGAACATAAATGCCATACTGGGTCAGATCAAGATCCATCAAGCCCAGTGTGGCATTTCCTCCAATTGCTATTGCCCTTCTGCTTCATTTTCTACAACTCCTTAGATTTTCCGGTGCTTTTCTTATGCTGTTCCTTGGCTGCTTTGGCACCTTTTTTCTGGTACTGTTTTCTGGATATCCACTTTCTATTTCTCTGTTTTGAGTTTTTAAGTGAGATGGGATATAAAATAGATTAAATATGAAGACATCTAAAGTTACTTTTTTCGATATTAGATATGTCATACTGGGTCAGACCAAGGGTCTATCAAGCCCAGTAGCCTCTTTACAATAGTGGCCAACCCAGGTCACACGTACCTGTCAGGTTCCCAAAAGGTATACAGATTCCATGCTGCTTGTGCCATGGGTAAGCAGTAGGTTTCCCCAGTCCTCTTTAATAATCGTTTATGGTCTTTTCCTCCAGGAACTTGTCCAAACCTCTTTTAAATCCAGCTACACTAGCAGCTTTTACTGCATCTTATGGTAACGAATTCCAGAGTTTGATTACGTATTGAGTGAAAACATGTTTTCTCTGAGTAGTCTTAAATTTGCTAAATTGTAGCTTTATTGTATGTCCCCTAGTCTTTCTATTTTTTGAAGGAGTAAACAACTGATCTACATTTACCTATTTCACTCCATTCATTTCTAATTCTGCTATACCATTTATTATTTATTGGATTTGATATATGACAAACTATCACAAGGAACATGCTACACATACCAAAAATGTTTATGAAAACCAGCTGTACCACACCCAAGAGAGCTTTCTCTCTCTATGCTCCACACCTGTGGAATTCTATTACTGACAAACTAAGGACCACTATGGGCATAATATTCTTCAAGAAAGCCCTTAAGACTCACATCTTCAAAGACTGCTATCTGGAAAGCATAACCTAACCTTCCACTACCCATCTTCTCAGTCCCACCCTAGCCTTTGCCAATAAGTTCTATGTCTTGAAGGACTACAAAAGGGGACTGTTACTTCTGGAGAAAGATCTGCAATTATGAGTATATACTTCTGGGAATTTTCTGAAAGGAAGTCTTTGTATTAAAGCTAATTAATCTGTGAACCCACTATATTTTGTTAAATCAGCCAGGGCCTATTAGCAGCAGTTAAAGTTTAAATTTAAAACACAGAAGATAACTTTCTGGTTACATTTCATACCCAGCAGAGAGTTTGCAGTTTAAATTTAATAGTCACTCAGGGCCTAGTAACAGCAAAGTACTTTTAGTTTAAATTTAAAACACAGAAGAGAGCTTTCTGGTTAAATTTGGAACCCAGCAGAGAGCTTGTAGTTTAAATTTAATAGTCACTCAGGGCCTAGTATCAAAAAAGTACTTTTAGTTTAAATTTAAAACACAGAAGAGAGCTTTCTGGTTAAATGTAGAACCCAGCAGAGAGCTTGTACTTTAAATTTCATAATAAGTTAGAGCCTAGCAGCAGCAAAGAGCTATAATTTAAATCAAATTGGAATATAGATTACCTCAGCAGCACAACACAGGGTACTGTGTAGCAGCCCTCTTTTAATAAGTGTTGTTTCCCTCCCTCCCTCCCCAACACCCACCCACCCCTGGGATAATCGTAGCTTTATAGGCACTTACACATCTTAAAAGACAGGAGGTGCTCTCAGGTGAAGCTCTTTACCCAAATCAGTCATACACTAAGGACCTGAGATTAATTAAGCTTCAGGTGAACAAGGTATATTAAATGTACTAGGTACAGTTTTATTAGTATAAATATCCATAGCAACCCTTAGTAAGTAAAGAACTTAAAGATCTAAACACAAACTTAAAACTAAGATGCAGACAGCAGTCCAGCAGCAAAATGGGGGCTTTCCAGTCTTTTGCATTGAGAGTCACATGTATGATTTTCTCCCAGTTGGTGAGAGGTCTCACGTGTGCACTAGGTGCAAGGAGCTCTTTGCTCTCAGGGAACAAGTCCGTTCTCTAGAGGCTAGAGTAGCAGACTTGGAAAACATAAGAAAGACAGAGAGGTACATAGACGAGACCTACAGGGATATAGTCCTGAAGTCCCACCTCCAGTCTGGTAGCATCCCTATTGCCATGGAGGAGAGAGGTAACGTGACAGGAGAGCATCACCCTAGTGTTGCAGGAAGTGATCCTGTAATTAGGCCCTGTCCTCTAGGTGATGGAAGGAGGACAACCAGTGGGACACTGATACCTGGGTACAAACTATATCGTAATGATAGAGATGATCAAATTGGTGGAGGGGTTGCGCTCTGTGTTAGAGAGGGCATTGAGTCAGAAAGGATTAAAGTTTTGCAGGAAACAAAATTTGCTGTAGAATCTCTATGGATTGAAATTCCATGTAAAAAGGGGAAGGCGATGCCAGTGGGGGTGTACTATCGACCGCCTGGCCAGAATGAACAAATGGATGATGAAATGCTCAAAGAAATGAAGGAAGCTAACAAAAGTTACAGCACAGTAATAATAATCGGTGATTTCAATTACCCCGGTATCGACTGGGTCAGTGTCACAGCAGGACATTCTAGAAAGATAAAGTTCCTAGATAAAATAAATGACTGCTTCTTGGAGCAGCTGGTTCATGAACCGACCAGAGGGGAAGCTATATTAGACCTAGTCCTTAGTGGAACACCAGATCTAGTGCAAGAGATAAGGGTGTTGGGGCCACTTGGCAATAGTGATCATAGGATGATCGCCTTTAATTTAATTAGTGGAGGAGGGATAGTAAGGAAATCCACAGTACTACCTTTTAACTTTCGAAAGGGAGACTATGTTAAAATGAGGAAAATAGTTAAGAAAAAACTAAAAGGAGCAGTTGAAAAGGTTAAAGACTTACATCAAGCTTGGGTGTTGTTGAAAAATACTATCTTGGAAGCCCAGACCAGCTGTATTCCACGCTTTAAGAAAAGTGGAAGGAAGTCCAAAAAACTGCCAGCATGATTTAAAGGTGAGGTCAGAGAGGCTGTTGTTGCCAAAAAAGCATCTTTCAGGAAATTGAAAAAAGAGCCAAATGACGAAACCTGGAAACAGCACAAGCACTGGCAAGTCAAATGCAAGGCATTGATAAGGCAGGCAAAGGGAGAATTTGAGAAGAAGCTTGCTGTGGAAGCAAAAACGCGAAATGAAGACTTTTTCAAGTACATTCGTAGCAAAAAACCTTTGAGAGAGTCAGTTGGTCCATTAGATGATAGAGGGGTTAAAGGGGCACTAAGAGGCAACAAGGCAATAGCGGAGAGACTGAATGAATTATTTGCTTTGGTCTTTACTGAGGAAGATGTAGGGATGTTATCCATGACTGAAGTGATATTTAAAGGTGCAGAAGAATTGAAGGAAATATCGATACATTGGGAAGATGTATTACAACTATTAGATAAACTGAAGAGTAGCAAATCACTTGGGCCGGATGGTATGCATCCAAGGGTGTTGAAAGAACTGAAATATGAGATTGCAGACCTGCTATTAGTAATCTTTGAACTATCATTAAAATCATCTCTAATACCTGAAGATTGGAGGATCGCCAATGTAACACCAATTTTTAAAAAGGTTTCCAGAGGTGATCCGGGAAACTACAGACCGGTGAGCCTGACGTCAATACCAGGGAAAATGGTAGAAACCATCATAAAGAATAAAATTACTCAGCATGTAGATAGTCATGGCCTAATGGGAGACAGCCAACATGGCTTTAGACAAGGAAGATCTTGTCTTACTTATCTGTTATGTTTTTTGAAGGTGTGAATAAACAGGTGGACAAAGGTGAGTCAGTTGATATAGTGTATCTAGACTTTCAGAAAGCCTTTGACAAGGTCCCTCATCAGAGACTTTTGGCTAAACTAAAGAGTCATGGGTTAGGAGGCAGTGTACTACTGTGGATCAGGAACTGGTTAAAAGATAGAAAGCAGAGGGTTGGGGGGGGGGGGAGGAGGCAAGGTTAGCAGAATGGCATTGCAAATTCAGTTTAATATACCACTAGTGCAAAAGCCTGCTGGGACAGGTAAGATTTTAGTAGGGACTTGAAGTTTTTGAGGTTATGTTCTAAACAAATAGTTTTGGGAAGTCTGTTCCAAAGGGAGGGAGCAATGAAAAAGAAGGTTAACTTCTTGGTGGAGTCAAATTTTGCTTGGGTAGGCAGAGGAATGAGTATTTATTTATTTATTTATTTATTTTAACTGTATTTATATCCTGCTTTTCACCGGGTCAAAGCGGTTTTACAAAAAGGGGGGGGGGGGGACGGACAGTAATCAATTCACAGAGGTGGGGGCGTCACCAAGGGGGCCAACATTGATGAACTGAACAGAAAGTAATAACTTAGACAATAGACGTAGGTCTCTTAGTCAGTAGTTCTGGGGATATGTCAAAAGGTCTGGAGGAGTTGTCAGTGATGGATGTCTGTTTCTGGTCCAAGGTATTTATGAAACAGGATGTTTTTTAGTTGTTTCCGGAATGTGGAAATGTCTCCGTTGTTTCTGATTTGGCTTGGTAGGAAGTTCCAGAGGGAGGGTGCGTACAGTTTGAAAGCTCTATTGCAGGTTCGTTGATTGCACTTGGTTCGTTCGTGGGGGATAGTGAGGGTGTTGCTGGTGGTTTGTCGGGTTGTCCTGTTGAGGGTGGGCTGGGGTAGTAGAGAGCGTAGTTGGGAAGTCTGCGATTGATAGAGGGCTTTGTGGATAAGTAGGGCAGATTTGTATTTGATCCTTGCTTCTAGTGGTAGTATGTGCAGTTCTCTCAGGACTGGAGTGATGTGATCTTGTTTTTTTGCTCTCTGGATGATTCTTGCTGTGGTGTTTAAGGCAGTTCGTAGTGGGTTGGTGTGGGTGGCGGGTAGACCGTGATAAATTATATTACAGTAGTCCAGGTGGGGGAGCGTCATGGCTTGCATGACTGTTCTGAAGTCCTGTGGATCAATGAGTGGCCTGAGCCGTTGTACCGTTTTTGCTTTGTGGAATATTGTTCTGGTAGTCCTTTTAATCTGTTGGTTAAATGTGAGCGCCTGGTCTATGATGATTCCAAATATTTTATATGGGGTTGAATTTGTAGGTGATTGCTTGTTGGATTGGTGGTTGTGATCGGTCCATAGAGCATTATGTCGTCTGCGTAGATATGGTAGTTGATGTTATGGGCTTGTATGATCGAGCAGAGTGCTTGCAGGTAGATATTGAAGAGCATGGCGGATAGTGTAGAGCCCTGGGGTACTCCTTGGTGCTGTTGAAAGAGGGGGGAGGTTGCCATGCTTGTGCGGATCAGTTGTTGTCTGTTGGTCAGGTAGGAGCGGAACCATTGAAGTACGATGTCCTTGATGCTGATTTCCTGAAGTCTGTGTAGGAGGATGTTGTGGGAGATGGTGTCAAAGGCTGCGGATATGTCTAGGAAGAGAATAGCATATCCAGAGTGTTTGGTCTGTGTGCCTTTGATAAGGGTGTTCAGTTGTGATGTCATGAGGGTCTTGACTCCATGGAATGGGCGGAATCCATGTTGTTACGGGTCCAGTATGTTGTTGGTATCTAGGTGGTCTTGGAGTTGCTGTTGAATTATCTTCTCGATGATTTTGGTGGTGAAGGGGAAACTTGCTATAGGTCTGAAGGAGGCTGGGTCGAGGGGGTCCAGGTTGTGTTTTTTTAGGGTTGGGCGAATGATGGAGGTTTTGAGGATGTCTGGCATGTGTCCTTGCTTGAGTGATTCATTGATAATGTGGGTTAGGGGTGCGCTTATGTCCTCTTTGGATTTCTTTATCCACTCTGCAGGGCAGGGATCTAGCGGAGAGGTGGTGGTGTTTAGGCAGGAGATAGTGGATTCTATTTTTTTTTTGGTGACTGTTTCGAATGTGCTCCAGTCTGTGTCTTTGGTAGCAGGGTGGGTTGTTGTCTTTGCATTCAATTGTGGGTTGTGTGGTTGTTGGAGCTGTTTATATTGGCATGCTAATAGTTCTGGTGGGATGTTCGGTAGTTGTTTGGAGTGGTTGGGTGCTTTTGTTAGCTTTTTGACAATCTCAAAGAGCTCATGTGGTTTGTTTATTGAGGTATTTATGATTTTCGAGTGGTAGGTCCTTTTTGCTTTATCGGTTTCTATGTGGTAAGTGTCTAGTTCACTCATGTATTTTGCTTTATCAGCTTCTTTTTTGGTCTTTCTCCATTTTCTCTCAGTTCTTCTGAGTTGGGTCTTTAGTCTCTGTAGGTCGGGGGTGAACCATCGGGCTCTTGTTGCGGTAACTCTGGTTTTGTCGCTGTTTGTGGTTGCACAAGATGCAGAAGAGATTGTAGTATTCCAGATGTTGATCAGGTCATCGATATTAGAGGAGCTTTTCAGTAACTAAGGTACAATATTAGTTTCTACTTCTCAGCAACCATGGCACAATATGAGTTTTAATGTCATTACCTTTCTTCTAATTCACATAGATTGAGAAGAGCAATTTGCTTGTTTACATGTTGTTGCTACACCCTGTGGTAATGTATCATAAGTTTTTATAAGTTGTATATTTCTATGTAATATCCTTACAAGAAAAAAAAAATTCTTTTTTCCCCTTTTTTGTCTTGCCAATTTGGATGCCCTTGTCCCTTCTCCCTTTTTTCTGTAATACTGTGTTTGTTAATATTTTTTATTATCTAATATGTATGTTTTAATGTATGTTTTATTTAATTTTTAGACCCCTGAAGAAGGCCTCCGGCTGAAACTTTTTAGTTGGGTCCTCCAATAAACCTTGTTTGTACAATCACACCAACGTGTAGGCCTGGTCCTTGGGTTCCGCTCCTGGTTTTCCCAATGTACTAGCAACAGCATTACGTGGTCGTATTTCCTAGCCTGGGCAAGTAAATGGATAGCTGTGTTCTGAATGGATTGAAGTCTCTTTAGCAAGTGCATAATGTTAAATGTTTCCTCATATACATTCCGAATACTGCCCCTTCCATGGCTTCATGTCTTTAGCTTTTCAGGCACGGTTCTGGCATGGTAAAAAGTTGGCCACAGAGCAGGGGTTTGCTGCTTGCTTGTGTCACAGTGCTCAGGACATCTCCACCACTGGATATTGAGCAGTAGCTACACCCTTTCCTTCTTTGGTGTCGCTACTAGTCTCCTGCTTAAGAGTCCCGTTCTCTCTAGGTATAGCAAAGATTTCTGGGGGAGAGGTACTCCCTCCAAGGTACTAACTCCACTGGCCCAGTTGTAACATAGTAACATGGAGGCACATTCTAATATGTGCGCTCAGGCCCCTGTGCACCCAATCGGAATCGGGATGCACAGAGGTAGACCCGATTCCAGTCCTGTGGGGCTAGACGTGCTTCACGGGATCAGAATCGGGTCTAGGGCCTGTACATGCAAACTGGGACCCGATTCCGACCGGCCTGCATGTACAGACCTATGCCCGGCTAAATTAGTCATGGCTCCTGATTGGAGCCATGGTCATGCTCCTGAATGGAGCCATGGAGCCATGATCCTCAGCCACTGACCACACTTTCCTTTCCCTGCAGCACGATCCCAGATCTGGCCTTCCATGGCCAGGGTCGGGCTGTGGTGAACCCCCTTCACCCCCTCACCTCACTGGCGCTGCCTGGGCCTGTTGTCCTCCAACATCCAGGGGAACTTTTTCCACCTCTGAGGTGGAATAAGTCTCCCGTCCAGTCTGCCGACCCCGGATGTACAGGACCGACTTCAGAATCGGCCCTGTACATCCGGGGTTGTGGACTGCCCATGCCCCCCCTTGCTCCGCCTATGGAATGCCCCCTCCTGCCCCCAACTAAGCCTTCCAGTACAAACTCCTTGTTCATATGGGCAGGCATCTGCCGGGTACAGAAGGGGGCAAATAGCATTACTGAATAGACTCCACATTGGGAACCACCACCCAGGAAAAAGATTTAGGTGTCATCGTGGATAACATGTTAAAACCCTCCACCCAGTGTGCAGCGGCGGCCAAGAGAGCAAATAGAATTCTAGGTATCATAAGGAAAGGAATGGAAAATAAAACAAAGGATATTATGTTGTTGTTGTTAAGTGCCGTCGAGTCGGAGTCGACTCATGACTACCCTCTGGATAGCTATCCTAAATTGTGTTCGGTCTTGAGTCAGGCGGCTCATTGTTGACAGACTGGTACCCATAGCTGCTGTCATTGTATTGATCCATCTCATTGCTGGCCTTCCTCTTTTGCGTTGACCTTCTATCTTGCCAAGCATGATGTCTTTCTCTAATGATCTCTCTCTTCGCATGATGTGTCCAAAGTATGAAAGTCGAAGTCTTGTCATCTGAGCTTCTAAAGAAAGCTTAGGTTTGATCTCCTCTACTACCGACTGGTTTGTTCTTCGGGCAGTCCATGGTATTCACAGTATTTGCTGCCAGCACCATAATTCAAAGGCATCAATTTTCTTCCTGTCTATCTTTTTCACTGTCCAGCTTTCACATCCATATGATGTTATTGAAAATACCATGGCTTGAACAAGTCGAATCTTTGTATGGAGAGAGACATCTCTGCTCTTGAGAATCTTATCTAGGTCTTTCATAGCCATTCTGCCAAGAGCAATGCATCATTTGATTTCTTGACTGCTTGTTGCTTCTTTATTGATAGTTGATCCAAGTTGGTTAAAGTTGTTCACGATTTCAATTTCTTCTCCTTCAACGATGAACCTGTTGATTATGCCAGTTGTCATGATCTTTGTCTTCTTTACATTAAAGTGCAGGCCCATTTTGAGACTATGTTCTTTGATTGTGAGAAGCAAATGTTTCAGATCATCTTCACTTTCAGCCAGTAATGTGGTATCATCAGCATAGCGAAGGTTGTTGATGAGTCTTCCACCAATCTTCACACCTCTCTTGTCTTCATACAGTCCTGCTTCTCTGATGATTTGTTCTGCATATAAATTAAACAGGTAGGGGGAAAGTATGCAGCCTTGTCTTACACCTTTGCTTATTTTAAACCATTCTTTTTCTCCTTGTTCTGTTCGAACTGTTGCTTCTTGATCAATGTACAGATTGTGCAAGAGTACGATCAGGTGTTCTGGTATACCCATGCTTCTTAATGTGGCCCAGAGTTTCTCATGGTTTACACACTCAAAAGCCTTGCTATAGTCGATAAAGCACACATAAGATATCCTTTTGGTATTCTTTGGTCTTTTCAAGGATCCATCTCACATCCGCAATGATGTCTCTCGTTCCTCGCCCTTTCCTGAACCCTGCTTGCACTTCAGGTAGTTCTTGTTCCAGGTATGGTTGTAGTTTCTTTTGAATAATCTTCAGTAGAATCTTGCTGGCATGTGGGATCAGAGCGATTGTGCGATAATTTCCACAGTCAGTTGGATCACCTTTCTTTAGTATTTATATACACACAGGTCTTTTCCAGTCCGTTGGCTATGATGTTGTCTTCCATATTTCTTGGCAGAGCCTTGTAAGTACGGTAACAGCTGCATCAGATTGCTGTAATACTTCTATGGGAATGCTATCAATGCCTGGTGCTTTGTTCTTTGATAAGGCTTTCAATGCTGCTTTAACTTCTTATTTCATCACCAATGGTTCCCGATCATAAGGTATAGGTTGAAACGGCTGTTGGTCCACTTGATCTTTATCATATAAAAGCTCTGTATATTCCTTTCACCTTTTCTTGATCTTCTCAGCATCATTCAACATAGTACCTTGAGCATCTTGTAACATTTGAGGCTGGAACGTTTTCTTTAACTCTCGTAGCTTTAGGAAAGCTGATCTTGTTCTTCCTCTAATGGTTTCTGCTTTTATTTCCTTGCATGCGTCGTTGTAGTACTTTTCCTTGTCCTGTCTTGCTGCACATTGGAAATCTCTGTTGAGTTCTTTTATTGTCTTTCTTTCTCCTCTGGCTTTAGCTTCTCTGCATTTCTGGGCAATTTTCAGAGTTTCTTCCGTCATCCATTTTGGCCGTTTTTGCTTTTTCACCTTTTGTAGAGACTTCTCACTTTCTTCCAACACAACCTTCTTGATGTCATTCCATAACTCTTCTGGAGCTCTGTCATTTGTATCTAAAGCAGCAAATCGATTTTGAAGGCAGTCTTTAAATTCCAGTGGTATATTCTCAAGGTCATATTTTGCTGCATTCATGAGTGGTTTGCTCTTTTTCAACTTTAGCTTGAGTTTGCATACTAGTAGTTGATGATCTGTACCACAGTCAGCTCCAGGTTTTGTCTTTGTTGATGTTATAGAACTTTTCCATCGTTGACTTCCACAGATGTAGTCAATTTGATTTTTATACAATCCATTGGGTGAAGTCCATGTGTACAGTCGACGCTTGTGTTGATGAAAGAAGGTGTTTGAGATGAATAGATCGTTGGTCTTGCAGACTTCTATCAGTCTTTCTCCAGCTTCATTTCTGTTGCCAAGTCCATTTTTTCCAACTACTTTACCTTCTTCTTTGTTGCCAACTTTTGCGTTCCAGTCACCCATGACTATCAGGATATCCTGATCAATTTCAGCTGTCAATTTCAGCTTGTACTTGTTCATAGAACTCTTCAATTTCATTCTCTTCTGCAGCTGTTGTTGGGGCATATACTTGAATTATAGTTGTGTTGATAGGCATTCCTCGTAGACGAATAGAGATTAAGCATTCGCTGACTGCATTGTATTTCATTACAGTTCTTGCAAGTTTCTTCTTTATTATAAATGCAACACCATTTCTTCTTTGTCTTTCATTTCCAGCATAGTAGACCATGTGATCATCTGATGCAACGTGCCCGATGCCAGTCCATTTCAGTTCGCTGACACCCAACAGATCAAGTTGTACACGTTCCATTTCATTCTTGGCCACCTCCAACTTCCCTTGGTTCATGCTTCGTACGTTCCATGTTCCAATGCGTAAGACATCTTTACAGCTTCTTACTCTCATTTCATGCGCAGCTACATCAGCAGTCAGACGTCCCGAGGGCTTTGATCCAACCACATCATAAATGCTGGCTTTACTCTGAAAAGTCTTCAGCTCTTCCCCAGTAGCTAGTTGAGTGCCTTCTGACCTGGGGGTCTCATCTTCCAGCACTATAGCACAATTTGTTTTGTTGTAACTATCCACTGGAAAATAAAACAAAGGATATTAGAATGCCTCTGTATCATTCCATGGTACGACCCCACCTTGAATATTGTGTGCAATTCTGGTCGCCGTATCTTAAAAAGGATCTAGCGTTATTAGAAAAGGTACAGAGAAGAGCCACCACAATGGTAAAGGGGATGGAAGGATACTCCTATGAAGAGAGGCTAAAAAGGTTAGGGCTCTTCAACCTGGAAAAGAGACGACTGAGGGGAGATATGATAGAGGTCTATAAATTAATGAATGGAGTGGAACGGGTAAACGTAGATCGATTGTTTACGTCATCAGAATATAAAAAGACTAGGGGACATGCACTGAAGCTACAGGGTAACCTATTTAAGACTAATAAGAGAAAATATTTTTTCACTCAACGTGAAATCAAACTCTGGAATTTGTTACCGGAGGATGTAGTAAAAGCGTTTAGTGTAGCTGGGTTTAAAAAAGGTTTGGACAAGTTCCTGGAGGAAAGGTCCATAAACCAAAGGGACCCAGGATATCACTGCTTGACCCAATACAAGCATTAGGGAATCTGTGTCTTTTGGGGAAACTGCTAGGTACATATGACCTAGATTGGCCACAGTTGGAAACAGGATACTGGGCTTGATGGACCTTGGTCTGACCCAGTATGGCATATCTTATGTTCTTATGAAGGCAGATAAAGACCAATATGTTCTAACTAGTCTGCCCAGTAAGGTGGCTAGAGTGGTTGTAACTGCAGCTCCATGCAAGTCACCCCGTCTATTAAAAGATCTTTCAGTTTGCTTTGTTTTTGTCCTCTTGCTATAAAGGAATCCACTTGTCTGTCCTATGCCATTTTGAATTCCGTCACTGTATTTGCCTCCAGTGCTGCTACTACTGTGTTTCATTGCTGAATGATGGCCCTCTGATCATTTCTCGCAGATTCAAGGTGGTCCCAGTTTCAGCAACCAAAAGTTCTATGCTGAGCTTCTGAGTTCCCAAGAGGCTAGTTAGATTTCTCCATCTGAAAGTCCGGTGTCTCATCAGAGTGAAAGAACTGCTCGTGAAAAAAGTGTCATTGTAGAATCACTGGTACAGGGGCATACTCGTGATGGCGGTGTGTAAACTAAGTGTGACCCAGTGGCACTCCTCCTTCTATTGAAAGATGAAACTTGGGCTTCCAGTGAAGTGACATCTCTGATTGATCAATGATCTTATTGAGGCATGGGGTCTCTGGGTCTCTCTGATTGCTGATTGACTCTCATTCTCTGGTGCTCTGGTTAAGAGCTACTAGATCTCTATATGGCTTGAGGCCTAGATGCTCCATTGGTCTGCTCATGGACTCCTTGTGGTGATGGCTGAGGTCCCTTCGCAATGGCAACAATTCTCCTGGGTGCGGAGAATGTTAGACTTTTCATTAACCTTCATTGTAGTAATCTAGTATGGACACTGGATGGTGCTGCTGCTCACACAGTACTATCCAAGCAGTCCCTACATATATGTATGATTCTTTTGACTTTACCAATTCATGGGACAGACCCTGCTGCCGTTGTGGTCAACTGTGTTTCCTTATCATCCTGCTAGACTAGTCCAGGTGAGTGGGTTATACTCCCCAGCCATAGCCGCAGAAATGGGCTTTCCTTGCACTTGCACCACATCAGTGCTGAACTCTCTGAACTTGATTCATACAGTGAAGGAACAGCCTGTTCATCTCATTCATTCAAAATCCTGAGAAATCAACAAGCTGTTCCTGCATTATATGGCTCAAATTCACAGACAGCTCAGCAGCAACACAGCGCAGAACTTATCAAAGCCCATTTTTGATGTAACCTTGGGGGGGGGGGGGCACTCGTGAGTCCAGCCAAGATGGCCATGAATTACTAGAGCTCCTCAGCTTTTCCCTCCATCTCTTGGATCTTTGCATCTTAGTGAAGTGATTTTTGGCATATAATGGCTCCATTTGTTTGCGCTACGCCTGTTTTGCAGGAATGAAGTTTCTGATCTCCTAGCTTCCTCTCTGAATGCCTCCGGATCCTACTCTCTTCTGTGGACCCACTGAAGAAACTTTTAGCTTCTAAATGGCTGCTATCAATGATCAGTTACTGAAGTCCTAAGGCTTCCCGCTTTCCCTGCGAAGGTCACTGGTGATCTACTGTCCTCAGGTCGCATGTCTATTTAAAGATATTACCGGCTCGACGGAGCTTGACATTGTGAGTACCATGCTTGCACATACCAGGGAATAATAAGAAGATTTTGGATCGGTAGAAACCTGTTATGGAGGAGCTGTGCTTAGTTGGCGTCCCGGCAGTGTTTAAATTCACATGGTGACTTACCCCATCTATTTTCCTGAAGCTGTCTCCTAGTCGGGTTGCCGCCATTGTTAATCTGCCTCAGTAATTTCTCCGTGGAACGCAGAAGGGGGATCCTTGAAGTGGCGGGAAAAGGGCCTTGGAATGCATAATTGAGCTGCTGAGAGCAGCGACACTGCTGTGGTGTGTGCCCTACTGACGTCTTTCTCTCTAAAATGGCAGCCGTCCTGCTCCGTGGAACGCATCGCTGGAACGCATAGAAGGAAATCAAGATGGCCGCCGCTAGATCAGACAGTCCTGAATGCAGCGAAGGAGTTAATGATTAGGACGGATTGGCCACCAAGTGCAGAGTCGGGTCATCAGCAGCTTCTGGGGAAGCCCAATTTAGCGTCTCGGATCCGTGTCCGTTTCTATCAGGGGTGTCCTGGATCGTGAGTAGCAGATATACAATTGGCTGTGCTCTGCTGTTGATGCTGCTGATTCTTCAGGCTGGAGCGCCATCTAGTGACTATTGCAAATATTACCTGCCACAAATTGTATGCTGCTCCTTTGCTGGTCTCCTGGCCAACTATACTAAGGCATTCAGAGAAGCTTTATATGCTGAGTGAATGGGCACAATTGGGTAAAGCACTTGAGGTGAGCGGTCAGCTTTCTGTAGAATCCCTGTGCCAATCTTTTGAACCTGAGGTACCTCAGATTAGTGAAGCTTAATTAAACATCAGTTCCTGCGTGACATCTCTAAAGTTGAGGCGCAATGGTAATCTCTGCCTTTCTCCTGACACCTTGCGTGCCCGCAAGTACGGATGTGACAACAATATTCCTTACTTCGCACGGAGAACGGTTGCGGTGCCCGCTGCTTTGGTCGGGGCAGATAATTGATGGGGGAAGTCCTCTGTTGACCTACTGGGCAGGGGAAGAGTCCTGTCTCCTTTGTGGCTGGGGACTTGGGAGTGAAGTTCGCTCGGTTGGAAGCTCATATTCCAATTGACAGTTATGGCTACTGCAAAATCCTACGCCTCTTCTCTCGCAAAGTTTGCCAGATCTCCAGATTCTACAAATTTACATTCTTCATTGACTGCGGAAGGTTTGTCTGCTTCTAAGGGACCTGCCGCCAGCCCGTTGGCTCCTGTCACGAAAGCTGATTTTCTGGAAATTTTGAAGGAGCTTAAGCTTTTCCGTCAAGATTTCACCAAAGCAGTGAACGACATCTGAGCTGATTTAAAATCTTTGGATGACAGAGTCACGCAAACAGAGCTAAATATAGGAGAACAAATGGATTCCTCTATGGCTCTTCAAACTAAAATTGTGAAACTGGAGCATCTTACCAGAGACTTAAAAGAAAGGCAGGATGATCTAGAAAATAGGCAAAGACGCAATAACATCTGAATTTTTGGCCTTCCGGAGCAACCGAGCGGCTCAGAGGACACGGTAGCTCTAGTCCAAGAGATATATGCATTCTGTGTGCCTTCTGCTCCGCAGCCGGTGCGTCTTGAAAGGGCGTATCGAGCTCTGGGGGGGGGGGGGGGGCGGAGGGCTGCTAGTACACAGCCTCGAGCATTGATGATTTGCTTCCGTTTTTTTTGAGGATAAAATGATACTGTTGCGGAGCCTCCGAGGCAAGTGTTCGCTGGTCTTCAAAGGTCAAGAGCTTCAAATCTACCAGGACCTTTCTCCATATACCTTAGAGCGAGGTAGAAGCTTCAAACCCTTAACGCAGGCTCTACAGAAACAGGCTATCGCCTATAGATGGGGCTTTCCCTTTGCTTTGATGTTTGAGTGGAATAATTGTCCGCAAAAGATTATGGATCTCTCAGCAGCAATGGAGTTTCTGGATTTGATGCAACATGGTGAGAGACCGACTCGTCCGAGAAGTAAGAACGAAGAGTGGGAAATGTCGTTACCTAAAAGACGCAAGGTCCCAAGATCTCGAAGATCATCCACCTCTGATGCTGATGGCAAGCTGCAAAAGGAGATGGACACTTCTGCTCCAGCCTGAGTTTTTGAGACTGTTTGAGTTCTGGGGGGAGTGTGTGGAGGGGCGGTCTGTCACTTTTTTTTGTTTGTTCTCCTACGCAGGGGCTGTTGAAGCGGGTTGTCTGGGTATACTTTTGTGGGTAATGCAGGTGTGCTGGAGGGGCAGGGGGGAAAGAATGGTGATGGAGGGGAAGTGGGTGGTGGAGAGGAGTTTTAGGGTCGGCAATGGGGCTAGGTGAATTAAGAGCTATCGTACTTTATTCTCTCTTAAGATAGCTTCAAGGGTGTGCTTTGCTAGCTCTAATGGGTTGGCATACAGCTGGGATGGAGGGGGGAGGGGGTTACATATACACTTACCGTGACACCCTCTTGGGAGACACTGGAGGTGTCACCATGTCAACGACGCTTTTGCATTCAGTTTACTTCCTGCAATCATAGGAATGTGTGTGTGTGGGGGGGAGGGGGGTTGAGGGGGGGGGGAAGGGGGGTGGGGCGGGGACAAGGATACTCTTCTGATCTGGATATTCAATGTCTCTCTGTAAATCTGCGTTATGCATTTTGCTCAAGTGGGTAGGGGGGGCATTACTTGTGGGGGGATTTTGGGGAAGGGGGTGGATTGCTGAGAGTCTAGGGATGCGCGGCGTTTTTTTGATTCACCAGAAGACACTGAGAGACGCGGGCAGCATTTAACAATCCTCCTGAAGAAACTCCGAAAAGGAGTGAAACGCTCAAAAAAAGGCGCCGAGGGAGGTGTAGAGAAAGATCAAGATAATGTTTTCATAAAAGTTGAGAAAGATCAAGTGAAGTTTGAGAACCACTGAGACACAGTGGATAAAGATAAGCTTGTTTAATAGCTTTTATACTTGCTTAATAGCATTTTTGAAACACAGTGATGGTGGAATACTGGTGATATTTATTGTAACAAAAAAAAGGTGCTTTCAAACAAAAAGAAAAGTTTCCCAGTAGTCATTGATGCAATTAAAGCGCTATTTGTTTCTCACTCAAATAGTGGTCAAGAGCGCTATACTGGTCTGAGACTACAGACGGGAAAAGAAGAGATAAATAATGTAACAATACATAATATATAAAGAAATATTGCTGGTAATCTGAATAGCTGCATGTTAGAGTGGAGTAATTTATTATCATTTTTACAACAGTTTTATACTCCGAAAAGACCAAGCTAATTTTTTGGAGAGTCTAGGGACGGCATGGAGGGGGATTAGTTTCAGATTGAGAGTTTACAAGGTGCCTTTTGTCCAACTGGACTATGGTTAGAGCCATTTCTTGGAATATACATGGCTTAAATAATCCGTGCAAAAGAAGGAGGGTGGTAGATCAATTATGTAGAGAGAATGCGGAGATACTTTTTCTTCAAAAAACTCACTTCTCTAAGCGAGATCATTTTGATGCTGCTAGAAGTAAGTTTCCACAAATTTTTCTGGCTAACTATTCCACTAGGAAGCGGGGGGTAGCTATTCTATTTTCCTCTTCCTGTTCCTTTCAGTTGATTGATCAAGTGGCGGACCCGGAGGGTCGATTTTTAATTCTGGTGGGATCTATTCATGGGACCACTTTAACTTTTGTAAATGTATATCTTCCTCCAGCACTGGTGGGGAGTTCGCTAATTGACCTTTCGTCGGCTATCCAGGATTGCAGCCAGGGACCGCTGATTATAGGAGGAGACTTTAATTGTGTTTGCTTGGAACTGGATCGTTCAGGGAGTCGCCCGTTGAAAAATCATTTGGGAAACTTACTGGAGGAGTGGGCGCAGCAGTTTGATTTGTGTGATGTATGGAGGCATTTACATGCTTCGGAAAGGGATTATACTTTTTATTCCCAGGCGCATAGGTCCTACTCTCGCATTGATATGTGGTTTGTGTCCAGATCGGGAGCTTCTTGGCTGACTCAGGCTAATATTGGGACTATGGGACCTTCTGACCATGCCATTATATCTATTGGTCTTTCCCTGGGGGACACTGCCTTTACTACTCGGACATGGTCTTTGCCTCGAGGGCTATTACTTAACCCGGAGTTTGCTGCTGAGATTCGGAAAGGATGGAAGGAGTATTTGCATTTTAATGATACTTCAGACATTTCTCGAGCACTCTTATGGGATGCGGGGAAGGCGGTTCTGAGGGGACAACTTATTTCTATGTCGAGTGCTTTTAAGAAGCGCTTAGTAGCTCAACAGGAGGCCTTGAGGAAAGAGATTGCGGACCTGGAAAAACAACATAGAATGGGGGGGGGGGGGGTGAGAAAGTCTGGAATTTGCTGATACGGTACAGAGGGGAATTAGCGGCGTTGGAGACTGAACGAGTAGCGTCGCTTCTCCTACAGACGAAACAAAGGTTTTATGAGCAGGGGAATAAGGCAGGGAAACTGCTGATGTGGCAATTAAAACGTCAGAGGCAACGACACAGAGTTGAGGCTATTAAGTCTCCGAAAGGCGAGATTTTACGTGATTCTGGAGTTATTGCATCTACTTTTGCTAGCTTTTATGAACAGCTCTATGCCAGTGAGACCTCGGCGGCTCCTGCGGATATAGTTGCGTGGCTGAGGGAGGCTTCCCTTCCTCATTTATCTGGGGAAGGAAGGGATCATCTAGACTGCCTGATCACATTAGTGGAGGTTCAGCATACCATGAGGAACCTCAAGTCTGCTAAGGCGGCCGGTCCAGATTGCTTGCCGGCGGAACTTTATAAAACACTCCCGGATTTGTTTGCTCCAACTTTGCTGTCGGTTTTTAATGAAATCCTCTCTAAAAAACTCTTCCTGACACCTTTTATCAAGCCAATATTGTTGTTATTCCCAAAGTTGACAAGGATCCCTTGCGCTAATTATTGTCCGATTTCGCTGCTGAATCTGGATTATAAAATCTTCACCACGATTCTAGCTAATCGTCTAGCCTTGCTTATCCAAGATCTGGTTCATCCGAATCAAACGGGTTTCATAAAGAATAGATATGGGTTTGAAAATGTGCGCAGATTAATCAACGTCTTGCAGAGGTTAAAATCTCAAGTGGGGTCATATAGCATTTTGTCGTTAGACGCTAAGAAAGCTTTTGACAAGTTAGAATGGCCGTATCTTATGCAGGCTTTCCGGGAATTTGGCTTTGGGACGTCATTCTGTACGTGGATTGCTTCCCTCTATGAGCGCCCTCAAGCAGGGGTATCTGTCAATGGTGCTATCTCGCCCTCTTTCCTCTTAGGAAATGTATAGGTTGGAGAAACTGACTGCTGTGGTTCGAGAACAAGCTTTTCGAGAGGAGGAACTTTGGCATCTCGTGTTTCAGGAAGACACTGGAGGGTTTTGAAATCTGGGCACTGTACTAGACAGCGGGTTTTCTGTCAGGACTATTTCCCTCCTAGGATCTGATTTCTTTTCTTTTCTTGTTTCTTCTTTTCTCTTTCTCTTCCTCTTATTCCTTCCCCTTCTGGAGGGGCGTTGGCTAGGTCAATAGGGTTGGGGGGGGGGTTTAGGGGTGGAGTGGAAGGGAGGGGGAGTAGGGCAGGGTGGGTTTGGGGTGACCAAGGGGGTTCATTGAGTAGAGTCTCTCTTTCTTTTTTTCTTTCTTTCTTTTTGCATATCTCTCTATACGACTGGGAGGGAGGGTGATATTTCACTTCCAGCTCTTCATTGCTAGGATGATGGGGGGGGGGGGGGGGGGTAGCTTCATCTGCTGGTTTGGGGAATGTAAGAAAAATTGTAGTTGCAGTGCTGTAGACTCGCAAGTACTCACTCCCATATTGTCTTCTAGTGGGAGGGTTAGGGGTCTGGTCTGTTTTTGTACTGTGCTAGTTTGTAATGTATAGAATGCATCAGCATTGAATTATATTGTGCATTTTTTATTGTGATGCTTCTGTATAATTTTGTATACCTGTCTGCACCTATCCTGTATCTTTCTACCTGCTACTGAGGTGGGTTGTTGTTGGTGGGGGGGGGGGGAGATTTAGTATAGGGATGGTCAGTTCTCTGACGTTATATTCCTGAGTTTTGGGGAGGGGTTGGCGTGGTTTGGCAGCAGCAGACACTTTTGCCCTGTCCTTTCTTTGCTGGTTGTTTGGCTGTACACTGAATCGAGATTGTACTACTTTGTTGTGGTTTGCTATGGCGGCTTGTATGTTCTTTGACTCTGCTCAATAAAATTTATTACATAAAAAGAAAAAAGCCCATTTTTGAGAGGAGAAACAGCCAAAACAGGAGGACACAAAATCATAACCAATAAAGGAACAAAGGACAAGAAATGAAAGGATAACTAATACAGAATATGTTTTCTCGATAGAGCTGAAGTTCAGAGAGCCTGGGTTAAAAACCCAACAGGCAAGGCAACAAAGACATGGAGAAATTTTACATATCTGCTGATTTCCTTTCCTTCAATCCTTCTTGACCAGTCCAGATGAGTAGGTTATGCTCCCCAGTCAGCAGGTGAAGGCAGACTAGAACAGTTTTCAGTGATGTCATCACTGGTGCAGCATTGACAAAAGTCAGTATGACACTTCCCAAGCAGAAGCAAAACTGAAAAACTCAGAAAAGTACTAATCAATAACAACTTTGAAAAGAACACTTTTTGGCTCTCTTTCTACATTTGGACTCCACATCAGGCACTGATACTGATAATGCAGTTAAAAGAAAACCTGTAGGAATAGTCTTTCTAGGGTGGGTTGTGGACTCGTCTAGCAGGATTCTAAAAAAGGAAATTAGCAGGTATGTAACATTTCTCCTTCCTTATCATCCTGCTATTCCAAACAAGTGAGATGCACCCAAGCAGTCAGGACCCTTGGTAGGAGGAAGATGAAACTCTGGACAGAACTGCTCTGCCAAAGGTGCCATCCACTCCAGTTTCTATGTGCAACCTGTAGTGCTTTAGAAAGGTGCTTAGGAATGACCAGATAGATGCTTTACAGATATCTTCCAAAGACATCAAGGCAAACTCAGCTCATGACGAGGCTTGTATCCTAGTGAGGCTCTGATTCCCTCTGGCAAGCATTTTCCGCAAAGGAGTTATCCTGAACTAATAGCCTCCTTAAGCCAATGGGCAATTGATGACTCATCTGCTGCCTTTCCCTTCCTTGGGCTGCTGAAGATGACAAACAGATGCCCTCCTTGAATCTAACTAGAGTCTAACTGAAGCTCCTCCTCCAAGAAGGAGGGCAGGATCACAGATTGAGTTAGATGAAAGTGAGACAGCACTTTGGGAAGAAAGAATGGCATGATCCTTAAGGAGACAGATGCTGACAAAAGGACCAGAGTGGGCTCCTTACAGGATAGGACCTGTAGTTCCGACATCTCACTGGCAAAAGCAATAGCCAACAGAAGTAGTTTATATGTGTAGTTTATTCCATTTGATAAACCACCCTTTGTTACCATACATACAGAGTCAACTCCATGACAAAGGTCTTCTAAAGGGGCTTGAAAGAGGGACCTTTCAGCATCTTCAATACCATAGAAAGGTTCCACTGTGACACAACCAGCCTCACAGGGAGATGGTTGTGCGTCACCCACTTGAGGAAACAGGACATATCCGGGTGTGTTGCCAAGGATACACATTGAACTCACCCCAGTAGCACACAAGGGCCACCACCTGAACCCTGATAGAGATCAAAGCTAAACCCTGGTCCAAACCAGACTGTAAGAAGGACAAAATAGCCACTCTATCTGCCCTCTTAGCATCCAGGTTCTAGAAGAAACACCACCTCTCGAAGACCCTCCAGGCCAAGGACATAGAGGCCCTCAGGGCTTTAAGAAGGGTGTTGGCTACAACCCCGGAGTATACTTTATTAGGTAGCTTGCACTTTTCAGAGGCTAAGACCATAAGCAATGAGGGCACAGGGGCCTCTATCACTAGGGGACCTTGCTGCTGCAATCTTCTCTCCTGAGATAGCAATAAAGAGGACCTCCCTAACCAGCTCAAGAGATCTGTGTACCATGTCTGCATGGCCGGTCTGGTGCCACCAGAATGACCAAGTCTGAGTGAAACCAAATCTTGCGCAGAAGTCTGTTCATCAAGGACCATGGAGGAAACACATATAGGGGGTCATGCTTGCAGAAGGGCATCCAAGTCCATCAAACACAGAAGTTTCTTGACGGTAAAAAAGCTCTTCCTTTTTGCATTCTCCTGGGTGGCTATCAGATCAAACTGGTAGACGTCACCCCCACATGATGCGGCCGAACTTGCGAGGTCTTAGTTCCCACTCACCGGGATCCATGGTATTCAAGTGCAAGAAGTTGGGTTCTGCACTGTCAATTCCCGTAATGTGTGCCTTCGACAGGTCCACCAGATGAGCCTCTACCCAATAACAGTTTTGCCATCTGTGAAAGTACTCTGATGCTTGGGTACTGCTTTGCTTGCTGTCACATGCCACTGCTAAGAACAATCTGACTACCTTGTCCTCCAGACCTCCAGGAGAATCCGGAACATCTCCAGAGCAAGGCAAATCGCTCTGCCCTCTATTCTGTTGATCAACCATGAAGCTTCTTGCAGGGATCAGTGTCCCTGTGCAAACTGACCCAAACAATGAGCTCCCCAGCCCAAAAGGCTGGCATCCATGGTAACAAACACCCAATCTGGTGCCTCCAGAGGTATTCTGTTTACCAGAGGATGAGTCTGCAGCCACCAGACAAGCTCCCTCTTCATCCTCTGAGTAAGAGAGACATAATTGCTTTGGTCTTTACTGATCAAACAACTGGGAGCAGGGAGACCAGTGAATCAGAAAATGCCTCTGCAGAGAGCATGTATGTGCTCTGGCACAAGGCACCATCTTCAGAGTCAAAACCTTCGATCTCAGTTGCAGGTTGTGTCACACTCTGACAGGTGCTTGAGATCAAAAACCCCTGAGCTGCATCTGCAGATTTATCAGTCTCCAGTGTGAGAAACACTCTGCCCATGCAAGTGAAAGCAGGCCCCAAGATACTCTGTCCTAAGAGGGAGTTAAGCTATAAATGGAGAGTTGATCACCAAACCCACTAGTTCACCTGGGACATGTCCACCGTGTACTTCTTTCAGGAGTTGGCCCGAACCAGCCAGTCGAACCAGCCAGCCGAACCAGCCAGTCACCCAGGTATTTTTAAAGAATATCAAGACTTGATATAAACTCTTATCTTTTGCAGCTGCTCCTTTTAGTTTTTTTCTAACCATTTTCTTCACTTTTTTATAATAGCTAGAAAGTAATGAGTACAAATGCTTGCAGTCTAAGTAACAGATCCAGGTCTGCAAGCTCTAATGTTGGAGGAGGACTTAAGATATTTTTACTATTATAAAGACATGGTTCAATGAGTCCCATGAATGGGATACAGTCATACCAGACTTCTTTAGAGGGATAAGATGGCCAGTGGCAAAAAAAAAGGGAAGGAGTAGCAGGTGTCACTGGTAAAGGAAGAAACGCTGTAGACGGTCTTGGAAAGAGAAGATGGTACTTACATACACACTAGTGCTTATTTTTTATTTTATTTTTATTTAACATATAACTCAGTGCAAAGAACAATGAAATTTAAACAGTAGGGTGCAAATTACAGTATACACGTAGTTTAACAAATAATCAGCAACAGGCAGATTAACATATAACTATTTGCATTGTGTTATTTATTTATTTAGCTAGGCTTATATACCACTTAGTCTAAAAGTCAAAGTGGTTTACAATGAAAAAGGAGCCAACATGGCTTTACATAGAACAAGGGCTTGAATAAAGAGAGAACAAATAAAAAAGAGTATAAAAGATTAAACAGTATGAGAGCATGAAAAGTTCTTTAAAGTCAAGGTTTAATAAGATTATGCATGAGTAGATTCATCAGCCTCAAAGCAACTGATGAAAAGGAGTGTACTGTTTTATTGGGTTATGGATGAAGCTCAGCAATATCTGACCCATAGTGTTCTATGAATAGAAACGTTTTAAGCTTTTACAGAAGTCACTGGTCAGCTGAATGGATCTGATGTGAGGTGGCAGCGAATTCCACAAGGAGGGGGTGTACAGGAAAACACTTTGTTGTTGGCTCTTTGACTGCGTGAGGGTTTGTCTTGGGTATTGCAGGCATGTTGAGCATGGATCTTCTCTTGGGTCTGTTGGAGCTGTTATTCGCTAAGCGTGGAGCGAGGCTGTCCGTGGACTGCTGGTTTAAAATTTTGTGGGTGGTTGCAAAAATGCAATGTGTGCCTTTGAGTCAGTCCTGACTCCTGGTGACCCAGAAGCTCCTGGGTTTTCTTGGCAGTGTCACTGGAAGTAGATTGCCAGGCCTTTCTTCCAAGGCAATGGAGGGTTAAGTGACTTGCCCAAGGCCACAAGGAGTGCTAGTGGGAATTGAACCCTGGTTGCTTGGTTACCAAGCCACTGTTCTAACCACTAGGCTACTCCTCCACATATTCCAGGGAGCCTGGAATATGTGGAGGGGATATCAGGGAAGGCACGGTGGAACAACCAGGTCTCGGTATATTTTTAGAATTTTGGGTAGAGATGGTTCAAAGCTAAAATGTAGTGCGAGGGAATTCCAAAGATAGGGTCCTTGATATGAGAAGGAGCAATTACACTATACTTCAAGACAAAGAGTGAATGGAGGGGGTAAGCAGGACTGGCTCTAGAGTTGGTCCAAAGTGTTGGAGCCCTAGGTGAACCTCGAGCTTTACACTCCCTCTGGCTGTCAAAATCTATTATTTAGCTCTGAATGGCCTCCTTTTGCTGCCCTCCAGAGGTTTCTGCCCTAGGTGACTGCCTAGTTTGCCTAGTGGTTGGGCCGGTCCTGGGGGTAAGTAGAGAAGAGCAGCCTGTGAGGATGGGAGTTAACGTGTAGGTGTGTAAGGACATGGGAGAGAGGCTAAATAGGATGGAGAGGAGGTAAAACATGCTCAGTGAACTAGCACCAGAACCTTGTATTGCAAGTGAAGGAAACAGGCAACCAATGGAGGGAGATGAGTAGGAAGATAACATGATTGAACCAATGAGTGCCAGAAATTAATTTGGCAGCTGTGAATTGAACCAGCTGAAGATGCTTCAGGGTGCGGGTAGGGCGTCCATAATAGAGTACGTTGTAATTATCCAACTGTGAGATGACAAGAGCCAACACCAAGAGAGTGAGATGGGAACAGCTGGGGGATGTAGAAAAACAGTGGGCAAAACTGAAAGGGGATATTTTAAGGGCAACCAACCTATTTTAAAATGGTAAATAAAGGTAAAATGAAAAGGAGACCGCTATGGCTTTTGAAAGAAGTAGATGAAAAGGTGAGGAAAAAGAGGGAGGCCTTCATGAAATACAAGAGATCATAGAGAGAGGAAGACAGGCATCTATATTTGGAAAAACTTAGAGAAGCTAGCAAAGTAGGCAGGAAAGCAAAGATTCAAAAAGAGGAGGAAATAGCCAATGCAATAAAATGGGGGGGGGGGGGGGGGGGGGGATAGGACATTTTTCAGATATGTTAGTGAGAAGAGGAAGGGCAAAAGTGTGAAGGGGATGAATATGTAGAAGCTGATGAGAATGAAGTGGAATTGCTTAACAAATATTTCTGTTCTGTGTTCACAGATGAAGAACCACGAGCAGGACCTCAGAAAACTAGCTCAACTTAAAGTAGACAAAGCGATGGGACAGGATGAGATACACCCTAGAAGCCTTTGACACTGTTCCTCACAGGCGACTTATAAACAAATGGAGCACTCTAGGGATGGACCCTAAAGTTACTGCTTGGGTTATAAATTGGTGGGGTGGGAGGTGACAAAGAGTACAAGTAAATGGAGCTCACCCTGAGGAGAAGATTGTTACCAGTGGTGTTACTTAGCTCTCCCCCTGAATATTTGTGCCACGGAGGTATTTAAACATCTCAATCATATCACCTCTATCCCGCCTTTCCTCTAAGGTGTACATATTAAGATCCCTAAGTCTCTCCTCATATGCTTTAATGAAGACCACTAACCATTTTAGTAGCCACCCTTTGCACCGACTCCATCCTTTTCACATCCTTTTGATGACTCGCTAATCAAGGAATACAATGAAAGGTTCAGAGATTTTGAGAAGCATGACATGACCCTCAAATTGGCTTTTCAACCTCACTTAGTTGATGTATCTGAGGCCCCAGAGAAGCTGCAGATGGAGTTGATTGAACTCTTGGAAGATTATATTCTGAAGTCGCTGTTTGACAGCAAAAAAGATCCCATTCAAATATGGAAAAATGGTGTCGAATATCCTCACCTCAGGGAACACGCACGACGCTTGCTCTCCTGCTTCTCAACAACATATCGCTGCAAATCTACATTCTCCTACTTAACACAAATTAAGACATCCTTAAGATCACAAATTACAGATGAACAACTAGAAGACCAGTTAAGACTACGTACATCCACGTTGCAGCCTGATATATCACTGCTTTCTCACAAAAAACAATCTCAGAAGAGTTACTGAAAGGTAAGCAGCTAGCTTAGTTGTTTAAAATAATATATATATATATATATATATATATTTGTATTGAAACATTGTTAGTATGCACTCAGCCATATGGCAGTATAAGATACTTGAAAGGGTTAATTCTGTATAAAAGCTAAATTTTATTTTTATTTTTATTTTTTTAGAATGTGGCCTTCTTGGAAAGATGTTAGCTCTCATGCGGCCTTCAAATGAGAAAAGGTTCCCCACCCCTGGCCTAGTCAAAGCCCAGACCTCAATCCAACTGAGAATCCATGGCATTACTTGAAGACTGTTGTACACCAACCCAAACCCATCTAACTTGAAGGAGTTGAAGCACTTTTGCCTTAAGGAATGGGTGAAAATCGCAGTGGCTAGATGTGCTGAGCTAATAGAGATATACTTAATTTAATTTAATTTAATTAACAGTTTCTTATATACCGCATCTTCCCAAGATCAAATGCGGTTTACATAGAACAAGGTAACATAACAGACAGGTGTCTGTTTTTACAGTGAACATCTTAGAACCATAACAACTATATTACATTACATGGAACAAGCAAGAACTATTTACAGGGAACAAAATAAGTAATAGATACAGTGTTGTATGTGACATTTAAGGATAATAAGCATATAGAGTTTCACATCATTTGTCAATTCTATTTTGGTTTATGGGGAAACTTACATGGTATTATCCATTTTCTAGCAGGGGAGGTGTGTTTGGCAAAGATCCGTAGTATGATGTGAACAGGTGCGTTTTAAGTTTTTTGCGGAATTCTTTAATCTCTACAAGTAATCTTATTTCAACTGGAAGGGCATTCCATAGAGTGGGGGTAGCATGTGAGAATGCCTTTTTGTTTGTTATCTTTCTGGATTTTATAAATTCTTTCGGAGTCCTTAATTTGTTTGTATGATCTCTCCTGTGTAAGTTATTAGTAGGTTGTTTAGTGATGAGGTTGGCTAGGGTGGGTGGTGCCATGTTGTTTAGAGTTTTGAAGGCAGTTGTAAGAGTTTTGTGTATTATTCGGCTTTGTATCGGAAGCCAGTGTAAGTTCTCCAGTATCGGAGTGATATGTTGAAATGGGGGGACCTTCATAATGGTCCTGGCCGCTGCATTTTGTGCAATTTGTAGTCTTCTCAAGTTTTGTTTTGTTGTGCCTAGGAGTATTAGGTTTGCAAAGTCGAAATGAGGGGTGATTATGGCTTGTATTATTTGCTGGAAATCTTGTAGGTGCATTAGAGGGCGTAGCTGCTTTAGGATTTTGAGTTTGAAGTATACTTTCTACGTTGTATTTCTTATATGTGTTTCCATGTTGAGATGTGTGTCAAGTATTACACCTAGATATCGTACTTCCTTTTTAGTTTGATTTCTTGGTTTTGCAGAGTGATGTGTGTAGGGGGTGAGTATGAGAGGTTTCTTGTTACAATTAGGGCTTCTGTTTTTGCATGATTGATGTAGAGGTTATTTTCATTTAGCCATGTAGTTAGTTCATTAAAACACTCAACGAGTAATTGAGTTGGTATATTGGGGATTGTAAATGGAATGTACATCATTATATCGTCTGCATATAAGTGATAGTAAACGTTGAATTTTTTAAATATATTACAGACATGCTTTATGTAGATATTAAATAGGAGGGTTGATAGTGCCGATCCTTGAGGGAGACCTAGTTCCTGGTTGTATGTCTTGGATGTAAGGTTACCAATTTGTACTGTTTGTATTCTATTGCTTAGATAAGAGGTGAACCAATTAAGTACAGTTGAATTTATTCCTATTTGTTTGAGTTTCTTAAGCATTAGAGAATGGCTTACGCTGTCAAATGCTGCAGAGATATCAATGAATAGGAGTAAAAAGGCTTGCTTGGGATTGTCTATTCCTTTTACAAGTGTGTCAATGAGTACTGTTAAGAGTGTCTCAACACCATGGCGTGGGCGAAACCCATATTGTTGTTCATCGAGAGGGGCTGAAGTGTCTATGTGTTCTTGAGTCTGGATTTGTACAACTTTCTCTATTAGTTTTGCCATGAAAGGAATACTAGAAATGGGTCTGTAGGAATTAGGCGATGTTTTGTCAAGGGTGGCATCTTTGAGTATTGGTCGGATAAGGGCATGTTTTAGTGAGGGGGGTAAGTATCCAGTTTTAAGGGATAAATTGACTATAGGGAGTATGAATGAAGATAAAATTGGGAGAGTGTTCTTTAACCAAGATACTGGGCATGGGTCTAGGTTGGATGTTGTTGTGTTTAGATTTAAAACAGTGTTCTTGAGTATATCCTTGGTTATAGGGTTGAATTCAGACCATTCATCTATATAGAGGTTTTGATATGTGTGTGTGGAGTTAGTTAAAGGTGGATGGAGCTTAGTTTTATTTATGTAGTAGTTGGCTAGGGTCTGTGGGGAGATTTCAGTAATATCATTGCTGGCGTTGTTAGGGTTACTTGTTAGTTTTTGTACAATTGAGAATAATTCTCTTGGTCTATTTAATGGGTTTGTTAGGATTGATGCATGGTAATTTTTCTTAGCATTGTCTATTGCTTCCTTATAATTTTTAAGTTGATTGTGGTATATCTCATTATTAATGGTAATTTTGCATTTACGCCATTTAACTTCTGCTTTTCTTAGTGCTTTTTTCATTTGTTTTAGTGTATTATTATACCATGGGGCATTACCAACTCTGGTATGTATGTTCTTTCTGTTGACATATTTATTAGTAGCTGCGTTACTTACAGTTTTATGCCAGTTTGCTACCGATTCATCCAAGTCAAGTGGAGAGGTGTTTAGGTGGGGGATTGTTAAATCCAGAAACTCTTCTTCATTAAATTTTTTGAATCTTGGGGTTGGGACCTGTGTTGGTCTACTTTTGTCTGTTGTGATATTGGTTGTGATGTTAAAGTTAATAAGATGATGGTCTGACCATGGTATTGGAGTGCATTTGAGTGAGTTAGGATTAAAGGAATTGTAGATTGCTTCAGGGAGGAGGACAAGGTCGAGAATATTTCCTTTGTTATGTGTTTTAGTGTTGATTATTTGGTGAAAATCCATTTCTATTAATGAGTCAAAGAAGAAGGTAGAATATGAAGCTGGCAGTGAGGGTAGGTTAAAGTCTCCGAGTGTTATTATTGGGTTTTTGACAGTGGAGGTGCTTAGGAATTCGATTAAGGTATCTAGTTTTTCTGATTGTTGATCAGGTGGTCTGTAAATTAAACAAATTCTAAGATGGTCTATTTTCATAATGATAGTGTCTATGTTTGTGGTCTTAGTATAGGGTAATTTGGGGGTTGAGGCTTTTGGAGAGATATCTGTGTGGAGTATGAATATCTATCTAGGCAAAAGATAAAGTGGTGCGAGCTAGAATGGAATATCTTAAATTCAGTATGTTAAGCTAGAACATAATGCAAGTAGCAGGAAACCGTGGCTAGAGTTAGTGACATATGCTATCTCAGTTAATAGCTTTAGATAGTCAACAATATTAACAATTGCTGGCGGTTGTGAAGAGTATTACCTCAGGCGGTAGTTAACTGTTGAATACAATGTTACCTCAGACAGAAGAATTAGTGTTACCTTATACAGTAGCTAAGTTGGTTACAATGTTACCTCAGACAGTAGCTAGACTAGAGAACAAAGTTACCAGCATGAGCAGTATTTGTGGGCCTAGAGAGTATCAGGCTAAACGGGAGGTCAGCATGATGAAATCAACACACATTGCTGTTGATAGATGACATGTTGCTTGACAGGTTATGGTAGGCTGGAATAATATGAAATTCAGATTGCTTTATTTAGACACATTGCATATCATTATAGGACAGGGAGATGGAATAAAGAGTTAATGTTACCGGGATTATTCTTGAGTCGCAGATTATCTTGCAACACGATGGTATATTGCAACATGATGGCAAGGTTATCTTGCAACACGATGGCAAGTCTCTTATATATAAGAGACTTGCAGCTGTAATTGCAGCAAAAGGTGGCTCTACAACCTATTGACTTTGGGGGCTGAATACATCATGCTTTCAGGTTTTTTTTGTCTTAATTATTGTTTGTGCCACAATAAAGGATATTTTGCACCTTCAAGGTCATAGACATGCGGTGTATATCACATAGTGCTAACCCTCAAAAGTCCATTTTAATTCCAGGTTGTAATGTGACAAAATAGAACTACTACTATTACTACTACTATTTAGCACTTATAAAGCTCCATGCACGCAGCGCTGCACAGCTAACCTACAAGAGGTAGCCAACATACACGAGACAGTTCCTGCCCGTCAGAATCATGCTCATCGGAGCTTACAATCTAGTTAGAACAGTAGAGAGCATTAGTCAGTTCTGCGGAAAGTATGGTGTGGTACAGTTTGGTCTATGGTATGGTCATAAACGTTGATGGGGGTTAGGGTAAGATGAGGATGTAAGTCAGGATCTGAATGCAACGGTGAAGAGGTGGGTCTTCAACCTGGATTTGAAGAGGGGCAGGGAGGATGCCTGGCGCACAGACACAGGTAGGATGTTCCAGATGTGCAGCAAGGTGAAAGGAGTGCAGTTGGGAGTTCGCGGTGCGGGTGAAAGGCTTTGATAGAAGTAATTTGTTAGCGGAGCGCAAATTTCGAGAGGGGACATAGGGAGAGATAAGAGATAAGAGGTATTGAGGGGCCATAGAGTGAATGCATTCATAGGTGAGTAGGAGAAGCTTGAATTGGATGCGGAATTGGACAGGGAGCCAGTGGAGTGACTTGAGAAGAGGAGTAATGTGGGCATGGCGAGGCTGGCAGAAGATTAGTCGAGGAGCGTGATTTTGTATAGATTGAAGGGGAAGGAGGTGGCTCACGGGGAGACCAGCGAGGAGTAGGTTGCAGTAATCGAGGCGAGAGGAGATTAAGGAGTGGATAAGCGTTTTGGTAGTGTGTTCAGAGAGGAAGGGGCGGATTTTGCTGAACAAACACAGAGGGGATGAATACTTTTGCAATGCACTGTAAATAAACACTTGCATGTAAATTTTAAATAAAATAAAGGGTATGTTTACTAAATGTTACACCGGTAATGTTACACACAGCGTTAAACGCACTATGGGTGGAGAGGGGGCAGAGAGTAAGGGGTCAATGGGTGGGGAGTAGGCGGAAACCAGGCCCTGCTACATTACCGCCGGCACCTTAACACCAGGAACATTACCGCCAGTGAAAACCTGTCGGTAAGGGTGCACAGTGAGGAGAGAGAGCCTATTTAAATGTATGCAATGTGCTGCACAGACAGGTGAGCCCAAGAAAGTGATAGTAGTGCACCATTTGCAGCAACAGCATAGTGCCCAGGTTTGAAAGGGCACTTTGTTGATGGTGCAAATGGTGCATAGGAGGGTACATGTGGAACATGCAGTGGGGTCTGCGGGGGCACAGGGTGGAACAGGTGGCTGCCTAGGTGGCACATACAAACAGAGGACCGGTAAATATGCAAGACTGTGTCTGACCAAGGTCCATCATGCCCTGTATCCTGTGACCAACAGTGTATGAACTATGGCAGAGGTGCCAAGTAGGTACCCCAAAAAACACATATGGGATCCACAATGCCTGCAATGGGGCATGCAGTGCAAAGCTGTGGCTCTCACCAGGGACCCTCCCCAGGAACCTGGCAAAACATACATGAAAACCATGACACTGGCAGCCTGTACTACATCCTCAGGTAAAGGAGTGCAGGGTGTGACAGTGGGTGGAAGGACAACATAGTGATCCAGAATGGTTAACACAACAGCCACAGTGCATGACCCTATTCCCACAGCATTCAGATGGTATAGACAATTGAACAATGAATACCTCAGCCACTGCAGACAATATTTCTAATACCTCAAACCCAAAACCACACAGCTGTCCCATCCCGAGGTCAAGGAGACATAAAACTGCCATGTGGTGATGGGGACTCTGGAGAGGAAGATTGGGGTGGGGGTAGTGATGTGTGCCTGACCAAGTATGCCTCTGGCCCACATCTAACCCATGCCCTAGCTACCCGCCTATCTGCATGTTGGCAGGCCTGGGACCATGCACCACCAACACTGATGGCACATGGGCATGTCAGCATGGTGTGGGGGGTAAGGCAGGAGGGTCACCTGTGTGCAGCTGTCAAAAGCTTTGGCCATTTCCAGTGCGCCATGTCCAACACAATATATGCCAAGGTTCTGATAGGAAGCATGCAATCAGCATGGATGGTTGTAGCAATGCTGCAGCACTGTGGTGCTCCTCATACAGTTGCTATATAGAAAAGTAGAAGGTCACGGGTTTGTGGCCTGGCAGTGGATTTTGTCCCCATGTCTACATTTTCTACCACATTGCAGGTATAACACGAGCATGTGCAACCACCAAAGACTTGGCTAACAAGGGTACAAACACCCACACAAACAAGCTCCACTATCCACATCTACATCGGCACAGTGAGCAGCTGTCAACATCAGAGCACATAACTTTCTCCCACACCCGCAATGGGACTGGTTGCATTTGCCTCTCATGCCATGGCAACACAGTCTTGTAGCAGGGAGAAAACAGGATGGATGAACACAGGCACAGTTGCTGGTGTCTTGCTCACCTCCACAGGCAGAGTAAGGGCATGCAGCATCTGGGAACGTGGAAGATGTAGTTTGCTGTGATGTACCATGCATCTGCAGCATGAATGAGGCACATCAGACAGTCCACTATGTACCTCAGTCCTGTAAGAAACATAACTTTTTACACAATAACAGACTCCTCAGTGAGGCAGAGTTATTTTACTTTAATATACATTCTTGCAAGAAAGGGTGAAATGCTTGACTGAGCATTCACACACATCCTCTGTTTCACAGTTCTTTTATAGTAGACTATGTACTTGCCTTCTTTCAGCATGCCCATAATTCATTGGTTAATAATTATACACCTGTATCAGGCTACGTGTTATTAGCCATGTAGTCTCTCTTC
Organism: Ichthyophis bannanicus; assembly: GCA_033557465.1. Classification (NCBI taxonomy): domain Eukaryota; kingdom Metazoa; phylum Chordata; class Amphibia; order Gymnophiona; family Ichthyophiidae; genus Ichthyophis; species Ichthyophis bannanicus. The sequence goes on from CM066037.1 coordinate 343,705,957, forward strand.
CCAGAATGCAGACATACAGCAAAGGAAGTCAGAATATCATTACATATACACCTATATCAGGCTACGTGTTATTAGCCAAGTTGTCTCTCTTCCCAGAATGCAGACATACAGTAAAGGAAGTCAGAAAATCATTACATATCTCACTCCACTTCTTTGTACCTCTGCACCTTTGACAGGCCATGTATTACTATCCACGTAGACTTTCCCTTCCCAGGATGCAGACATACAGCAAGGTGAGTCAGCCTTGTAACTCTGCACCTGTGACAGGCTACGTATTACTAGCCACATAGACTTTCCCTTCCCAGGATGCAGACATACAGTAAGGGAGTCAGATAGTTATTACATCAGAAAATCATTACAGAATGGTAAATGAATGTAATACAAGCATTATATTACATTGTAAAAGTAACATATCACATTTGTTTATATCAAACCCCTCCCTCTTTCTTTTTAAAGTTTTCTTGTTACTTTTTACATTTACTCTACAGTTCCATAGGAAGCTTCTAATTTAGATAATATCCTTCCTAACTTTCTCTCTTCCCTTTTATCGTCCATTAATAACATTGCACCTTTGTGCACTGGAAATGATACTAACATTTGTTTAGTGCTTACCATTTCTATCAATCTTTGAGTTAACCCTCCTATACACGGTATTATGCAACACCCCACTGTAATTAATACTCCAATTACAACAAGTACAGAGGTAAATATATATACTACCACCCCTTTCCATTTCCCAAACCATGACCCCAACCATCCAGTGAGAGAGGCATCTGTACCTGAATTTTCTGCCAATTCCTCCGCCAAGGTAGTTAGTCCTTGCAGGGCTTTAGAGATAGTACCATCAGAGGCTGTGTTATTGGGGATGAACAAACAACCCCCCTCAATATCACACACGCCCCCTTTTTCAGCCGCCATCATATCTAAAATCATTCGGTTCTCCCAGGCCATTCTGCTAATGGTGTCCAATTGTTCTGCGATCCCCTTTATTGCATCCCGGGTATAATTGTTAAATCGCTATTGGTTATAATATATACAATTTATCCAATCTACATTTTTTTGTTTATCGTGATTATTCATAACAGGGATTTGAATTCAGCTGTAATCTAGTTTCGTGCTTTATACTCATCCGGAACTCCCCAAGGGACTCCTATTGCGTCTATATATATCCTGTCGTCAAATGAGGCTCCAGAAGTACTCCTCCTTTCCCTTTGTATTTGTCCCTTGTCCTGTTCTGTGAACGCCAAGGTGAAAGGAACTGCCAATTGAACTATTGCACATGTTCCCGACCATAGGGTAGGCAATGTTGGTCTCAACATCCGCCATCCACAGTACCACCATAGGTCTGCCCTAGGGATTACCAGGTTGGAGTAGTTCTTCTCTTCTCTTTCCATCCCTGTCAGGTTTAGGCTTAGAACTCAGGTATTCAGTTCCCCCACTTCTCTTGTGTAGTTCTTCCCCTGTCTGGTGAGACAGGCGGAGTGATTTCCAAACACTGCTGAAAATGTGTGTGTGTGGGGGGGGAACTTTTACCTCCTTCAAGTCTGTAGGGGGAAAGAGCAAATTCAATGACTTGCAACTTTCATTTCCCCAAGCCGTTTTTTCCTGATACAGAGATATGAGGCATCTTACTCCATAGAGATCTACTGTATATCCCACCTCAAGGGTAAGGGCACAACCTGTGCAATGGGCCTCCTGGAGGCACATGCGTAGCAATTGGTACATTTGAGACTTCCTACGGTATATTTAACCCATTCCACCCAGGCGTTCACATCCCCATAACCAGTTTCCACCTCTAGAGTGTCCCTCAAATCTTTAATCTCCACTATTTTGACTGCGTTAGGGTCCTTATTAGGTTGAAAAGATATACTGGGGAATGGTGTGGAGACCTGAGTCTGATTCTTGAGGGGTATTCTTATCCTTAATCTTCCCAGGGCATCTTGCCCTTTAATGTCTATTCCTAGTCCATAGGTCCCATCCAGTGAGTCATCCCTCCCACAGAGGGTGACCACAATGGGGTTGCAACTTCCTGGGTTACATTGCTGAATACTATGTTTCTTTATAATTTTTATTTTCTTTTGAACTGGGTGCTTCTTCCCCTCTAGGGAAACCCAGCCTCCATCCTTGGTGGTCCACCAAACCCGTAACAGGGCATCCTGAACACCAGTGTCTGAGCAGTCTCTGGACACATATACTTATGACTACTTCCCCACAACTTTTCGTAGTATCCCCCATCACAATTTATCACTTGGCAGGCATCAAATTCTAGGCTCACTGGTCCCTTTCCCTCTGGTAAGGTTACAGTAAATATATTAGGGTACATCCTTCCCCATCGTGTTCGTGGTCGTATTTGTTCATCTGTCCATCCCTTTCCCCGTTCTAAATCCCATGTCATTCCCCTTAACAGAGTAAGTGATGCTCCCCACCATAACAACACCATCCACTTTTCTTTGTCCATGTTATAATTTTTATTAGTACTTTTTAACCAACTCCTTTCCTGTTCTTCTGTTTTTCCTTGTTATTTTCAGGTGCAGAGGGTCATTAGCTCCCTGGACCTTCCATTGTTCGTCTGAAGGCGCTTCGACAGGACCTTTAATTCATCCAACCTTTTTACGCAGTTCTTACAGCAGTCTCAGTATTCAGTAAGATGTAGAATGGGCCTTCCCAGTCTGGTTGCAATTTGGACTCCTTCCAGGATTTTATCAAGACCCACTGTCCTGGTTTGAGACCGTGAACTACAAACTCCAATGAGGGTGTTTGTGCCAACAGTCCTTTATTCCTGAGAACAGATAAAGAAGAAAACAGCCCAAGTATATATTATTTAAGAAACTTATCTTTAGTTTCAAACTGGGGAGGTTCCTTTAATTGTCCCATATAGGGTAATCCGAATAACATTTCGTAGGGAGACAATCCTAAATGTTTCTGAGGGGCTGTTCGGATTCTTAACAATGCTAAGGGCAAACACTTAGTCCAAGGAAATTTTGTTTCTAACATCAGTTTGGCTAACTGCTTCTTTATAGTCTGATTCATGTGTTCCACTCTCCCTGAGGAGGGTAGATGCCAGGGAGTATGGAAATCCCAGAATACTCCCAGAGTTTCCATTATGTTTTTGCAATACCTTGGCTGTGAAGTGATTTCCCTGGTCTGAGTCAATGTGACTCATTCCATATCTTGGAATGATTTGTTCTAAGACTATTTTTGCTACTCCTATTGCAGTGGCAGCTACCATGGGATATGCCTCCACCCATCCCATCAAATGGTTAACTATTACCAAAAGGTACTTCACCTGCCCAACCAGGGGCAACTCAATGAAATCAACCTGTATACTTTAGAATGGACGAAGACCATGGTCTCTGCCTCCCTGCGGTTGTTTCCTAAGGACCTTTTTGTTTATTTTCTTACAGGTTATACACCTCTCACACACTTGCTTGGCTACTGTGTATATTCCCATACACCACAATGACTCTCATTTATTTATTTATTTAACAAGTTTTATATACTGCTTTATCATTTCAATCAAAGCGATTTACATTGAAACTTAAACTTGGTAATGTACATTAAAACAGGGACATTGATAACTTGGATTTTTCTGAGGCAATGGAGGGTTAAGTGACTTGCCAAGGCCACATGGAGTGCTAGTGGGAATTGAACCCTGGTCTCTGGGTTCCCAATCCAGTGTTCTTAACCATTAGGCTATTCCTTCACTCCTGATGAAGAATGGGCATAATTTCTCTCATTATTTGTTTGTTTATCATCTGCCTGCCATCGGGTAAAACCCATTTTCCCCCTTTCAGTTTCTATTGCCCTTATATCTTCGAGTTTTCATTTTTCCCTTTCAGTAAATAAGAACATAAGAACATAAGATATGCCATACTGGGTCAGACCAAGGTCCATCAAGCCCAGTATCCTGTTTTCATCTAGGTCATTAGTACCTAGCAGTTTCCCGAAAAGACACAGGTTCCTCAATGCTTGTATTGGGTCAAGCAGTGATATCCTGGGTATCTTTTAATGATGGTTTATGGACTTTCCTTCAGGAACTTGTCCAAATCTTTTTTTTTTAAGCCCAGCTACACTAACAGCTTTTATTACATCCTCCGGTAACAAATTCCAGAGTTTGATTACACGTTGAGTGAAAAAAAATATTTTCTTTTATTAGTCCTAAATAGGTTACCCTGTAACTTCATTGCATGTCTCCTAGTCTTTTTATATTCTGATGACGTAAACAATCGATCTACATTTACCCATTCCACTCCATTTATTAATTTATGCACTTCTATCATATTTCCCCTCAGCCGTCTCTTTTCCAGGTTGAAGAGCCCTAACCTTTTTAGCCTCTCTTCATAAGAGTATCCTTCCATCCCCTTTACCATTTTAGTGGCTCTTCTCTGTACCTTTTCTAATAATGCTATATCCTTTTTAAAATACTAGGATTTGCTGCCTGACTCCCTGTTTCTGGGGTTAAATTGTGTATAGGGGTTAAGTCTTCCTTTAAGCAGTCTCATCTGCTAATCTATTTTTCTCTGACTTCAAAAGAATTCCCTGCTTAATGACCGTTTTCATGCACCACTGCTATTCCTTTTTGGCAGTAGCAAACACTTGCTGAATTAATCTTTTCACGTCTTTTACATATACGTTAAGGATTTGACATAACCACCCTTTGTCTGTGCCAAATTTCAGCCAGAAAACTGCAGCTAGCTTTATGCTTTCGTTTGTCTATGTAACAAAAAAAGCAATTAAAACACTTCTTTACTGTATCCTTATTCTTAGTGTGTTCATTAATCTACTAATACCAACATCCCCCCTAATTGACTGGAGGAATGTCCCCGGGGTCTTTATTCCTGACCCCATCCTTACTCGACTTTCCTTTAGAATTCCTAATCCCATCGAGACTTGTTTCACCAATGCGCTTTTCACTTCGACTCTCTCCGGCCGCACTCCTCACAGATGTGTCAGAACTGTGGATTGAGACTCCACACTCACTTCGTGTCTAGGACACTTCTCATACACACAACAATCTGTCTCGATACCCAACCACCAAGGCAATACTTTACAGTCTTGTTTCTTACCTTGGTCCGTGCACAGAATTACTTGGTTGACGCGTTTGTCCCTGATTAATACCTGGTTTGCTTCACTGAGTCTGTATTGATTTTTCCTTCATGGTCTCGGGATTCTGCTGTCAGTACACTGTTGGAGCCCCTCCATCGCTGATACACGAGGCCACTGAACTCAACGAGATGCGTCTCCCCATCCTCAACTGCGGTGGTCTCCTCCAGCGATGACACAATCCTGGACACGAGCCCCCAATCTGTAAGAAACATAACTTTTTACACAATAACAGACTCCTCAGTGAGGCAGAGTTATTTTACTTTAATTACATTCTTGCAAGAAAGGGTAAAATGTTTGACTGAGTATTCACACACATCTTCTGTTTCACAGTTCTTTTACAGTAGACTATGTACTCACCTTCTTTCAGCTTGTCCATAATTCATTGGTTAATAATTATACACCTGTATCAGGCTACGCGTTATTAGCCATGTAGTCTCTCTTCCCAGAATGCAGATATACAGTAAAGGAAGTTAGAAAATCATTACATATCATTAATTCATTGGTCAATACTTATCTCACTCCACTTCTTTGTACCTCTGCACCTGTGACAGGCCATATATTACTATCCACGTAGACTTTCCCTTCCCAGGATGCAGTCCGGTCCAACAAAGGAGCACTTCACCATGTTATATGAAAGACACCCAGTCTATAATACGAAGTAGACGGCAGTTCTTCTTCATACAAGATCTTCCAGATATTGTGACAGGAGAGAGAAAGCACAGACTAATCTCTGAGAAAGAGTCCAAGTTTCAAAGGTGTATGTTAGAACGTAGACACGGCACACCTGTATCCCCTGATGAAGTGACAATATGAAACACGGCCTGTGTCGGGCTCTCAGGTTTTTAGAACAAAAAATAAAGTATCCTTGTTTAGCCTTCCCAGGATGTAGACATACTGCAAGGTGAATCAGCCTTGTACCTCTGCACCTATGACAGGCTACGTATTACTAGCCATGTAGACTTTCCCTTCCCAGAATGCAGACATACAGTAAGAGAGTCAGATAGTAATTACATCAGAAAATCATTACAGAATGGTAAATGAATGTAATACAAGCATTATATTACATTGTAAAAATAACATATCACATTTGTTTATATCAGTCCCACAGCACAGTCCCACAGTAGAATGTAATGCAAATGAAGGGGAGAGGATGATGGGAAATACATGAAACAGCATCATTACCACTGGGTGCACATGTGGAAGAGGGAACGTACATTGAACAAATGGTTGAACATGCGATAGCCATCAGCCTGACTAGGGTACAAAAGGCAAAGAATGTTGAAGGACTAGAAAAGGGGACTGTTACTTCTGGAGAGAGATCTGCAATTGTGAGTATATACTTCTGGGAATTTTCTGAAAGGAATTCTTTGTATTAAAGCTAATTAATCTGTGAACCCACTATTTTTTGTTAAATCAGTCAGGGCTTAGAAGCAGCAGTTTAAATTTAAATTTAAAACACAGAAGAGAACTTTCTGGTTACATTTCATACCCAACAGAGAGCTTGTAGTTTAAATTTAATAGTCACTCAGGGCCTAGCATCAGCAAAGTACTTTTAGTTTAAATTTAAAACACAGAAAATAGTTTTCTGGTTAAATTTGGAACCCAGCAGAGAGCTTGTAGTTTAAATTTAATAGTCACTCAGGGCCTAGCATCAGCAAAGAGCTATAATTTAAATCAAATCAAAATATAGCTTACCTCAGCAGCACAAGACAGGGTACTGTGTAGCAGCCCTCTTTTAATAAGTGTTATTTCCCTCCCTCCCTCCCCACCCACCCCTGGGATAATCGTAGCTTTATAGGTACTTACACATCTTAAAAGACAGGAGGTGCTCTCAGGTGAAGCTCATTACCCAAATCAGTCATACACTAAGGACCTGAGATTAATTAAGCTTCTGGTGAAAAAGGTATATTAAATGTATTAGGTACAGTTTTATTAGTATAAATATCCATAGCAACCCTTAGTAAGTAAAGAACTTAAAGATCTAAACACAAACTTAAAACTAAGATGCAGACAGCAGTCCAGCAGCAAAATGGGGGCTTTCCAGTCTTTTGCATTGAGTGTCACATGTATGATTTTCTCCCAGTTGGTGAGAGGTCTTACGTGTGCACTAGGTGCAAGGAGCTCTTTGCTCTCAGGGAACGAGTCCTTTCTCTAGAGGCTAGACTATCAGACTTGAAAAACATAAGAAAGACAGAGAGGTACATCGATGAGACCTACAGGAATATAGTCCTGAAGTCCCACCTCCAGTCTGGCAGCATCCCTGTTGCCATGGAGGAGAGAGATCACGTGACAGGAGAGCATCACCCTGGTGTGTCAGGAAGTGATCCTGTAACTAGGACCTGTCCTCCAGGTGATGTAAAACCCTCTTGCACCGAGGAAGTTTCTCCAGGGCCATGTGCCCATGAGGGAAGGATTAGGACAGCCGTTATAGTTGGTGATTCGATCATTAGGCATGTAGATAGCTGGGTGGCTGGTGGACATGAGGATCGCCTGGTAACATGCCTGCCTGGTGCGAAGGTAGTGGACCTCACGCATCACCTAGATAAGGTCTTAGATAGTGCTGGGGAGGAGTCTGCTCTTCCAAAGGGATGGGCTTCACCTTAACTGGGATGGAACCAGACTGCTGGCATTAACCTTTAAAAAGGAGATAGAGCAGCTTTTAAACTAGATAATAGGGGAAAGCCGACAGTCGCCCAAGAGCGGATGGTTCGGAAGAATGTATCCTTGAAGGATACTACCAAAAGCAGAGAGGTTCCAAAAAAGAGTAAAGTAGCCCAAATGCCCTTGAGTATGGAGCAGACAGAGCTTAAAGATCCCAAATTAGCCATGTCTACCAATAGCGAAATTAATATGAATAAAATACAGTATCTAAAATGCTTGGATGCAAATGCTAGAAGTCTAAAAAATAAGATGGGAGAGTTAGAATATATAGCACTAAATGAGAGGTTAGATATGATTGGAATATCAGAGACATGGTGGAATGAGGACAACCAGTGGGACACTGTGATACCTGGGTACAAACTATATCGTAATGATAGAGCTGATCAAATTGGTGGAGGGGTTGCGCTCTATGTTAGAGAGGGCATTGAGTCAGAAAGGATTAAAGTTTTGCAGGAAACAAAATTTGCTGTAGAATCTCTATGGATTGAAATTCCATGTAAAAAGGGGAAGGCGATGGCAGTGTACTATCGATTGCCTGGCAGAATGAACAAATGGATGATGAAATGCTCAAAGAAATCAAGAAAGCTAACAAAAGTTACAGCACAATAATAATAATGGGTGATTTCAATTACCCCGGTACCAACTGGGTCAGTGTCACGGCAGGACATGCTATGGAGATAAAGTTCCTAGATGAAATAAATGACTGCTTCTTGGAGCAGCTGGTTCATGAACTGACCAGAGGGGAAGCCATATTAGACCTAGTCCTTAGTGGAACACCAGATCTAGTGCAAGATATAAGGGTGTTGGGGCCACTTGGCAATAGTGATAATAGCATGATCCCTTTGATTTAATTAGTGGAGGAGGGATAGTAAGGAAATCCACAGTACTACCTTTTAACTTTCAAAAGGGAGATTATGATAAAATGAGGAAAATAGTTAAGAAAAAAACTAAAAGGAGCAGTTGCAAAGGTTAAAGACTTACATCAAGCTTGGGTGTTGTTGAAAAATACTATCTTGGAAGCCCAGACCAGCTGTATTCCATGCTTTAAGAAAAGTGGAAGGAAGTCCAAAAAACTGCCAGCATGGCTTAAAGGTGAGGTCAAAGAGGCTGTTTTTTCCAAAAAGGCATCTTTCAGGAAATGGAAAAAAGAGCCAAACAACGAAACCTGGAAACAACACAAGCACTGGCAAGTCAAATGCAAGGCAGGCAAAGGGAGAATTTGAGAAGAAGCTTGCTGTGGAAGCAAAAATGTGAAATAAAGACTTTTTCAAGTACATTCATAGCAAAAAACCTGTGAGTCAGCTGGTCCATTAGATGACAAGAGGAGTTAAAGGGGCACTAAGAGGGGACAAGGCGATAGCGGAGAGACTGAATGAATTCTTTGCTTCGGTCTTTACTGAGGAAGATGTAGGGATGTTACCCATGACTGAAATGGTATTTAAAGGTTCGGAAGAATTGATACACTGATACACTCAAAAGATCCCTAAATAAACCACGGGATCTTTTCAACTTAGTCAAATCCCTATCGAAGGAACCATCACCATGTCCTCCTGAGGAGATCCACCCACAAGCCTTCGCGGACCATCTACAATCAAAACTATTACAAACAAACAAAATCGCTGCCTTCAAGCCACAAGACACCACCTGCCTAAACTACCTCTCAATGTTCTCCACACCACCCAAGAAACATGTGGAAGATACCATTGCAGCCATCAACATCACCACTGCTCATACTGACCCTTGTCCAGCTTACTGGATAAAGAATATACGCAGTGACATCAGTTCATTAATCACAAGAATGATAAGACTATCGTTCACAACGGGATCCTTCCCCTCAGCACTCAAACAAACTTCAATTAGACCTCTTCTAAAAAACCCCAAGCTTGACCCCAGTAAAGTGGAATCATACAGACCCATAGCTAGCATACCATTTCTAGCTAAGATATTTGAAAAGGAAGCACAACGACAAATACAAGACCACATCGACACTGCATCCCCACTAGACCCCCATCAACATGGCTTCAGGGAGTTCCATGGCGTGGAAACCCTTCTTATCTCCCTTCTCAATAATATCATCACTTGTCTTGACAACATCCACCAAGGTTGTGTACTTATCTTCATAGACATAGCTGCAGCCTTCGACTCGGTACACCACGGCCTGCTCATAGAACGCCTAAAAGAAAAAGGCATTAACGGCCTCGCCCTTGATTGGTGCAGATCATACCTTGAAGGAAGGTGGCAGCAGGTAAGATCAAGATCAACAAAATCAGAGCCCTTCCACCAAGATCAGGGCGTTCCACAAGGCTCATCATTATCATCTCTCATGTTTAACATTTACGTACAACCTGTCTGTAACATCATCAGATCTTTCAATGTTCAATGTCAGATATACGCCAATGACATCCTTCTCTACATGCCATTCTCCACAAAGCAAATGGACCTCTCACCTCTCATTGAATGTTTTGATGCAGTATCAGAATGGTTTCTATCTCAAAACCTCCATATTCAACATAAGAAAACGGAGGTACTCTTCATCACAAAAAATCTGAATTTCACCCCCCCACCTCATATAAAAGTGAGAGAAGCTGAACTCCAAACGAAATCTACAATTCGATACTTAGGAGTCACACTAGATCAACACTTGGACATGAAGCTACACATATCCCACATTGTCAGAGCCGTATATATCAAGATTCGGACACTCAAACACCTCCGATCCTTATTGGACCCAAGTGATTTCCGGACTGTATACCAAGCCCTTATCCTACCCCACTTTGATTTCGCCAATGCCATTCTCCAAGGTCTCCCACAGTCTACCTTGAATCCTCTACAACTTGCCATGAACGCCGCTGCTAGAGTTCTATCTGGAGCATCGAGATATGACCACATCACGCCCATCTTAATTCAGCTCCACTGGCTCCCAACACACGGAAGAATACTATTCAAGACTCTGATACTTACCTTTAAAGCAATCAACGGCATAACCGCTTCATCACTAGTTAATCTAGTTCAGCCCACTCCGCCTAACAGATACAGAAGATCCACATCAACAAACACTCTAATTATCCCAAGTGCATCAACAAAATGCACACTAACAGTGTCAAACAGGGCGTTCAGTTGCTGTGCTCCCAAGTGTTGGAACGCATTACCACCAGGAATCCGAGCCATTACCGATCTCACACAATTCAGGAAGGCACTAAAACACTACTTATTTATTCAACATTACCAGATCAACCATACTCAACCATAGCCACACCTCTTCCTTTAGAAACCTTTGTATATTAGTCCCTATTCTTAATATCTTTCCGTAGGTTCATAATCCATTATTCAAAGCTTTCTGTTACATATGTAAATAGTTGATGTGCATGTTTCCCCTAAGTTATCCAAGTTGTATTACCCTGTTCTCTGTAAAACCTAACGTTTGTTCATTATGGTTCGCTGTTCCATGTAAACCACGCTGATACTAAATAGTGCGGTGTATAAGAAACTAAAATAAATAAAAATATAAATAAAGGAAATATCGATACATCGGGAAGATGTATTACAACTATTAGATAAACTGAAGTGTATCAAATCACCTGGGCCGGATGGTATACATCCAAGGGTGTTGAAAGAACTGAAATATGAGATTGCAGACCTGCTATTAGTAATCTGTGAACTATCATTAAAATCATCTCTAATACCTGAAGACTGGAGGATCGCTAATGTAACACCAATTTTTAAAAAGGGTTCCAGGAGTGATCCAGGAAACTACAGACAGGTGAGCCTGATGTCAGTACTGGGAAAAATGGTAGAAACATCAAAAAGAATAAAATTACTCAGCATGTAGATAGTCATGGCCTAATGGGAGACAGCCAACATGGCTTTAGACAAGGAAGATCTTGTCTTACTAATCTGTTATGTTTTTATGAAGGTGTGAATAACAGGTGGACAAAGGTGAGTCGTTTGATATAGTCTATCTGGACTTTCAGAAAGCCTTTGACAAGGTCCCTCATCAGAGACTTTTGGCAAAACTAAAGAGTCATGGGACAGGAGGCAGTGTACTACTGTGGATTAGGAACTGGTTAAAAGATAGAAAGCAGAGGGTAGGGCTAAATGGCCAGTTTTCCCAATGGAGAAAGGTGAATAGTGGTGTACCCCAGGGATCTGTGCTGGGTCAGCTGCTTTTTGACATATTCATAAATGACCTGGAAAGTGGAATAACGAGTGAGGTTATCAAATTTGCAGATGATACAAAACTATTTAAAGTTGTTAAAACACATGAGGACTATGGAAAATTGCAAGAGGATCTTGATAAATTGGAAGACTGGGCATCAAAATGGCAGATGAAATTTAATGTGGACAAGTGCAAAGTTATGCACCTAGGGAAGAACAACCCAAACTATGGTTACACGATGCAAGGTTCCACATTAGGAACCACCACCCAGGAAAACGATTTAGGCGTCATTGTGGATAACATGTTAAAACCCTCGGCCCAGTGTGCAGCGGCAGCCAAGGGAGCAAATAGAATGCTAGGTATCATAAGGAAAGGAATGAAAAATAAAACAGAAGATATTATAATGCCTCTATATCGTTCCATGGTGAGACCGCACCTTGAATATGGTGTGCAATTCTGGTCGCCGTATCTTAAAAAGGATATATCGATATTAGAAAAGGTTCAGAGAAGAGTCACCAAAATGGTAAAGGGGATGGAAGGATACTCCTATGAAGAAAGGCTAAAAAGGTTAGGGCTCTTTAACCTGGAAAAGAGACGGCTGAGGGGAGATAGATAGAAGTCTATGAATTAATAAATGGAGTGGAACGAGTAAACGTAGATCGATTGTTTACGTCATCAGAATATAAAAAGACTAGGAGACATGCAATGAAGTTACAGAATAACCTATTTAGGACTAATAAAAGAAAATATTTTTTCACTCAACGTGTAATCAAACTCTGGAATTTGTTACGGGAGGATGTAGTAAAGGCTGTTAGTGTAGCTGGGTTTAAAAAAGGTTTGGACAAGTTCCTGGAGGAAAGGTCCTTAAACCATTATTAAGAAGGGACCCAGGATATGAATGCTTGACCCAGTACAAGCATTGTGGAACCTGTGTCTTTTGGGGAAACTGCTAGGTACATATGACCTAGATTGGCCACTGTTGGAAACAGGATACTGGGCTTGATGGACCTTTGTCTGACCCATTATGGCATATCTTATGTTCTTATCAACCTCACTGTGGTGTGACCCTGGACTGGCTATGCAGTCACATTGTATTATGCATTGATCAAAACTGCAGTTTTTTGTCTTATAGTTCATGTCATGCACCTGTTGTCTCAGGTCAGTGAGTGTGTCTTAGAGACATAGACTGCACTGAGCACATGTATTCAACAGCAGCTTAGTGACAGCTGGTGTGTGCACACATCTAATGTCCCTGGGTATGTTGATACATGCAAGATGACAGTTGCAGCTGTCTCTGATTTGCGCTGTGAGGTGATTCTAGCTGTAGCAAATGAGTGTGAACTGAATGTGCAGCAGAAACATGCACCACATGAGCAGGGATGGGAGTGGCCTCTTTGGGTGGCTGGACCACCTCTGTCAACCATGATGGTGCCTCCACACCTTTTGTTGACCATCCTTTTTTGACAAGTGCTACCATATCTGAACCTGTTGCTGCAACCCAGCTGTCTATAATGGGAAATCTGAGATTGGCCAAAAACCAGGGTAAAAAGGAGCCACCTGTCAAAAAGGCCAGGATATGCCAACACGGTTCCATTGCACACACCAGCATGCAATACAGATCATATATACAGCCTAATAGCTGTGATGTAGATCTGTGGCTAAACCAGAGATGTACGGGTAGTGCAGTACTGACCTTGTGGACCAGGTGTCGTGTGACCCACTTCCCAGTCATAGTGACGTCCACAACTGCTAGATAATGGTCACTGATGCTGTATGTGTCATGAAGGCCATGAGGGACTGTAAACTCCTGCTGTCATGTGAAGGTACAGAGCTTCTGCTGGTCATGGAGTACATGCATACAGCATGTTTGAATGTGCAATGCATCATAGGGTCTGGTGTGATGAACCAAACACAGAACATAGAGCAGCACCAATGGCAGAATGAAAGGAGAGGACTATGGGGCCTGTCCCTAAAAAAGAACCATCAACTAGGATGATGGGAGATGTGTGCATGGTACCCCATGGAGGTCCAGGGTGGGTAGCGATTGACCATATGCTGCCCAAAGGCAATCTGAAGGGCAAACACTGACGACCGATGTGGTAAGGCACAGAGGTACTATCTGGCACAAATGGATATGTTGTGATATAAACAGACATGCAGTGAACAAAAAAAGTATGCTATACACACAGACCTGTCATAGAAGGCAAAGGAGTATAATGTGATGTGGTTAGTGCATTTGACACCATGATCCTCTGTGTACTAAGTAGTTGCCCTAACCATTGAGCCAACCCTCTACGCCATATGTATCTCTACAGAGATATATCCCCATGTGTATGCACAGGTACACACCCACCCACCCATCCACACCTAGCCCAGTGGTTAGAATAGCAACCCCACATCCAACACATCAAGTGTTCAATCACCACTGACACTCCACCTGATACAAGGCACATCACATTGTCCTCCATTGCCCCCTAAGAAAAGGCCTGCAGATCTTCTTTTATTGTTGATGTGGGCCATGGCACGCAAGGCGCCTTGCATGGATGCACCATCGTTCAAGGCACCTTGCATGCTGCTGCTATATAAGGTAGCGCGTAAGGTAGCATGTATAGCACCCAGTGCTGATGCAGCACGGGGCATATGGCGCTGTGCATGAGGCACCATGTGTGCCGCATCTGCACTAGGCATGGGGCATTAGGCACCATGCACGAGGCATCCGCGTAAGATGGCACATAAAGCGCCCAGAGCGGATGCGGCGGGCACAATGCCTAACGCCCTGTGCCTAGCATGGACACAGCATGCAAGGTGCCTTGTGCATTTATTTATTTAATTTTATTTTATGTATGTTTCTTTTATACCGCACTATTTGAAATCAGCGGGGTTTACAAGTAACACATTTGTCTAGTGTAGGCAAGGGCCTTACTGGACTTACAATAAACAGGTTCATTATACAGGGTTCAACAGGGTAACTATATACATTTGGTTATAGCATGGCACCATATGCCCCGCAATGTGTCAGCACTGGGTGCTGTATGTGCCGCCTTACGTGGATGTGGCACGCAAGGCGTGGGGTGTGAGGTGCCTTAAGCTCGGCACATTGCACTGCGGCCCCACAAGGCGCCTTGCATGACTGCGGAAGGTGCCATGAGGAGAAGTAATGCACATATTTAAACTACTAGGGTGCACTGATGTGAACCTGTTGTAGGGCGCATTGTGGCACCATCGCGAGACCAGGATGTGATGATGTAACCCAAGAAAACCACCAGAGAAAATGGCCACCCATTTCAGAAAGCCACCCTACACTGAGGCAGACGTGGAGCTGTTGGGTGGCTCATCTGCTGCTGTCATCAGGGCCTCTTTCCCTCCTTTAGTATCAAGCAAGACCTTTTCACGGTCAAGCGTTCCTGGCACCACCTCCAGAGGTGTTTCAATGCGCAGTCTGATTACCCACAAGGGGACAAGTACCACAAACAAAGGAGCTCAACATAGCAGGTTGTAGGCAACACACATCATCTACTGGGCACACCATATACACAGAGGGTCCAGTCTCAGGTCTGTGAGGTGAACATCTGCGCATGACAGTGTGGTGTGACCTCAGGTGAGGGGTAATTGTGACATCTACATGGGCTTGCAAGAGTAAAGCGGATAGTTGCACGTGTAGTACCCCACATCGCCATGACCTAGGAGGTACGAGGTTCCCATAGCTTTGTAAGTACCTTAGCTGCATGTATGTGCACCTTAGCCCAAAAAAAAAAAAAGGTGTGTGCATGTGTATATACCATCCAGGGTCATGAGATTGATGCGGCAACCCCTGATGTGCTGCCAGATGCAATTCTGATGGAGTATGTCCCCATCAGCCCACCACATCCAGCCTCTGTTTTCTTAAGACTGACCCTGGGGAACAAAACTTTCAGTGGGTCACATAAATCTGCAGCCCATGGCAGTGTGTTGTATGTGGAGGATGGCTGTAGCCTGGCCTAGGCCATCAGAGTTTATGTACAATGCCATATTGAAGTGGTATAAAATGTATGTGTAGGATCACTGTACCAATGGAAGGCGAACCTCTATCCCACTCCTAACCCTCAGGCATGGTGAGACAGGTTAGTGACATATACAGTGCATTGCAAATGTATGCATCCCTGCTGTCTCTGTACTGTTGTGTCACCTTACAACCTTTGAAATCAAATGGGGTTCTGGGGGTTATCAGCATGTGATATATACTACATGCCTATCAATCAAAAGCTGCAAAACATCCCTTATTGTGACACTAACAATATTTATGTATGTGCACATCAACATCTGGGAGTTGTAGGCCCACCTGTTGCTGCAATTTCAGCTGCATGTCTCCTGGGGGTTGTGACCATCAGCCTACCACATGTAGTCACTGTGAGTCACATCCATTCCTGGGTCCAAACCGACTAAGCACCCTCAGGTGTGATGTGGTGCCTTGGTGTAAAGCAATTGTCAGCTAATGCCACACATTATCTATTGGATTGAGTGCAGTGCTGTGACTATGCCACTCCAAGACATATACCTGTTAGCCCATAAACAACCCCAGTATAGCTATAGCAGTATGTGTAGGATCAAGTGTAGAGTCCTGTCATTAACTGGAATCACATATAGGTTACATGGGACTGAGCATGTGACACACATCACACCTAGGGGGAGTGTAAGCGTTGTCAGACGGCTACCTAGGGTGAGAACTTACACAATCTTGACGATGCATATATTCATATGATTCTTGCAAGGTATTGTGGGTAATGTAGTTCTTTCACTCCCAAACACAGCTGAAGACAATAATTGAGTTGTGATACCAGTGGTAAGGCCAATAAAATACTTCTTTTATTGATGGGGTTTAATTCACCCAGCACAAATATGCTTGGTAGCAATATAAATGAGGTTACTTGCTTGCAGTGTTTAAATGGATAACATAAAGTCACAAAGCAAATCAGAAAACAACCTTCAGCTTGTCAGGCAATTAGCTAATGTTTTCTTAGCAAATAATTACCAAATAAAAAGGCACAAAGAAATGAATAAACTTTGCTTGTTAGGTTAACTTCTGCTTATTTTCCACGCAGATCCCAGCAGTGATTCTCCCTTGCTCACACACACAATCAGGTGCAGCTTTAATTACTATCAATTGACCAGCTGAAACCCTTTAGCTGGCTGGCTGCTACTGTGTGAACCCAAATCCTGCTTTAAGAGCTGTTTTGCAGTGGAAATAAGAACAAAGTTAGGTTTCTTTGTGATGGCTGAGGTGTTTGCTCACAGAAAGCTAGCAATAGCATTTAGATAGAGAACAGTCCATGTAATGAATAGTTTCATCTGCTGTATCTCCCCCTTCATCAATCAGCATAGGGTCACTATCATACATTGGCACAGACGAGTCTTTCCATAAGGCACTATCATGAGAATGCTTATTCCCTTGCTGCCATTCACTATTATAGATAGGGTCTGGATCAGTGTTCATACCTGAGCCTCTCCTGCTATCATAATTCCTCCCTGTATAGCCTGGCCAGTATGTAATCCAGTTATGATGTCCAGCCTTCCAATCTTGATCCCTGGACACTGGATCTTTCCTCACATACCTTCTGGCATAGGTCTGAAAGTCCTTTCCACGTGCAGTCTTCTCTCTTCCAGGTAGCCACTGGTGATTCCTATCTCTGCCATTCCATTCCTCTGGCTGACTCCAGTCCAATGGACTCTGCTGGCACTTGGAATACCTCCCAGTATGGGTACTGCGTTGGACTCTCCCAAACCTGCCAATGGCCTTTCTTCTTTTCCTTCCAGAGAGTTTCCTTCTCTCTCTATCCGCTTGGCTTGGCTTCTGTTTCTCCAAGTGATGTTGGTGCTGGTAGCCGTTGCTGTATCTTTTCCTGAAGCTGTTCTTGAAGCTGTTATCTGAAGAATAAGCTCTATTCTTATTCTGTTCTAATGTGTGCTCCTCCCTAACACAGCGCAGCTGTGTTGAATCAGGCCCTGCCCTTTGAGATGAGTGCTTAGGGATTACCTCATAGCTCTCTTGATTGCACACACGTTTTCTCACTTCAGCCCCTCTCATGGCTTCTGGAAACCTGGTGCATTCTGGGACTGGTAGTCTTTTATGTGAAAACTCTGTTTTCTCACTTCTACCAGAACTGACAGGTTGCTTGTTCAGAGTCACATCATCTTTTCTATAGCTCCTACCTGAGCTATGATAAGCTTCCTTATCACAGCGTATGCTTATTTTATGCCCAACTATATGGACCAGATTGTACATAGGGGTGACAAAGTGAGAGGGATGACGATCTTTGGTTGTGCCACTGCATTCTGCTAATGTTCCCCACTGTTCCCCACTGCAATCTGCTAATGTGCCATACAAGGTGTCTATAGCATGATAACATAGCAACATAGCAGATGATGGCAGATATGGACCTGTCTGGTACATCTAGTCTGCCCAGCAAGTTGGAAAATGTAGCTGCACCTGCTGATCTGTGCAGGTCAGCCCTACCCATGTCCTGGCTCAGGGATGTACCCACTGCTCCGTGGCCCAACAAGGTGGCAAATGTAGGTATGCCTGCTGATCTGTGCAGGTCAATCCTACCTATGTCCTGCCTCAAGGGTGTACCCACTGCTCCGTGGCCCAGCAAGGTGGAAAATGTAGGTGTGCCTGCTGATCTGTGCAGGTCAGCCCTACCCATGTCCTGCCTCAGAGCTGTACCCACTGCTTCGTGAATGTCACCCCAACTTACACAGATAGAAGAGATGGTAATGGTATGTTTGATTACATGCTGTTGCCAGATAGGGATGCACTGGGTTGCTCACATGCCATTGTTGGTTCTTTCAATGAGGTATACCCACAATCTCCATTGGAATGCCAGTCCATTCATTCACTACCCCTTCCTTGAGGGTATTTCCATACATTGCCTGGGGTTTAAACCCATGCAGTTACATGTCATATGCCACACTTTTACAGCTTCCATGTCCTGGGAGGGGGTTTGAAACCACATCAGTACTCCTCTGGTGTTGGAACGTCTGATTCATATCACCCCTTTCCCTCCTTATGTCCAAAGTGTGTATATATGGGTCTGCAGGACCCCTCTCATAGGTCTTCAGATGCAGGCCCCAAATCAAGTGGCCACCCATCCTATGAACTGCCTCCAGCCTTTGCATGACCTTTGTGAGAGATGGATTATAAACATGAACACAGTATTCCAAGTGATGCCTTGCCAGTGAATTGTACGGTTCCATTATGACCTTTCCCTTCCTGCTGGTAACAACTCCCTGCATGCTCCCAAGCATGATACAGGCTCTTGCCATAACTGTGTCACGCCGTTCTGCCAAACTCAGTTCCTCAACACCTATCTACACAAGGTATGTCCCCTGGTCCTTGCACACCAACCTCTCACCCCCATCGCATACATTCCACTTGTGGTTCTGCCTCACAGTGCCTGACTGCCATCTCTACATTAAAGTGGAATTGCCAAGTAGTACACATTCTGCCAGCTTTTGCTTACCTCGCCTCATGGTACCATACCCTCAGGAGGGTTCACTCTGTCTGACATCTATGTGTCCTATGCATGAGGACAGAGGTGTCCATGCAGTCCCAGAGCAATATCACTCACACATGCATAGAATGATACAGTTCACAGGACCTGACTCTGGGGAACACCACGAATCATTACCCAGTCATCCAAGTGAGTTCTGTGTACCATTATAAGAATATAAGAACATAAGATATGCCACACTGGGTCAGACCAAGGTCCATCAAGCCCAGTATTCTGTTTCCAACAGTGACCAATGTAGGTCATAGGTACCTAACAGTTTCCACAAAAGGCACAGGTTCCACAATGCTTTTATTGGGTCAAGCAGTGTTATCCTGTGTCCCCTTGAAAAATGGCTTAGGGGCCTTTCCTCCAGGAACTTGTCCAAACTCTTTCTAAACCCAGCTACAGTAACAGCTTTTACTATATCCTCTGGTAACAAATTCCAGAGTTTGAGTACACGTTGAGTGAAGAAATATATTCTCTTATTAGTCTTAAATGGATCACCCTGTAGCTTCATTGCATGTCCCCTAGTCTCACTATATTCTGATGACGTAAACAATCCATCTATGTTTACCCATTCCACTCCATTCATTAATTTATAGACCTCTATCATATCTCCCCTCAACCATCTCTTTTCCAGGTTGAAGGTCCCTATCCTTTTTAGCATCTCTTCATAGAGGTATCCCTCCATCCCCTTTACCATTTTGGTGGCTCTTCTCTGTACGTTTTCTAATAATGCTATATCCTTTTTAAGATACGATGACCAGAATTTCACACAATACCCAAGGTGCAGTTGCACCATGGAACGATACAGAGGAAGTGCAATATCCTTTGTGTTATGTTCCATTCCTTTCCTTAGGATACCTAGCATTCAATTTGCTCTCCCGGCCGCCGCTGCACACTGGATGGAGGGTTCTAACATGTTAACCACGATACCACCAAAATCCTTTTCCTGGGTGGTGACTCCTAATGTGGAACCTTGCATTGTGTAACCATAGTTTGTATTTTTCTTTCCTAGGTGCATAAGTTTGCATTTGTCCATATCAAATTTCATCTGCCATTTGGATGCCCAGTCTTCAAAATTAGCAGGATCCTCTGACAATTTTCAACAATCTTCATAGCTTTTAACACCTTTAAGTAGTTCTGTGTCATCTGCACATTTGATAACCTCACTCATTATTCCCATTTCCTGGTCATTTATGAACCTGTTAAAAAGTAGTGGATTCAGGGAGGCGGAGCCAGCGGGAAGCTAGCATGGCCGCGTAAGAGAGGTTCTCCCGGTCACCGACGTCCAGCTTAGCCCCTCGCCGGCGATTTTGCCCTCCATTCCTGTGACCCAGCGCTGCTTTAAGGAAGGAATATGGCTGGCAGTAAACAAACTCGCCTGGATTTTACAAATCCTGTAGCTGCGGGCTCCAAAAGATCAAAAGCTGATCCCCTCTCACCGCACAAAATGGCGTCGGGGCCTGATGCGCCGGAGGGTATCCAGGAGCTGCTGAAAGAAGTCAGAGCGATCAGGGTTCGCGTGGAAGCGAATGGCGATTCCCTTTCCGCGCTTCAACTGGACATCAAAGCCATGGGAACCCAATTGCAAGCGCTGACAGTCAGAGTGGAAAATGTGGAAACCAAGGCATCGGCGCAGGACGCGCAGCTTAAGCAATTTGCCAGTGCCGCCCGAAAGATAGATTGGCTGGAGCGGAACCTGGAGGATCAGGGGAACAGGGCTCGCCGCAACAACGTTCGCATTGTTGGCCTAAGGGAAGGTGTGGAAGGTAACGATCCATTACGCTTCCTGCCTAAAGTGCTGAACCTGGATCTTAAACACCCGTTAGAACTTGAGAGGGCACATCGTATCCCGTCGAGGGCAGTTGGTTCCAGCGCAAGGCCGAGGCCTCTGATAATGTGCGTATTACGACACCAGCAAGTCATGCAAATTTTTGATGCAGCGAGGAAGCACCATCCGATTCAACACGAGGGGCAGAGAGTGGCCTTTTACGCAGATTTTTGCAAGCGCACCGTGGATAAACGAAGGCAATTTCTCGCCCTGCGTCCGAGGCTACAACGGTTGCAAGCACGCTACGGGCTCTTCAGTCCTGCTCGGTTCAAAGTTACCCTGAACAACGCTACTAAATCCTTTGATGACCCAGTAGCACTCCAGCAGTATGTTGAGGAGCAGGAAGCGTTGGCAATGCAACTGTCTTGAAAGGCCTGTGAGTCATTCTCGGGCTAGTCTTGTACCCGAGCTTCTGCTTAAATTGCTGGGTCTCCGACAGTTGGACATTGCTGATTCTTTATATTAGTTCTGTAGTGATGGAAGGGCTATCTCGTTGGGGCGGCACTGTGGGCTGGTGGGGGGAATGCAAACATATATTTGGTTGTATATCTGACCGGGCTGCGCTATGCTGTAATAGTGCTTCTGCTGTTTCACCCTGTTGTTTTTTTTTTCTTTTTTATAGTTATAGATCTTGGGGGGAAGGCTCTCTGGGGGGGGCATGAATGTTTTCTACTTTTATTTTTTGGATAGTAACTGTTGATATTCTTTCTTATACCATTGGATATGGCTAAATTGTTAAAGATTATATCTCTGAATGTAAAAGGCTTAAACTCGCCGATAAAGCGGAAAAAGATGATGACTTATTGTAAACGCCAGAATGCTGATATCATTTTCTTACAGGAGACGCACTTAACCTTGTCTGAAACTCTCAAGAGCACTGGAGAGCACTGCTTATCAATTGGTGGGCTCCTCTCCCGTAGCCCATAAGAAAAATGGTGTAGCCACCTTGGTTAAAGTTTCACTAAACTGCAAGGTCCTCCACACTAGCAATGACGAAGAAGGGAGGTGGACCAAATCTCTATTGCAGATTGGGGGAGTGCAGTTATTATTCTTGAACATCTATGGGCCCAATAAGGACGACCCTACCTGTGTCTATAATCTAAATAAGAGCCTTCAGGGCGGGGAAGAGTCGCCGGTCATTATGGGGGGAGATTTTAATTTAGTGAGAGATGCGCTGCTGGACCGGAGTCCGGGGAGAGTTGAGCGCCCCACTCGTGCGAGTGTGGCGCTCTCTGCGCTCATGGACTCGTGTGGGCTGGTGGATATATGGAGATTAATGCATCCGGATGATAAAGATTACTCCTTTTTCTCTCCCGCCCATAACTCTTCGTCGCGGATAGATTTCTTCTTAATTTCCAAGACCCTGATTTCAGAAGGCAGCACGGCTGAGATCTTAAGTATAACGGTCTCAGACCATGCAGCTATTACGCTGACCATGGAGATTCCTGAATTTGAGAGTTCACAACCTGTTTGGTCCTTTCCTAGGGCCTGGCTGGCAGAACCCGCATTTCAAGAGGAAGTGAGGGTGGCTATTGCTTCTTATTTTCAAGAAAACAGACTGGGGGAGTCCGCCAGTTGGGCATGGTGGGAGGCCTTTAAGGCTTCGCTGCGGGCAATTATAACTGGTTTCAAGATAAAGGAGTCCCGGCGGCGGAAGGCCCAATTACAGGCCCTCGAAAATCAAATCAAGGCGGGAGAGCGCTTGTGGTTAAAGCAAATGACACCCGATCTTCTTGTACGATTGCAGAGATTGCGTTTTCAGTATAACCAAATTCTAAGTTCGGAGGTGGAACAGATTTTCCTTAGACAATCAGCCAGATACCACGTGGAGCAGAACAAGGCAGGGAAGCTGCTCGCTGGATCCGTCAGGGGTAAACGGTGTAAATCTAGGATTGCTGCTATTATCGACAGTCAGGCCGTAAGACAGACTAAGAACGAACATATAGTTGAGGAATTCTCGAAATTCTACAGAGACTTATATACCTCTGAGGTACGGATGGACGTGACGGACTTTCAGAATTTTGTGGGTGGCCTGGAACACCCTATGCTGACTGAGCAACAGGCTGCGTCCCTTGGGAAGCCTATTTCAGGGTCTGAATTACGAGCGGCAATCAAGTCTATGCCTAAAGGGAAGGCAGCAGGACCGGATGGCCTCCCCTCTGAATTCTACGCAGTTTTTGTAGAGGACCTGCAATCCTATTTACTTACGTACTTTGAGGAGTTAGAGAAAAGCCAGGGCCAGACCGGGTTGTTTTCGGATGCTATTATAACGGTCATTGAGAAGCCAGGGAAGGACCCCAGTAATGTGGGGAACTATAGACCCATCTCCTTACTAAATGCAGATTATAAGCTATATGCGAGTGTCCTAGCAAAGCGGTTGTCGTCGATCATAGGAGAGGTGGTGCACCCGGATCAATGCGGGTTTGTACCAGGTCGGTCCACTTCGGACAACGCGCGCTTGCTATGTAATTTACTCGATAAGGCATCGGAAGATCCTATCCCCTATATAGCCCTCTCTCTCGACGCCGAGAAGGCCTTCGATAGACTGGAGTGGTCTTTCCTTTCCTTTTTTTTATCATGGATTGGTTTGGTCTGGGCAAGGAGTTTATTACGAAGGTCAACCTGTTGTATGCTAAGGCGATGGCTCGTATCGCTGCGAATGGCATGCTGTCTCGCTCCTTCTCATTACACAGAGGCACTAGGCAAGGTTGTCCTCTCTCCCCCCTGCTTTTCAACTTAGCCATGGAGCCTCTGCTCATTGCGGCTCGGCAGCACTGTGGTCTACAGGGGGTCAGGGGGGGAACGGCAGCAGTAAAATTATCTGCGTACGCGGATGACCTGCTCCTCTTTTCCCAGCCGTCCGAGATTCCTGATATATTAGGCCTGATCGAGTCCTATTCCAAAGTTTCCGGATATAAGATTAACTGGAATAAATCTGTAGCCTTTCCACTCAATAATGTTTGTCACCTCAGTAGAGATGGCCAGCTTCCCCTTTAAATGGGAAACAGGTTGTATAAAATATTTAGGTGCATGGTATTGCTCTTCAGTGGAAGTTATGATTCAACGGAATGTCATGGAGTTGCTGCAAGTAATTCAGGAAAAGACTTTAGCGTGGTCTATATTACATTTCTCTTGGTGGGGCAGGCTAGAACTTATCAAAATGATTCTTGTTCCAAAAATTAATTACGTGTTGGGTATGCTCCCCTTTATGCTACCAAAGAGTACATTTGCTAGATTAGAGAAATGTCTCACTAGTTTTTTATGGAAGGGTGCTCAGCCACGTATATCGCTTCGGAAGCTTAAAGCTGCGAAGGAAAAGGGGGGCGTACAGTTTCCAGACCTTTACCTTTACCATCAAGCCCTGTTGTTGCGACAAGGCTCTCTATGGCTAGATTCGGGATCGCCTGCGTCGCGTCCGATATGGTTAGAGTTCGAAGCGGGTGTGTCGGCGCCCTATCCCTTAGCTGCCTTGCTAGGTGCTCTGCAGCCGGAGTGGCTTCAAGCAGGTCGTGTTATAAAGGCAACGCAGGATGCCTACTTGAATCTGGTCAGGCAGATGCCGTCCGACAATCAGCCCTCCGGTGCGTCCCCGCTATGGTGGAACCCGCTATTCAGGATCCGCGGTAAGATGTTTGCTTGGAAGTACTGGCAGGAGCGTGGGTTATGGATACTTGATCAGCTGGTCGGATCGGGGGGTTGGAAAGACTTTGAGGTAGTGCAGTTTGAGTATTCTCTTTCTGGTGCTAGCTATTTTAAATGGGCGCAGCTTAAACATTGCGTCACTGCCTCTAAAGTCAATGTAGCGAAGTTGGAGGATGAGAACAGATCTAGCAAGATGCTTCGGAACACCATTGGCTTACCAGGCGCCCTTTCCCGGATCTATGCCTTGCTTAGAGATCTAGCTTCTCAACATCTCGCAGGTTTGGCGAGAGTCTGGGAATCTGGTGTATCCGGCCCGGTTCCCCTTAAAGCCTGGAAACTATTATGGGGCCCAGTAACTAGGGTCTCCAGGTCTGCGGCATTAACACAGGCGTTATACTTTTTCATGCACAGGGTCTTTATCACACCTGTAAAATTGGCTAAATGGGATAAGGGGTCCTCTGGGAGGTGTTGGTCCTGCCAGGCCAGTACAGGAACTTATTCACACATGTTTTTTGAGTGTCCCCTGGTGCAGAACTTTCTGAACCGGGTCTGGGAGCGTATCTGCTCTATCTTGCAGTTGAACATTAGTCTAACGTGGAGAGTGGTGTTCTTGAGATCAGTGGAGGTGTGTCCGCATACTGGGAAAGGGGAACGTTTCCTCCTAAATTTTATGATGGCAGTCGCGATCAAGCAGATCCTGGCAAATTGGAAATCCTTTCAGGCTCTTAATTTGGATCTTTGGTGGAATCTAGTATGCCAGTATTCCAAGTATGAAAAACTATATAGTAAACTTTATCACCCGATGGATGCAGAGTTGAATTTTAAAAGATGGGAGCTGTTAGATCAGTATATTGCATGTTCCAAGGTTACCCTCTGACCGGTATGATAAAGTTGTAGCCTCTCCCTGACTGTTGAGTGAAACGCTCTCCGGTAGAGGGTTGGGCTTGACGGGTGTTCTCTTTCTATTTTTATTTTTATTTTATTTTCTTTATCGTAGCGTGCCTAGTTATTGTTTATAGTTTATCTATATTTTCCCCAGAGAGCTGGGGGGTGGGAGGGATTTGGGGGCGGGTTTGCTAACTACTGTGCCTGTTGAATTAACATTGTTCTCATGGGGTGCATTGTTCTCTGTTTTGTTTACATTTGGAAAATGCTAAATAAAGTACTTAAAAAAAAAAAAAAAAGTAGTGGATTCAGCACAGATTCCTGGGGTACTCCTCTCCATTGGGAATATTGCCCATTTAGCCCTACCCTCTGCTTTCTATCTTATTTATCTTGTAACCAGTTCCTGATCCACAATAATAGACTGCCTCCTATCCCATGATGTGTTAGTTTGGCCAGAGGTTGGGTTAGAAATTGGTTGGGTGGGAGGCGACAAAGAGTACAATTAAATGGAGCTCACTCTGAGGAGAAGGATGTTACCAGTGGTGTGCCCCAGGGAACTGTCCTTGGTCCGATTCTTTTTAACATCTTTGTTAGTGATATAGCGGAAGGGCTGTCGGGTAAGGTTTGCCTCTTTGCGGATGACACCAAAATCTGCAATACAGTAGACACCCAGGAAGGTGTAGATAACATGAGGAGGGATCTAGCTAAGCTTGAAGAATGGTCTAGAATTTGGCAGCTGGGATTTAATGTTAAAAAATGTAAGGTCATGCATTTGGGCTGCAGCAATCCAAGGGAGCAATATAGTATAAGGGGTGAAGTACTTTTGTCCACTAAAGAAGAGTTGTGGTTGTGTCTGATGATCTTAAAGTAGCTAAACAGGTAGAAAAGGCGACGGCAAAAGCTAGAAGGATGCTTGGGTGCATGCGGAGAGGAATGGCTAGCAGAAAAAAGGAGGTAATAATGCCTCTGTATAAGTCTTTGGAGCGACCTCATTTGGAGTATAGTGTGCAATTCTGGAGACCGCACCTTCAAAAGGATGTGAACAGGATGGAATCGGTGCAGAGGGTGGCTACTAAAATGATTAGTGGTCTTCATTATAAAGCATATGATGACAGACTGAAGGATCTTAATATGTACACCTTAGAGGAAAGACGGGATAGAGGTGATATGATTGAGATGTTTAAATATCTCTGTGGCATAAATGTTCAGGGAGAGAGCCTCTTTCAATTGAAAGCAAGTTCTGCTACGAGGGGACATGGGATGAGGGTGAAAGGAGATAGATTCAGGAGTGATATGCGGAAATATTTCTATACGGAAAGAGTAGTGGGTCCATGGAATAGTCTCCCAGTGGAGGTGGTAGAGATGAGGACAGTAACTGAGTTCAAAAAAGCATGGGACAAACACAGAGAATCTCTAAAGGTAAAAAGGGGACTGTTGCAGTTGTTGATATGGAAGGACAGACTAGATAGGCCATGTGGTATTTTTCTGTCATCATATTTCTATGTTTCTGTTTCTGTTAGGGACCCTGTCAAAGGCTTTCTGAATCCCCAGATACACTATATCAACTGACTCACCTTTTTTCTACCTGTTTATTCACACCTTCATAAAAACATTACATATTAGTAAGATAAGATCGTCCTTGTTTAAAGCGATGTTGCCTGTCTCCCATTAAGCCATGTCTATCTACATGTTCAGTAATTTTGTTCTTTATGATGCCCTCTACCATTATTCCCAGTACTGATGTCAGCCTCTCCGGTGTGTACTTTCCCAGATCACCCCTGGAACCCTTTTTGAACATTGATGTTACACTGGCCATCCTCCAATCTTCAGGTATCACAGATGATTTTCATCATAGTTCACAGATTACCAAGAGCAGGCCTGTAATCTCATATTCGGTTCCATCAACAACCTTGGATGTATACTATCCAGACCAGGTGATTTGCTACTCTTCAGTTTATCAAATAGTTGTAAAACACCTTCCCGGTGTATTGATATTTCCTTCAATTCTTCCGCAGTATCACCTTTTCATACTACATCAGTTGTTGGTAACATCATTACATCTTCCTCAGTAAAGATCAAAGCAAGTAGTCATTTGGTGTCTCCACAATGGCCTTGTCCCCTCTTAGTGCCCCATTTACCTCTTTGTCATCTGTCATCTGTCAGTCCACCAATTTGTGATTCTGTCCACCATCCTGGGACCCATCCCCAGGATGTATACGTCATTATAACCCCCTCATGAGGTATTGTAGCATAGGCCTGGCTAATTTCTGGACAATACCACTGGACCCACTCAGGGGTATCAGAATGATCCTGCAATCACAACACAGATTGGATGTGCACTAGAGGACAAATCCTGGGTGGAGGACGAGCCTGACAAGGCACTGTACCGGCATCCCTGTCAGACCACCACAGAACTGGACTGAGTAGATAACTGACTGCATGTGCAGATAGTGACCCATACCACAGTGCAAGAATGTTGACCAGGTGTAGCCATAGGCTGGAAGTCACCAACTATGATCACCAGCCCTGTCCCCAAATGCACCAACATCTGCCAAATGTAGCTATCAGCCATATCATGTCTGGAATGCCAACCTGTATCCACATGCATATGCTTGCAGTGCACACATGTACCCACATTTGGTGGTATGTTCTGCCAGAATGAAACACAGCACTGCAAAATTCATCCATCTAACTAATCCCATCACATGGAGAGCAGTCCTATCCCTCATCAGAACACAAACACAGGGTTGACACAGGTAGTGGCCATGAATGTCCATCACAGAACATGTAAGGTCACTCTGTGTAAATAACGCACACATGTGCACACGAGGCATTGGAAAGGTACTGTGGGACATGGCTGAGGTGTGAGAGCACTGCTGTGGGTCATGTATGGCACATAAAAGTTCAGACTGGCCACATGGCCCACATCATGTACCATGTAACATCCTCAAAGTGATCAGTGACAAGACAGCATGCAGTACAAAGGTAGGACCCACAGCTGGTGCACAAATGTGGCAACATGGGCATCTCCATCACATGCCTGTGTGATGACATGGAGACTCTGTCCAGCAGTCACAGTTGTGTGGCTACGAAGGGGTGATAATGTGCAAGCATAAACGGTCTGGCTAGGTGCAGCGTGCAACAAGAGTATCATGACACTACACCTACCCATGAGTAGTGTGCTGTAGAGTTGCCACAGGTATGTTTGGAACATCACAGATGGCATCTATTCATGTTCCCCCAGGTATAGGATCTGCGGAAAAATGGTCAGGAGATGCGGCGGAGGTGGCCCAATTTCCTCCAACGACTACAGGAGTAGATGATGCCATCTGAAGATGGTGAGTGATGCAGTATGTGTGTCACACAACAGCATGTTTGATGTAGGGGACATGGCCTAATGATTCTGTTGCACTGCACCAGCAGGCATATGACCATGCACTGTGCACCAAACAGGATATTACCTGCACATTTAGCCATGTCTGTGCTGGCACACCTGGCATAGGAGAATGGGGCACTGTGCAGATCATATCGGGACACACAATAACATGCAGGGCCTGACATCTTGTCTCAGATTCATTTTATGGACCTGTTGGCCACCCCACAGACCACACACATAGCTATGTGGTCATGAAAGATGTGCATACTTATTGTGGTCATGCATCAAATGCAGACCCCAGAGATGGTGATGGCACAGCAGACATGCACTGTATGGCATTGCACCCTTCCAAGGGTTAACATCACACACACATCTGAATGACACTGGATCATGCATATAGAGGCCACATTTGGACATCAGGTGCCTGGTGGCACAAGTCTTTACCAATGGTGCCAACCCCTAGTCTGAGGAAACACCAGCCACCCAACAGTCCCTGTCACATCCCTAGCTGTAATGTAGGATGGCAGACAGGGACCGTGTGGGCCATGAAGACGTAGGGCCCACATGCGCCTCATCTGCACCCACCCATGCATGGACCCATCAGGCATATGTGTGTTGGTCAGCCTGTGCTGTATGCAAATGCCTAATGTGTCCCATGGGTGTTGTGTGTCCAGGCCAGCCCCCAATGCACGCATATCCCTTGTTCACACACCGCTTTATAGGGCTCTGGGTCACTGCACAGTACTGCTGGCTCCATCTTCTATCTCACTATGTATCTGCATACATCCTACCCCATCCTATTCACCTTGCCAGGCCACCTCCCATTGCTGCTGGGATGTGGCCTCATACTGTATCCCCACACCACCCACCACAGTGGCCCCATCCCTCCTCATCTGTCCAATATGCCAACATGCCCACATCACTGCCCGACCCTCTGCAGTGGAACATACATCCAACTGTCACCCATGACCTGCCTGTCATGTCGCAATTCATTTAATTAACTACTTAGCTCCACCTTCTAACTATACCGTAGTATTATTTGCTCAGCAAACATCAAGTGGAAAAAGTAAACCTCAGACAACTCCAAAAAACACCATTGTCCGCCTTTCAATGAGAAGGGATAATTTAGTGAGTTTAACACATCAACAGTTTGCTGAAAACATTTCCACATAACCTAAATGGAATTCAATGGCCACATACATAATCCTTAATATATAGCATGATAACACAAACACTTTATATATCTCCATATATGTTATAAACAAATTCCATAACAATATATTTCAAATATTATCATTCAGGTAATATTCTAATGGCACATGATATCCATCATTTCAAGCAGGTATCATAGTTAGGCTGTGGTGGTGACCTTAATATTTATTATCATGTCGCACTGACACACTGAGCTGCCACACATAACACCACAAATACACCACTAGGGCACCTATCTTTACCCTGGCCACCCAGACAGGTGAAAATATGCCCCCTCAGTGCTGTACACCACCTGTGGTCCAACACTCACCCCAATGGTCTGCCCACACCTCTGATGTGCCAGTCACCTCTGCTGTCCCCAGCATGCTGGTAGCACCCCTTGGCCAGGTCACCTCACAGTGCCCACAGACCTCAACAGAGGCTGCCAGACCTTACCTTATGATGTATGGAAACATGCACACTGAAGATCACATACCCAGCCTCCCTGGGCATACCATACACATGTATCAGGGGACCCCACAGTGCTGGTGCGCAAACTCTGTCTGGCTCCCGCCCCCACTGTTCTTTGCAGGCACAACAGGGGACCCCTTGTGGCCTCGCTTTGGGGGGCTGACATCTAGAGTGGGAGGCCAGGTGGGCATCTAGCCACTAACACACCAGCAGGCCCCCAGACCTCCATGCAGCTGCCAACACTGGCTGCTCCACTCTCAAGCCCTTGTCTGTCATATGCACACCTCTTGGATGCATCTTGCATGTGCAGTTTATATCCTGTCTGATCTGGAGGAACTGCATGCCCTGGTGTGCATGGCTCATCTGCTGTCTGGTCGGTGGGCCACCAGCTATGTACCAGGCTTGCAGGCATTGTGTCTGTTGACAGCTGTCCTGTGAGCAATGAACATGTGGCTGATGCTCTATTCTCTGTTTCCATTCACAGAGCCCACAGATGGAGCAGGTGGCCCCTCCACCAGGGTCCAGGAGCCAGTGGTGGTGGGGGAGCTGCCGGCACAGTTGGCCACATGCTGGAGCAGGCCTGGTACCTCCCATGACATGTAGGAGGAGGAGGAGGGGGAGATGGAGGAGGGGGAGGGTGAGGTGAAGGAGGTGGAGGAGGAGGAGGAGGGGGAGGTGGAGGAGGTGGAAGAGGATGAGGGGGAGGAGGAGGAGTGGGAGTGGGAGGGGTGTGCGAGGAGGAGAGGGAGGAAGTGGAGAGAGAGGGGGAGGGGGAGGGGGAGGAGGAGTTGGGGTGAGGTGTGAGGGCAGGGTGTGAGGCAGGATGAACCCCTGGAGGTGTGGGATGTGGAGGGGGATGGTGTATGGTGTATGGGTGGAGCAGGGAGAGGAGATGGGGGTGTATCAGGGGCTGCATTCCCATATCCCCAGGGGACCATCCTGTCCCACAGACCACGATGTGTTCATACACCTGGGATTCAGGATTGCAGAGGGCCCCAGGGGTCCCTGCCACCTGCCCCATGGTCCTGAGGCACTGGCAGCATCAGCTGCAGGGGTGGCAACCAGTGCCACAGACAGGGAGTGGATGGATGCCTCAACTCAGACTCCATATACATGGGGCCTGAGGAGGGGTGACCATGACCACACCCTGTCTGCTGCACTGGTTTCCATCTCACTAGGCCAGTGGGCCCAAACAAGGACTATAGTGCAGGTGGTAGATGCTGTGGTCCAGATTGCTCATGAGCTATGGAGGCTAAGGGAGGTGGTAGAGGGCTCTGCATACCATGAGCCATCAGGCCATGGCGGCCCCCAGGAGGGGTAGTATTGATGATGAGGTGGCTGTACCCCAGTCCTCTGCATTCCTGTGTCCCAGGTGATGCCACAACCACAGGGCACAGGGGGGTTGGTGGGGGAACAGCAACTGCCACCATTGTTGGCACTGTGTACCAAGCTGTATACAGCATTTTTTTAAACTGTGCCAAAGGGGCAATAATGTATATTTTGTAAATATAGTATTTGTACTTTTTTGGAACTATGGACTGGTCATGTGTGTTTTTTATGTCATCAACTTGCACATTGGTAAACACATAACATTATTTCCTTGTGTTTTCAACAGACACACATGTGTCACATACTTAGTCCAGTCCAAACAACATGCAGTGGGGGATGGGTATGTGCAGTCCTGTATGCAATCTCCTGGGTCCTCCGAGGTGGTGCATCCCTCACTGGAACATCAGGGGACCTGTTGGTCTATGTTCTGCACGCTGGACCCACATGCCTGGGGACACACTGGGTACAGGTGTGCAGCACAGGGCCTGCAGCACCAAACTATGCTTGGTCCTGGGGGAAGGGTGGGCCAGAAACATGTCAAACTGAATGCAGAAGGCACAAATAGGGTTCATAGTGTATGGGCTGTGGATTCACACAGGAGCAGATGAGTAGTTATGCACATGTAAGGTGCAGCACCCATGCCACTGTGAGGAAGATCCCTGGGGTTATGGAAGGGATAACTGTGTTGTGACATGACAGCAATGGCCTGCATGCCCATGCCACATACAATGGGGGGGGGGGAGCTATGGGACACATATGTGAGGGATAGGTAGGGATGTTATGTTGCACACCTGAGGGGAGGGGACATATGACATGTATACCTAGGAGGGTGCACACCCAGACCAACAGCAGGTAGGGGCCTGTACACTTACCTTGCAGTGGTGCTGACAGACACAACCAGACACGTGATACTACTACTACTACTACTGCTACTACTGAGCATTTGTATAGCACTACAAGAGGTGTGCAGCAATGCACAGACATGTGAGAAATAGGCCCTGCTCTTCAGAGCTAGCACTCTAGTAAAGACAGACAACACAGATGGCATAGACATAGACAAAACATGGGGGACTGGTAAAGAAACCAAAAGAACAGGAGAGTCAGGAACCAAAAGCAGCAGCAAAGACATGAGTGTTCAGACAGGATATGAAAGGGGTCAGAGAAGGGGTCTGGCGTGCAGAGACAAGTATTTTGTTACAGGCATAAGGTGCAGTAAGGTGTATTGGGCAAAGTCAGAATCTAGAAATTGAAGAGAAGGGCACATATAGTGTCAATTTGCCCAAAGGGCATAATTCCCAAGGGGGGCGGTATGGAGGATTATGAGAAGAAAGGTAGTGAGGAGATGCTGAGCAAATGCGAGTGTAGGTCAGCAGGGGACCCTCAAAATAGATGCGGAAACACAAATGGAGCCTGAAAAGAGGGGTGATATAGCACAACAAGGCTTGTAGAAGATGTGTCACGCAGAGAAGGGTTGTACTGGTCAAAGGGAGAGAGTTGATACACAGGGAGACCAGCAAGGAATAGGTTACAGTAGTAAGGATGGGAGGTGAGTAAGGAATGGATATGTGTCTTTGTGGTGTGTATGCAGCCATAACCTGTTGATGTCATAGAGCAAGAAATGGCAGGTCCAAGCTTTCAGATGGATGTTGCGGAGAAGGAGTGAGAGGAGTCCAGGACAAGCCCAGAGCTAAGACTGAGGAAACAGCGAGGAGCAGTGAGTTATCCACAGAGACTGGGAATGGAGGAAGGGGACAGGGGGTTCTAGAGGGATAAACACAGGAGCTCTGTCCAGGCCATGTTCATTAACAATTGTGAGAGAGACATCCAAGCAGCAATGTCAGAAAGGCAGGTGGAGAGCCTGGTGTGGTTTGCTGCAGAGATCTCAGGTGTGGAGAGGTAGATCTGGGAGTCATTGGCAACAAGATGGTAGTAAAAGCCATGGGAAAGGATGAGCATACCAAGGGAATGGGTATGGAGATAGAACAGGAGTGGACCCAGGACAGATCCCTGGGGTGCACGACCGAGAGTGGGATAGCAGCAGAGGATGAGCCACCAGAACTAACACTGAAAGAGCGGTAGGAGAGGTAAGGGGAGAACCAGGTTGGTACAGAGCCATAAAACCATGTGAGGACACTGTATCAAGGAGGGGCTTGTACCCAAAGTAGCAGTGAGGTCACGAGGGATGTGGACATAGGTAACGCCCCTGGATGTTGCCAGGAACAGGTCACTATGGTCTCTGGAAAGAGCCACTACAATAGAGTGTAAGGGACGAAAGACAGATTGTAAAGGATCCAGGGGTGCATGAGAGGAGTGGAGGTCAAGGCAGCAGCAGTCAACTGTGTGTTCCTATCATTTAAAAACAAGGGGGAGGAGAGAGAGGGGTCGATAACACAGGTACACTAAAAAATTTTTTTTTAAACTGCCTCTAATGTTACGATTGATTTTTACGTTTTTTGGTGCGCTGAATCCAAATCTGGTAACCAATTTGCTCCATCACGTACAGATTTTTTGCTACATTGGGTTAGCAGTTTGAGGTGAACGTTTCAGATTGAGTGCGATCGAGATAAAAGTTTCTTGGATGAATTCTTTATACTAATTGTTTAGTAGTTATTCAAATAAGAATAAAGAAAATTGTAACAAGGCAGCACATAAGAATAGAGTAATGTCAACAAAACACACTGTGATGGTAGCAAAATTGTCTGCACTTAAAACAGCCACATACATGTGCACAAACATTTATTTATTTTATTTATTTATTTAACAGTATTTCTAAACCGCCTTATCTTAATAATCAAGGTGGTATCACAGCAAGCAATCAGGTAAAGTGTGTGTGTTGTACATGCAGTGAGGATAAAACTTAGTTGTGTGAGGGATGTGTTGGGTGCTTGATTTGTTTGAGCTATATACAGGGTGGGCTATTTACAGTGGTGCTAGCATCATATTTTATATATTCAGTTGTTTGGGAGGATTGGAGTGCTGTTATCCATTCTCTTAGGTTATGTGATGTGAACATAGTGCTCTATGAACAGCATGGTTTTCAGTTGTTTTCTGAAGTCTTTGAGGTCTGGAGTTGCCCTTAGATCGTCCGGTAGATTGTTCCATATTGTTGGAGCAGCCATGGAGAGAGCTCTGTCTGTTGTGTCCTTGCGTGTGTGCTTGTACTCATTTGGGGTGCTGACTCGGTTGCGTGTTTGACTTCTTCTGGGACGTGCGCTGGTTTCCGGTTGTATGAGCAGGTGGAGGCTGTTGGCCGATGTGTGTTCTTTTATCTTAAATAGGTTTATGATAGTCTTGTATCTGATGCGAGCAATGATTGGGAGCCAGTGTAAGTCCTTTAGTATAGGTGTGATGTGCTCCTGCCTTGCGGCTCCGGATATGATTCGAGCTGCAGTGTTTTGTGCCAGCTGTAGTGGTTTGAGAGCTTGTTTTGGTAGTCCGAGGTATATCGGATTGCAGAAGTCCAGTATTGGGGTTATCAGTGCTTGACAGACTGTACGGAAGTGTTCTGGAGCGAGGAGTGGTTTCAGTCTCCTGATGATTCGCATATAAGAGCATATAAGAGCGAGGTTAGACACAAAGCAAAGCAAAGAAATGTGCAAAAAATGTTGTGCAGGTATGTATGTAAGAATAGAAAACGCAAACCGCACCATTGCAATACATGAAGACAAACACCCGATGGTGTGAAAATAAAATTCTAATAAATGAGATCCGACACTGTGGTAATAACTAGCAAATTTTTATTTCAAAGTTTAGTAAAAACACGATATTTGTCAACACAGTTTAGATTTTAAAGTCATTCTTGGGTCAATCAATCTCCTGGTGGGCCCGTTTCTTCTTCCCCCGAATGCTTCTCTTGGTGCGCTGCTTGGCGTATTTTTCATCTGGGGTTTCCCACAGCAGCAACCAGCAGAAATCAGCCATCATAGTGGTGTTCCATCTTCCTTGGTACCTTCTCTCTGCGTCCTTGATGTCCTGGTGAAACCTTTCACCTTGTTCTTCACTGTACGCCCCCAAGTTTTCGGGAAAGTAGTTCACATGGGAGTGCAAGAAATGGACTTTCAGGCTCATGTTACAGCCTTGTTCTTTGAAGGCATTGAGCATCCTGGCAACAATATCCTTATTGTTCTCATCCCGCCTGTTCCCCAAGAATTTGAGAACAACATCCTTGAAGGAATCCCAGGCTTCTTTTTCCTTCTCAGACATCGTTTCAGCGAATGCTCCATCTGAAATGAGTTTCCTTATATCAGGGCCAACAAACACTCCTTCCTTTAGCTTTGCTTCAGAAAGTCGGGGGAACTTTGAGCAAAGGTACCGAAAGCACTCACCATCTTTTGGAAGGGACTTGATGAATTGCTTAATGAGACCCAACTTAATGTGGAGAGGTGGTAATAGAATTTTATCACGAGGTACCAAGCTCTCATGAAGAACATTTTTCTCACCGGGTCTCAAATACTCCCGAATTGGCCAGTCTTTTTTCCCCCAGTGTAGGTCGCGGGCCCGGCTATCCCACAAGCAAAGGAAGCAGGGATATTTGGTGAAACCGGATTGCTGCCCTAATAGCATGGATAGAATTTTAAAGTCTCCACAAATCATCCACTTATGCTCATCATAACGAATCTTCTGAAGAATCAGGGCCAAATTCTCGTATTTTTCTTGGAGAATAACAGAGTGAGCAATAGGAACTGAAGCGAATGTGTTGCCATTATGAAGAAGAACACCTTTTATGCTGTCTTTTGACGAATCAATGAACAGCCGCCATTCAGCAGGATCATACTTGAGTTTAAACTTTTCCATCACTCCGTATATATCGTTGCAAAATACCAAATCTTCCTCTTTGCTGAAATACTTCAAAAATTGTGTCTCGCGGTTGCGGTACCAATAAAAAGTTGTTCCTGGTGACAATAGATTTTTCTGTTTAAGCTGAGAACCTAGCAGTTGGGCAGCATCTTTTGGGAGTCCTAAATCCCGGACTAAATCATTCAATTCAGCTTGAGAGAAAAGTTCAGGTTTCGGATCTGGTTCAGTTTCAAACTCGGAAGTACTGGACTCATCGGGAAAAGCCATCTGATGAGTCTCATCATGATCAGAACCGTCCACACAAATATGATCCAAAGATTATGGTGGTTCAGGCACAGGTACTTCGTTGCTATGAGGCATAGGCCTAATTGCTGAGGGAAGGTTGGGGTAACTTATTACGTTCTTATTTTTTAAGTTGTATCCCTTCACAATGCAAGAGCAAAAATAGCAGTCACTGCTGTGGTCTCTTTGTTCACACCACATCATAGGTATTCCGAAACGAAATGCTTGTTTTTTACCTTTCATCCATAAGCGTAGATCTTCCTCACATGTCTCACTTTGTGAGGAGCCCACGGTTTGTCTTGATCGCCTAACTTCAAACCGAAATAGGCGAAATATACTTTTTTAATAAATGCAGAAATGTTCCTCTGCCGCTTTTTCACGGTATATTCCCCACAAATAAAACAAAAACTGTCCGGAGAGTTGACGCAACCTCTGGCTCTGTGAGCCATCACAAATACACAGCACTGCAAACTACAACTGTAGTGAACCACTTCGGAATAAAGCTGGATTACGACTGAGCAAACAAAAGGTAATAATGAACTTGCAAGAAACTGAAATTTGACAGGAACGTTCATGTCGCAACCACCGTGTTTGAGCGAGCGAACGAGGTGAGGCGAACAGGAAAGAACATGCGCCAGCGTGAGTACTGGATTTAGCCCCCCGCCTCCCAATTGTCCTGTTAATGTATAAAATGAATACAAAACACTCTAAAATATCATGAGGGAGTGTTTCTAGTTAGTTAACCATTACAACCTCTATTTTGGGCCAAGAAAATAAACTGCAGTCGGCTAAAAAGAAATTATGTGAACATTCCTTATATGGGTAAGAAATCTAATTTTGCAAGAAAACGTGACGTGATGGAACATTTTGGCTATTTTTCCTGGATTCAGCACCCCAAAATCTATAGGAATCAGTTGCAAAACTGGAGGCAGTTTTTTGGTAGTGTACCTGTGTAATCAGAGGGACAGGTAGGTTCAGGTGAGGGTATCCTGAGGAGACGTGTACCTACAGTATGCTGGAAGGCTGCAGGGACAGTTGCAATTTTAAGAAAAGTGGAAGGAAGTCCAAAAAACTTCCAGCATGGTTTAAAGGTGAGGTCAGAGAGACTGTTGTTGCCAAAATAGCATCTTTCAGGAAATAGAAAAAAAAGCCAAACAACGAAACCTGGAAACAACACAAGCACTGGCAAGTCAAAAAATCATCTGTAATACCTGAAGATTGGAGGATGGCCAACGTAACGTCAATTTTTAAAAAGGGTTCCAGGGGTGATCCGGAAAATTACAGACCGGTGAGCCTGACATCAGTACCGGGAAAAATGGTAGAAATCATCATAAAGAACAAAATTGCTGAACGTGTAGATAGTCATGGTTTGATGGGAGACAGCCAACATAGCTTTAGACAAGGAAGATCTTGTCTTACTAATCTGTTATGTTTTTTTGAAGGTGTGAATAAACAGGTAGACAAAGGTGAGTCGGTTGATATAGTATATTTGGACTTTCAGAAAGCCTCTGACAAGGTCCCTCATCAGAGACTTTTGGCAAAACTAAAGAGTCATGGGATAGGAGGCAGTGTACTACTGTGGATCAGGAACTGGTTAAAAGATAGAAAGCTGAGGGTAGGGCTAAATGGCCAATTTTCCCAATGGAGAAAGGTGAATAGTGGAGTATCCCAGGGATTTGTGCTGGGTCCACTGCTTTTTGACATATTCATAAATGACCTGGAAAAGGGAATAACGAGGGAGGTTATAAAATTTGCAGATGAAACAAAACTATTTAAAGTTGTTAAAACCCATGAGGATTGTGGAAAATTGTAAGAGGATCTTGATAAATTGGAAGACTGGGCATCAAAATGGCAGATGAAATTTAATGTGGACAAGTGCAAAGTTATGCTCCTAAGGAAGAACAACCCAAACTATGGTTACACGATGCAAGGTTCCACATTAGGAACCATCACCAAGGAAAACAATTTAGGCGTCATTGTGGATAACATGTTAAAACCCTCCACCCAGTGTGCAGCGGTGGCCAAGAGAGCAAATAGAATGCTAGGTATCATAAGGAAAGGAATGGAAAATAAAACAAAGGATATTATAATGCCTCTGTATCGTTCCATGGTGCGACCGCACCTTGAATATTATGTGCAATTCTGGTCGCCGTATCTTAAAAAGGATATAGCATTATTAGAAAAGGTTCAGAGAAGAGCCACCAAAATGGTAAAGGGGATGGAAGGATACCCCTATGAAGAAAGACTAAAAAGGTTAGGGCTCTTTAACCTGGAAAAGAGACGGCTGAGGGGAGATATGATAGAATTCTATAACTTCATGAATGGAGTGGAACGGGTAAACGTAGATCGACTGTTTACATTATCAGAATATAGAAAGACTAGGGGACATGCAATGAAGCTACAGGGTAAACTATTTATGACAAATAAGAGAAAATATTTTTTCACTCAAAAATGCAATGTGTGCCTTCGAGTCAGTCCTGACTCCTGGTGACCCAGAAGCTCCTCAACATGTAATCAAACTCTGGAATTTGTTACCGGAGGATGTAGTAAATTTAGGCTGTTAGTGTAGCTGGGTTTAAAAAAGATTTGGACAAGTTCCTGGAGGAAAGGTCCATAAACCATTATTAAAAAGGGACCCAGGATATCAATGCTTGACCCAATACAAGCATTGTGGAACCTGTGTCTTTTGGGGAAACTGCTAGGTATGTATGACCTAGATTGGCCACTGTTGGAAACAGGATACTAGGCTTGATGGACCTTGGTCTGACTCAGTATGGCATACCTTATGTTCTTAGGCAATGGAGAGCGATAAGCTGTGGATATGAGAGCTGCGAGGGAGAACACTGGAGGTGATGTGGCCCTGGTGATGGGTTGGGATAGGATCAGAGTAGCAGGTGTTGACTCAGAAGGAGTAATGAAGGTGTGCAGTATCCTCTTCGGAGATCACCGAAAAGGACGGGAGGGTATCAGTGGTCGATGGGGAAGGTTGGATGTGAAGAGGGGCGAAGGTGAAGGTGGGGAGAGAGCTGACCTTGTGGGGAATTGGAGGGTGATCCTTTGACCTTTGTCAGGGAAATAGCCAGGGTTTGGCCAGAAAGGGAGGGTTGGGTCAGAGGCCGAGGCACTTTGATGAGAGAGTTGAGAGTAGTAAGGTGATGGTGAGGGTCAGAGACAAGAGAGTTAGTCAGATGGACATAATGGACTGACTGGACAAAGACATGCATGAACTGGAAATGTAGAATGTCTGCAGTGGAGTGGGATCAGAGCCAGGCATGCTGAGCTGAATGGGCACAGGAACGTAGACAGCAGGTAGTGGCTGAAAGCCAGGGCTGGGGTGAAGTCTGCCTCACAGGACATGTCATGTGTGGAGGAAGAGCAACCAGGCCAGAGGGGAGTGGAGTGCCACAGAAAGCTACTGCCTTGCCAACAGACTTAGTTGACATAGTGGATGAATGAGATGAGGCAACAGTGGGGGAGTGAACAAAGGATCAATAGCATGAAGATGGCTATATAGGTTGATGGAGACAGTGCAAGGCTGAGGTGGCCGGTGATGAAGAGTCAGGTCTGGCAGGTGATAGTTGGATGCGGGTGGGACTGAGTTACAGAGGTTTAAGGTTAGCCAACTGTTGAAACATACCAGGTCAAGGCAGTGGCCATACTTGTGAGTGGGGGCAGTAGGAAACAGCTAGAGGTCAAATGAGGGAGTAAGGGAAAGGAGCATTAAGGCATTAGGATCAGAGGGCCTATCAACATGAATGTTAACATCCCCGTGAATAAGAGTGAGGTAGAGGAATCCAGAAAGATGGAGTGAAAAAGCAGGAAGGGAGTGAGACTGAGGCAGCAGGAGGTATTGTAATTGGCAGGAGGGAGAAAGTAGACAAGCAACACCACCACCACAGCCTGTGGTACAAGGTGTGTTGGGGAACTGATAGCCACCATGACAGAGAACAGTGTCAGATGCCGTGTCCTCTGGGTGGAGCCAGGTCTCAGTTAGAGCATGACGATGGAGGCCATTAGAGATAATGAGATCATGTGTAATGACAGCCAGAGAAGGATTAAAATTTAAAACGCCCTGATTCAGGTCAACATTGTCATCACCAATCGAAAGCCGTCACCAAACCAGTGAATTAAGGCCATGTGGAGCCACTGTGTTATGGCGAAAAATCCAACTCGTTGGATTTTTCGCCTTAACACAGTGGCTCCACATGGCCTTAATTTGGAGCTGGATTGGCACAGCTTATTTTGATCACTTAGGGGATACTATTGGTTCCTCCTTCTTTTTCACGATTGGCTCAGAAGATTGGATGACGTCAGACGCCATGTTGTCTAAAAGTGCTCTCCCACAAATGTTTTTTCATTCACTGGTTTGGTGACGGCTTTCGATTGGTGATGACAATGTTGACCTGAAGCAGGGCGTTTTAAATTTTGTGCCCCAAACACAGGACTGTGTCATGTGTCTCTCACCTTGAGGATTTTGCCGTGGGCAGTTAAGTTTAAATTTATCTTTTACTGCTTGTTTGATTAAAATGGACTAAGATTTACCAGAGCCTGGGAGCTTGGTTTTAATGACCCCAGATGGTCCGACATAAAAAAATTATTTTGGATGGGAGTGTTTCTTATCCCTTTACTTTTATGGCTCTATGGATGACATCAAATGTTTCAGCCCAAAAGAGGATCAAGCTGGGTGTGTAGAAGCAGAGGGACATTGTGTATGTGATGTGTTCTTTCCTTGTCACCCTTGCACTGGCCAATTTGGCCATGACAAGCTGTTGCACATTCTCACAAGGTGGACCACAACAACATGTGTCATCTCTGTTTGGCCATATCCAGGAGTGATACTCTGCATATAGGGTGTCACTTTGCCATTTGGTGCATTACAGCGTGCATATTCATGTGCATGAATATGTTGTGACACAGTGACATCTGATGATGTGCATTTTGTGATGCTTACTGTACCATAGTTTTCATGTTTTGCCACTTCACAGAACAGATTGACCCGTTGTTTCCTAATAAAGATGTGTAATTATTGATTTGCTTATGGCTTACACAATTGCATGTGTGCTCTATCCTATGTCTCTCATGACAATGTGCCACACACATGGTAAGGGCCATTTTTTGATGTGCCTATCTGTACTTTCACACATAGCTTGGATTGTGCATTTGCATGTACATTCTCGTACCTGTACACCTCATGGACATAGGACCTACTATGTAACCCCAGAGCTGTTGTATTCTGCTGACTCTGCACCTGTGAGAGACATTTTTTTTTGTGACTGTGCCAACACGTGCTTCTCATAACTACCTCCATCTCATCACTGTAGATTGTGTCCCTGATTTTGGAGGCCATTTATACAGGAAACTTCCCTAGTTACCTGATTAAATGGCTTCTTGGTGATTTTTGTACAGCACCAACTCAGGTGCTGGCCCTCTACAATGCTGTGTACCTCCATAACATGCCCATATGCTATGTGATTGCCATCAGGGTGTGTTAGGGATGTTCTGTGGTAGGGCATGGGCAGATAAACATGGTTGGCGGGTGTCAACGTTTTTCTATGAAATACACATAGCCATCTGTGCATGGCAGCTTGGCACTAATTTTCCTGAGCTATCTTTCTGGCATTAGGTCTGGGCGGTTAGCCAGTTAATCTTGGCCTACCTGGCTAGCTTCTGCTCCCTCTCGTTTGTGTGTGCAGACCATGATTTTCAGGGGGTGGCCCACATATGACCACAACATTCACATCAGGGTCAGACAGTTGGTGGTCATGCAATGCACGGACACATCACTTTGCACCACCTAGATTAAAATCTGGGAACCAAATACAGCATCCATACATGTGCACATATTCACTGGAAGTATGTTAGAACATCATCCATGTCTCATCTGCAATATGGGAATTCTAGTGATGATTCAGGACACTTCATTGTATTCTCTCCAACTCAGTCACCGCACTGACATCCCAAGATCACCAATGTCATCAGTGTTCAGTGTGGAGATATTTATGAGACATTTCTGTGAGCAGCAGGGTTTACTAAATATGTTCTGCATGGTTTAGTCATCTGTGAGACAGCACATATATATAAAGGTGCATACCTCTGATTCCAGACGTGTGAGCAATGTGTTTGTGCACAGAGTCCCAGCCAGTGGGGAGGTACACCATTTGTCTTTCAGCTGGTCCTTTCTCAGAGGTAGCTGTGAGTTGCATATATCCACACACATCATACACCAACATAGCCTTAAAAACCGTTTTCTGACCTGTGGTTCACTCAGAGATCCCTTGCTAAAATGTAAATGTTGCCAGCTAGGTAACACAGTGTCTGAGGCATAAATGGCATGTGTACGTTATGGTGAAATTTAGCTGTCCCACCTATTTCTTGAACATGATCCATAGCCCTGTGACACATGTGGGATTGTCAGCAGCACCCCTGCTGCACATGTGCACCACATATATTCATACATTAGCTTTACCCACACAAGTAATATGCCAGATGTCATAAAGGGGAAATGGAGACATATTCTACATGTTTGCTTACCGATATCACTGCATCATTTGTTGTTCATACTGCCCATACATGAATCACACATAGCGACTCAGTGCATGCTACTCATGCAGACCCTGTACTGCTGCTCTTCTTCATAAAATACTGCAAAAGATGCAAATGTGACACAGCAGGGGTACGTTGTGTGCACATGTACAGTATGGGCCTTACAGATGCAAAATGCATTCTAATGGCACAATTTTCATGAGGTCCACATCACGCAGATTGACAGCTGATGCAGCAGAGCCCCATAATGTCAAAGGATATTGCATTGGGTTGTGTCTCCATCTCTGTGCAGCTCCATTATGGGCCACAGATCCCAGCACAGCAAACGACATTGTTATTGTCATGCTGCCAAAGCCACATTATAGCAGCTCATAGGCCAGGTTTAGCTACATGTAAACTCCTGCATCCCTTCCTGGCTTGTTTTCGTGTTGTCCACAAATAGTATGCCACAGCCAGGTGGGGCAACATGGCATTATATCTCCATCTGGTAGTTCTATCAGGGACATAGATGGCCTATGATGTATTCAGCACTGGACATCCAGGTTGACGAGCAACAGACAGCCCCCACTTGCATCTCCTTGTACACACACCATCCAAACCGCATCTGAGGCTCTCCATATACCTCCACTGTAGTTGTTGCAGGGTATGCATGTGCTGGATTGTCAGGCTTACACTAACAGACAGGAATGTGATATAGGGCATGGCATGGATAATGAGTGTTGGTGGCTCATAATACACCACATACTGTCTACATGCATGCTAATGAGAATCAGGCCTGCGGACCATAGGACTGCAATGAGGGGCATACTGCACAATGCAGATAATCCAGCTCCTAGACAGGATCTGTTCTGCAGATGAGCTGTGGACATAGCAGTGAATGTACATGGGACCTGATGGAAACATACCTCTCTAACCTGGTGCATCTCCACACTCCCCAACGTATGCTCCGACATGATCAGTTGACCCTATGCCTCTTTGCCACCCCTCCCTGAAATGTATCAGCAGG
The DNA here is from genome assembly GCA_033557465.1 of Ichthyophis bannanicus. Taxonomy (NCBI): domain Eukaryota; kingdom Metazoa; phylum Chordata; class Amphibia; order Gymnophiona; family Ichthyophiidae; genus Ichthyophis; species Ichthyophis bannanicus. The sequence continues at coordinate 343,750,762 of CM066037.1, forward strand.
ATGAGCTGCAAACCTTGACCAACGTGCAGCATACTCTACCAGCACTCTCAATGCCAAGTGGGAACACCATAGCAACTTACTACTCCGTGTCGTAAAAAAGCCCAGAGAACTTTTTCAAGTCTCACAAATGACCCATCCCAGCCTCCCCAGGAAGACATCATCCACTCCTAAGTGATGGCAGACTTTCTCATAGCTAAACATAGCCACTCTGCCACATCTATCTTAATCATTCCATCTACCACCTTCTTTATTTATTTATTTAACAGCTTTTATATACCGCGCTATTTATTATCAGTGCGGTTTACAATTAACAATTCTTGCTCAATTCAGTCAAAACTGTCTTGTGCTTACATTTTAACAGGATAGTTAATTTGGAGCATTAACTGGGTAAACGATTTACATATTAGACCTAAAACATGGTATTCATCATTGAACTATTATATACATCTCAGCTTGGTATTGTTGCGCATACCAATGGTATTTCAGCTATCAGTTTGTCTTAATTTGTTTGTGTAGTGTCAATCGCTGCTTGAAAGGATTGGGGTGTGTTAAGTGGGGAGGGGTTGTTTGGTTGCGAGAAGTATAGGAGGAATAGGTGATGCTTGATTGCTTTCCTGAATTGTGTGAGGTCTCTGATCGATCTTATTTTTGGTGGGAGGTTATTCCAGCACTTTGGGGCGTAGAAGGTGAATGCTCTATTCCTAGTTGTCTGAGTACATTTTATGGATTCCTTGGGGATAATCAGCGTGTTGTCTGCTACTGTCCTTCTTGACCTGTTGTTGGGTGTGGGGGTGAGGAGGCCCGTGAGTGACGAGGGAGCTAATTTATTGATGATCTGAAAGGTGAGGAGTAGAGCCTTGTATGTGATCCTACAGATTATTGGTAGCCAGTGAAGTTCCTTGAGGATGGGAGTGATGTGGTCTCTTCTGGATAGTCCACAGAGAACGCATGCAGTTGCGTTCATCGCAAGTTGTAGTGGGTTGAGGGTATGCTTGGGGAGTCCATGTAGAATGACGTTTGCATAGTCAAAGTGTGGAGTTACCAGCGCCTGGAATACAGTTCGGAAATCATCAGGGGCTAACATGGGTCTTAGGTGCCTTAGTGTTCTGATTTTATTGTATATGGTCCTGGTTGTGTTTTTTATGTGCTCCCTGAAGTCCAGTTGTTGGTCCAGCATAACACCCAGGTAATGTATGGAAGGCTTGGTTGGGAGCTCTGCATCTCTTACCTTCAAGGTAGTTGGAGGGGAGATGTTTTTGTTCCTTGAGATGAACAGGACCTCGGTTTTCTTGAAGTTTATGCGCAGGTTCTGGGCTTGCAGCCAGTCGGTGATTGCATTGAAGCATTCGACTAGAGCAGTGAAGTTGGAATGCTTGACTTTAAATGGTGCAAACAGCAGGACATCATCTGCATAGATCAGGCTTGAGATATTGTAGGAGCGGATGATTTTGCATATAGGCTGAATGTATATGTTAAATAGTAGTGCAGATAGAGAGGAGCCTTGTGGTACTCCTTGCTGTTGCTGGAGTGGTTCAGATGTGTTGACTCCCACCCGGACATGTTGCCATCGGTCCACTAGGTAGGAACTACACCACTCCCAAGCCAGGCCCTGGATTCCCTTCTCTTGGAGGCATGTAAGGAGTTGGTCGTGATTGACGGAATCGAATGCAGCAGCAATGTCCAGGAAAATGAGTGCAAAGCCATTCTCGATATTGTCTATTCCTCTGTTTAATGTGTTGATTAGGGTGGCAAGCAGTGTCTCAACTCCGTGAGATTCCCTAAACCCGTGCTGGCAGGGATCTAGAGGAGCTGCTATGTCTATGTGTTGCTGGATCTGTCTTTGGACAACCTTCTCAATTATTTTGGCTAACAGGGGTATGCTCGAGATTGGGCGATATGATTCAGCCTTCAGCGGATCTAGTCTGTTATTCTTCAGAAGTGGCCGTATGGACTTCTGTTTGAGAGATGATGGGAACATTCCTGTTGAGAAGGATAGTCCTATGATGTTGACTAGAGTTGGGCTGAGTTCCATGCGCATGGCTCTAATCCAGTACACTGGGCAGGGATCATTTGGTGCTGTAGTGGTGTTGATGGTAGCAATGAGGTCTTGGATGTTTTTCTCGGCAGGAGGTGTGAACTCTGTAAGCGGTGGTTGTATGTAAGTGATATGGTTGGGTGTGGGTTCTGGAGTTCTATCAATCTTGAGGGTTTTGGTTCGGAGGTAGTCAGCATATAACGGGGGTTGTATAGGTTCATGCTGAGGAGGAGATGGTTCCTTAATTAAGGATTTTGCTAGGCTGAAGAGGTCCCTGGGTTTGTTAAGAGAGCGAAGAAGGAGCTCAGCATGGTATTCTCTCATTCTGTCGTATATTGTTTCACGGTGAAGTTTTAGGTGTTCAATGTATGCTGCTTGGTCCACTGTGGAGCGAGATCATCGCCATTTTCTTTCGTGCTTCCTAAGGATGAGAAGAGATGCCCACAGTTCTGTTGTAAACCATGGAGCTGGCTGTCTTTTTCTTTCACTTCTGTTCGAGGTTAACAATTTGTCCCTGGTTGGTAGCTGGGAGAATGAGTTCAGTGTGGTATTCCAACTAGTGATCGCATCATCAAGGTTATGTGATGTCTGATTGAGTGTTGGAAGTGTGCTTCTGGTAAACTCGTCCTTGTCGAGGGGTTTGAAGTGACGAATATTTGTTGTGGAGGCTGTTTTTGTGCAGCTGGGTGGGACTAGATCTTGATGCGATGGGATCTGGAATGTAATTAAGCTGTGGTCAGACCAAGGGGCCGGAGTGATGGAAAGGTTGAAATCATGTTTGTGTCTTGTAGCGGAATGAGGGGTGAAGATCAGGTCTAGTAAATTTCTCTTGTGGTGAGTGGGAGCATTCACCATCTGTTCGTAGCCGAGTATGTTCATTGCTTCAAGGAAGGAATCAGCTTGGTTGGGTTGCAGGGATGACAGGTTGAAGTCACCAAGCAACCAATTGGATTTGCGTGGGTTATCAGGGTTGCAGGCTAATTCAATTATGTTGGAGATGTCTTCTGGAGGGGAGGTTGGAGCTCTATAGATGAGGTTTATAGTGTTGTGCTTGTTGGCTATGGTGACTGTGTCTATGTGTGTGCTGCTCTTGGAGGAGAGCAGCTGATACTGGAGCTCTGTTCTTGCAAGGATGAAAACTCCACCGCCTCTGTGGCTAGCTCTGTGGCAGGTTTGGATTGAAAAGTTGGGTGGGATGAGTTGGTTTAGGAGGGCTGTGTCTGTATCAGTAAGCCATGATTCTGTAACCATTAGGATGTCTAAGTTATGGTCTGCTATGAGGTCCGTGATGGCTGGCCATTTCTTACGAGCTGAGCGCGAGTTTATGAGGGCACATTTCAGGTTGTGCTGTGTTTGTGGCGTCTCTGGTTTAGTGTTCTCTGGATGTTTGAGAGTTACATACAGTAGGTGTGAGTGTCGTATATGGTGTGTGTGTGGTAGTTGGTGGTGGGGGCTGCCATAATTTTTCCTGCCTAGATAGGGTAGGATAGGGATGGGGTTGTAGCTGTATGAGAGAGCAAGAGTGTCTTGGATGGCATTGGCAAGGAGATATGTGGTGGAGAGGGTTAGTAGTGAGAAAGCCATGTTAGGCTGCTGAGTGTTGAGTCGGTCTGTAGTGTGTGAGTACGAGATCTACTTGCTAGGTGGACAGGGTAAAGAGCATAAATACAATCGTATAGCAACAATATATAAGAATATCATTGTACAGTGGCAAATTAGTAAAGCAATGGATGCAATTGGATAGTAGCAGGATACACAAGAATATTTGAACGATAGCAGGGTGTAACACTGTAATACAATAGATGTAATTACTTTATAGCAAGGGTAGCGAGAACTGTACTCAGGGTGAACCAAGGAGAGTTACATTGTGTCTAAGGTTACTTTGTGACTACCCCCACAACCCCCACAACCCAGCTGTGGACCTCCTTTCAGCATGTTCATCCAGAGGAACTCCAGAACATCATCACCTGCATCAACACCACCACCTCCCCCCTAGATCCATGCCCAGTAACTTGGATCAAGCAAAGACCCTGATACTTCCGCTCATCTCTACAGTCCTCCACGCCTCCCTCAACCAAGCATACCTCCCCCCAACACTCAAAAAAGCCTCCATTAAACCCCTCCTGAAGAAACCCAACCTTGATCCCACCTCACCTACATCCTACAGACCCATTTCCAGCGTCCCTTTCCTCTCTAAAGTCATCAAAAAAGCAGTACAAATTCAGCTTCAGGAGCACCTGGACAGTTTCGCCCCACTTGACAGGAACCCACATGGATTTCACCCACTCCACAGTGCGGAAACCCTCCTCACTTCCCTCCTCAACACACTCATAACTGGGACAGAGAAACCCCACTCAGGTTTTATCCTACTATTCCTCAACATATCTGCAGTTTTCAACATGATATCTCACCAGACCCTCATCAATCAACTTAACACCATCGGCATCCAAGGCACCCCACTACAATGGCTTCACTCCTACCTCTCCCAATGAACCCAACAAGTGAGAACTGGAGACCAATCCTCATCGCCATTCACCCTCCTCCAAGGAGTACCTCAAGGATTGGCCCTCTCCTCCCTCCTCTTTAACATCTACATCAGGACCCTCTGTCACATCCTCAAGAGCCTCATTGTCGGATACCAACTCTATGCAGATGATATAATGATTTTCACCCCCTTCAACACCACCGCCCCTGACTACTCCACCCTTGAAGCCTGCTTCACAGAAGTCACTGCATGGCTACAGCAGCACAATCTCACAATCAACTTAAGCAAAACAGAGCTTCTTCACATCTCCAGAGATCCCAGCTTCAACCCCTCACACAGCATCAAACTGGGCGACACTGAAATTCAAATCAAACCCCAGATCAAGTACCTTGGCGTAACCCTGGACCAGCTCCTGAACTTCCAGTCTCACATCTTAAACACCACCAAGAATATCTACTACAAAATCAGAATTCTCCGCAACCTATGCTCTATTTTACCCTATGATAGCTTCCGCACTGTCTGTCAAGCATCCATCACTCCTCTCATCGACTACTGCAACTCCATCCTACAAGGACTACCTAAGACCACCCTCGCCCCCCTGCAGCTGGCACAAAATGCAGCTGCACGACTCAATGCCGGAGCAACCAGGCACACCCACATCATGCCCATATTGAAATCCCTACACTGGCTGCCAGTTGCATCCCGTATCAGATTTAAGACCATTATCTTCACGTACAGAGCCCTCTTCAACACTATGGTGGAACAACTACTACTACTAATTGAGCGCCCCAACAACAGCAGACTCCGGTGCCAAAATGCAGCAAATCTCCTCCTTCTACCTGCACAGAGCTCCAAGAAACCTCAACGCATCTGCACAAGAGCTTTCCAATTCTATGCCCCCATGAACTGGAACAAACTACCCCCCCCCCCCCACCTTAAGGGCCCTCCAATCCCACACTCTCTTCAAAAAACATCTTAAGACCTTTCTTTTCGAAGAATACTTTAACACATCTACTGCCACAAATCACCCACAAGATCATACCCTGCCCCTCCTCACAACTCACCCCCCATAACTCCCCTCCCCAACCCACACCAGTACCCCCCATTCCCCCACTCTCCCTCACCTAGCTTTTCCCCCAAGTAGGTGAACACAATGCCTCACCGCATAGCCGCTATACCACCTGTAAATAGTCACTTTTGTTCTTTTGTTCATTGTAACCACCTGTAAATAGTCACTTTTGTACTTTTGTTCATTGTAACAATGTAATATTTATTTATACCAAAGTTACCTGTACATAGTTCCAACTGTTCCATGTAAACGTTACTACTTATTCAATGTAAACCGTTTTGCCTTGCAGAAAAACGGTATATAAAACCGGTTAAATAAATAAATAAATAAATAAGCCTGTTGAAACATTGCAGGCAGATACAAATATACATACATATGTTCCCTTTACTGGACAGTATTTCCTTTGTAGTTGTTGTGCAAGGTTAGCATAGTGGTTAGAGCATTGTGTTTAGGCACACTAGAAAACTGGTTCAATTCCCACAGGCTGTTTTCAGTTCATTTTGTTCTGGGCTGGTGCAAATACCATGCAAAGGAGTGCAGGTTCAGCACAGCCCCAAACACCCTTGCATCTATTCAGTATGTACTACATTATGCACTCCATCCAGGCTACCCGACAGGCAGAGAGTGCAGCCTCAGCTATGGCCCATTGATGAGTATTGGTAATGTGAACGCAGCAGATGCATAACCCGCACAGTGGGCAGGCTTGGGAGACTGCACCCTGACTGTGGATGTCGGTCTGGGCCTCCACTGCATATATACTAGACACGCAGCCACACACTACAAGGGTGATGTGGATCTATCAACCTGCTTCTACATTGTTGGTAGATACATACAACCCTTTCTTGGTAATTCCTGCTACAGCAGATGCCTTGTAGCTTTAGCATAGTTGTTCATGCACTGTTTTTGGACACCCCAGAGGGCCGGTTCGATTCCCACAGGTTCTTTTTTTTCTGTTCATTTTGTTCTGGGCTGGTGCATATACCATCCAAAAGGGTGTGGGTTCAGCCCAGTCCCAGGCACCCTTGATATATTCAGTGTGAGCTATTTTATGCATGCTCTTTTCAATCCAGGCTATCCAATGGACAGCGTGCATGGCCTCAGCTGTGGCTCACATCCCACTTATCGACTACAATATCAGCTGGCAAAGGTTTATCAACTACCACCTGTCCATCCATCAATCTTGGGGCACCTTAACTTCATACACCTTAGCCCCTCAGGGCACATTAACCTCTCAGGGTGTTTTAGTTTGAGGTGCCTTCTACCCTTTTGGTGCCTTGATGCTTGTCATCTTGGTGTCGGCTGTTCCATTACCACACGGTACATGACCAGGGTGCCCTGTTCCGTGCAGTATGTTGCCATGGTGCCCTATTCCACGTGGTACATGGCCCACGGCTACCTTTACGCCAGCCCACCCACACCTTCCCAAAGCCTTTTATGGCATAGGTAACATTAGCTCTCCGCTTACCGCTGGTGATGTTACTGCCGTTTAGTAAACATATCCCTAAGACTCCAATCTGCAACATGCCAGGTTTCAACAAAATAAATTATTGTCTTCATTTCTGCATTTCTCTCACAAGGTCTGAAAAACTCCTAATGGAATACCCCAAAAAGGGAACTTGTCTCCAATCCCAATCAGCAGTAAAAGCACATATAACCAACAAAGTAGCTGGCAATATCACCTCAGCCTCAGAATGTTCCAACAAAGCCACCACATTCAATATATCCATGCTTCCTAAACATCTCCCTCGGTGAGACCGATGGCAATTTGGGAAAATTAATGAATTTGAGGTTAGATGCCCTGGTGATATTTTCCAAGTTCTCCATCTTTCCTTTATCAATGTCTCATTTGAATTCTGGAGAACATTTATCTTTGACTCTTGATCAGTTTTAACAACTTGTAAAAGTTGAACTGGAGATTAATTCTCTAAAGTTACTGCTCTATTCTCTTGAATCTTAAGGTGAAGCTGCTGAGACTGATCAATAATGGCAACTGTTAAATTAATAATAGCGTCCCAAACTGACTCCAGAGTAAATTGCTTAGGCCTTAGCAAGTTTAAGCTGAAAGAAGAGCTGAACAAGGTAAACCTGACCATGATGCTAGATTCCAGGTCTCCTGCAACACCCCCGAGCTCTCAATGAGGTTTGCTGAAGGGACCAAAACAGCAGCTAAACTGATGCTACCAGCAGCAGCTCTTCCTCAATCAGCCCGCCCTAGACTACTGACTTCTGATGGAGGTATCCCAGAGCTTTTCCCCAAAAATACTGTCATGCTGGAAAGCGGAAGGGGGGGGGGGCATGGGGATGAGGTAACGCCAGGTCCACTAATTGCAGTGTTGATACAGTTGGACACTTCCCAGATGTTGTTGCCAGCGAGGCCTCCTGGATGATGTGTTGGTCTATGAGATCTCATAGGGACAGCAATTGGTCAAAGAAGTGATCTTCCCAGACTTCAGTTTTCTTTTGCCCATAGAGAGAAAGCCAGGCAGCACAGCACACTCCGCTCTCCAGCTTGCTATACCCTTCTCAGCCCCAAAATTACTTTCCCTTGCCCACTTTAAAGAAAGGTCTGCACATACCATCATAACTAGCATAAACACTGGCAAGTTAGATGCAAAGCAGGCAAAATGAGACTTTGAAAAGAAGCCATAAAGGCAAAAGAGTAATAATAAAATCCTTTCACGTCCATTCAAAGCAAAAAGCTAATGAGTGAGTCATTTGGGCTATTATTTTATTTTATTTATTTAAAACGGATTTCTATACCGCCTTATCCTACAATCAAGGCGGTCTGAACAGCAAACAATCAATGATATACAGTGTATAGTATGCACATGCAGTGGGCAGTGTATGCGTGTGAGTGTGTCTGGTCATTGATTCTTGGTGTGCTAGTTACAGCGTGTGCTATTTACAGTGCTATGTATATCAGGTCCTTGCTTAATTACTATAATCGTGACATGTGGGGGGGAATTGCGGAGTCTGTTGAATGGTTTAAGTAATGTCACCGTAGTGTTCTATGAAGAGGGTCGTCTTCAGTAGTTTCCTGAAATCCTTAAGGTCTGTTGTTGAACGCAGTTCGTCAGGGAGGGCATTCCAGATTGTTGGTGCCACCTTTGATAAGGCTTGTTTTTCGGTGTCCTTGCAAACCCTGTTGATGTCTTTAGGCGTGTTGACATGGTTGGATGTGCCTCTTCTCCTCGGTCTTGTGCTGTTGTCGGGTTGTATGATTGGGTGTAGGCTGAAAGCTGATGACTGTTGTTTGATTTTGAAAATGTTTATGATTGTCTTGTATCTAATGCGGGCACTGATATGGTATGCATTTTTGGTGGTTCTGCTGATGTGGAACTGAAGGTTAAGTTCTTTGTCCAGGGTCCCTCCGACGTATTTCACTTCTGGTTGTATGGGTATGGTTGCGGTGCCTATCTTGATGTTGTGGGGGGGGGGGGGATGAAGTCGGTGTTTCGTGTGATGATTAGCGCCTCGGTCTTGCTGTAGTTTATGGTCTTGTTGTTGTCTTGAAACCAGGTGTTCATGTGTGTGAGGCAATCTGTTATCTTGGTGTGGTCTGGGTTGTCGAGGGTGATTGGTGTGTATATCATTATATCGTCCGCATATTAGATAATTTTTATCTAATGATTATCATTAGATAATCAAGAGGAAAATCTAATGATAATCAAGAGGATATCTAATGATTATCATTAGATAATCAAGAGGAAAAAAAGGGGCACTCAGAGAGGACTAGGCTTACATGGAGAGACAAAGGGCCATGTTTAGTAAAAGTTAATGCTCACTAAGTGCCACTGCAGATTATTTTATTCCTATGAGTGCAAGAGACTTGAAATTGAACATGGCCAAAACAGAGCTTCTTATCTTTCCTCCTAAACCTACCTCCCCCCTTCCTCCTTTCTGTTTCTGTGTATAATGCTCTACTCCTCCCTGTTTCCTCAGCTCACAATCCTGGGGTCATCTTTGACTCCTCCCTCTCCTTCTCCACACACAACCAACTGCTAACTCCTTGACACTAATTATCAATGAAAGAATTCACTCTGACTACACAACTCTGCTCTCTCTCCTCGTTTCCAGGAGTTTAGTAGGGATTTGGGCTTTAAAGAATATGTACACTCCTAATAATTATATTTAATAAATACATTTAAAAATGTCATAGTCAAGAAATACATAATATAAACTTCAGAGAATTAGTCCCCTCTATCATTCCCTATATGTCGGGAAATATGAAAATGAATATGATTATGCATGTTGTGAAAGTTTATCACAGCATGCATAATCATGTTTGTTTTCATAATTCCCAGTATGCTGAAGTGGGAGTTTTCAAGGAAATATATGACTTTGGATGGTGTTTGTAATAGCCCACACAGCACAGAAAGGAGGGTGGTAGCACAGCTGGAGAAGAGTAAGCAGTGTTGGCTTGCATGAAAGGAGAAGGCCTTCACCTGCAGAGCAAAAAAAAATCCAACAAGGTAGTGTTGGCCTGCATGGGCTGGGTTGGATGGCGGCAGTGGTCTACATAGGGAAGAAGAAGGCAGGATTTAACAAAAAGCAACAGCAACAGTTTCAAAGGTAAGAGGGTTAGAAGCTTGAAGGAGGAAAGGAAAAGTGATGCAGTCAGGCTTGGAGAGAGAGAGAGAGAGAGAGTGGTAGTTCCAATTTAGGGGGTGTCTGGAGTGGGAGGAATGTAGTAATTTCTATCAAGGGGGGAGGGAGAAAGTAGCAAGGCCAAGCTTGGAGGAGAGGAGGGACAGAGTGATGGTATCCAGCTTGAGAACAAAGTAACAAAGGTGTACATGGGCCAAACCTTCAAAATAAAAGATGTTTAAATACTGTTCTATTTAATGTATTATGTAAAATAATTAGAACAGATTTTCATAGTATGAATGTTTCACTGTGCATAATTCCCCAGGTGTAAGACTATTTTGCAGAAATTAGTGATATCATTTCAAAAACTATTTGAATGCTTGTAAAATGTATTTGCTTTAATACTGTAGATTTTTTGATAAGTTAGACCAAAATATTTATTTATTTAACATTTCTTATATACTGTCTTTCCTGATATCAAGGCAGTTTACATTGAACAAACTGAAATTACATTGAACAGGGCATTATAACTTGGAGATAACTATTTTACAGGGAACATGGGCAATGGAGGGTTAAGTGGCTTGCCCAAGACCACAAGGAACACCTGTGGGACTAGAAACCCCAGTCCTTCCGGCCCAAGATTGTTGTCCTCTAGTGGGATTTGAACCCCTGACCTTCCGGCCTGAGGTAAATTGCCCCAACCACTAGTAGAAATAGTAGAAATGCAGCCCTACATAATATAGCAGTATAACCATGCCATAGAGAAATTAAGCTATTTTTAAGCTATTTTCTTTGTAAATTAGAAGTTGTGTATCACTCATGGCTACCTTTTAACCATGGTTGGAACTTGTCCCAGACTAACAGATCATAGGCCCTTTCATATTATTCATCATTGATACAGAGTACGTCTGGGGAGGTAAATGAGAGTTCCTGACACACTAGTTCCAAAATATGTAAAAACTTCTTCAAAAATGAATTGCTCATTAAAATGGAAGATTAAAATCTGTCTAGCCTTCAGCAACACCAGCAGATCTACAGCAAAAGGGCTTTCATTGCTCTAATTTGCCCTTCCTCAAAAGGACCTAAATGAATGATATCTAGGATGACAAGCCAAAATTTTAAACATGCAGCACTTATGAATGAGTGAAAATCCATTGAATCTGTGATGCCTGTGTGGGAGAGTTGAATGAGATTGTCTTCCAATAAGTGAGACTTGACATGACTGTAGCTGTCAAGGACCAGAATGAGTGGCATTTAATCACAAAGGGAAATTACAATAGATTGTAAACCAGACATTTTTAACACTTAACACAAGAATCTTAGGTTCTGATTGGTGCTTGTTCACAGACAGAAATGCCCAAGACAAAGATACCAGTGAAACCAAATGAGTAGATTTATGGGATTTTAGACAAAATATTAGACTATAATTGAGTAATTCAGATATTAATGAATAAAGGCTAGAGCCAGGGAGAAATGACGACACTGTACTTTTTAGAAAGTATGGAGTAACCTACACAGCTCAAATACACAGTATTACAGCTCAAAACAGCAATGATACTATTCCATTAAATCTGCAAGAAAGGGCTGGGTAATCTGCAGTGAGCAGCAATTACATCCCTAAAATACAATTGGCATAAGCAACTATTTATTTTTATGTATTTATTCTTCCTTTTCATCCTGCTAAGCCTGTCCAGACGAGTGCGTTATGCTTTCCAGCCAGCAGGTGGAGGTAGAAAAAAGCAACTTTCAGTGATGTCATCTCTTCTATATGTGCTGGTGCAGCACTGAGAGAAGCCAGTATTGTCTGCCTCCAGCAGGTGACAAGGTATGTGGACTGTACAGAAGTGCAGATAGGCCTGTCTCCCCTGGCCCAGATCATGGTCTTGTGGCCTGTGTGTTTGAGACCTTGGCCCAACATTTACTCAGAGCTTAGGTATACCCAATGGGCCCAATTCTGTTCTGGATGTCCTGGCCCTCTGTGCTCTCAGTCGGAACCGGACACACAGAGTGAGATGGGATTCTGATCCTGCAGGGCATGTCTAGCCCCGTGGGATCAGAATCGCATCCAGGCCTGTACGTGCAGGCCGGGTCCCCAATTCCGGTTGGCCTGCATGTACAGGCCTTGCCTGACTAACTCAGTCAGGGCTCCTGAATGGAGCTGCGGCGCCATGGTGTCCATTCAGGAGCCGCAATCCCTGGCCGCCGGATAGGAATCTTCAGTCCCCGCAGCCCGACCCCCGATCTGGCCCCCAAAGGCCAGGGTCTGGCTGCAGGGAATCTCCCCTGCCCCCTCCTGCCTTTGCTGTGTGCCTCGTTGACTAGGGGAACTTATTCCACCTCAGAGGTGGAATAAGTTCCTCGTACAAGCAGCCAGCCCTGGACGTACAGGGCTGACATTGGAATCGGCCCTATACATCCGGGGCCGCAGACCGCCCACTGCCTGCCCTAGCTTCACCCCCGCAACGCCCCTTTCCTGCCCCCATCTAACCTCCCCATACAATGTGCGGGGAAGTTATTCGGGGTCAGCAGAAGGGCCGAATAGCGGGGATGGATGTCCCAACGGGGCATCCATCCCCATTATTCGCGCCTCGGAATGACCCTGAGTGTCTCCTTGAGTCGACAATTGCTGTTGTCCAGTGCTGTTAACCGTGGGTTCCAGCATTGCACTGCTCTCCCCACCATACCAGTCTGGTATCTGGCAGCTAGTGAGTTCCATATGTGAAGACTGCATTCCTGCTTGTTCCTGAAGATAGCGTAGTTACTCACCTATAACAGGTGATCTCCGGGAACAGCAGGAATCAGTCTTCACAACCCGCCCTGCTCCCCTAGTAGTTGTAGTGTTCTTTTATTTTGCTCTTTGTCTCAGCTACAAACTCAACTGAGAAGAGGAGTTGGGAAGGCATGAAGGCAGGCGTGCAGGCACAGTAGAATACTCCCAAAGGCTTTCCTATTGGATGCTGAGGAGCATTCCCGCACGGGCTCCATCAGTGACATTCACCCATATGTGAAGACTGATTCCTGCTGTTCCCGGAGATCACCTGTTACTGGTGAGTAACTACACTTTGTGGTCCCACCACTACTTTGCTTGCCTGCACTCTGTAAATCAAGCTCACCTGGTGTCCAACTGTTCTACTGCAGTTTACCTCCTGGCTCCAACTTCATGGAACATGCTGCCACAGGCTCTATGCTTAGAACCATCTCTTATATAGTTTAAGAGCCTGTTGAGGACTTACCTATTTAACCAAGCATACAACCTACCAGTTCCTTGAAAGATGGACTTTTCTTTTTTTTTTTTTAGCTGTTTTTCCTGTCCGTATCCTTTTCTTATTCTTAGATCTGTATGAATGAGTTCCTATCCTGTTTTTACCATTGTAGTTCCATTCTCATTTTCAGTTTTTAATCTGTTTTAATTTGTACACCGCTCTGCTGTGTATTTATCGAAGGGCGGTTAATCAAATCAAATGAACCATAAACCATACTCAAAACTCTGTTGTTAGCCTCCTCTGATCTTGTTGTTCCCTTTCCCTTTCTGTTTCTGTTTCTCTTTCCCTTTCCCTCTTTTAGGTGTGTTCACTCTGCTATGCACCATCTGTGCCATGGTATAAGCTGATGCTGAATGTGACCCACTCAAAATAGGTGATGTCACTACTGGCCCTGAAATGCACCTAAGGAGCAGGATACACTCCTTGGGCACTCCTCGGGGTGCCTCAATTTTTGGATACTCTCATAGGTTCTAACTCTCTGCTGCCATCTGCACTTTAAGTGCTGTGACTGCTCTTTTCCGCAAGCTTGACCGATCTACAGTCACAGCTATTCTCCCTCTGGATAATAGAAAAGTACTCTAGTACCACCAAGGGGTAAGCCCACTTTTTGATTGTCTGGTCCCTATCTCTACCTCTTCTTCCTAACAATCCTCTAGCTTATGCATAACTCTTTTGAACATGTATTCACTTCAATTTAAGATCCTACTAGTGGCCAATGCATAACATTAATCTCTGCTATTTGAGGAAACCTAGTTGAACCGAAGAGACTTTGCATTTCTATTCGATGCCTGGCTTGTGAGGTATTCATACTTCTACTGTGACCATTCTACTAATCAAGGAGGCAACCACCATGCTCTCCTCCCTTGAAATTTCTCTCTCAGCACTACCTCCCTCCCTTCTAGAACACTCTGAACATCTTTTGGTTTGTATAACTTCCAGTTTGGCCCAATATGTTTGCCTGATAGTGTACCACCTCTCCCCACCCAACATTCTTATTTGAGGAACTCTCTCTGGTGATAACAAACTTAAAATTGCACATGCTCCCTTAATTATCTTGGGAGATTTCAACTATTCCTAATATCTATTCCATCTTTCATTTTGTCAACAGTGGCCAAATTCATGAATTTTCTCACACAACTTGAACATTCTCAATTGGTCCAGTCTGCCACACATAGGACAGAGAATAGTCTGTCTCTTATTTTCTTTTCTTCCAATTCTTTCCTCAGCTACTAAGTTCCCTCTACGTTTGTTCTCCCATATTCTGATCACTTGATAGTTTCCAACTCTCTATTTCTCCCCCCTCCCACACACAATTTTCTACTTCTGGATGCATACTGTATATATTTATTTCAACATACTTGATAACTCGCTCATGCCCACTCAAGGGCTCAAAGTGGTTTTCAAAATAAATACATACACATGAAACACAGTAACCTTTTTACATTAAACACCGATTGACTGATAGCTGTGCCAACTGCTACTGTACTTTTCTCCCTTGAAGACTCTATTGATGTACAAGTGACTTTCTAGTTTGCTACTCTTTCCACGGTTCTGGATTCACTTGCTCCTATTCAGACAATATCTTGTGGTACAATTGTGAACAACATTGTCACCCTTGCAGTTCAGCTCCTTAATGTCCAATATCTTCTAAAAAAAGTGGCAGTGAAATGGCTTTGGACTATATATGCACACATATTTGACACATAGAAGAATCAAATAAAACAAGACCAATTAAAAAAGGAAATAGTTGGAAATAGTATAAAAACTGGAACATTGCCAGGTCATGATTATTAAGCAATAATTTCATGCAATACCGTGAATCCCCCTCTCAACACTTCACCATATTTTTGTTGGGTAAAAACCGCAAGAGGAAGAGAGAACACTCGACCTCATATGCAGTACATGCCCCTTTTTTTATTCATTTAAAAGGTTCTCATGCCTTAATCTTTCCATAAAACTAATATGAATATAAAAATCACACTTATCCAGTCCATCACACGACGTGCACGTTTCGAGGCCTGAAGCCTCTGTATCAAGTGCTCTCAATGTATTGTAGTGTGACCAAACATTCTTCAACCACCAAAAAATGCCGAACAAGCAGCTGTTGAAAAGAGGAAAGCTTGCTCAGGATAGGCTGCCCACAGAAACACCCACTAACCAGAGAACACCAATCACCTCAAGGGACTTCCCCACTCAACCCGGGGTTCCCTATAGTGAAAGGCAAATAAAGACTAGCTTCAGAATGAGCCGTCAGAGCCCCAACTAGTCAATTTCACGATTCAAACCAGCGGGAGAAACAGTCCGTAAAGTGAATATCCAACGCTGTTCCAATCTGATTATTGGCAGCTTTATAAGTAATTCAATTCAGCTTGAACAGAAGAACCACATTCCCATTGCAGTAAAATTAGATACACCTGTGATCACTTGTCAGTACTCAAATGACTTGAATCAACTAATAAAAGATGTCTCTAATGTTTAAAATGGCCACATTCACTTCCTGTTCCATTTTCACAATGATGAAGACAAGAGAGATGCTTGAGACCATCAGACAAGTTATTATCACCAAACATCAAACTTCAAAGGGGTACAAGGCCATTTACAAAGACCTTGGTATTCCTGTATCTACAGTTCACAATCTTATTAAGAAGTTTTCTGCTCATGGAACAGTCAAGAACCTCCCAGGATGTGGTGGAAAGAGGAAAATTAATCCAAGAAGTCTTTGAAGGTTAGTGTAAACCATTAGAAAAACACAAGTACAACATCCAAAGAGCTTAAGACTGACCTGGAGCAATCTGGAGTGGTGATTTCAACCCACACCGTATGCCATGCACTAAACAAAGAAGGAATTCATGGGCGAAGGATAAGGAGGACCCCGCTGCTCAAAGATAGACATAAAAAAGAATGTCTGATCTTTGCCCAAACCCACCTTGGGAAACAACAGTCTTTCTGGGAATATATTATGTGGACAGATGAATCCAAACTTGAGCTCTTTGGCAGTGCAGATCAGCTAAGCATTTACAGATGAAGAAATGAAGCTCATAAGGAAAAAAAGACACCCGTCCTACAGTTAAATGTGGTGTATATTCCATAATGTTGTGGACTCTTTTGTTGCCTCAGGAACTTGAGGCCTAGTACGTATTAAAGGAATCATGAAGTCAGAGGACTACCAAGGTATTTTGGAGCGAAATTTGCTACCTAATGTCAGAAAACTAGGTCTGGGTCGAAGGTCATGGGTCCTCCAGCAGGACTATGACCCAAAACCTACATCTAAAAGTACAAAAGAATGATTAAAAAGGAAAAAAAGGATGTTTAAAACTGGCCAACTATGAGTCCTGATTTCAATCCAATTGAGAACCTTTGGAAAGAGCTGAAATCTTCCACTGGTAAAAGGAATAATGGAAACATTCATGAGCTGGAAGAAATCACAGTTGAAGAGTGGGTGAAACTACCTGCAGACAGATGTGTGAAACTTACGAGTGGCTACAAGAAATGTTTGGAGGCTGTCATCGCTGCCAAGGGTTGTGCAACCAAATATCAGTGAAGAGTTCCATTAATCCTGTCTAGGTCATATTTTCTTTTTCTCAGAAATTACTATGTCTAAATTACACATACCTTTGAACATACTATTAAAATATTATGATGACATACAGTTGGAATATTCCCAAATATTTCTCAAGATATTGTACGCATATCTACCTTCCAGCCCCCTCTCGTGCACACCTCCAATCCACCCGCAAATCAGCTTTTTTCTACCTCGGTCCCTCCCTCTGGAATTCACTACCCACGGCCCTCCGCTTAGAAGAATCCTACCCCAAATTCCGTTCTCTCCTCAAAACCCATTTTTTCTCCTCCGCCTTTCATGACTCTCTATGACACCCCATAACCTTACTCTCCTTTCCATCTTTATACCCTCTCTCCATCTCTCCTTTCCTCTGATTTGTTGTAATTTCTTTTTCTCTCTCCTACTAATGTTTTATTCCTATTGTAAACCGCCCCGATGTAATGGGGGGCGGTATATCAAATGTTCTGTAAACAATAAACAATAAACAATATCTAAAATGCAAGGGTGCCAATTATATTGACCACAACAGTATCTCTCAGCTTTATAAATAACAACAACTTCAGCATGCAGAAGGTAGCTGACATAAATAATGTTCTGTGATTCACTGGAAGAATTGCCTTTCTACCTACCGATTAGAAGTCCACAAATCTAAATGTGCATATGTTCACAAAAAGATGGATAAATAAGCCAAAGGAGATAAACAGCCTTCTGAACCAGTTAGCACCAGTTCTGGCTGTAAAAAGTAGAATAAGCTCTAACCTTGAAGAACTACAAAAGGGGACTGCTACTTCTGGAGAGAGATCTGCAATAGTGAGTATATACTTCTGGGAATTTTTCTGAAGGGAATTCTTTGGATTAAATCTGATTAATCTGTGAACCCAGTGTATTTGTTAAATCAGTCAGGGCCTACTAGCAGCAGTTTAAGTTTAAATTTTAAAATAAGAAGAGAGCTTTCTGGTTAAATTTAGATCTCAGCAGAAAGCTTGTAGTTTAAATTTAATACTCACTCAGGGCCTAGTAGCAGCAAAGTGCTTTTAGTTTAAATTTAAAACACAGATAAGAGCTGTCTGGTTAAATTTAGAAACCAGCAGAGAGCTTGTAGTTTAAATTTCATACTAAGTCAGAGCCTAGCAGCAGCAAAGAGCTATAATTTAAATCAAATCAGAATATAACTTAGCATTAAAGGCAAAACAGGGTTAGTATTCCTTGAGTAATAAATAAATTATTCTAGAGGCCTTTACAAAGAGGCCTGTGAAACTTTTTAAATAGGTGTTAAAGCCAGGTGGCAGGTCAAAAGGCCATTTTGAAAGAATCCTTCTATCCAAGCAAGGACTGTTAATCACCCAGGAAGTTGGTCACAGCTTACCTTAGATGCACAGGACAGGGTACTATGTAGCAGCCCTCTTTTAATAAGTCTTATTTCCCTCCCTCCCTCTCCAACACCCACCCACCCCTGGGATAATCATAGCTTTATAGGTACTTACACATCTTAAAGGAAAGGAGCTGTTCTCAGGTGCAGCTCTTTATCCAAATCAGTCATAAATTAAGGACATGAGATTAACTAAGCTTCAGGTGAACAAGGTATATTAAACATATTAGGTACACTTTTATTAGTACAAGTATCAACAGCAACCCTTAGTTAGTAAAGAACTTAAAGATCTAAACACAAGCTTAAAAATAAGATGCAGACAGCAGTCCATCAGCGAGATGGGGGCTTTCCAGTCTTTTGCATTGAGTGTCACATGTATGATTTTCTCCCAGTTGGTGAGAGGTCTTATGTGTGCACTAGGTGTAAGGAGCTCTTTGCTCTCAGGGAACAAGTCCGTTCTCTAGACGCTAGAGTAGCAGACTTGGAAGACATAAGAAAGACAGAGAGGTACATAGACGAGACCTTCAGGGATATAGTCCTGAAGTCCCACCTCCATCTGGCAGCATCCCTGTTGCCATGGAGGAGAGAGGTCACGTGACAGGAGAGCATCACCCTGGTGTGGCAGGAAGTGATACTGTAACTAGGACCTGTCCTCTTGGTGATGTAAAACCCTCTCGCACTAAGGAAGTTTCTCCAGGGGTCATATGCCCATGAGGGAAGGGTTAGGACAGCCGTTATATTTGGTGATTCGATCATTAGGCATGTAGATAGCTGGGTGGCTGGTGGACATGAGGATCGCCTGGTAACATGCCTGCCTGGTGTGAAGGTAGCAGACCTCAAGCACCACCTAAATAAGGTCTTAGATAATGCTGGGCAGGAGTCTGTTGTCTTGGTACATGTCGGTACCAATAACATAGGAAAATGTGGTAGGGAGGTTCTGGAGGCTAAATTTAGACTTTTAGGTGGGAAGTTAAAATCCAGAACCTCCAGGGTAGCATTCTCCAAAATGCTTCCCTTTCCACACGCAGGACCCAAAAGGCAGGCAGAGCTCCAGAGTCTCAATGCATGGATGAGACGATAGTGCAAGGATGAGGGTTTTGGATTTGTTAGGAACTGGGGAACATTCTGTGGAAAGAAGGGGCTTTTCCGAAGGGATGGGCTTCACCTTAACTGGGATGGAACCAGGCTTCTGGCATTAACCTTTAAAAAGGTGATAGAGCAGCTTTTAAACTAGATAATAGGGGAAAGATAGCAGTTGCCCAAGAGCACATGGTTCGGAATAATGTATCCTTGAAGGATACTACCAAAAGCAGAGAGGTTCCAAAAAAGAGTAAAGTAGCCCAAATGCCCTTGAGTATGGAGCAGACAGAGCTTAAAGATTCCAAATTACCCATGCCTACCAATAGCCAGATTGATATGAATAAAATACAGTCTCTAAAATGCTTGTATGCAAATGCTAGAAGTCTAAAAACTAAGATGGGAGAGTTAGAATATATAGCACTAAATGAGAGGTTAGATATGATGAGAATCTCAGAGACATGGTGGAAGGAGGAAAACCAGTGGGACACTGTGATACCTGGGTACAAACTATATCATAATGATAGAGCTGATCAAATTGGTGGAGGGGTTGTGCTCTATGTTAGAGAGGGCATTGAGTCAGAAAGGATCAAAGTTTTGCAGGAAACAAAATTTGCTATGGAATCTCTATGGATTGAAATTCCATGTAAAAAGGAGAAGGCAATAACAGTGGAGGTATACTAACGACTGTCTGGCCAGAATGAACAAATGGATGATGAAATGCTCAAAGAAATCAAGGAAGCTAACAAAAATTACAGCACAGTAATAATAATGGGTGATTTCAATTACCCCAGTATCGACTGGGTCAGTGTCATGGCAGGACATGCTAGGGAGATAAAGTTCCTAGATGAAATAAATGACTGTTTCTTGGGGCAGCTGGTTCATGAACCAACCAGAGGAGAAGCCATATTCGACCTAGTGGAACATCAGATCTGGTGCAAGAGCTAAGGGTGTTGGGGCCACTTGGCAATAGTGATCATAGCATGATCACATTTGATTAAATTAAAGGAGGAGGGATAGTAAGGAAATCCACAGTACTACCTTTTAACTTTCAAAAGGGAGACTATGATAAAATGAGGAAAATAGTTAAGAAAAAACTAAAAGGAGCAGTTGCAAAGGTTAAAGACTTACACGAAGCTTGGGTGTTGTTTAAAAATACTATTTTGGAAGCCCAGACCAGCTGTATTCCATGCTTTAAGAAAAGTGGAAGGAAGTCCAAAAAACTGCCAGCATGGTTTAAAGGTGAAGTCAGAGAGGCTGTTGTTGCCAAGAAAGCATCTTTCAGGAAATGGAAAAAAGAGCCAAATGATGAAAAATGGAAAAAGCACAAGCACTGGCAAGTTAAATGCAGGGCATTGATAAGGCAGGCAAAGGGAGAATTGGAGAAGAAGCTTGCTGCGGAAGCAAAAACGCATAATAAAGACTTTTTCAAGTACATTCGTAGCAAAAAACTGTGATAGAGTCAGTTGGTCCATTAGATGATAGAGGGGTTAAAGGGGCACTAAGAGGCGACAAGGTGATAGCGAAGATGTAGGGATGTTACCCATGACTGAAGTGGTATTTAAAGGTGCAGAAGAACTGAAGGAAAGATCGATACAACGGGAAGACGTATTACAACTATTTTATGGTTTATCGTGAGTTGGTATTAATGTATGATTTGTTTGCCCTTTCTGTACCCTTCTTTCCTATCTATTTTTGGCATTCTACTTCCTGGTTTGCAGTGTTTAATCAATTTTATTGTACACCGCTTAATGCTTCTGCCCTAGCGGTATATCAAATATTAAATAAAGATAAAGATAAAGATAAACTGAAGAGTAGCAAATCACCTGGACAGGATGGTATACATCCATGGGTGTTGAAAGAACTGAAATATGAGATTGCAGACCTGCTATTAGTAATCTGTGAACTATCATTAAAAACATCTGCAATACCTGAAGATTGGAGGATGACCAATGTAATGCCGATTTTTCAAAAGGGTTCCAGGGGTGACCCGGGAAACTACAGACTGGTGACCCTGATGTCAGTACCGGGAAAAATGGTAGAAACCATCATAAAGAACAAAATTGCTGAACATGTAGATAGTCATAGCTTAATTGGAGACAGCCAACATGGCTTTAGACAAGGAGGATCTTCTCTTACTAATCTGTTATGTTTTTTTGAAGGTGTGAATAAACAGGTAGACAAAGGTGAGTCGGTTGATATAGTGTATTTGGACTTTCAGAAAGCCTTTGACAAAGTCCTTCATCAGAGACGTTTGGCAAAACTAAAGAGTCATGGGATAGGAGGCAGTGTACTATTGTGGATCAGGTACTGGTTAAAAGATAGAAAGGAGAGGGTAGGGCTAAATGGCCAATTTTCCCAATGGAGAAAGGTGAATAGTGGTGTACCCCAGGGATTTGTGCTGGGTCCGTTGCTTTTTGACATATTCATAAATGACTTGGAAAAGGGAATAACGAGTGAGGTTATCAAATTTGCAGATGACACAAAATTATTTAAAGTTGTTAAAACCCAAGAGGATTGTGGAAATTTGCAAGAGGATCTTGATAAATTTGAAGACTGGGCATCAAAATGGCAGATAAATTTAATGTGGACAAGCGCAAAGTTATGCACCTAGGGAAGAACAACCCAAACTATGGTTACACGATGCAAGGTTCCACATTAGGAACTACCACTCAGGAAAAAGATTTAGGTGTCATTGTGGATAACATGTTAAAACCCTCGGCCCAGTGTGCAGCGGCGGCCAAGAGAGCAAATAGAATGCTAGGTATCATAAGGAAAGGAATGGAAAATAAAACAAAGGATATTATAATACCTCGTTTCAAGGTGTGACCGCATCTTGAATATTCTGTGCAATTCTGGTCGTCATATCTTAAAAAGGATATAGCATTATTAGAAAAGGTTCAGAGAAGAGCCACCAAAATGGTAAAGGGGATGGAAGGATATCCCTATGAAGAAAGGCTAAAAAGGTTAGGGCTCTTTAACCTGGAAAAGAGATGGCTGAGGGGAGATATGATAGAAGTCTATAAATTAATGAACGGAGTGAAACGGGTAAACGTAGATCAATTGTTTACGTTATCAGAATATAGAAAGACTAGGGGATATGCAATGAAGGTATAGGGTAAACTATTTAAGACTAATAAGAGAAAATATTGTTTCACTCAATGTGTAGTCAAACTCTGGAATTTGTTACCGGAGGATGTAGTAAAAGCTGTTAGTGTAGCTGGGTTTAAAAAAGGTTTGGACAAGTTCCTAGAGGAAAGGTCCATAAACCATTATTAAAAAGGGACCCAGGATATCACTGCTTCACCCAATACAAGCATTGTTAAACCTGGTTCTTTTGGGGAAACTAGTAGGTACGTATGACCTGGATTGCCCTCTGTTGGAAACAGGATACTGGGCTTGATGGACCTTGGTCTGACCCAGTATGGCATATCTTATGTTCTAACCTGCCTGGAGTGGATAGCGTTGTACAATTCCTGGCAAGGAAAACTTTCTCTCTGAGACAATCATGCCTCTAAACTACTGTACCAATCCACTCTTGTCATTGTTGCCACCTTTCTGTTTGCCTACGTCACCTCCCATCTGTTCACACAGTCTGCTCGCTCGTTCTCATTCATCCCCCTTTCTTCTGTTGTCACAGAACAAGCTTTGTCTTCTGTTGTCACAGAACAAGCTGATTGATTCCTGGCCCCTTCCCTAGCAAAAAAGTTGGCCTACATTCTTATCCCTTCGATTTATTCACTACTACATTCTAGTCTTGCTCAAGGACTAGTTCCAGATTGCTGGAAACAGGCAGTCATCCCTCCTCTCTAGCCCTACCTAGATCCCGTTGACTTCTTCAACTACTGCCCTGTCTCCAATTTACCCTTTCTATCAAGAATTTCTTTTTAAATTTTATATTTATTTGAATTTTACAATAAACCAAGAAACCTTGGATAAAGAATATCACACTCCATCATGTGTCAACAATTACAGGAAACAAAAAAAAAAGCATAAGCAAAAATATGATATTATGCTAATAGTCCACAATTCTGAGAAAGGAAAAAGGAGGATTCAAGAACTAGAAAAACACCATGAAAGAATGGTATAATGAAAGAGAAAACACCACAAAGAAATAAGTAGAATGTAAAGCAAAGCCTACCAATAAAGCCCACATTACTACCACAGGGAAACTCACAAATGCTTAGCATCTAAGAAGAAATGTAACTGAGAGGGCTCAAATAAATGTAAAATCTTATTCTGATAGTCAAGTACACATTTACAGGGAAATCTCAACTGAAAACCCACGCCCAAAGCCAAGGCCTCAGCGTGAAGTTCCAGGAATTTCTTCCTCCTAGACTGAGTCCACTTAGACACATCTGGGAAGATCTGTACCCTACCCTGGAAAAAACGAAACATCAGATTTCAATGTGCTATTGGTCCTTCATGTCCTCCTCCCTGATTTGTCAGCTCTGTCTTGATCCCTCTTTGCTTTCTCTTGGCTGGTTGTCTCCTGTTGTTTATTTTCTTTTTCTTTTTAGCAGATTTTTATTTATTGTAAACCACATTTATGTTTCGGCCTAAGCAGTATATCAAGTATTTTAATAAAGATAAAGATAAAAGACAAATACAATCATAATAGCGCTTCCTTATCCTGAAGAAATACAAAAGATACCAACAAAGTAGCCCTAGCTTCAACCACCTCAGTGGACTGCTTAACAACTCAGGTTCCCCAAGTCCAAGGAGTCAGAAGAGACCTCCACCTGGGAAGTATCGGCCTTCTGCAAAGCGTCTTTAGTGAATGTTGAGGGGAGGAAATAAATCTTCTGAAGTGGAGGGATCCCAGACTCAGGATAATTAAACAACTCCTTAAGGAACTGGATAAACAGGTCCCTAGGAGAACACAATGAAACCTGTGGAAAATTCAATAAATGAAGATTTAAACTTCTCCATTGATTTTCCAAGTTTTCTATTTTATGTTGAAAAAACAATCTATCCTGGGCTAGGACCCCTTGCTGTTCCTGTAAATATTGAATTTTAACTTCCAGTCCATCCAATTGCACTTGCTGTTGGCACGCTTTCGCCTCCAAACCCTCCAACCTAGGAGAGTATGAAGCAGAAGCCTGCAACACACCATCACAAACCTGATGAAGTGACTGCATTGTGTCCAAATGGAGTCCAGGGTCATCTCCTTAGGTCTCACAAGAGGAGGAAGTTCCTGGATTACCACACACCGAGGCCAAAGAAAACTGGGTACCGGCATCTGTTACCACACCACATACACTGCACTCAGCTCACCCAAGAGCAGGAGAAGTGGAGACCTTGCTGCCCATATCGGGGCTCTCCCTTATCCCATCAGCAGGTTCGCCCAAACACTTTGCTTGTGTAAAGTCGTCCATGGTACACTGCCCCACTGAAATCACAACAGGTGTGGAGGGAATACCTCCCTTACCTTTAGCCTCCCGTTTAGGCATTAAGAAAAAAAATATCCAATGGGAACAGGAGCCAAGATGAGCTACTCCAAAAAACAACCTGAATTCTCTTAGTGGCCACCGCTTACAGAATGTTAAACTCCAGACTTACTGCCTCGTTCTCCGCCTAAGGGCCAATGCCAAAGGGCCCTCTGGCGAAGCCCTCAGGTGCAGGTGCACCTTGAGTGCATTTAAATTTAAAGTCCCAGCAGATGGAATGAAGCAGGGAGGAGCTTGCTTTCACTCCCGGTAGCAGTGGCAGTTCTCCCCGTACCTTGAGCATGTTTAAATTTAAAGACCCACCAGATGGAATAAAGTAGGGAAGAGCTTACTCTCACTTCCGGTAGCAGCGGCCCTATCAAGAATTTTTGAGAAAATTGTTTTCCTTCAGTTATCATAATTTCTGGAAAAAATGATGACTCTTTCTCCATATTCGTCCGACTTTAGGCTGGACCACAGTACAGAAACTTTGCTCACTGCATTGCTTAATTAAATTTATTTTACAACTTGATCAGGGACAGTCTCTTTTGCTTCTTTCCTTCAACCTCTCTTCAGCATTCAATTTGGTGGACTACTTGTTGCTGTTAGCCCAACTGTAAGAAATAGGCCTGTTTGATATGGTTTATGCCTAGTTTGTGCCTTATCTCTCTTCCTGCAACTTTTGAGTTCCATTAGATAATGATCTCTTGGTCCCTTTGCATCTGACATGTGGAATCCCACAAGGCTCCCTTTTGACCCCAGTTCTTTTCAACATTTTCATGGCTCCCCTTCCTCTATTGATTCACTCCTTAGATTGTAGCCCCTTCATATATGCCGATGACATCCAGATATTATTTGCATTTGACTTGCAGTCCAGTGACATCTTGACATTTCAGTCCTGCCTCGCTGCCATCGCCGGTTGTCTCAAATCTCATCAACCTATTATTAACATCTCCAAATGTGATTCCATTTGCTTCCCTGTCCCTAGGGCCTGACTTCCAACCTCACCCAGCTTTGACGGTGTTCTCTTATCAATCTGAGACACTCTGCACACTTGGGGTGATATTGGACTTCTCTCTGATGTTCAAACCTCAACTTAATGCAATTAAGTCCTTCTCTTATGTTCTCTGCTGGATTTCCTCTGTAAAATCTCTCTTTTCAGTATCCCAGTTTAAGGTATTGGTATTAACTCAAGTGATCTAAAGAATCTATTATTGTAATGCATTGTACTGTAACCTTCCAGCCTACATCCTAAAGAGTCTGCAACTTATTTAATCCATTTCTATGAAGCTCTTCTGCAATGCCTGATGCTTCGACCTTGTAACACTCTTCTTAATGCAGTATCATTAGCTTCTCATTTCTGCTTGCATTAAATTCAAGTTTCTCATACTGACATATTGTGTTTTCAGTCAGAACTTCCCTCTCTACATGGCTTACCCTAACAATCCCTCTTATCCATTCTTTACAGACCTCCCTAATCTCACTATTCCCACTTTCTTGACTCAGGCTGAGATTTTCATGCCACTTCACCTTTGGTTACTTTAGCCCTTCCCTATGGAATTCTGTGCCGCTATTTCTCCACAAGGAAACCTCTTTTCCTACATTTAAAAAAAGCCTTAAAGACCTGACTTTTTGAGCTTACCTTTGATTAGGCCCTTTCTACAGAGGAGTGAGTTTATTTCTCTTATGGCCCTTTGATACAAGTAGCCGAGCACCCCTTCCTCCCTGACCTTTAACACTTATTTTGACCTCTTTTGGATATCAGATAATTGCAAAGTATCCACCTATGTTTCCCATCATCTACTGTCTCACGCTTTTATTGGTATTTTGTAAAATGTCCTGCTGTCTGTTATGTTTTAAGGGCAATATGGTAAATGTTGATAAATAACTAAAGAGCCCTGCCCTTCATTATTGTCTGTGTTCCTCCGAGAGCTGAATCCTGTCCCCTCTATTTGCCCTCTTGCACTTTAGAATGCCATACCACAAGAAATTTGATTGGAGTCATCCTTTTCTAATTTTAAAAAGGCACTGAAAACATTCTACTTGGCATTGGCTTTCAAGATTGAAAGTTCTATTGTATGTTTGACATAAGCAAGGATAGACTGTGGAACTCGTCCTACTTTCTTTTTAATTTTCTAGTTTTCTGATTCTCTTCCTATGGACATTGTAACTGTTTCCTTATTAACTATTTTTTTAATGTTTGTTTTTGATTGTGTTTTTATAGTGAACCGCCTTGAAGTGTAAGCAAAGGGTGGTATAGCAAATCTGGAATAAACATAAACATACTGTAAGAGGAGGAGTCTCTGTTTACAATGGGTAGGTTATTGGAGGAAGAAGAACTTCCTCTGGCATAGAGATAGGATGCATTGGTGATCCATTTTTTTCACAGGGAGGACCTTTCCACCCTTATTCAGGATGCCATGATGGCTCTGCGCATTACGGAGCCCCATCCAGTAGAGGTTTCACAAGTGGAGCCTATCCTAGAGGGACTGTGGCATCCTCCGGCTTTTTTCTCCTTCCATAGCACTTGTGAGAGCTTATGTTCTGTCAGTGAGACACTGGAACTGGGGCTGAAGGGTACTAAGGTCCTGGCACAGCTGTTTCCTTTATCCTAAAGCAGTGGTTCTCAACCTTTTTTGTACCGTGACCCCTTTTACCATTGGTCAACTTGTGGTGACCCCCAATGATAAATTCAAATGCGTCTCTCTTCCTTTATCATTAACGCATTGTCGTTGTAATCATTTGTTGAATTATTAATATATTATAGGCCTTTGCAATATGTTTTTATTTATAAAATTTACTTATTTAAACCACAATAACAAGTAACAATATTTGATTTCAAAATTATGATGATTTTGTAGTCAAATCGCTAATATGAAATAAAATTATTTTTTTTACTTTTGTTGTCTGACCAATTTATTCTCTGATCATGCTGGTCCTGATCTGAGGCTTCTGCTTTCCTGTCTTCTCTTAGCTCTCTTTCTGTGGTCTATGGTCCATCTGCCATTTCTTATCTCTTCTTTCGTTTTCTTCACTTCTTTCCATCAGCCTATTTCCAGTCCCAGTAACCCTCCCCAGTATCAGCCCTTTTCCAGTCCTCACTCCCAGTACCTTCCAATGTCAACTTGCATTCACATGACTGCCACTGGTGTCCATTCCCTTCCAGTCCCCCTCCTTCCCCACTGACCAGTCCCTTCTAGTACAAATACCATGGCAGCCCCTCTCAGATCCACTCCCTTCCAGTTCCATTCTCCCATCCCCTCATATCAGCCCATTTGTAGCCTTAGCCCCCAGTTTTCTTCCAGGGCCAGCAGCTCTATCCTCCCTCCACACAATCAGCCCATTCCCAGTCAAAGCCCACAATCAGTTTGTTTCCAGTGCTAGTCCCCCCTCAACCCCATTACCAGTGCTAGCCTCCCCTAATCAGCCCAATACCAATCCTACCCCCCCATCAGCTTATTACCAGTCCTAGCCTCCCCTAATCAGCTCATTTCCAGTGCTAGTCCCTCCTCAACCCCATTACCAGTGCTAGTCTCCCCTAATCAGCTCATTTCCAGTGCTAGTCCCTCCTCAACCCCATTACCAGTGCTAGGCTCCCCTAATCAGCCCATTACCAGTCCTACCCCCCCATCAGCCCATTACCAGTCCTAGCCTCCTCTAATCAGCCCATTTCCAGTCCTAACCTCCTCCATCAGCTTATTACCAGTCCTAGCCTCCCCTAATCAGCTCATTTCCAGTGCTAGTCCCTCCTCAACCCCATTACCAGTGCTAGGCTCCCCTAATCAGCCCATTACCAGTCCTAGCCTCCTCTAATCATCCCATTTCCATTCCTAACCTCCCCGATCAGCTCATTTCCAATGCTAGCCCCCCATCAATCCATTACTAGTCCTACCCCCTATCAGCACATTACCAGTCCCAACCCCCCCTTGATCAGTCCATTCCCAGTCCTAGCCTTCCCTGATCAACCCATTACCAGTCCTAGCCTCCCCATCTGCCCATTATAATCCTAACCCGCACTGTCTCTCCCCTCTGTCCAGAATTTATCCCCCGTCTGTCCAGTATGTCCTCCTATCTCTTCCCTTTTTCCATGTCAGCCCCCTCCCTCCCTCCATGTCAGCCCCCCTCTGTCCATGTCAGGCCCCCTCCCTTCCTCCATCCATCCATCAATGTCAGCCCCCCTCCCTCCATCCATCCCTCCCTCCATGTCAGTCCCCCCTCTGTCCATGTCAGCCCTCCCTCCATGTCAGCTCCCCCTCCCTCCCTCCCTCCATCCATCCCTCCCTCCATGTCAGCCCCCACTCTGTCCATGTCAGCCCTCCCTCCCTCCCTCCCTCCCTCCATGTCAGTCCCCCTTTTGTCCATGTCAGCCCCCTCTCCATCCCTCCATGTCAGCCCCCCTCTGTCCATGTCAGCCCCCCTCCCTCCATCCATCCATCCATCAGCTCTCCCCTCCCTCCATATCAGCCCCCTCCCTCCCTCCATCCATCCAAAAATCAGCTCTCCCCTCCCTCCATGTCAGCCCCCCTCCCTCCCTCCATCCATCCCTCCATGTCAGCCCCCTCCCTCCCTCCCTCATGTCAGCCCCGTTGCAGGTTCCCTGCCCCCTCCTCCCCGCTCCCTGTCTGCCTGCTACTGCCCTGTTCTTCTGCAGCCACGGCTCCCTGCCTCTTAGGGAATCGCGGCTGTGCCTGCTGTGAGTGAAGCCGTTACAGAGCCTTTCTGTCTCTCGATGGGCTCCGTGCAGCATGCCATTGTCCCGCCTCCAAAGGAAGCGGTAAACAACTTCCTTTGGAGGCGGAACAATGCTGCACGGAGCCCATCGAGAGACAGAAAGGCTCCGTAATGGCTTCACTCACAGCAGGCACAGCCGCAGTTCCCTAAGAGGCAGGGAGCCGCGGCTGCAGAAGGTTTGAGTCTGTCAGTTTGCTGCTGCCGAGAAGCGGACTCGGCAGCAGCAGCAACTTATGGTTATGGTTTATGGTTTATGGTTTAGGCATTTGATATACCGCCTTTTACCTGCGCATCAACTTGTGTGGTTTTTTTTTTTTAAACAGCGGAGTGAGGTGACCCCCGCTGAATCCTGTGGTGACCCCCATGAGGGTTGTGACCCACAGGTTGAGAACCACTGCCCTAAAGGGAGACAGAACAACTTTTTGGGGGTCCCTAAAGTAGATGCTCTGGTCATGGCAGTGATGAAGTGCATGACTGTTCCAGTGGAAGATGGCGCTGTGCTGAAGAAGACTTATGATAGGAGGGTGGAAACTCTCCTCAAGAATGCCTTCCTGGCTTCAGCCTTGTGCACTCAGGCAGCACTTTGTGTGAGTGTGGCGGCCCAAATGCACTTACGCTGGATCCAGCAATTGCCAGATAGCCTTAAGTGTCATTTGTTGTGGATGCTCTGTATGACTTTATTACAATCTCGTTTAAGGTCATAGTGGTGGCTGTGGTAGCCTGGGATTGGATCTGGCTTCAGAATTGGTCTGCTAATTCCATGTCCAAGTTACAGCTGAGCAAGCTTCCCTTAAGGGCAAGTTGCTCTTTAGGGAAGTCCTAGAAAAGCTGGTGAAGGATCTGAAAAAGGATCACCCACAGAGACTCCCGGAAAATAAGCCCAGAGGTTCCAGAGGCTCCTCTCTCAGGGTGCAGCGGAAAGCATGGTGATGTTTCAGGGTCATTAAGAGTTATGGCATGGCCTATACCTCCTATTCTTTAGGACTATAGCCAAGGAGAATCAGTCCTTTCATAGATCACAGCACTCATGGGACTGAGCATGAGCCTTCTTGGGAGACAGTAAGCCCTATCAGTGAGATCCAGTGGATCTCTTCTGAAGGAGAGATGTTTGAAGGATGGCTCTGGCTATTTTGTTCAGAATGGACCACATTATATTAGCCTAATGGGTCCTCAAGGTCCTTGAAAAAGGGTACACGCTAGAGTTTGCGAAACCTCTTCTGGAGGCCTTCGTGGGGCCTTTTTGCAGCTCTCTGGCTAAGTGAATGGTGATCAAGGAAACTCTTCAGCATCTCCTGCAGTTGCAGGTTAACATACCTATGGCCCCCGTAGAACATGGTCGGGGTGGTATTCCATTTCTTTTGTGATGCCAAAGAAAAGCATGTCTTCTGTCCTCCATTTGAAGGTGGTCATTGCTAAACTGAGACTACCACATTTCCGTATGGAGACCCTTAGTTCGGTCATTGCATCAGTTTGGCAAGGGGAGGTTCTAATCTCCTTGGATCTTTATGAGGTGTACTTTCATAATCTCCAGGAACAAGCAGGAATGTAGTCTTCACATATGGGTGACATTGGTACCAACGGAGCCCGTGTGGGAATGCGCCGCAGCGTCCAATTGGAAAAGCTTTTGGGAGCACTCCACTGCACCTGTGCAACTGCCTTCCCGCCTTCCCAACTCCCTCGCTTCAGTTATTCGTTTTCCATGGAGCCAGCAGGAAGCAAATCCTATCACCGCAGAAAAACGTTTTGTGAATAGGACCTCTGCCTTCCCATTGACACCGGCACTGTCAAAGACATCGCTGGTTCCCTTATTCTTTTCTTTTCCTTCTTTTAAAAAAAATTTAAAAAAGGACTTAAGCATCAATGCCCTTCTTAGGCCTTAAGCCTTCCGTAGCCTTCACATCCTAAGGCATGGAGAAACCAACTAGTGGTTTCAAAAAATTTTCTAATTGTTCCAGCACCATTTTGGCGACTGACACACATGATTGGTGTCTAAAATGCCTCGGCTCAGACCACCAGCCAAAAGACTGTTCCCTCTGTCAGAAAATGACACAGAGAGGCCTACAAAACTGGGCTTCTAAATTTGGAACACTCTTTGCTTCGGATGCGGTATCGATGATGTCCACTTTGTCGAGGGCCTCATCATCCTCCCATGGATTTCCGGTATCTTCGAAGTCCAAGCACAAGTCCGCATCGAAGTCCGACAATACCTCTAGGGAAAGATCCCACTCAAGGCATCGAGACCCCTCGGGTGTTGCCTTAGAGGTGGATCGGCCTGCTAAACAGCTTTGGCTGGAGGCCCTGTCCTCCAAAGCCATCAAGGGGCCCCAGGATGTTCCCAAGGCCTCGACCTCCGGAGAACTATTGGTGCCATGCCTTGGGACAGTAGCACAAATACCCATCACTGATACCCAAGCATCGGCAACCTTGATAGACCAGTGCATTCTGGTGATCGAGCAGAGCTTAGCAGCCTTCCTTGCAGCCTCAGTACCCATAAAACCCTTGGCTACAGGTCGATACCGGTTCTGGTACCGACATCAACACCAGTTCAGGGCACGGCATCAGGGCTGCTGCAGATGACATCAATATTGCTCTCACCAATGCCCTCCCTTGAAACTCTTAATGATAGCAGTGCCAAACCCAAGCAACTCACTGAGGCCAATACCTTGGAACATCGGTACCAGCATCTAGCTTCCGGTGAACACCGTGCCCATGTATACTTTGAGTCCTTTGATTCTGATTACACTGTTTCAGATGTGGAGTTACTTGATTCACAGGGGGTCCAGGCTGGGACCTTCCTTCAGACCATTCCCCACCTCAACAGTGATGCATGTCATCTCCGGAAGACATGCCCTTCCAGGAATTAATTCGAGATCTAGCCAAGGGCCTCTCTATAACAGTAGAATTGGAGAAGAAGCCAAGGGCAGGGAAATTAGAGATTCTCCAATACCCAACAGCACCGAAGAAGGCAGCCACTCTACCGGTGCACCGCATCCTTCATGAGCTTATGCTCCGTATATGGGAAACGCTTCTCATGGTCTCACCTTAAAATTGACATCTCAATGCCATGTATTAGGTACTGGAGTGTCCCAGCTTCCAAAAGCCACAGCTTCCCCACTATTCCATGGTGGTTGAATCGTTGGTGCACTGAATCAAAAGCTCGAAGACTCACTCCTCTAATCCTCCAGGTAGAGAATTGAGAACTCTCGACGCCTTTGGGCGTCGATGCTTCCAAGCATCCATGCTTTTGGCTAGGATTAACTCCTATATCCTTTACATGGGAATGTTCCTGAAAGAGGTCTCCAGGGACCTCGAGGCCTTTGCCTCTCTCCTCCCAGATGACAAAAGGGCAGATTATCTTGCCCTAGTTAAGCATAGCCAAAATGTTTTGAAGTTTGTAAACAGGGCTACCTTCGATTCCTTGAAGCACAAGCAGGGCCTCAGCAATATACATTGGTGCACGTTAAATTGCATGGCTTCAAGCCTCAGACCTTGAACAATGAGTTCAAGATAAGCTGGGCAACATACCTTGCACAGGAGAAAACCTCTTTGGAAAAGACTGGCAAATAAGGCCTCTCAATTAGAGGCCTCTAAAGAGACTGTCCAGAGTAACAGTTGACCTTGCTAGAAAAAAGACGCCTGCAAAGAAGTCTTTCTACAATAATAATAAGAAATTATTCTCTTCTTATCCTCCTGCTTCTCAGTACCAGGATCAGGCCCCACAGAAGAGGCAGCAGCCTCAAAAGCAACAAAAGAAGCCACAGATGGCTAAATCTCAACCAGCTCTGCGGCCACAGTCTGCGCCTGGTTTTTAACTATTTCCTAGAGAACATTTCCACCCTGAATCTGAAGGCAGGCAGACTGTGCCACTATGTCCGTAGATGGTATCTCATCACCTCAGAGCAGTGGACACTCACCATAGTCCAGGAAGGGTACAGATTACATCTTCAAACTCTGCCCCCTCCACTTTCACGGGGGAATATAAACACAATCTCTACTCACTGCCCTCCTACAGGACGAGATGTCCTCTCTTCTGTCTCAGGGCGCCATAGAAGAAGTCCCAACATCCCAACAGGGAAAGGGCTTCTACTCTCTGTACTTTCTCATTCCAAAGAAAACCGGAGGGTTCAGGCCCATTTTGGACCTCAGAAATCTCAACAAGTTTCTGGTCCACGAAAAGTTCAAGATGATCTCTCTCGGGACTCTTCTTCCCTATCTCCTGAGTCAGGATTGGCTTTGCCCTCTAGATCTAAAAGAAGCATATACACATATCCTCATCCACCCAGGACACAGGAAATATCTACACTTCATCTTTCAAGGAAAACATTATCAATACAGAGTCCTTCCCTTCGGACTCGCCTTTGCCCCAAGAGTCTTCACAAAGTGCATGGAGGTCGTAACCGAATATTTAAGATCTCTGGGGATATTCATTTTCCCTTACTTAGATGACTGGCTGAAAAAAAAGCAGACACCTCCTAAGAGGCACTGCTTTCCTTGCATCATACCATCACAGCACTACAACACTTGGGATTTGTGATCAGCTTCCCAAAATCCCAGCTCACTCCAACTCAAAAACTAGAGTTCATAGGAACCTTACTAAACACCCAACAGTCCAGGACCCCAGCTCTGTTGTACCCATCTAGTCAATCTAGTGTTCCATACTCTCCTACGAGAACATCTGACCGACCGAGAGATGATGCAGCTCCTTGGGCACATGTCATTCCATATGCCCGATTACATACGGTTAATGATATTATTACATACTCTATGTATATAGTTTACTTTGTATATAAGTTAGCTTGGAACAATCTCCTGCATGCCCCCCTCACCCTTTGTTCTCTGTAAATCACACAAGTTACGCTGTAAACCGCTTTGATTTTTGGATAAGGCGGTATAGAAATCCTGTTAATTAAATAAATAAATATGCGGACAGCCCAGTGGACCCTTGCCTTCCAGTGGAAGCAGGCCTTGTGCCATCTCTGGGACAGGATCCAAGTCACTGTCCATCTAACCACATCCCTTCAGTGGTGGTGTTCCCCAGAAAATCTGCTTGTAAGGTCTCCTTTTCAGATACCTCCACCTCAATGCACCCTGACGACAGATACCTCCAAACTGGGTTGGGGAGCCCATCTGGGAAACCTGACTACACAGGGACTCTGGACAATGCAAGAGTCAACTCCAGATAAATCTCCTGGAACTTCGTGCTATCTCGAATGCCCTCCAGGTGTTTCAACACCACCTCAGGACACAATAAGTCCTAGTCAAGACGGACAATCAGGTTGCTATGTTCTATGTGAACAAGCAGGGAGGAACAGGCTCTTGGGCCATCTTTGAGGAGGCGCTACACCTGTGGTCCTTTGCCATTACTCATCAAATACACCTCTAAGCAGTGTACGTCCCGGGGGAGTTCAATGTCTTGGCAGACAGACTGAGTCGTATCCTTCTTCCCCACGAATGATCTCTCCATCTGGACACAACGTCCTACATCTTCCAGACCTGGGGAGCCCCCAGACATAGATCTGTTTGTGACTCCCCAAAACGTCAAGCTTCCTCGCTTCTGCACAAGAACTCCGACATCCAGCAACCAACAGGTGGATGGCTTCCACCTACACTGGAGTCAGGGTCTGCTTTATGCTTTCCCTCTTATACCCCTCATTCCCAAGATACTTTTCAAGCTTCAGTCAGACAAGGGCTCCATGATACTCAAAGACACTCACTGGCAGCGGCAACTGTGGTTTCCACTGCTACTACATAGGATTCAGACTCATCCTCTGTGATTGGGAGCTGCATCTGATCTCTCCCAGGATGATGGCTCACTTCTCTATTCCAATCCACAGTCTCTCCGCCTCACAGCTTGGCTGCTGAGAGCATAGCTTTACGAGGCTTTGACCTTACTCAAGAGGTTAAGGAGATCCTTTTGGCTTCTAGAAAGCCCTCCACCAGACATTCATACACTTTTAAGTGGCATAGATTCTCTATCTGGTGTTCCCAGAAGGATCTCAATCCCTTTTCTGCTCTAGTGGAGTCACTCTTCTAGTATCTCCTCCTCCTGTCCTCAACTGGTCTAAAGACAAACTCCGCGAGGGTCCACCTCAGTGCCATTGCGGCCGCTCACCATCTACTCGATGGACAGCCCATCTTCATGCAACTACTAGTAGCGTGTTTCATGAAAGGTCTCCTGCTGACCAAACTGCCCATTAAGCCACCTCCGGTAGCTTGGGACCTCAATGTCATTCTAGCGCAGCTTCTTAAGCTCCCCTTTGAACCATTAGCCACGACCTCACTTTTACTGTCTTGGAAGGTAAACTTCCTAATTGCCCTCACTTCAGCTAGATGCATTATTGAGCTTCAGGCATTGGTGGTGGACTCACCCTATACCCACTTCCACCATGACAAAGTAGTCCTTCGGACTCACACACACTTTGTAACAAAGATGATGTCTTCCTTCCATTTAAACCAGTCAATTTATCTTCCAGCTTTCTTTCCTAAACCGCATGCATCTCGAGCAGAAGCAACTCTGCACACTCTTGACTGCAAACATGCCTTGGCTTTCTATCTCCAAAGGACTCGAGATCATTGTAAAGCCTCGCAGTTAATCTCATTTGATCCCAGTCACTTGAGATTACGCGCTCCAGATGGATATCAGACTGCATTTAATTTGCCTATGACAAAGCAGGACTCTCCCTAGAAGGGTATATCACTGCTCACAACGTTCATGCCATGGCCACCTCGATGGCAAGCCTATGCTTGGTGGTCATAGTAAAATAGTAACATAGTAAATGACGGCAGATAAAGACCAGTAAGGTCCATCTAGTCTGCCCAGTAAGATGGCTAGAGTAGGTGCATCTGCCACTCCATGCAGGCCACCCCTCCCCATGTCTTTGTTTTAGGGGTGAACCCACCGCTCTGTGTAGGACATCCCTGTATGTTGAGAAATTAGATAGTTAAATTTATTTTGATTTTATCCTGTTGCTGTAAAGGGATCCACTGTGTCTGTCCCATGCCATTTTGAATTCTGTCACTGTATTTGCCCCCACCACTTCCATCGGGAAGGAATTCCAAGCATCCACCACCCTTTCAGTGAAAAAGTATTTCCTGACATTGCCTTTCAATTTACCCCCTTGCAGCTTCATGTTATGCACTCTAGTTTTAAAGCTTCCCTGTCTTTGGAAGAGGTTTGTTTGTTCATTATTTCTCTTTAAGTATTTAAAGGTCTAAATCATATCTCCCCTGTCCCTCCTCTCCTCCAGAATGTACATATTTAGGTCTTCAAGTCTCTTCTCATAAGGCTTCTGATGCAGGCTCCAAATCAATTTGGTCATCTTCCTCTGAACAGTTTCCATTCTTTTTATATCTTTTGCGAGATATGGTCTCCAAAACTGAACACAGTATTCCAAGTGAGGCCTCACCAGTGACTTATACAGTGGCATTAGTACCTCTTCCTTTTTGCTGGTAATTCCTCTTTGTATGCAACGCAACATCCTCCTGGCTTTTGCCACTGCCTTGTCGCACTGTTTTGCCACCTTGAGATCCGCAGAAATAATCACACCAAGGTCCTCCTCCTGGTCTGTGCACACCATCCTCTCGCCCCCTATCGTGTACATTTCCCCTGGATTTCTGCT
The DNA here is from genome assembly GCA_033557465.1 of Ichthyophis bannanicus. Taxonomy (NCBI): domain Eukaryota; kingdom Metazoa; phylum Chordata; class Amphibia; order Gymnophiona; family Ichthyophiidae; genus Ichthyophis; species Ichthyophis bannanicus. The sequence goes on from CM066037.1 coordinate 343,787,988, forward strand.
TCCCAAGTGCATGACACTGCACTTCTTTGCATTAAATCTTAACTGCCAAGCATTAGACCATTCTTCCAGCTTTTGTAGATCTTTCCTCGTGTTATCCACTCCCTCAGGAGAGTCCACACTGTTGCAAATTTTCGTGTCCTTTGCAAAAAGACAGACTTTTCCATGCAGTCCTTCAGCAATATCACTCACTAATACATTGAATAGTGCCGGGCCCAGGAATGAACCCTGGGGCACCCCGCTAATCACCCTCCTTTCATCTGAGTGAGCTCCATTTACCATCACCTTCTGTCATCTGTCAGAAAACCAATTTCTGATCCAGTTCACCACCTTGGGACCCATCCCCAAACTACTGAGTTTATTGATAAGCCTCCTATGAGGAACAGTATCAAAGGCTTTGCTGAAATCCAGGTAGATGACATCCATTGCATGCCCCTGATCTAGTTCTCTGGTCACCCAGTCAAAGAACTCAATCAGATTTGTTTGGCAAGATCGTCCTTTGGTTAAACCATGTTGCCTCAGATCATGCAACCCGTTGGTTTTGAGAAAGTCCACTATTCACTCTTTTAGAAGCGCCTCCATTACTTTTCCCACCATTGCGGTAAGGTTCACTGGCCTGTAGTTTGTCACTTCTTCCCTGTCACCACTTTTGTAAAGAGGTACCACATCCGCCCTTCTCCAGTTCTGAGGAACTACTCCTGTTGCCAAGGATCTGTTGAAAACATCCTTTAACGGCCCTGCAAGGACCTCTCTGAGCTCTTTCAGTATCCTGGGATGTATCCCATCCGGTCCCATTGGTCATTGATGAAATTTGCAAAGCAGCAACTTGGTCTTCTGTCCATACCTTTGCTGCCCATTATTGTTTAGATAAGGACTTCCGTTGGGATGCCGTGTTTGGTCAGGCAGTACTCCAGCATCTCTTTCATTCTTAGATGCAACTCCTACCCTCCGTACCGGACTTTGAAGATACAAAAAACCCAGGTGGGATCCATGACCTCATCAGGCCTACTCTGAGGCAAACTACTACCGATTCTGAGATCCCTTCATTGGGCATCTGGGAGCTAGGGAGTCCGATATGTAAAGACTATATTCCTGCTTGTTCCTGGAGATAGTGTAGTTACTCACCCGTAACAAGTAATCTCTGGGAACAGCAGGAATTTAGTCTTCACAACCCGTCCTCCTCCCCTTGGAGTTATAGAGTTTCATTTATTCTCTTTTCTCAGCTACAAACTCAACTGAAGAGAGGTAGTTGGGAAGGTGGGAAGGCAGGAAGGCAGTCACGCAGGTGCAGTGGAGTGCTCGCAAAAGCTTTTGAATTGGATGCTGGGGAGCATTCCCGCACAGGCTCCGTCGGTACCGACGTCACTTATATGTGAAAACTAAATTCCTGCTGTTCCCGGAGATCACCTGTTATAGGTGAGTAACTATGTGGTAGGCGAAGGCCTATGCTCCATGCTAATTGAACTAAACAGACAGGCCTAATTAGCTTGACCTGTAAATGAAGCCTGTGAAGAGGTCCATAGGAATTGCACATCCCCCAACATGCTGCTATTGTAGAATTAGAACTCAATAAAGTATTGAATTAGCTTAGACAAGTAGAATTGAAACCTGGAAAAATACAGAAAAAATATGTTTAAAAGCCACTGATAAGAAAATACATCTGCAAGGGATTTAATTGAAACTGCTGACAGAGAAGTTACAGAGCCCTGCTTTCCTACACGTACTAACTAGCCCAATAGCCTTGAAAGTAGGAAAGTAACAAGTTGGTGAACTGACCATTGTAATTGGGACTAGAAGGGGGTAAGCAGGTGCTGAGCTCACTCCAAGAACACAATTGGATAATCATATCAGTACCGGGACCAATAGAAGAGGTACGGGAGGTTACCGGGACCAATGAAATGTTTTTCTATACCTAGAATGGAGCAAAAATCTATAAAAGTTGTTGTATTGCCAGAGAACATCGCTCAGCCATTTTGAATTTGATTCTGCTTGAGTCTTGTGCACAAATAAATGATTTGGACCTTCTGAACAAACTCCTGGTATTATTGGTTTGTCTGCGCTCTGCTGCTACATATTCTTGGTGCGTTGGACCGGGAAGGTGTGGTAATAGAGGGTATACAGGGCAATATACCACGACTTTCCGCCTCTACAGGTTTGGTCCTGACGGGATCGTGCCCTCCCGACGTGGGCTCGGCTCCCAGGCGCCACCGGTCCAGTTGCATCGGAGGGAGCTGGCCAGGCCTCGGAGGGTGCCGGACCCGGCTGGAGCCAACACCTCGAACCCGAGTGAGGGGAGTCTGAGGTCCAACTCATGCGCTTGCTTGGGAACTTTGAGGACCGGATCTGGTGAGTAGAGTTTTGATTTTAGCATGTGTCTAGACAGATAAGAAAGAGCAGTACTGCCATTTGAATCTTGCATGAACTTGGAACTTGGAACTTGGTAAGAGAGCTTGATCAACTCTCAAAGACGGGCCGAATACCCCTGCGTAAGTAAAGTAGGGCGAAACCCCCGTCTTCTAGCATTTGGAACTTGCATGAGACTAGTCAGAATAGATAGAAATGAATGCATTCTTGGGATACGTTGCTAGCATGATTGTGTGAATGAAGTGTGAATGAGAGGTCTGGAAGCACGGACCAAGCGAAGGCGGACCCCTGAGTAACGCAGTTCCTGACCGGTTGACCGCGTTCAGGTCGTAAAAAGGGGGAAGCGACTGTCGTCTTGTCTTGTTATTTGTTTCCCTTATATGTTTCTAGGGCCGTGAGGACCCCTTACCCACGGTCCGCCCTCCTTTTCCCTTCTGTCTGTTGTTGCGCGCACACATCGAAATGGGAGGGGCAGGGTCTACTAGGAGCACTCCATTAGAATGTATGATCGCACATTTTAAAGAAGGGTATTCAGGAGATTATGGAATCAAAATGACCGCACCACGATTGCAGATTTTGTGTGCTAGGGAGTAGCCTGATTTAGACCCTACATGGCCTCGAGAGGGAACCTTATATTCTGTTGGGTAATGTATGATAATTTACCGCTTGACTCACTGAAAAATCCAGAACATGTCTCAGTCAGTTTTTCCTGCAATAGAGTGTGAGGCTGACAAGGGGCGTGTCTGTGCAGAGATGCCTTTTTAACCCTATGATGGCATGTTTTCAACGTTCTGCTGCTGGACGAATTAGAGCTTATTTTAGGGCAATTATTCACTGTGTTTTAATGGTGATGTTCCTTCTACTATGGTCAGGTATTATATACCATTCGATAGGAATATTTAGTCAGAATTTTAGTTTTGAAGGTCGAATTAACCTCATCGGAGCTCCGTAAACTGTTTTTAGTTATATTCTCTGCTTTGTCTGTATTTTTACATCAACTATTCCTGTCATATTATTGTTACTTTTCAGAAATGATAGAGAAACTAAGCAAACTGTTTTTGGGTTTTATTTTTCCTTTGATTTATAAACCTACAAAGTAATTATTAGATCACGACCTGACACTGATTTAAATGATTCTTGCTAGCATGTCTCTGTGTGTCTGTGAAACTGTGATCATTTTGTTTCCAGTGAGCGAAGGGGTGTGTCTCACACAGCTTACTAGGGAAAAAAAATGAGACAGCCGTTCCCGATTGAGCAGTCTCTCTTGCTTGTTTAAAATAAAGGATTCATTCAATCAAAGTGTGATAGGAGATGAATTTATAATCTGTCGTTTCAAAAACTAACGGACACAGACAAGAGAGAGAAAATAAAGTGTTTTTCCTTTGACCCTCAAAAATAGAGGTTAAGAACCTTGGGGGACGGTGCAGCCTTCTGGGTTGCAAGTGTACCAGATTGCAACCTGAGAATGAATGGTTTAAATTCTGAGTGAATAAGAAAATTGTGTTAGGATTTTATCTTTGAAATCTGTACTAGTGACTAATGACGACCTTTACAATTCAAGATAAATTCATTTGTTTTTCTGTATTTGAATTTTGTGTGTCTGTGTCCAGAGGAAAAGGGGTACTTTGTTTTTTAAAATTCCAAGACGTTATTTCCTGATTTACTGTGGCAAGCACCTGATAGAAGACATATTTATTGTTAAAAAAAAACAAAACAAAACAAAAAGAGGGTGTATATGCATTTTAGATATCCACCACAGCCATGGAAAAGTATCCGTTTCATGTCTCTTGAATATCTGCTTTCTGAACTGTAAGATTTAATAAAAATAAAATAATATTTTCTTTTGCAGATGCAGACTACGGCTGGCAGTTAGTTTGCTAAGTAATTTCATTCTAGTCATACGTAACAGATAGCTATAGTTCTCTCTATAAGATATTTTAAGAACTGTATCTAAAATTGTATGTCTGTGCTCAATCTAAGCTTATGTTTACGGTAATAAGGTTTTTTTAATAAGTGTCTTTTCAAGTATGATCAAGAATTTCAGTAAGGGATTTACTGAAGACTATGGTAATCAAATGTCTCTGTCCCAATTAGGAATGCTATGTGAAAGGGAGTGGCTTCTGCTAGTTGCTCCATATTTCCTTAGTTCACCATATTTTGCCCCAGAATCTCTAGATATCCTGTCTCGTCAGTTTCTCTCTCTGTAAGTAGCTCCGTTCAGAGTGCTTAAGGGGGGGATGGAGCCCAGTCCACCGATGATGTCACCCCCCGGTAGGCGTGAACTAATGTGCCCACAGCAGAGAAGTAGAACATTAAAAAAAAAAAAACCTCCTGGATAGAGCGTTGCTAGGAGAAACAGTGTGAGCCTGGAGCAAGGGGGGGAGGGGGGAGATACCTCCCTGCAAATGTCACAAGTCACCTCCGCAGCAGGAGAAGAGAAGCCCCGGCACAAGTAGGGATTTATTTGCTAGTTCAGCCTCATTGCTGTATGCCTTCAAATGTATAACTACCCGTAAGAGAGAGGGTCACGTAATCCTAATCCCATTGCACTAGGTCCAGCTTTGCAGACCCAATCCAAATAGCGCAGGCAGCCTTCACTATATACCCCATGCAATCCAGCAGCCCAGGAGAATTTGCATTTTTGTCAGTCAGTCCCAGAGAGATATAAAACAGAAATGAAACTGGATGGATTTGCGGGCATAATAGTTACTGGAAGAGTTGAACAAGAAAGTATGTGAATTGTTGAATGTGATAGAGAAAGTAAATGTAAAGATGGAGAAGAGAACAGATCTTCTTGCTGATGCTTTAGTTGAATGATGTGGAGGAGGTTATCCTGATCGAAGGAGCAGAGGAAGTAAAAACTGGGTGCGAGTCAGTAAGCCCATTGTAGAAAAAGAAGGACATTAGAGAAGTGAATGCCCGCATCTTATCTCCACCCCAGGGGGAAGGAGGGAGTACTTGATTTAAAAAAAAAAAAAAAAGAAGCCAGCCGGAGAGGGCTACAGCATGAATGAAGACTAGGCCAGACCAGACTCTTAAGTTTCCCTGGGTCCCCAGGAGCCTATGGTCAGTCTGAAAATAGGGGACCAATATATGGACTTTATGGGGGGTACAGGAGCAGAATACTAAAGCCAGTAGCCCCTGTGTTTTTCTCGATGCATCACCATTATCAGAGCTACTGGGGCTAAGGCCACAAAGTTTTTTTTTTTGCAGAACTGCATGAGTGAACAAGGGGGACAGAAAATAATGCACCAGTTCCTGTATATGTCTGAGTGTCCTATTCCACTTTTTGGAGCCGAGATCTGCTTGCAAAGCTTCAGGCACAGATATCCTTTGCTGGAGAGAGAGAAATGCAAATGACTTTGAACCCAGAGCCTGCTGGATTGATGGTGCTGACTGTTCCCCAAGAAGAGAAGTAGCGGTTCTATAACACACCTCCAGTTAAGTCAACAAGTTCCTGTATACCCGCCAACCCTATAGCCCCACCTGGAGTATGGGCAAAAGATAATGCACCTGGCCTAGCAAAGAACATAGCCCCTGTCATTGTCATCCTCAAGCCAGAAGCGGAACCAGTGCATGTGAAGCAGTATCCTCTTCCCTGACCAGCCATTGCAGGAATCCACTGCCATTTAATGAAACTGCTGAAGTATGGACTTTTCAAAGGAATGTTAGTCACCTTGGAACACTCCCCTTCTTCCTGTTAAGAAGCCTGGGACAGGTGATTACCGCCCAGTGCAGGATCTAAGAAAGAATGCATGATGCAGCTGGAACTATACATCCAGTTGTGCCAAATCCTTACACACTCTTAGGACTGATCTCTGCTGAAGCTACACACATTTCACCATTCTGGATTTAAAAGATGTTTTTCTTTTTCTGCATACGCTTAGCCCAAGACCCCACTACAGGAAGGCGGGGCCAACTCACCTGGACAAGATTACCTCAAGGATTCAAGAACTTGCCTCACTCAGCAAAAGATTTGACAAGTTATCCAGTAATTCCAGGAGAAAGAATTCTACTTCAATATGTGGACAACTTGCTTATAACCACCAACTCAGAAAGTGAATGTCTACAAGCCACCAGTGAACTCTTGCACCTTTTTAATGAGGCTGGATACAAAGTCTCAAGAGCTAAGGTGCAATTATGCCAAACAAGTTAAATACCTAGGATTCCAGTTGTCCAGCGGAATTCGACGCCTGGGACCCTTACCAGAACGCAAAGCAGCTGTATGCAGTATTCCTACTCCAACCACCAGGAGGCAAGTGAGAGCCTTCTTGGGTGCCACAAAGTATGTTGTATATGGATCCCCAATTTTACGCTGCTAGAAAAACCGTTGTATCAAGCTATCAAAGGAATGGAAAAGTCTCCATTAGAATGGGGACTTGAACAGGATGCAGCCTTTTGATCTTTGAAAAAACACTCTGATGTTGTCACCAATTTTGGGTCTACCAGATGTCCAGAAAACCTTTCAGTCTCTATGTTCATGAGTCACAAGGAAATGTTCTAGGAGTGTTGATTCAATTTCTTGGACCTTATTTGAGAAGCTATTACAGCTACAGCCTTCCTAGTGAGCAAAACTAACAAGATCACTTTGAGACAGAATCTTCAAGTTACTGTACCACACTCTGTTCTAACCAATATGAAACACAAAGGAAACTATTAGTTAACAAATCTACGAATGTTGAAGTATCAGAGGATGTTGCGTGAAAACCCCAGATACAACTGAAGGGTCAGTCAAGCTTTCAATCCTGCTATGTTGTTATCGGTTGGTCTTGATCCCCTGATCATGACTGTTTAGAAATTATGGACACTGTATTCTCAAGCCGCCTGGATTTGACTGATGTTCCTTTGGAGAACCCTGAACAGACTTTCTTTGTGACTGAAGGCAGTTTCATCATCAATGGACATTGTTGTGCTAGATATGCAGTGGAGACCCCTGATTTGGTAGTTGAGTCCTCAGCCCTGGCCCCAGAAACTTGACCACAGAAAGCTGAACCGATAGCCCTCACTAGAGCACTAACAATAGGAAAAGGGCTCTGTCTAAATGTGTACCCAGATTCCAAGTATGCCCTTACAACCTTGCATGCACATGGGACCCCATACAAATAATGAAGGTGGATAACCTTAGGAAGCAAGTCCATTAAGTATGGCCCCAAGATATTGACAATATCTGATGCATACTACTTACAGCTTTCAAAACTTTAGGAAAAATAGAATGTATGAATAGAACCTTGAAATCTCAGTTGTCCAAACTTTGCCAAGAGGTTTACCTGAAGTGGCCCTAGGTTCTTCCTATAGCCCTTCTTAGGATATACTTAGCCACTGCTAAGTCTTTAGGAGTTTCCCCTTTTTTGAGATTCTGAGAATCTGTAGCCTATTTATAGGGAATAAAAGGAGATGTGAGACAGATAGGATCTGAAATTTTCAGACATGAACTATTGGTTTTAAGTTCTGTCTTGCAGAGTCTTCATACCTGGGTACAAAGTCGATCACCCATCAATTTGCCTGAACCCCTGCATCCTTTCAAGCCTGGAGTCTCGGTGTGGATCAAAGAGTGGAGAAGAATACCGTTAGCCCTGCATTGGAAGAGACCCTATGTTGTCATCCTGTCAACTCCAACTGCAGTAAAAGTCGCAGAATTCGAACCTTGGATCCATTATAGTCGAGTAAAGCCAGCAACTGCTTTTGAACCTGATCACTGGACTACTGTACAGCATCCTGAGACTCCATTGTGCCTCACCCTATGACAACAACCACGGACCTAAGACTCATTGGTCCCTCAGAAACTGCACTATTTCAAGACTATCTGTTTATCTGAAGGTAAGCCTCGCATCTGGAGAAAGCTGTAATCATCAGAAATAGACTGTGTTGTGTTAAGAAATTGAGTCTTCTAAGAAACTGTGTTCAAATACTCTGATCTCCTTAAGGCAATAATAGCCTGAGAGACTGTACTATGATATTTTAAGAACCTGAGACATCCCAGAGGACAGTGATGCTTTGGGATCCACAGCCCTACTCCTGCCACAAAGCTGGTAGGTCTACGTACGGCAGAAGCTTGAGGATCTACAATCAACTCTACATTTGTTATCTATTGTGGATGCCAACAGTTTCCACCAATTTTCCAGAGACTATGCCCATTATGAATTCTTATTATTGCTTTATTTTGGCAGCAGCCTTGGAGTGCTTTGAAATGACTTTTGCTTTACCACCCTGTGCAGCCTGTATAAGTACCACGCGAACTCGGCTAAAGGTTCTTCATGCCTCCCAGAACTTGTTTCTTGAACTTGCCGAAGCAGTAGCATCTAGTCTCCACATTTATGACTGTTTGTTCTCAAGAACTGAATTATTCCATCCCCTATGACCAGACTGATTTACATAATACTACTAGTGAGTGGGTATTGGCCCACCCCATTGTTGACAGTTTGTGTTTTGTTCGCACCGGACCACAATTTGCTATGAAGATCGGACAGCTGGACTGTCTAAATCAGAGGTTTTACAACAGCACAACAAAGAAGACATCTTGGTGGTCCGGCATAAATGCTCCTGAACCTTCTAATTCTTTTAGTTCTTTTTCCCACTCTTGCCAAACCTGGACTCTGACTATCTGCTTGTTGCTCCCTTGTTTCTTGCCATTTTGCTTGCAAATGATAACTTCAGTTATTAATGACACTGTAGAGCGTAAGGCAGCTACAAAGCTACCAGCTATGTGAAACTACTACCCTATACCACAGAGTGATATCTTTATTTAGTATTATGTTATTTGCTTCTCACCCTTTCTCACTTGCGGGTGAGAATAATCAAAGGGGGGAATGTGGTAGGCGAAGGCCTATGCTCCATGCTAATTGAACTAAACAGACAGGCCTAATTAGCTTGACCTGTAAATGAAGCCTGTGAAGAGGTCCATAGGAATTTCACATCCCCCAACATGCTGCTATTGTAGAATTAGAACTCAGTAAAGTATTGAATTAGCTTAGACAAGTAGAATTGAAACCTGGAAAAATACAGAAAAAATATGTTTAAAAGCCACTGATAAGAAAATACATCTGCAAGGGATTTAATTGAAACTGCTGACAGAGAAGTTACAGAGCCCTGCTTTCCTACACGTACTAACTAGCCCAATAGCCTTGAAAGTAGGAAAGTAACAAGTTGGTGAACTGACCATTGTAATTGGGACTAGAAGGGGGTAAGCAGGTGCTGAGCCCACTCCAAGAACACAATTGGATAATCATATCAGTACTGGGACCAATAGAAGAGGTACGGGAGGTTACCGGGACCAATGAAATGTTTTTCTATACCTAGAATGGAGCAAAAATCTATAAAAGTTGTTGTATTGCCAGAGAACATCGCTCAGCCATTTTGAATTTGATTCTGCTTGAGTCTTGTGCATAAATAAATGATTTGGACCTTCTGAACAGACTCCTGGTATTATTGGTTTGTCTGCGCTCTGCTGCTACAACTACACTTTCCTGTTTTGTATCAATATCAGCAATTTCTCCATTCCTTCATCCTAGGCCACCATTTCCAGTACCTGGCCCTATCTTATGGGCTTGCCATAGCCCTTTGCATCTAAACTCATGGTGGCCATGGTCACATTCTTGCATAAACAGGGGATCCAGGTTCACCTGTACCTAGAAAACCTCCTGGTTTGAGCTAACTACCATGAGAATGTCATGATGGACATGTCCCATGTGATCCAATGACTGGAAAAGCTGGGATGAATGATCAACTTCCCCAAGTGCAGTTTAATGCCCTCTCAGGACTTGGAGTATCTGGAGGCTTGCTTTGACACTTGCTTGAGCAGGGTGTTTCTCACCCTGAAGAGACTGGTGAAGCTGCAGATGCCATTCAGGGCTTTTTAATCTCAGGCAGCTCCCAGGGTGTGAGACTACCTAAAACTCTTGGGATCAATGGTTTTGACTCTGGAGCTGGTAACTTGGGCCAGAGAGCAGATGTGCCTCCTTTAGAGACTGCTTTTGGTTTACTGGTCTTCCTGCTCTCAGTTGTTCAATCAGAAAAGATCAAAGCAAATAAGTCTCTCTCCCCTGGAAGATCAAGGAGGAGCCTGCAGATTTACCCTTTGATGGATGGAATGCCTCTAGATGTGCTGGATTGTGTTATTGTTACCACGGATGCCAGCCTTATGGGTGGTGGTTAGAATGTCATGGACAATGCCATGGCAATAGCATATGTCAGCAAGAAAGGTAGCAATCACAGCATCATGGTTGTTTAACAGGTGGCAAAACAGCTGACAAGGGCCCACAAAAATAGCCTTTTTAAAATTAAATTTAAAAAAAAAACGCTGGCTGCCGCCGCGGCAGCATGGACTGTTCCCGCGGGGCCCCCTCTGCTGCCGCGGCAGCATGGATTGTCCCGCGGGGCTCCCTATGCCTGGCTGAATCCCCTCCCTGCCTCCCTCCCTGCCGGCTTTGAGAGGCGCGAAGGGAGAGTGTCTCCCTCGCGTCTCTGTTAAGCCCGCAGGGGCTGAGGGGAAATTTCCCATCAGCCCCTGCGGGCTTAACAGAGACGCGAGGGAGACACTCTCCCTTCGCGCCTCTCAAAGCCGGCAGGGAGAGAGGGGATTCAGCCGGGCAAAGGGAGCCCTGCAGGCTGTTGGGGGGGGGGGTTTAGAACTGGTAATGGGCTGGGGGGTTAAGGCTGGAGGTGGGCTGATGGGGTTAGGACTGGTAATGGGCTGTGGGCTATTGGGGGGGTTAGAACTGGTAATGGGCTATGGGGGGGTTAGGACTGATAATGGGCTATGGGGGGGCTAGGACAGGAAATGGGCTGATGGGGAGGGGTTAGGACGAGGTGGGCTGATGGGGTTAGGACTGGTAATGGGCTGTGGGCTGATGGGGGGGGGTTAGGACTGGCAATGGGCTATGGGGGGCTGACTGGAAATGGGTTGATGGGGTTAGGACTGGAAGTTGGCTGATGGGGGGTTAGGACTGGTAATGGGTTATAGGGGGCTTAAACTGAAAATGGGGTGATGAGGGCTTAGGACTGTAAGTGGGTTGATGGGGGGCTAGGACTGGTATTGGGTTGGGGGGTTGCTAGGACTGGAAATGGGCTGATGGGTGGCTAGGACTGGAAATGGGCTGATGCAGGAACTAGAAGGGAATGGATGCTGGGTGAGGCTGGAACTAGAAGGGAGCTGATGTTGGGGGAGGATTAGAATGGGATGGGGCTGGAAGAGTAAAATGGAGAAGGGAAAAATATTTTGTGTGGGAGGGATAAAAATCTACAATTGGCCGGGTATTGGGAGAGTAAGTGGGGATTGAGGATGGAGGGGTAAAATTTGAGTGGATGAAATAGGAATGAGGAAAGAGCAAAAGGAGAAAGATTAGTATGTTAAAGCAGATGTAGAGAGAGAATGGAAAAAAACTAGAAGAGAGAAGAAAGGACAAATGGACAGCAGAAGATGGAGAGTTAGCAGAAGACACGAAGAAACCAGAAGAAAGTGGCTGGAGCAATTGCAGCTGAAAAAAATGCACAAAAGGTAGAAAAATATCTCTTTATTTTGAATTTATTAATTGAAATATGTCAGCTCTGGTAAATGTGCATCATTAACGTCTGCGCTTTGTTTAGTACAAGAGCAAATTAATGTATAGTTTTATTTCTACAGTGTTGTACATTCCAAGTTTGGCTTTTGGGATTCCCAGTTTAATTATTGTCTTCCTGTTTCTAAATTGTGATTCCTTGTTTGGTGACGGTCTATGTTGTGCATGTGTAACTGAGCTGAGGTGTTCTGTTTATATAATTCCTATTTGACAGTGCCACTTGTTCTCTTTCCCCAGTAGGTCATGTATTGTTGTTCTCTGAAATGTATTGGTTTAATATTTGCAGTGTTGCCTTTTGATTGGTAGAGTATGGTGCTTTGTGAGTCCTGGTAGTGCTGTTAGGATACGGCGGGTTTGCTATGGGTTCTAAATGGGCAGTGTTTGTAGTAGTTCCTAATGTGTCTGGCAGTTGGCATTGGATTATGGTAATGTAGAAATCTTTTAGTCTTTCTTTATCCATACACTCATTAAGAGGCACGTTTACTAAAAGTTAGTATATGGTAACATTATGCAAATATTTATGCAAATGAGGCCGCTTATGCAAATGAGGCCCCCACCCCCCTTGGGCCGCCCCTGCTGGGGGCCCACAATTTTTGTTGGCATAGGGCCTCACTCAAGGTAAATCCGGCCCTGTCTGCCAGTATTCAATCTGATGGCTACCCAGGAGAATGACAAAAGGAAGAGCTTTTTCAGCCACAAGGAAGTTCCACAGGCAGTGGGCGTGGATGCTCTTCTGCAAGCATGGCCCCAGGAGGGGCTCCTATATGTGTTTCCCCTCTTAGCCCTTGGTGAGGAAGCTACTGTGCAAGATTTAGTCTCACTCAGGCTTGGTCATTCTCATGGCACTAGACCGACCACACAGGCCATGGTTCATGGATCTCTTGAGCCTGTTGGTGGGGTCCTCTGTATTACTATCCAAGGAGGAGACTGCTGTAGCAAGGTCCCTTGGTCATGAAGGATCTGATGTCCTTCTCACTTATGCCCTTGCCTTTTCAGAAGCATAAGCTGTCTGAAAAAGGATACACTGAGGTGGTGGTTGCCACCCTTCTTAAGGCCCAGAGGGCCTCTCTGTTAGAGTATGGAGGGTCTTTGAGAGGTACTGTTCCTCCCAGACTCTGGATGTCAAGAGGGTGGGCATAGTGGTTATTTTGTCCTTCTTACAGTCTGGTTTGGACCAAGATTTAGCTGTGATCTCTGTCAGGATTCAGGTGGTGACTCTTGTATGCTATCGGGTGTGAGTTCAAAGTGTGCCCCTCACAGCACAACTAGTTGTGTCCCACTTTCTTAAAGGGATGAAGGTAGATCATTCCCTCCTTTCAGCTCTTGTTGCCAGAGTGGAACCTTTCTCTGGTATTGAAGATGCTGAAAGGTTCCCCTTTTGACCCCCTTTGGAAGGCTTCCCTCAAGGAGTTGACCCTGTTGGATATTGCTTATGGGTTTTATCCTATAGGGAGCCCTTTCTGGTCCTCTCATAAACATCTGTCTCCCTTAGGACCATGCTGATCTTTCTTCTCAAAATGCAGTCTCCCTTTCATCATACTCAATCTGTGAGCCTGCCCTGTGGTCAGACCCTTTCCTACAAATGTTATATGTGAGGAGGGCACTGGTGAAGTGTCCAGACTTACTAATTCTTTCCAGCAATCATACCATCTCTTTTTTTATCTTCAGCAGCCCAAAGAAGGGATAGGCAGCAGTCAAGTTATCAATTGCCCTCTGGCTTAAGGATGCCGTTAGCTCAACTTACCTTTTGGGTGGAAAACGTGTACTGTGTGGAATTAGAGCGCACTCAATTAGGGCATAAGCCTCATCATGAACTGAGATATCTGATGTCTCTGGAAGACATCTGTAAGGCATCTATTTGGTAATCACTGAGCACCTTTGTAAAGCACTACAGGTTGCATGTGGAAACTAGAGTGGATGGCACCTTTGGCAGAGCAGTTCTGTCCAGAGCATCAGCTTCCTTCTTTGTGACTGCTTAGGTATCTCTCATTTGTTCGGACTGGTCTAACAGAAAGATAAGGAAGGAGAAATTTTACATACCTGCTAATATACTTTCCTAGAATCCTGCTAGACCAGCCACAACCTGCCCTGGGGAGACTATTCCTAGTGGTTTGGGAACACTGCTGCCTTTAAACTGCATTTTTGATATCAGTGCATGATGCAGAGTTAAGTGTGGTCAATGGTGCTAACCAGGCAGCAGTGATATTGGATGCTGCCTGGTTATCAATCTGCGCTTTAAAGATAGGCGAGGAAAACCCTCACCTATTTTTAAGGCACTGGAGCTATTTTTAAGGCACTGGACCTATTTTTAAGGCACTGGAGCTAACCGGACAGCACCCAATATCGCTACTGCTCGGTTAGCTTCAGTGGCTTCCAGCCTTGATGACGATCGCCGGATATTCAATGCCGTCACTGTGGCAATGAATATCCAGTTTAGAGGTCGGTGGGGAGGTCTATGCACCAAAGATCCGGACAGATGAATATCGGGCCCTTTATGTTTATTTAGTACTTTATATACCACTTTTCTGTAAAAAGTACAAATAGAGGAAACAAACGCCATAAACAGATAGGAAAAAGAAATCAGAAATGCCAGAAGTCAGATAAAAGTGGAAGAGGAAAAGGGTGGAGGGAGAGCAGGAGAAAGAATCAGCTTATGCCTCAGACCGTCTAGACTCCGTAAGCCCAGGAGAAAAGGTGTATTTTGAGTTGAGCCTTAAATGAAGTAAAGAAAGGTTCAAGAAGAAGGGAAAGGAGCAGAATTTTCCATAAGGTAGGCATGCAAAAGTAAAATGCCAAGCACCACATTGATTCTAAGCAGACTTTATTGGGGAGTGGGATGTGTAATCTGTTATCATGTAGAGAGTGGATAACCCTAGAAAAAGTATAGAATGTATGGAAAGAGGACAAGTAGGCAGAGATCCGGTTGAGAGGACTTTGTGTGCAAGGGTCAGTAACTTGTATAGGATGCGCAGCGATATTGGTAGCCAATGGTAGTGTTTCAGAAGTGGGGTAAGATGATCGAATTTTCCTGCAAATGATAGTATGCGAACAGCTGTATTCTGTACTGCTTGGAGACACTTTACTGAGACAAACTGCCATAAACAGAATTACAATAGTCCAAATGGGTGATAAAACAACAGAGTAAGAGAAGCCAAAGCAGAAAAATCTTACACAAAGCAAAGAATGACTTTTTCACTACTGAGTTTATATGTTGTGAAAAGGACAAATCGGAGTCCAATATAATGACAAGATATTTCAGGGTTGGAGTAACTTGAATGGGTGAATGATCAATAGATGGCACAAAGGATGGGTGTGGGGAGCCTCCAGTGAGTCAGATGTTTGATGTTTTCCTGGGATTTAGTTCAAGTCGGTTCGTGTGGAATCAGGAGGTAATGCGATTAAGCGTGCAATCGATGAAAGGAAAATCAGGCCTCAGCAAGTCCAAATGATAGAGGAGTAAGACATCATCAGCATAGTAATAAGCACTTATGTTTAGATCCTGGACAAGAATTGCAAGGGGACTGAGGAAAACATTGGGGCCAGGATAGAATCTTGTGGAACTCCACAAGGCAGAGGTAGGGAATCTGAGCATGCTGTATTAACAAATACCTGAAAGGAGCAATCTGAGAGTAATGAAGAAAACCAGTTGAGTACTGAACTTGAGATGACAGTATCTGCCAAACGATTGAAAACTATTGAGTGGTCAGCTGTATCAAAGGCACCTGTGAGGTTCAGAGATTTAGCAAGTATTATGTTTCCGTGGTTCAAGGATGCATAAATTTAATTTAGGAGTGACATTACAACTGTTTTGGTACTGTGACTGGGGCGGAATCCTGACTGCTGGGGTGCAAGGAATGTGTATGTTCAAGATGATCTGATAACTGTTGGGAAACCAGTTTCTCTGTTACTTTGGAAAAGTATGGTAGGTTGTACATTGGGCGATAGAGGGATCTGAAGCATAGTCTTTCAATTAAGGCTGCATAATGGTTTTTTTTCCATAGTGCAGGGACTGAACCAGTGGAGAGACTAGATGCTCTTCTTCTGTTTGTGCTCTCCATCATATCAAGAGATGGATGCCCTATTCAGACTGAAGGAATAGGGTCTAGAGGACAGATTATTTTTCATGAGGAACAGGCAACCTTGACAAGGAAAGTCAAATAAATGGGGCTAAAGGTGGACCAGGTATGACTACATAGCAAGTTGTGCGTTGGAAGGATTTTGGGTTGTAGATATGAATTACTTGGAAAGTATTGACAGATAAGGCTGATTTTATCGGAGAAAAAAGAAGCAAGAATATTGGTAGGGGAGGAGGGGACAACAACATATATTGAGTGGCAGTAGCATTGACTAATGTTAGCTGGGAGATAATGAGTATAGTTTCTTTGGCCGGTTTGATGATTTAACAATGAGTTTGGAGAAGTAGCACTTTTTTGCCGCCTGAAGCAGGGAATGATAATAGACAGCATTTGCCTTGAATAAAGTGAGACTGTCAGGGTTTGTTTGTTTTTTATGCCAATGACGTTCAGCATGCCAAAGCTGCATTTTGCAAGGTGAGAGGCCAGAGTGAAACCAGGGATAATGTTGCTTTCTAGAGTAGTGAGAAACATTCTGAGATTGTACAGAGGTTAATGTGCAGAAAGAATATTATTCCATATCTCCACCCTGTCTAAAAGAGGAAGGGCTGGAAATCTGCAGGAAACAGGTCATCTGCAGCAGGGAAAAGAGTAAGAGCATTGTGTGGCACAGTGTATGGGTGGACTGTGGCCGAGTCATGGTCCCCTATTTTTTTGGGAGAGTTGATAGAACAGACAAGAAAAATGAAACTAAGAAATGGTCAGTCCAAGGCAGGGCACAGATGAAAAATCTAGTCATGTGCAGTGGTGAGAGATTATTAGTAAGGACAAGGTCAAGAATATGACCAGCTACGTGGGTAGCATGAGAGACATGTTGCTTCAGAAATACATCAGATAGGAGGGAGACAAAGGCCTTGTCTCAGGCTCGTGTGAGGGCATCTATATGGATATTGAAATCACCAGCAAGCAGGAGGTTATGGAGGGAGAGAGCTCCTCAATGGATTTTGAGGCATGATCCCAAGAAGTAGGGTCTAATGATGAAGGGCCGTATAGCAGCAGACGATGGAAATTTCTATGCAGTGTGGACTTCATTAGTAGGGACTCAGAGAAATAGAGGGAAGTGGAATGGGACTCTGTTAGTGATAAAGAGAATCAAAATATGTTGACTAGGGGTCCACCTGCCCTTGAAGGGTGTGGGGCTAAAACAGTGGAATAGCCTGGTGACAGACAATGATTTAGGTAGCCTTCCTCACTATCCCAGAGCCACGTCTTAGTTAAACAGAGAATATCTAGTTTGGAGTCAGTAATAAGGTCATAGGTAAGGACAGTTTTAGATTCAAGGGAGCAACAGTTTAACAGCAAATTGCATATAGGAAGCTGGGATAGGAGTAGGCAAGACCAGAGGAGTTAAATTTAAGCCGTAATTGGAATTAGATTCCATACCTTCATATAGGCTTGGAAGTGAGGGAATGGGGGTGGGCGCCTTCTGAAGATGACTGTGATTGCTGAAATGGATCTAGTTTCTAAGGTGAACCACTTGGAAGTGCAGTGATTGATTTGATGCATCTTTTGTTAATGAAGAAACTTGCCAGGTTCTCTTTCCGTCTATTCTGCTCTTGATACAGATTCATTTCTCTCAAGGTTTGATTCTTTGGACCTGGAATGAAGCAATTATTTTTCCTTTGATTAAAAAGTTCAATCTTGATCCTGCAGTTCTGTCAAATTTTCAATCAATCTCCCAGCTAGTTTTTCTCTCAAAGTCTTAGAAAAACTGGATATCTTTCTGCTTACTCCTTTCTTGGATAAGACCTTGGTTTTTCACCCTCAACTGCCTGGCTTGCATACTGGTGACAACACAGAATCAGTACTTACTGGGCTATATAATGAAATCGGATTGTCTTTGGATGCCGGGTTTTTGGTCCTTTTAATGTCCTTGGAGTTGTCTGTGGCTTCTGACTTAATAGATCACTCTTTGTTAATCCAGTGACTTTTGAGTTGGGGATTTCTGGTATGGTCTTTGAGTGATTTAGGTAATATTGGGAAGACTGTTCCTTTAAGATTTCTTTGAATGGTTCTCTATCTTCTGAATGACCATGTGTTTGTGGGATCCTTCACGGATCATTGGGTCCAATTTTAATATCTTTCTCTCACCTCTAGTGTCCCTGATTCAGTCCTTGGGAGTTAACCCATTTGTCTACATAGATGATACTTAAATTCTATATAAAATGGATTCTGCTTTCGATACTCATCTCCAGCCCGGAAACGTGCCTTGCAAATGTTGTAAGTTGAGTCAAGAAGCATAGATTAGTTTTAAATGTCTCTAAGTATGAGGCCATTTGGTTTACCAGATGCAGTTCCTCATTGTTTGTCACCACTACCATTCAGTTCTTCTGTAGCTTTGTGACTCTGTGATCTCAGCTGGCTTCTGTTTAGACTCAACTCTGACTTTAAGAACAAAAATTTCCCGTGATTAGATCTGCCTTCTACTGTAAGCACTTTGTAGGATTATGTCAGTGACAGCTTGGCCAAACTGTGATGATGTTAAAATTTTCATACACTCTTTAGTGATTTATCACATTGATTATTGCAACTCCTTATATAATGGGATTCCTGTAAATACACTCCAGCATTTTCAGCTTGTCCAGAGTACTGCTGTGAAATTACTAGCAAGTTCTAAGAGATGGGACCATGCCACTCTTTTATTGGCAAGGCTACATTGGCTTCCTGTGCATGACATACTGAAGGTAATTTTATAGAGTTTTGTAAAGTTATGCACCATCAACAGACATAAGTCACTATTTTGTCAGAACACGCATCAGGCCAATGGTGCATATTTTGTAAGAACACACATCAGCCAATGGTGCATATTTTTGGTGTGGGAGTATGCAGGGATGAAATGTGGGCAGAGTGCAAATCTACATATGTAAGTTATAAATTAATATAGCTTATCCACATTTTTTAAACATCTAGGCGTGGACAGTTACACTAGGCCTAGGGCTGGTATAAGTGCTTATGCCTAGATTAAATGCATATTTTCAGACACACCCCTGTTTTATAAGAAAAGTAGGCATCTGCTTAGCTTTATAAAATAGGCTTAAGATAGATGCATTCTGGGTGCCTAAAATTAGGTGCCTTAATTATAAAATTACCCTCATTATGTTAAAAGTTCTCAATCTAGCTTTTTGGGCTATGTACACAAACAGTCTGCTTATTTGTTAGACTATCTTACGCTCCTTCCCCTAATTTATGTTCATCCCAGTCCTCCTTGTTATCAATATCTTCTTCCTCAATTGTCCACTTGGAATACTCGTGACACTCTGTTTTTATCCCCCTGGCTCCCATGCTGTAGAAAACGTTGCCTTGATTATATTCAGCAGGAAGTAAGCTTTCCTAATTTTAAAAAGGCCACAAAGTATTTTTTCACAAGCTCTCAGGCTGATGCAGAAAGCCGGCGCTGAAGTTATGCACTATCAACTTTTTACGTCTATTTGCAGTGTACCGATAGCGTGTGACTTTAACGCTGGCATGCAGGAAGGAGCTCATATGCAAAATTAGCCACACATTAGCCATTCATTAAACTGTGCACAAATGGCAGCGTTAAAATGGGAGAACAAGCCAAATACATGCGCACATAAGTTGGCACCAGTTTGGCATGCTCTCCCAAAGAGGGAGGCAAGAGAAGAGGATCTTCCGCAGGAGTACCAATGGATCAGAGCGGAAGCTAATGACCATGGCCAACACAGAGAAATGATGTAAAATAACCTTTATTAACAGACCCAACTCAAACAGTTTCGGCCGGAGGCCTTCTTCAGGGGTCATAAACAAGCAAACAACTCAAACAGTTTCGGCCGGAGGCCTTCTTCAGAGGTCTAAAAACAGACAAACATAAACATCAATATTAAAAATATTAAAAATAAAAGTGAAGGAACAAAACAGGACATACTCATTTTGTATAATAAAAGTTGGAATACATTACCATAAACAAGCAAACAAACAACCAGAACAAGGTGGACTACGCCACTCTTCCCAATCTATAAGGGGATAAGTCAAATATGCATTTATCATTGATTAGTACAAAAATAAACAAAGAGAGCAAATTACAATACATCACATCAAAACAAATCATTGAGAAATGAAAACTGCATATCGAACTAAACATACATAGGAAATATAAATGTATCCACATAATTAAAAAAAATATATATATATGTATCGTATACCATAAAATAGACATATAGGCAAAACATAAAAGGAAAAAAAGGGGGTGAAAAAAGGGGGGGGGGGAAGGCAACTCAAAAATAAGTAAATAATATAATGTGTAATCCATAATATGGAATTAATATATAATCCATAGTGCATTAAGAAATGTATATAAAAAAGGGGGGTATAAATAAAAATAAAAATAAATTTAAAAATAAATATGAAAATAATAATAGTAATAAAAATAATAGTGGTAATAGAAATGAAAGTAAAAATAAAAATATGATATTAGTGGTGAGAATATATGTGAAGAAATAGTTCATGTGCACAAACAGAGCGGTGAAGTGAATGAAAGTAAAACCAAATAGAAAACAAAAAACAAAAAATAATTCTAAAACATGAATGTTGGAAGAATGCAAAATATTCTGGCTAAAATGCTTAAGAGAAAGATTAAAAAAAGGTACTACATGAGCATTGAAAATTGGAGGAAAAGTGGAATCATAATAGTGATGTCGTAAACATTACTATAGAAGCCATAACTATCCTAATAAATTAAACGACATACGTAAAAGCAGACAGCCATATTAAAAAGTAAACATTCAGGAGAAAACATCTAGCGTTAATGTTATCGCCCTGAAAAAGTAAAAACCAGGACTAAAAGGTAGCATAGGCACATATGTGTGAACTATACGGTGACCATAGCATTTTAGCCAGAATATTTTGCATTCTTCCAACATTCAAGTTTTAGAATTATTTTTTGTTTTTTGTTTTTTGTTTTCTATTTGGTTTTACTTTCATTCACTTCACCGCTCTGTTTGTGCACATGAACTATTTCTTCACATATATTCTCACCACTAATATCATATTTTTATTTTTACTTTCATTTCTATTACCACTATTATTTTTATTACTATTATTATTTTCATATTTATTTTTAAATTTATTTTTAAATTTATTTTTATTTATACCCCCCTTTTTTATATACATTTCTTAATGCACTATGGATTATATATTAATTCCATATTATGGATTACACATTATATTATTTACTTATTTTTGAGTTGCCTTCCCCCCCTTTTTTTCACCCCCCTTTTTTTCCTTTTATGTTTTGCCTGTATGTCTATTTTATGGTATACGATACATATATATATATATTTTTTAATTATGTGGATACATTTATATTTCCTATGTATGTTTAGTTCGATATGCAGTTTTCATTTCTCAATGATTTGTTTTGATGTGATGTATTGTAATTTGCTCTCTTTGTTTATTTTTGTACTAATCAATGATAAATGCATATTTGACTTATCCCCTTATAGATTGGGAAGAGTGGCGTAGTCCACCTTGTTCTGGTTGTTTGTTTGCTTGTTTATGGTAATGTATTCCAACTTTTATTATACAAAATGAGTATGTCCTGTTTTGTTCCTTCGC
This sequence comes from Ichthyophis bannanicus, assembly GCA_033557465.1. Classification (NCBI taxonomy): domain Eukaryota; kingdom Metazoa; phylum Chordata; class Amphibia; order Gymnophiona; family Ichthyophiidae; genus Ichthyophis; species Ichthyophis bannanicus. Next base: position 343,809,607 of record CM066037.1, read on the forward strand.
TTTTATTTTTAATATTTTTAATATTGATGTTTATGTTTGTCTGTTTTTAGACCCCTGAAGAAGGCCTCCGGCCGAAACTGTTTGAGTTGTTTGTTTGCTTGTTTATGACCCCTGAAGAAGGCCTCCGGCCGAAACTGTTTGAGTTGGGTCTGTTAATAAAGGTTATTTTACATCATTTCTCTGTGTTGGCCGTGGTCATTAGCTTCCGCTCTGATATATGCTCTCCCAAAGAAACAGGCTATATGGCTAATTTGCACATGAGCCCCAACAGTATTTTCATGCTATTGAGGGCTTTCTCTGATGCCTGGAGATGATCCAGGCATCGTAGAAAGCCCCCAATGCCATCAAAATAATTTCAGAGGGCCAGTGCCCCCAACAGAAAGTAAATCCTTGGTAACCCAGAGGCCCCAATCCCGCATCCAACTAAAAATAATCCCTGGTGGCCCAGCCATCGCATTCCCCCACACGCCCAAATAAAAATAAACCTGGTGGCCCATTGGCTCCAAACCCCCACCCAACTAAAAATAAACCTGGTGGCCCAGCAGCCCCGAACCCCACCCCCATCCAACTAAAAATAATCCCTAGTGGCCGAGCGGCCGTGGTCCCTCCACCTGCCCAACCGAAAATAACCCAGGTGGCGCAATGACCCCAAACCCCCCACCCGGGACTTTTAAAATGAGCAGGAGCACTGCCATCTTGAAAAATGGTGGTGCCTGGCCCCGCGCAGTGCATTTTTTGTTGGGTGTGTGTGTGTGTAGGGGGGGGGGTTCAGGGCCACCTGGACCACCAGGTTTAATTTTGGTTGGGTGGGGGTTCGGGGTTCAGGGCCACTGGGCCAACAGTTTATTTTTAGTTGGGAGGGGGATGGGGGGATTGTGGCCACTGGGCCACCAGGGATTTGCTTTCTGTTGGGGGCTGGTTTTTTAATGGCATCGGGGGCTTTCCCCGATACCTGGATCATCTCTGACTAATCGTTTTGGTGGCTGAATATGTTTACATAATGGAAGTTGACTCTCCTCAACCTGTTTCATATGTTAATTCTGGCCAGCCACAGTATATCTGATATCTGCAGAGTGATTCTGGCCAATATGTATAGTCTGTTGATTGGGGAGGGTTTCAGACAGCCAGTTATATACATTGACAATGCTCATTATGCACCAGGTCGATCTTGCTTGTATGTGATTATCTTCCCCAGAATGGGCACGTATACTCAGTTGCCGAGTAACAAAGCCCCAAAGCAGTGAAATGCAAATTTGAAGGGCTTGTGCCCTACCGGCTGTTCTGCAGTTTATGCAGATTGTTATTTCTGGCACTGATTTTTCCACACAATTTCTCGATATGCAGTTCACAGTACATGACAATGTTCAGTCTAATGTGACACCAAAGTAGACCAAATTGCTGCAGTGTTCCAGCTTCACACGGTCCAAATGATGTTAATTTGGTGGTTTGCATGATGATTTCTCAGGTAGAAAAAGTTGGTCTGAGTCTTGAGGATACATAGTAACTTGTCCTATTCGTGATTTTCCTGGTCAAAAACCAGCTTGTTCAGGGATCATCTTCTCTGTTCAGTTACAGGATGTAACCTATTATGGATGTAGTCTGTATAGGCTGTATAGATAGCATAATAATGAGATTAGTCTAAGGTTATTCACATTAATGAGTTCTTTCCAAAGTTTTAAATGTGCAGTGATTCGTATTTGACACCAATGCTTTGGAATATTGTCTGTCTGCAGGCAGTTATTAAACAAGTTCAGCACCTACACTGTAATTTTCAAACCAAAATTCTATATCTCTTTGCTACAAATATCATTGAGTCTGGTAACTTTGCTATTTTTTAAGCATATAATATGTAGAGATTTTTCCATACTGATGAATTTCCTTTCCTTAAATCCTACTAGACCAGTCTAGACAAGTAGGATATGCTACTACTACTACTACTGAACATTTGTATAGCACTAGAAGATGTACACAGTGCTGCACGGACACATGTAAAAGACGGTCTCTGCTCATCAGAGCTTACAATCTCGGAACGTGACTTCATGGCTCTGGGACAGAGGGTGAAGCAGGTAGGTGCACAGGTGGTGTTCTCTTCAATCCTCCCTTTTGAGGGTAAAGGCCAAGGCAGAGAGGCTCGCATCCTGGAGATGAATGCATGGCTGCGTGGATGGTGTCTTCGAGAGCGTTTTGGTTTCCTAGACCATGGGATGCTGTTCCAAGGGTTGCAGAGCAGAGATGGCATCCATCTGTCCAAGAAAGGTCAACGCATCTTTGGTAGTAGACTGGCTAATCTACTGAAGAGGGCTTTAAACTAGATTCGTTGGGGATGGGTGAAGAAAGCCCCCAGGTAAGTGAAAGCCCCCAGGTAGGTGATACATTAAATACCTTTATGGAAATGGGTAACAGGGGTAACACATGGAAAGCAGTGTGTATTAATGCCCGTAGCATGGGAAATAAGATCCCTGAAGTTGAAGCTTTGGTGGGAGTGGCTGACTTGGATTTAGTGGCAGTTACAGAAACATGGTTCACAGAAAACCATGACTGGGATGTAACTATACCTGGCTATACTTTATTCAGAAAGGACAGGGTAGGAAGAAGGGGAGGAGGAGTGGCACTATATGTAAAAACTACTATTAAAACTTTGGAATTACAGAGCTTAAAAGGGAGAGAGGAGGCATTGTGGGTTAAACTAGAAAGAGGGAAAGAGAAATCTATTTGCATTGGTGTGATATACAGACCTCCCTCACAAGAGGAAGAGGTGGACAGAGAGTTCATTGAAGACATACGCAGCATTGCTAGGAAAGGGGAAGTGCTACTGCTAGGAGATTTCAATATGCCAGATGTTGATTGGCACATTCCTGCTGCAGTATCATCTAGAAGTAAGGAGATCCTGGATTCTCTACAGGGAGAACTATTCAGGCAATTGGTAACAGACCCCACACGTGAAGGGGCCATACTGGACTTGGTGCTTACCAATGGTGAGAGTGTTTCTGATGTTGTATTGGGAGATCATTTTGCATCCAGTGACCACCAGATGGTGTGGTTCAGTATTAGGACTAGGGCTGTTAGAATCCGTTCCAAGGTGAAGATCTTAGACTTTAGGAAGACTAACTTTGCGAAGATGGGCCAATACCTCAGGGAGTCGTTAGTGGGATGGGAACAGCTGGGGGATGTAGAAAAACAGTGGGCAAAACTGAAAGGGGATATTTTAAAGGCAACCAACCTTTTTGTTAAAATGGTAAATAAAGGCAAAAGGAACAGGAGACCGCTATGGTTTTCGAAGGAAGTAGCTGAAAAAGTGAAGAAAAAGAGGGAGGCCTTCATGAAATACAAGAGATCACAGAAAGAGGAAGACAGGCATCTGTATTTGGAAAAACTTAGAGAAGCTAGCAAAGTAGTCAAGAAGGCAAAGATTCAAAAGGAGGAGGAAATAGCCAATGCAATAAAATGGGGGGATAAGACATTTTTCAGATATATTAGTGAGAAGAGGAAGGGCAAAAGTGGTATTGTCAGACTCAAGGGTGCAGGGGGGGAATATGTAGAAGCTGATAAGGATAAAGCAGAATTGCTTAACAAATATTTTTGTTCTGTGTTCACAGATGAAGAACCAGGAGCAGGACCTCAGAAAACACCCACAAATAAGAACAGAAGCGAGGGACATCTTGAACAATTTTCAGAAGACTGTGTTCGTGAGAAACTAGCTCAACTTAAAGTAGACAAAGCGATGGGACCGGATGGGATACACCCTAGAATACTGAGGGAACTTGGGGACGTTCTAGCAACTCCACTGACTGACCTTTTCAATGCCTCGTTGGAGTCGGGAGTGGTGCCAAAGGACTGGAGAGAGGCTCATGTGGTGCCTTTACACAAAAGCGGAAGTAAGGATGTGGTTGAAAACTACAGGCCGGTTAGTTTAACTTCAGTGGTGAGTAAATTATTGGAAACGCTGCTGAAAGAGAAAATAGTGAGGTTTCTGGAGTCCGGCGGATTACAGGATCCGAGGCAGCATGGATTCACCAGAGGCAGGTCTTGTCAGACAAATCTGATCGATTTCTTTGACTGGGTGACCAGGGAGTTGGACCGAGGGAGAGCTCTAGATGTGGTGTATTTAGATTTCAGTAAAGCCTTTGACACTGTTCCTCACAGGCGACTTATAAACAAACTGAGCACCCTAGGGATGGACCCTAAAGTTACTGCTTGGGTTAGAAATTGGTTGGGTGGGAGGCGACAAAGAGTACAAGTAAATGGAGCTCACTCTGAGGAGAAGGATGTTACCAGTGGTGTCCCACAGGGATCTGTCCTTGGTCCGATTCTTTTTAACATCTTTGTTAGTGATATAGCGGAAGGGCTGTCGGGTAAGGTTTGCCTCTTTGCGGATGATACCAAAATCTGTAATAGAGTAGACACCCAGGAAGGTGTAGATAACATGAGGAGGGATCTAGCTAAGCTTGAAGAATGGTCTAGAATTTGGCAGCTGGGATTTAATGTTAAAAAATGTAAGGTCATGCATTTGGGCTGCAGCAATCCAAGGGAGCAATACAGTATAGGAGGTGAAGTACTTTTGTCCACTAAAGAAGAGCGGGACCTAGGCGTGGTTGTGTCTGATGATCTTAAAGTAGCTAAACAGGTAGAAAAGGCGACGGCAAAAGCTAGAAGGATGCTTGGGTGCATACGGAGAGGAATGGCTAGCAGAAAAAAGGAGGTGATAATACCTCTGTATAAGTCTTTGGTGCGACCTCATTTGGAGTATGGTGTGCAATTCTGGAGACCGCACCTTCAAAAGGATGTGAACAGGATGGAGTCGGTGCAGAGGGTTGCTACTAAAATGATTAATGGGCTTCATTATAAAGCATATGAGGACAGACTTAAGGATCTTAATATGTACACCTTAGAGGAAAGGCGGGATAGAGGTGATATGATTGAGATGTTTAAATACCTCCGTGGCATAAATGTTCAGGGAGAGAGCCTCTTTCAATTGAAGGCAAGTTCTGCTACGAGGGGACATGGGATGAGGGTGAAGGGAGATAGATTCAGGAGTGATATGTGGAAATATTTCTTTACGGAAAGAGTAGTGGATCCGTGGAATAGTCTCCCAGTGGAGGTGGTAGAGATGAGGACAGTAACTGAATTCAAAAAAGCATGGGACCAACACAGAGGATCTCTAAAGGTAGAAGGTGGACTGTTGTAGTTGTTGTTATGGAAGGACAGACTAGATGGGCCTTGTGGTCTTTTTCTGTCATCATGTTTCTATGTTACAATCTAATCAAGACAAACAACAAAGTAGCCGTAGACATGGGATACATCTAGGGGGAATGGTAAGGAAACACAAAGGATATCAGGTGAGTCAAGATCCAAAAGCGGAAGCGAAGAGGTGAATTTTCAGCCTGGATTTGAAAAGGGTCAGAGAAGGTGCCTGATGTACAGACTCAGGTAGTTTGTTCCAGGCATAAGGAGCAGGAAAGTGAAAGGAGCGAAGTCTAGAGTTAGCAATAGAAGAGAAGAGCACAGATAGAAGTGATTTGTCAGAAGAGCGGAGTTCCCGAGGAGGAGTATAGGGAGAGTTAAGAGAGGAAAGGTAGTAAGGAGATGCAGAATGAATGCACTTATAAGTCAGCAGGAGAAGTTTGAACTGGATGTGGAAATGGATAGGGAGCCAATGAAGTGACTTGAGAAGAGGAGTAATATGAGCATGATGAGGCTGGTGGAAGGTTAGCCGCACAGCAGAGTGTTGAACAGACTGAAGGGGAGAGAGATGATTCAAAGGGAGACCAGAAAGGAGTATGTTACAGTAGTCAAGACGGGATATGATTAAGGAGTGGATAAGTGTCTTAGTAGTGTGTTCAGAAAGGAATGGGCAGATTTTGTTGATGTTATAGAGAAAGAAACAGCAGTACTTAGCTATCAGATGGATGTGTGTGGAGAAGGAGAGAGGAGTCAAACACAACCCCAACCCACAGCAGAGTGTTGAACAGACTGAAAGGGAGAGAGATGATTCAAAGGGAGACCAGAAAGGAGTATGTTACAGTATGTTTGTTTGTACAGGGTGGTGTACACAACCGGACTGTCTAAGTAAACCTGAGAAAGAGTTAAAGTTGTTCAGAACTTTGCTTAGAAATAAACTTCATATATTTGCTTACTAAGTAGGTGAAGAGGTACATGTCCTGTAAATAAAGAAAAAGGGCAGCTTGTACTCCAGCCTTTTAGTCTCAGGGTTATTAGATATCAAGCAGTCAGCAGTAAACAATTATGTCTTGGAATACATGTATGTCTCCTCATACTGACCTACACTGATTAGAAGTCGACCTATGATGTGATAAATACGTAATACCTGACGTGTAATAATAAAGTGCAATTATGCTGTATCATCCAAAAGAGCCTTATAAATAAAGTAAACCATGGCTAACAGTTAGAGTAAACAAAGAGAACTTGTTTCTATTTGTTTCTCTCCGCTAAAGCTTTGGTGTATTTATATATATATATATATATATATATATATATATATATATAAGTGTGTGGTAATTTTATTGCTGTCTTTAGATTACCTTCTCATTGCTTTGAATGTAGTTTTCTGTGACTCCAAGAGCCCTGCAGGTTGCTGGTGAGGGGAGGGCAACAGAAGCCCACAGTTGGTGCCATGCCGGTCTACAGATTTCTCCATTCCTGACAAAGGTGGAAGGTGTTTGTGAGTATTGTATGGTGACAGCAATGGGTAATCTGTTAGGTAAACGAGAGTTATCTCTGTTGCGTGAATGGCATGACAAAGCTAAGGTTTTAGCTGTTCAGAAAGGTAGCCCTTCTTATTGTATGCATGAGAAGTATGGGGATATGGCTACTAATTATATTGTACACTGGTATGCAGTGACTAACGATAATGTGCTTTTACTGTTTCCTTTGGAGGGAACATTTTCTATAGATAAACTTCGTTATCTGAAATGTGCTTTGCAGGCTAAACATAGATTATGTGATGCCCGTGAAGGGCTGGTGTTTAGTTGGTGGCAGCGAATGGCACATGATATGAAAAATGATTTGTTTGTGTTAAAGAATGCTGGTAAAATGAGTGGACCACAGGAGAAAGAGTATGGTAATGACCGGGCAGGGAAGTTCCCAGTCGTTTTTTCTCCAGAGTATGATGCAGATGTGGCTGCAATGGTAATTGGAGCTGGAAGAGTTCCAGGTGCATCTCCAACGTCTCCCCCTGTTTCTTCTGAGAGTCATGTGGTTTCTGAGAGGGGGAGGATCACTCGTGCAGCAAAGCTAAGAGAAGAGATAAGGACTAAGCAAAGGATATTGGGGAATGCACAAATTGCAGATTTCAGTACTTGCAATGTTTCTCAGCTCAGAGAAATGAATGCCCTTCTTAGCCGTGAAATAGAATGTATTGTACATATAATAGAATCCTTAAAGGGAATAGTAAGAAATGATATTTCTGCTACAAAGGAATTGGGAATTTCTAGTAAACTTATTGATGATATTGAAATGGATTTGGATAAGCATTTTATGACCTATAGAGAGAAATGTAATCAATTACATGGTGCTATAAGTTTTCTTCAAACTGTTTTACATAACAGTCCATGTTCTACTTGGGCTGATTTAGATAATTTGCTTAGAACTGTGTTTTATAACCCAGCTGATGTTCATAGGGTCACTCATTCAGTTTGTGACATACCCTGTGATAGATTTCCAACAGAAGACTCAAAGAGATAATTTTGTTTCAGTGGTTATTTAATACCTTACAGTAGTATGCAAACTTGTAAAAGGATTGGTTGAGATTAACATCTTTAAGGCAGAATTCACCAATTGTTTTTGTAAATGGTTTAATCCCGTGAGTAAAAGGAATTTTTTTTGAAACTTCAATAACAGATTGGCCAGCTAGAACAGCTGATGTAAGTCTGGAGGGAGCTCAGTACAGTGATGTGAAATGACTAAATTGCTCAACTTGCAGATTGCTTCTATGTAACCTCCCAGGAGCAGGGGGAGGGGTAGGATCGGAGCAAGAGGAGGTCATGGGAATCCTCAGCGAGGCTGTGGACAGTTCAGATAAACTTGTTATTGAGCATTTGCAGCGAGACCATTTCCAGAATCGGTGTCTTGATGGTCAGAGAGCTGACTTCCCTCCTCCCCCTCCGGTAGCTGCTGATTTCACTCTATCCTGGCTGAATGGGAAGATATATCTCCAGCTGTATTCTCTCTGAAGTGCCGTTGCCTGCAGATGCCAGTATCATTCATCACTTCTACTTTATGGACAGTGCCGGGATCAGATATTGGATGCCTTTCTATCCCGCCTGTGAGGATCATCGTGAAACCTGGAATTCAGTTTCCTAGACTCAAGTTGTGTCCACTGCCAGCAGCTGTCGGTGAAGGAAGTTGTTCTGTGCTTGAAGATCTCCAGACACAAAGTGTCATTTATCCTACAACTTCTTTATGTAAGACTCCAGTTTTTCCTGTACTAAAGGCTGACGGTAAGACTTATAGATTTGTGCGAGTCCTACGAGACCTTCTTATTTTCAGTATGAATTGGCAAAGAAAAAGCAGTTTTGTTTTTATTTTTATTTTTGAAAGATACACTGCTAGTCCTGTATATTTCCACAGGCCCTAAGGACTGCATTATTTGATGTAAGACTCAACCATTCCTCTTTAGTTCATTATGTGAATGATTTGCTTTTAATGTAGACCAAATTACGTATGTTGTTGGTCCGATTTCTTGTTTTTATTAGCTTATATTGCTAATTTAGGTTTGAAGGTTAATCTGTCTCAACTGCAATTTGTTTCTCAAAATGTTGTTATTGCGTAGCTTCCACATTATCGCAGTGGGAGGTTTGTTTTAAATGTAGAAATGTACTGGGAATGCGCCATGTTTATTGTATACCATTCAAATTGTTTGTGGCTATTTCTGCTTTCTCTGCTATCTGTGTGCTTTTGTGAGCTTTCCCGACTGGCTGTCAGCCAGTGGGCTCTTATTCAGAGTGAATTAATGAAGTGACTTTGGGACTCCCGCTATGTCTATGTAGTGGTGGCTTTTGCAATTGAATCTTATTGATTTTCTGGTTCTACAGTGCTTCTTGGCAGCACAAGTTGCAGTTTTGAAATCCAAAGGACATCCTTCTGCTGGAGATTTGTGTCATAGGACAACCATATTGTGAACTAAAAAGACGCTTTTCTGACATCAGTGTCACTGACATTGCTGTATTTAGCACCGTTCAATATGACTCTGTTTTCCCTTTCATCTTTCTTGCAGCAATAGCAAGATACTTCCTTTGAAACCCAGGTTCGGACTTCGTGATGTTCAGGGCTGCTGGAAAGAGAATCATCTGTTTACTTGTCCTGACCGTCTTTTGTTTCTACTTGCCCTGTTTAGCTTTACCGCTGTGGCTAAGAATTATGTCTTTTTGGTTCTCCGGTATCACCTGAACTTGTTATTGTTTTCTTTGGCACAGTTTGTCTGCACTGTTTCAGGACTGGCACTGTAGGGTCAGCTTAGGGTCAGTTATTAAGATTCCTGCCTGCCAAACTCATTTTATTTTGATTTTGCAGCCTGTTTTGTAGATCTGCCCTGTATCAGAGGAGGGAGGTGGTATTCATCTGACGGTCACTTGTCTATTCCCAAAAGGTCACTTATGCACTCTGATACAGGATTGAGCCTCCGATTGAACAAAAGCCTTTCCCTTTGCCCTTATGGCAGTGTGTATTTCCTCCAGCCTGACACCATTTGAAATAGTTAATGGCTGTCTAGCTCCTTCTCCACATGCCTTGGCAGTTATCCCAGACCCCCAGTTGTTGCGCAGCAATATTTTAACTTATTGTGCACGGTTGCACTCAGTCCTGTCTGTTTCCCTTTTATTGCAAGTGACTCCTTAACGAGATGACAAGCTCTTTATATCCGGGATCCGCAGAATCATTTCATCCAGAGGTGAAGTCACCAGATTGGGTCCTGATTAAGACTCTGCATCCGAAGACACTCCCGGCTCCCAAGTTCCTGGTCCATGTCGTGTGTTCCTGGTGGGATATTCAGCTTGTAAAGTGGAAAGACATTCTCGTTGGATGCATCTTATACAGTGGCCCCCTCACAAGATCAGAAGGTGGTTTCCTGTATCGGTGAATCTAGAGTTTGCAACGCAGAGGCTTATTGGACAACAGTGATATTGAAGAAAAGGACTTTTATGATTTAAAATACTTTCTGAAAGAACAACAGTGACATTACAGAGAGATTATTGTATTAAGTAAATTCTAAATGGACTATTCATGTAAAATGCTTTTATTTAGCATTTATAGTAAGGCTTAGAGGGATGAGGTTAGTTTAGATTAGTATTTTCCTGATATATATGTAATGACCTTTAGGTACTTAACCTCTACTTCATAAAGTAATTGAGAATTAGAGGGCCGGTATAGCTATAGTATATATCTTCATCATCTTAAGAAGAGTATTAAGAAGAGTAGGTATATCTTTAGTTTGTTTTAGAATACTTGAAATGTGTTGCTATGAATGTTTCCTAATCTGGTCCTAGATGTGCTGTGGCATATTATTAATGAAGCAGTATTGCATTCAGAATCATGGGGATGTTAGAGGGAATATCCAAATATCTTTGAGTCACATTTACACTTGATGACAAAAACATTTCAATTAATCAAAGTGTGCTGTTTGCCCTCCAACTGTGACAGCTACTCAGCATGGATTTCTACCAAGAGTTAGGCCTAAGACCTTTGAAGAGTTTTGTGACATATGGTCTTATACAAACACAGAACCTAGAATAATTATCTGTAATTATAAAGATATAGGTATAAAGATCCCATGTACAAGTGTCTATATTTCAGTAATTTACAATTAATGCCAGTTCAGGGGAACCAGGTGCATGACTATGAAGTACTACAATATAATAGTTCTGACTACCCTTTGAATGCCTCTAGTTCAGACCTAAACATACCTGACTGGAGTCTCCCTTTACTAGGGTATTATCATCCCTGGAAACGTACTTTGTCTGGAGGGCTTAATAAAATGGCCATGACTCAGTGGGCTTTGAATAATTGTATACAGAATATATCTTGTCCTCAGAATTTGACAATCTGGGAAGAGGGCTTAGTGGCTTTAGAAGGAGATTATTTTGTGTGGTACTGTTGTATATACAGAGCTTCCCAGAGGTTGGTCAGGTATTTGCTATATAGCCCTGGTGGATACCCCATGGTGAATTGAACCTTACTATATTACTTTGTTATCAACCCTGAACAATTCTGTAAGAAGAAAAAGGGATGTTTCCCTTCCGGATGAAGTCATAGTGGCTGCTCTGCTTCTTACTGAGGCAATTAGTGTGTATTGCAAGGTCCAGTAAACAAAATGTCAGCTTATGCAGCCCAGAACCGAATGGCTTTAGACTATCTCCTAGCAAAGGAAAATGGTGTAGTATGATAATAATGGAGAAGTAGTAAAAAGCATATTAGATAAAGTTAGCAACCGTACTTTTGTTTCAAGTGAGAGTTATGTTATGTAAGTTCTTTTTCAGCTCTATTTGATTCTGTTTCTTCATTTTGGAATTCATTATCCAGGCCTTTGCAAGGCATGTTAGCATCATTGCTTGGTTTGCTGGGGATTCTCATTCTAGGAGTATTAATTCTCTGTATACTATCAGCTTGCTGTAAGAAATCAGTGGAATCACTGACCCCTACAATGATGTTACAGATTGACCCAGAAACTAGTTTTATTTCCACTTCAATGGCAATGTCTGAGTTCCCTTACTTTAGAAATGATTCTTTACAGAATCAGAGGAGGGACTGAAAGTATGTTTGTTTGTACAGGGTGGTGTACACAACTGGACTGTCTAAGTAAACCTGAGAAAGAGTTAAAGTTGTTCAGAACTTTGCTTAGAAATAAACTTCATATATTTGCTTACTAAGTAGGTGAAGAGGTACATGTTCTGTAAATAAAAAAAAAGGGCAGCTTGTACTCCAGCCTTTTAGTCTCAGGGTTATTAGATATCAAGCAGTCAGCAGTAAACAATTATGTCTTGGAATACATGTATGTCTCCTCATACTGACCTACACTGATTAGAAGTTGACCTATGATGTGATAAATACGTAATACCTGACGTGTAATAATAAAGTGCAATTATGCTGTATCATCCAAAAGAGCCTTATAAATAAAGTAAACCATGGCTAACAGTTAGAGTAAACAAAGAGAAGTTGTTTCTATTTGTTTCTCCCCGCTAAAGCTTTGGTGTATTTATATATATATATATAGAAGTGTGTGGTAATTTTATTGCTGTCTTTAGATTACCTTCTCATTGCTTTGAATGTAGTTTTCTGTGACTCCAAGAGCCCTGCAGGTTGCTGGTGAGGGGAGGGCAACAGAAGCCCACATTAAGCATATAATATGTAGAGATTTTTCCATACTGATGAATTTCCTTTCCTTGAATCCTACTAGACCAGTCTAGACAAGTAGGATATGCTACTACTACTTCTACTACTACTACTACTACTGAACATTTGTATAGCACTAGAAGATGTACACAGTGCTGCACGGACACATGTAAAAGACGGTCTCTGCTCATCAGAGCTTACAATCTAATCAAGACAAACAACAAAGTAGCTGTAAACATGGGATACATCTAGGGGGAATGGTAAGGAAACACAAAGGATATCAGGTGAGTCAAGATCCGAAAGCGGCAGCGAAGAGGTGAATTTTCAGCCTGGATTTGAAAAGGGTCAGAGAAGGTGCCTGATGTACAGACTCAGGTAGTTTGTTCCAGGCATAAGGAGCAGGAAAGTGAAAGGAGCGAAGTCTAGAGTTAGCAATAGAAGAGAAAAGCACAGATAGAAGTGATTTGTCAGAAGAGCGGAGTTCCCGAGGAGGAGTATAGGGAGAGTTGAGAGAGGAAAGGTAGTAAGGAGATGCAGAATGAATGCACTTATAAGTCAGCAGGAGAAGTTTGAACTGGATGTGGAAATGGATAGGGAGCCAATGAAGTGACTTGAGAAGAGGAGTAATATGAGCATGATGAGGCTGGTGGAAGATTAGCTGCACAGCAGAGTGTTGAACAGACTGAAGGGGAGAGAGATGATTCAAAGGGAGACCAGAAAGGAGTATGTTACAGTAGTCAAGACGGGAGATGATTAAGGAGTGGATAAGTATCTTAGTAGTGTGTTCAGAAAGGAATGGGCAGATTTTGTTGATGTTATAGAGAAAGAAACAGCAGTACTTAGCTATCAGATGGATGTGTGTGGAGAAGGAGAGAGGAATCAAACACAACCCCAAGGTTGCGAGCTAAGGAAACAGGAAAGAGTAGAGTTATCCACAGAGACTGAGAAAGGTGGAAGAGGAGAGGAGGTTTTAGGGGGAAAAATAAGAAGCTCAGTTTTGGCCATTTTCAATTTCAATTGGCGATGAGATATTCAAGCAGCAATGTCAGAAAGGCAGGCAGAGATCCGGTCTGGTTTGCTGGAGAGATTTCAGGTTTAGAGAGGTAGATCTGGGAGTCATCAGCATAAAGATGGTACTGAAAGCCATGGGAAGAGATGAGCACACCAAGGGACTGGTTATAGAGAGAGAAAGGGAGTGGACCCAAGACAGATCCTTGGGGTACACCAACAGAGAGTGGGATAGCAGCAGAGTAGGATCCACCAGAACAAACACTGAATGAGCGATGGGAGAAATAAGAGGAGAACCAGGATAGTACAGAGCCCTTAAAACCGAACGAGGACAGGGTATCAAGGAGAAGGTTGTAGTCAATAGTGTCAAAAGCAGCAGAGAGGTGAAGAAGGATGAGGACAGAGTAAAGGCCCTTGGATTTTCCCAGGAACAAGTCACTGGAGACTTTGGCAAGAGCCACTTCAGTAGAGTGTAAAGAATGAAAACCAGATTGTAAAGGATCCAGGAGGGCATAGGAGGACAGAAAGTCAAGGCAGCAGTGGTGAACCGCGCATTCAAGTAGTTTAAAAATGAAGGGGAGGAGGGAGATGGGTCGATAATTAGAAGGACAGGTAGGGTCAAGTGAGGGTTTCTTGACGAGAGGTGTAATTACAGCATGTTTGAAGGCTGCATGGATAATTGCAGTGGAGAACGATAGGTTGAGAATGTGAGAGATGGAAGGGACAACAGTGGAGGAGATGGGGTTTAGAATCAGAGGAGCAGGTAGTAAGTTTGGAGGAAGAAAGAAGGTGTGCAGTTTCCTCTTCAGAGATTGCAGAAAAGGAGGAGAGGGTAGCAGAGGTAGAGGGGGAAAGTTGGGAGTGAAGAGGGGGAGGAGGGGAAGGAGGGGAAGTAGCTGACTTTGTGGGGAATTGGAGGGTGATCTTGTGGATTTTGTCATGGAAATAATCAGCCAGGATTTGGGCAGAAAGGGAGGGAGGGGTCAGAGGTGGAGGCACCTTGAGGAGAGAGCTGAGTAGTAAAGTGATGGCGAGGGTCAGAGGCAAGAGAGTGACATTAATTCCACTGAGAGTTTGTCTGTTGAAACTATACCCTAACTTAAACACAGAATTTTAAATAGAGACAGATTTTATCAGCTTAACCCATAAAATTCCCTTCTTGCCAAGATTTTGAGAATTTCCCAGCAGATAAATCAAGCCTTGACAAATTTTATGTGGATTTAGAAGTCAGGTCAAAATCTTAGGAGCCAATGCTTGTGACCTGCTTGTGCTCCCTTCCCCCGTTGTCTCTCATGCTGGTCTCATATTGTCAAGTCTCGTGAGACCAGCACCAGAGTTCCTACACTGGGCAACATCTTTAGATAACAATAGTTATAGCTTTAGATAGCTAGTTTCTCTATGTGCATGTGTGTGCGTGCGGTGCAACAGTGGTATCCCAGTCTATGCATGGGATGTGGCAGTGGGTGCCTTTGTCTGAGTGGGGTGAAAGGTTGTGGTGCATGTGTATGTATGCTGCAGAGCTGTGTGGGAGTGTATAGAGGGGAGGGTGCTCCATCTGTGTATGAATGTAATGGTGTATGTATGTATGTGTGTGTGTGCTGTAGAAGTGAGGTGCCTATGTGTTTGCATGTGTATGTAGTGTGGAGTTGTGGTGCGTGTCTGTCATGTGGAGGTGCAGTGTCTGTATGTGTGTCTGTAATGAGAGGGTGCTTATGTGTCTATTCTGGAGGTAAGGGTGCCCTTTTTGTGTCCCTCCTTCATTCCTTTAACCTCTGACACCTTGCACTCTTCTCCCCCTCCCACCGCCCTCCATTCCCCCATCTTCTTTCCTTTTTTTTTTTTTAGCTACTTGCCCTTTACGTTTTAACTGCCTCACTCCCCCCTCCTGTCTAATCTTTTTGTTTTACTTTTTAAAGGCGCTGATCATCAATTGCCGCATTTCTTCCTCCTGCCCCATTTTGCCCATGGAGATTCAATCTTTAGTGGGCAGACCGAAGGGGCCTTTGTAGCATTTTGACTCTCTTCTTCTTCTGCCCACAGGGAATGGGATCACTGCAGGCAGCCTCCTGACTGTAAGCCATGATTGCAGCATTTCCCCCCTGTTCTGTTTGCAGGGATCCGATCTCCCGCAGGCAGACAGAAAGGGGCTTTGCTGTGATCATGGCCATCCCCTTCTCTTCTACCCACAGGGCATCTCCACGTGCAGACAACTTGCTTCCGGGCTGTGATCCCAGTTGCCATTCAATTTTCTTGTCACCATGGCAACCTGAAGCCTGTGGTTTGTCGAGTCCTGAGGTAAATACTTACCAGTGTAGTTTCATTCGCAACATTAGCAGCAGCTTTTCTCTCAGCAGTCCTTCCCTATATACATCACTTTGCACATGTCCACATTAAATTTCATTTGCTATTTGGATAGCCATTTTCCCACTCTACAATGTCCTCCTACAGTTTCTCACAATCCAAATGCGCTTTAACAACTGTGATTAATTTCGTGTGATCTGCAAATGTAATCATCTTGTTTGCTGTTCCTAATTCCAGATCATTTATAAATATGTTAAAAAGCACCAGTCTCAATACAGATACCTGGGATACTTCACTATTCATCTTCCTCCACTGGCCATTTATTTATACTCTCTGTTTTATATCTCTCAACCAGTTTTCAATCTACAATAGTACATTGCCTCCTACACCATGATGCTTCCTCTGAAGTCTTTGGTTAGGGACTTTGTCAAACGCTTTCCGAAAATCTAAATACACTACATCAACTGACTCACCTTTATCCACAGGTTTATTCACACCGTCCAAGAAATGGAGCAGATTGGTGAGGCAAGACTTCCCTTGGCTAAATCCATGTTGACTGTTTGAACGTCGCACCTGTAAAAATCACAGTTGGTTCAGAATACAGCAATCCGCCTATTGACAAATGCAGCCACATATGTTCATGTCACTCCTCTTCTCTATCAGAATCACTGACTACCTCTTACTTACTGGTTTCATTTTAAAATTCTCCTAATAGCATTCAAGGCATACTATTCAGGTTTGCAAACCAAAGAAAAGCAGAAATGGAAGTAGACACAAGGCACAACAAAGTCCAAAACGCCCGACTGGACTTTGTTGTGGTATATGTTTACCTCCATTTCTGCTTTTCTTTTATTTGCATTGTCTTCTGGACGTCCTTCTCCCTTGTTTGGCATATACCATACAGGTCTTCCACTGTAAATTTCATCTCTTCTAGTCTGCTAGTGCCCTACATGAACCTTACGATCTCAGGCTCTAAACTCTTAGTAATTCCCTTGGTCTCTCATGCACAACTGGAAGTCACATGTCATTCGGCATTCTATTTTGAAGCCCTCACCTCTGGAATTCTCTGTCAGATTAGTTATATCTTGAGTTCAACTTTAAGAAATTTGAAAAAGATAAGGCATATTATTTTGAAAACCCCTTTCTGGAATATTGGTAGCAGGTATAGCACTGACCACCAGATGCCTACAGTTATATACCGTACCTACATTCTGTTAATTAAATCTTTTTTAATTCTTATTTTTCTATTTTCTATTGCTTTCACTGTCCTATTTGATTTATGGAGTTCTTTTCTTTCTTTCATTTGTATTTCTATGCAAACCACTTTGCTGCTAACCACGCTAAAGGTGATATATTTTATTTATTTTATTTATTACAATCTCTTATATACCGCGCTATTTGGCATCAGCGCGGTTTACATTATAACACAACGACCATAACAACATGCTGTTTGGTTTTACATCGAACAGGGGACCAAACTTGGATAACAGGGGTAACTATATACATGAGATATTTACATGGTAAGGAGTAACTTGGATAACAGGGGTCAATTATATACATGAGATAATCATCTTGTTTGCTGTTCCTAATTCCAGATCATTTATAAATATGTTAAAAAGCACCAGTCTCAATACAGATACCTGGGATACTTCACTATTCATCTTCCTCCACTGGCCATTTATTTATACTCTCTGTTTTATATCTCTCAACCAGTTTTCAATCTACAATAGTACATTGCCTCCTACACCATGATGCTTCCTCTGAAGTCTTTGATTAGGGACTTTGTCAAACGCTTTCCGAAAATCTAAATACACTACATCAACTGACTCACCTTTATCCACAGGTTTATTCACACCGTCCAAGAAATGGAGCAGATTGGTGAGGCAAGACTTCCCTTGGCTAAATCCATGTTGACTGTTTGAACGTCGCACCTGTAAAAATCACAGTTGGTTCAGAATACAGCAATCCGCCTATTGACAAATGCAGCCACATATGTTCATGTCACTCCTCTTCTCTATCAGAATCACTGACTACCTCTTACTTACTGGTTTCATTTTAAAATTCTCCTAATAGCATTCAAGGCATACTATTCAGGTTTGCAAACCAAAGAAAAGCAGAAATGGAAGTAGACACAAGGCACAACAAAGTCCAAAACGCCCGACTGGACTTTGTTGTGGTATATGTTTACCTCCATTTCTGCTTTTCTTTTATTTGCATTGTCTTCTGGACGTCCTTCTCCCTTGTTTGGCATATACCATACAGGTCTTCCACTGTAAATTTCATCTCTTCTAGTCTGCTAGTGCCCTACATGAACCTTACGATCTCAGGCTCTAAACTCTTAGTAATTCCCTTGGTCTCTCATGCACAACTGGAAGTCACATGTCATTCGGCATTCTATTTTGAAGCCCTCACCTCTGGAATTCTCTGTCAGATTAGTTATATCTTGAGTTCAACTTTAAGAAATTTGAAAAAGATAAGGCATATTATTTTGAAAACCCCTTTCTGGAATATTGGTAGCAGGTATAGCACTGACCACCAGATGCCTACAGTTATATACCGTACCTACATTCTGTTAATTAAATCTTTTTTAATTCTTATTTTTCTATTTTCTATTGCTTTCACTGTCCTATTTGATTTATGGAGTTCTTTTCTTTCTTTCATTTGTATTTCTATGCAAACCACTTTGCTGCTAACCACGCTAAAGGTGGTATATTTTATTTATTTTATTTATTACAATCTCTTATATACCGCGCTATTTGGCATCAGCGCGGTTTACATTATAACACAACGACCATAACAACATGCTGTTTGGTTTTACATCGAACAGGGGACCAAACTTGGATAACAGGGGTAACTATATACATGAGATATTTACATGGTAAGGAGTAACTTGGATAACAGGGGTCAATTATATACATGAGATAATTACATGGTAATGAGTAAAAATATCATAGTGAACGTGGGTCATCTCTTCAGAGGGGATGTCTAGGTGCCATTGGTGGTTGGGTAGCATTGGAGGAAAAGATGGTATTTGAGTGCCTTCCTGAACTGCGATAGGTCGGCAATAGCCCTAATGTCAGGGGGTAGAGCATTCCAGCATTTAGGTACATAGTAACTGAACGCCCTGTTTGTGGTTGATATGTTGCACTTTGACGATTCCTTTGGTGTTACTAGTTGGTTTATGGCTATTGCTCTTCTGGATCTGTTGGGGGGCAACATGTGAATAAGATCTGTGAGTGAATGGGATGAAATACCTTTGATTGCCTTGAATGCTAGGAGCAGGGTTTTAAAGATGATTCTCCCATGGATAGGTAACCAGTGAAGTTGTTTGAGAATGGGGGTCACGTGGTCGGTTCTGGCGGCTCCGTGTAGGACCCTTGCTGCAGCATTCATGGCCAGCTGTAATGGGGCTAGTGTGGATTGAGGGAGCCCTTGTAAGATGGCGCTTGCAAAGTCGAAGTGAGGCAGGATTAGTGCTTGGTATATGGTCCGGAAGACATATATCAAGACATCAATTAACATGTGTTGTTTGTGTGTATCCACGGGGTATGTTTACTAAAGTACAGTAATGTTACCGTCGTTAAGTGCCCCGGTAATGATACCGATGCCATATAAGGAAGTGGGCGGTGCGGCGTTAAAGCAAGCCTGGTCCGGTAACGCGCGTTACAGGGCACCCTGGTTATTTAACGTGCGGTATAGGGTGCCCTAGATTTACCATGTGTTAACATCACAGCCGACGAGAAGCAGCAGCGTGTCCAAAGGGGTTGCAATCAAAGGCACGCAGACAGTAGAAGATGCACTGAGAGATGTGCAGACATGGTGCCACATGAGAAACGGAGCCGTAGGTGTAAGGCCGTAGACCCCAGGCAGCTGATATCACAGTCTGTAATGAGGACATGAGCCACAGATAAGCACATGCACACACACCATTAAATGTTGTGCAGTGAAAACAGCATGCAGAGGAGTAAACAAATTAAATAGAAAGGGCGTCAGGGGTCGGTCTGAAGTGCCAGCTGTGTGGATGGTGTGTGTACAAGGGCAAAATGGGCAAGAGATCCAAAAAGGAGTATGAGAGAATTGAACCAGTACACTGAAGAGCCCAAATACAGCTCACCGACATCAAAACCAAACCACTGAGCCAACTGCCCACACAGATAGCCCAAAGAAAGAGACCACATGTAACAGCTAGCAGGTGACGGATAGGCTGCATGGAGGGGACACTGCAGTGTACAGTGAAGAGAAGGAAGGGTGTGTGGAGAAGTGATGAAGCTGGAGCCATTGTATGGTAAGGTTAGCAGAACACAAGAAAAGAAAAGGAAAGGAACATGTGGGAATCAAACCCGCAGCCTATGGTGATTCAGTATATGTCTGTAACCACTATCCCAAACAACCACAACAAGCACCATGCAAATATGTTCCACCAAAAGGGAATGTGTGTATGGAAACCCGTAGCACCCTGTGAGGTGGCAGACGGCTGGCACACAGACAGCTGCCACCGTTCAAGGATATGAGCACAGGTGGGCCATGTACATCAGCAGTATACCACTAAATATGCTGGTCAGTGCGGTGATGCACAAAAGTCACTGGCCCATCCACAGATGATGAGCAGGACAGATCATGTCCAGGAGCTGCATGGTGTGTACTGCTCAGTAGGCCTCCCCCCCCAATGCATCTGCATGCTCCAAATGCCGTAGTCACATATGCACATGTATGTAGACAGTAGGTGGTGCATGATGGGGACCCAACACACATCAGTCATGAAATGTCCACAAAAACATACCTGCCCGGCAATACAGGACACACAAACCTAAAAAAGCATGCACAGCAAAATGTCAGCAAGTGTACAGGCATATATATGTTACAGCTGTCTGATACTGCTTCATTATATCAATCAAAGCAGTATATGTTGCAATGTAAACCTGGCAATGTACATTAAAGAGGGACAATGATAACCTGGATCTTGTCAGAGTAATAGAGGGTATGTGACCAGACAAACACCACATGGAGTGCTAGTGGGAATCAAACCCTGCTCCCTTGGTTTCCAGGCCAGTGTGCGAACCATTATGCCACTCCTCCACAACATGACATGAATATCTCTGCAGTTGATGATGTGTAGTCAAGGAGGCAGGTGCATCTTTAATCCGCCTCGCCGCAATTGCCAGCACCAGTGCCAATGAGCACCAATGCCAGCTATGTCCCACAAACACCTCCCAGGTGGGGATGTACAGGCACCAGCCTGAGCATGCATGTGGCCAAGTAGTAGAAATGCCCACCCAAAAGAAGCCACAATGGTCCAAACGAGCTGACATGCAACTGGCCAGGCACATGGGAGCAAAGAATGTAGCTGTATTAAAATGGAACACCTATGTGGATATCAGTGAAACCATCTGTGGGCAGGAATGTAGCAGCACAACGTTGGATACACCACACACATCCTGTGTATGATAAAACACAGACACTGGTCAATGATATGAAAGGTGGATTGTGGCTATTGTGCTGTGAGTGATCCAGACGGCATCGACGTACATTGTCTGCATCATCACTGCAATAGCACGAGAACGCATGGCGCATGGTTGATGTTCCAACATACCTGGCCGGAATGTCTGCACATGTATAGCTGTCAGTGTCAAACACCTGTGCACGAGTCATTGTAAGATGGACAGGACAAAGTGATCGTAACATGTGTCCAATATCCACCAACCATGGCCATGTGAATGCTCTGATAGGTGGGTCAGCCATGAAATATGTGTCAGGCCACACAACTGACAGGGAGCACGGTCCAGGCAGGTACACCAAGCTGACCACACAACCACAAGGCGATAAGGTAGGAAAGGAAGATACAGAGATGTAATGTCATGCTGCCAAGCAGAGATGTGGATCTGCAGTGCACAGGCAAATGCACAAACATGACAATGATGTCATGTCCCAATGCCCCAGCACAACCCCCTCAGCTGTGTAGATCATATGTGTGTGTAGCAGTGGGTCATACAGCAGTGTAGATGGCCAGAAAACATTATGTGATGTGCCGAGAAAGAGCAGACATCAGGTACTCATGCAAATATACACTTTTAATGCACAAATGGGACCAAAACCAGTGACACAATGCAAAATGAGGACATGGTAACAGGTACGAGAGGCACATGTTGCCAAAGAACAAACAAAGCAGAACCTCACAGACATGCAGAGATAGCACTATGCAGAAGGCCTGCTGCAATGGGTGCTGTGGATACAGGATTATCACACATATGTCAAGGTACATGGAATGCACAAATGAAGTTAGAAAGTGGACACACCCACTGCCACACTGCAAAGTTACTGGTGCAATGTGAGTGGCACAATGTCATGTGATAAAGAAGACTGTGCAGACATGCAAAGATTAGTTTGTAAATCAATGTAGAGCGCCACATCTGTACAGTAACCAAACACAATAACATGTATGTGGAGGTAGAAAGAAAGGTCAATAATGGTGCACTAACCCACACAAAATCCACACCGGCACATGCACCGGTGTACCAACAGAATCAGTCACATGCACATGCACCGTGTACATTGAACCATGATAGAGTGCTACCCCAGATGCACTGTAACACCCCCAGCGAGGGTCAAACAGCAATCCAAGATGTTGGTGCGCATCACAGTGGTGTGGTGGCAAACAGCGTGTCATGTTGAAGTGTAAGGTAGCCAGACAAATAAAACAGGACCTACACAATGTTCCTCCTGTGCCACACATGTGGCTGCATGCATCTGTTGATCCAAACATATGAGGAAATCCTGCAATGCAAGTCACACACATGGGCCACACACATGAACACAATGTCAGATGGATGCACAACATACAATGAGTATGTGAGTTCCTGCTGAACATGTACGGACCAGTACACAGTGTCCGCAGTGAAAATGTCATCTGCAACCCTACATGTCCCGTTACAACTGTCCCTGAATCTCTGGGCATGCATAGTCACGTGTGACATCTCAATGTGCCACAATATTGCAAAGGTGATGTGTGTCTCCTGCGATGAACACAACACCCAGCCAGAGCACGGCAGCAATGGTGTGTTGGTCATCCTTGTTATGCTCAAAGTACCAGTCCAACAATAATGTCCATCATAGGCGTGTGTCCCACTTGCATAGGTCCATCACCCTATGGCACCATCTCCCAGGGATCGTTGCATGGAGTTGCTGTGTCCTCCAACAGATGGGTGATGGTGACTGCAAATGCAGTGTAGTAGATGTGCTGTGTGTGCTGGCTGTGCCCTGTGGTAAAAGGAGGAGAAACAACATCATGGTATGCTGCACACAACATCAGGTCACACTGCAGGGAGTGAAACATCAATATGTACATAATGAAACATTAGACATGCAAACATGACACGATCACAACACAGAGCACAGTGCATGTCGAAGACATTAGGAAATTGCACTGCAGACCAGGTTGCAATCTTGACATGGTCATGTCTATGTTCATGTCACACAGGCATCTCAGAGGTCCACAGCATGTCCAGCAGTGTTGGTGCACATAGATCCCACAGAAAAGCACGATGAAACAAACAGCTAAACACAAACATGTAAAGATTGATGTTAATACAAAAGATCAAAGGTGCAACCTACCATCTGTGTGCAGCAAATGTCTGATAGGGACTGTCTGAGGCAGGCAAAGGCTACAATAGGTCATAGTAAAGGCAGAGGATGTCATTGAAATGCATTGAATCACCATGTCTGCATGTTCAACCGTCATTGCCACATATCCAAAGTATGACAACATGTGTGAAACTGAAATGTTGATGCGTAGTGGTCTGTCAGCACACAAGAGATAGGTCAGTCAACAACACAGAACACATGTAAAAACACATGCGCACAATGTACACAAGGGCAACAGCAGAAAGATAGAGATAGCACAGTGATCACCACCCCACAGGTGTCCAGACACATCCCAGCATAAGATAATGCTAAAGGGCTGCACAGTGTATCGTTACATAGACACGTCCAAAACACACACACACACACACACACACACACACACACACACACACACACACACACACACACACAGAGTGGGAGAAGGTGAGCATGCCTCCAGTCTGTGCACAATCTGAGATCAGTGGAGACAATCATTACAGTCCAGGCAATGATACACTGATGTTGGTTAATGCCACAATGCAAGGGAAGGGTGTACGTGCCATCCACCACCACAACACCTAGGACCTGTAGACACACACAGCTTGGTTGGATGTGTCTCAAATACAGTGTTGAAACAGATGAACTGGTCACAAACAAAGGGGCATATGTGTGCCAACAAAAACATATGGGATATGGGGCGCAGGTCAAAGAGGTGTACAACAACATATGTGCAGTGGACAGATAACCCCAGACATGTGCTATGCTGCACTGTCCCCACAGTACAGTTACCTGTATGTTTACCTACCCCAGTCACCTGCAAGTTGAATGACGTACATACAGTTTCTACTGCACCACAGCACTGGGCAGGTCCAAAAGCATATCCTGGGGCGTCACAAACACAAGTGAAACACAATATGTCATGATAGAGCCTTGCAACACACACGGCAGCATGTACACGTATACCCATATGCATTCCCCCACATATGCAGGACTTACATGAGAAGAGCTTATTAATCAGATGTTGCCTGATTGCCGTACCCTCACGTTTGTCACCACGGGCATGTACAGGATGGCACGTAGGATCCTCTTCTAGATCTGGATTAATTTTGACTGGGATATTGTGCCTGAGAGCAATGTTGTGCAGGATTCAACAGGCCAGAATGATCTGTGCCACAGTCATGGGTCAGTATTGTAAGGCCCCAGACACCTGAAGTGACTCTTCAAAATGCCAAAAGTGCGCTCGATGACTGGGTGGCTGGAGGCATGGGCCTCATTGTACCTCATCTCTGCACGTGTCCATGGAAGATGCACAGGGGTCAGCAACCAGGCCCGACACCCATATTCGGCATCACCTGCAGAAAGAAATGTGGAAAGGTCAATCAGGAGCTGATGTTCACACACATGCACACAAGCATGTACATGCAAACCAACAACAGATAAACGAATGACACAAACATATGATGGCACATGATGGCACACAACAGCTATGTGCCAGCATCTGGAGGTTTGAGACACAGAACACCGGGGAAGGGTAATGAGAGCAACACACATCATCTGTGTCCAAAACCAAACACATGACCAAACACCTGTACCCGAAAGGCAATAGTGGCAGTCGTGAACACATCAGGTGGCAATGCACCTTGGAAATGGTCAGAGATACACATGTGTGCAAGCATGTGATGGCCATGATACTGTGCACTCACAGCAGGTGTCACAGTAACATATATACCTGAGGGGTCCAGTCAGGATGGCAAAAATGACAAAACAATGTTAACTTACATGAAGCATGCATGTGTGATGTAACGTGTCAACACAAAGCTAACAATGTAACGTGGCCACAACCGTCAAAGGTGAATGGGCTCCCAACACACAATACAGAAGGAAAATGATCCTGGAAGCAAATCTACTCCCCCCAAGTTAGCACACACACACAGATTGCATACAGAGACAACTAGGGACACACTACAAAGGCAGACATATGTACATTTGCGTATTATGGTTGGTCTGAGGCAGTGAGCCATAGTTGTCAATCGAAAGGTGTTGCAGGTCACCATATAAGGGACACACCATATGTGCCCATAGGTTCCCTGTCCAAAAGACCTGTGCAACAGAGCAGTAGTACCAAACACCAATGGAAACTGCATGTGTGCCGAGACACCCAGAAGAGCCATGCCACACATATGGTAGACATATGGCTCGCTTATCTGATTGTGGGATTAGTGGGATTGTTCTGCAATGGTTTCGTTCCTTTCTGTCGTCTCGCTCTTTTGCTGTCCACTCCTCTCACTCAGCCTCCCCGCCGTCCCCTTCCATCTGTGGTGTTCCCCAGGGCTCTATTCTCGCCCCCCTTCTTTTTAATGTTTTTCTTGCCCCACTTGCCCTATTAATCCAACAGTCTGGCATCTCTTTCTATGTTTATGCAGACGATATCTTGCTGGTTCACCATACTTCCTCCTCTGTCCCCGATCTTGCCCCACTCAATCACTGTCTGTCCTCGGTGTCCTCATGGTTTGCCTCTAATTTTCTCCATGCCAACCCCTCTAAATCTTACGCCATCTGGTTTTCTTTTGGTCTCCCTTCTCCTAGCCTGGCCCCAGTTATGTCTTCCTGCTCTATTCCATTGGTCTCCTCCTTGCGGTATCTGGGTATTACTCTGGATTCTTCCCTCTCCTTTCACCAACATATTTCAGCTGTCATCCGCACTTCCTTTTTTCACTTACGTAGGATTAGGGCTGTTCAATCTTCACTTCCTCCTTCTTCAATTATCACACTCGTACTTTCCTTAGTTATGTCTCGGTTGGATTACTGCAATATCATCTATGCAGGTCTCCCCGCCTCCCAGTTACGCCGTCTTCAAATCGTACAGAACGCTGCCGCCCGCCTTATCACAGGTTCCCCAATCCGTTCCCATGTGTCTCCATGTCTTCTCGCCCTGCACTGGCTCCCAGTCAAGTTTCGCTTCATCTTCAAGATTCTTATTCTCACGCACAAGGCCCTCCATTCCAACACCCCTCAATATTTATCAGACGCCATCCTTCTTCAGCCCTCTCCACGTCTTCTTCGCTCCGCTTTCGGTAACCGCCTCTTTCTCCCTTCTCCCTCACAGGCTCGCTTAGAATCTACCCGTCACTCCGCTTTCTTTTTCCTGAGTCCTGTGCTTTGGAATTCACTCCCCCTGTCTCTGCGCTTAGAACTTTCCTACCCTCGTTTCAAAAATCTTCTTTAAGACTCACCTCTTTTGCCAAGCCTTCGACCTTCCCCCTCCTGTTGACGGTGCTCTGTCCCCTGGTCGTGCCCTCCCCCCATGAGCATCCCCCAGCAGTCCGTTCCCTTTCCCTCCCCTTTCTGCCCTCCCTCTACCTTGCCCACTTTGCCCTATCGGGCTCTTCTTTCTTTCTGCCTTTATCTTACTACCTCTCTTTCCTGTCAGTTTTTTGGCGTTCCTTTCTAACTTTATTTCCGGTAGCCTATAATTTGTGTTGTACACCGCCCTGACGCTCCGGCCTGGGCGGTTAATCAAGTTGTATGAATAAAGATAAAGATAAAGATAAAGACATATGTTATTGTAGAAACCCACAAAAGTACGTGAACACTTCCCCGGTGACGGTGACATGGTGTGATAGTGGGCACAGCTCCATATAAGGTCAGTGCTCCACCACTACAATGCAAGGAAAGGGATGCAGAGGTCATAATTGCCAATGGGACCTCGTAAATCACACACTGGTTTGGCAGTGATATGCCACTGCCTGATGGCCAGTGTCCTGAATGTTACCAGAAAATAAGTCAGATCTGCATCAGGGCATGTCATGTGTGTCTCATGGGAAAAGTAGTCTGAAGGGTCGAACGGCAAACCACAGGTGACCCTGTCCCACCTGTGAGAGATGACGAGTACCCCAGGACACAGGAACACCATGTGCATGTTAGAGATGGGAAATACCTACCCAGCAGGGCACAGTCCTCATATTGTCCGCTCTCAAATTGTTCGAAAAGTGCCAAGTGATGCAGGATATAGGAGTCATGGGTGGACCCTGGAAACCTAGGAACCACATTCAGAATACGCATATTTGCATCACAAACAACCTGCACATTCAGGGAATGGTAGTGTTTGTGGTTGCGGAACACTGCCTCCCTGTCTCTGAGTGGGACCAGGGCAACATGTGTGCAATCAATAGCTCCCATTACATGTGGTATCCCTGCAATCTGCTGAAATGCCTGGTCCAGGGCCCTCAACTGTTGCCTATTGTTAGGAATCGCAATGTAATTCCTTACCCAGTTGATCATGGCCTTCAGTACCTGGTGGAGACAGCATGAGAAGGTGGGTCAGCTCATCCCACCCACTGTGGCCACCGATGATTGGAAACAGTCAGAGGCAAGGAAATGTAGGGCACCCCGGAGCTTGGCCAAACCCAGTATGGCACGTGACCGGCCAGTCCGGGGCTTGAGGTCAGGTCTTAGATCCTCAAAGAGCTCCCTAATAGCCCCTGTGCTCAGACAGCAGAGGGAGATGACCTGGTCCTCACGCATGTCCTGGAGCATGGCCCTGGGCCTGTAGAGGCGAAGCTGGCAAGGGCGCACCTCGGTACGCCTACAGCGCCGTGCTGGCAAAACTTTGGCCTGTGGAGACTCCACAGTTGCAGTCTGTGTTGCAGCAGGACTGCACCCATGCCCTGTGCCGCAGCCCAAGGACACCATCTTCCTCCTCAGGCAGCAGCAGCTCCTCCGCACCATCAAGTGCCTGGATCACACACCCTGCAAAGAGAATGTGAGCCATGATAGACATCAGATAGATCAAAGATACATGCTAAATATGGTATGGGAGTTGCAAATAATCAGATCAAACATAACACACCCGTAGATGCAGTGGCGCACACCAGTAGCAGCATAGCAAAACAGACCACGCCTATGGAAGCATAATGCCCTAACACACATAGGAACATGCGTGTCGTACCATCCAAGGAACATTATGGGATTGGGGCCGCGGAAGGCACGGTCCCGCGCTTGTAGGAGGTGCAAGGCGTGTGTTCCGTGCATTGCGCACGCGCGTGTTGCATCCCTGCGTGCGTTCTACAGGTGTGTCCCAGCACACGGTATGCCCACTGTATGCTCACAGGGATGTACTGCATGCATATGCAATGCATGAAGAATGCTCCCTGTACCTCCTACATACACGGAACCGCGCCTTCTGCAGGCCGAATCCCATAATACGCTGTTACACGGGACGTGCATAGGAGTGCGCCACGTGCATGCATGTTCCATGTGCGCAATGCATGTTGCATACGGGGGCATGCCGCGACTGTGCAACGCGCATTGCATACGCAGAACACGTGTAAGACCGCACCCTAGGCAGCTATAAAGGCGCATCATCCTGCACATGCCGCTGAGAGTGTATAGTACGAGCAGAAATGAAGGAGGTATATTGTAGGAACAGAACTGAAGGAGCGAGCAAAATGAGTGAGGATGACCAAGGCAGCCAGCAGCCCCCAGCGACTGCCACCACACAGGAGCCTGAGGGTGAGGAGACAGGCCCATTCGGACTTTAAGCCCCTGCTTCTGAATGTAGGGCATCCAAATCAACAAAAAGGAGGCCCATCGCTGGGCCTTCCCGCTCGCCGCTCGCCTTTCCAAGAGCATAAGTTGGTGGAAACTATTCCGCCATTCCCAGAATGAGGGCGCCCGTTGTTCCCGCCACCGATGAAGGATAGGCCCCTTCTCAACCAAACAGGCTTTCTGCACCAAGATTTTTTCCCATCTACCCTTCGGGTGGAGTGGTCCCAACTGATCCAACACAACTAACGGCCCGGTACAACAGATCGGTTGCTGCAACAATACATTTAAATTAGCCACAATGCGCCTCCAGTACCGCTTAATACACACACAGCCCCACCACATGTGGCCTAAGACTGCCAAGGAATAGGAGCATTTCGGACAACCCCCATAATCAGTGAGATGGCTGCGCAATGCTCGCCGTGGGGAAAAATGAGCCCGAATAATACATTTAAACTGCACCTCCCGCCACCTAGCCCCGTCCGTCAGATTCCCGATCCGACCCAGAGCATTACCCACCGACCCCGGAGTCAACTCACAGCTCAACTCTCTTGCCCACGCAGTTTCTTCTCTCGAATAATCAGGAGGAGAACCATATTGATCCAGTCGGCATTTCAATTCAGCTATAGTAGGGGGTGCTTCCTTTCCCAGGGCAAAGAACTCCAATATCCGTGCCGAGTGCTCAACCGTCAATTCTCATTGTGACAGGGTTCTAATATAGTGGGAGAGTTGCAAATACGCGAAAAAGGACTGCCCCGAGTTTAAGCCATATTCTCGGCAAAGCACGGCCAAGGTCTTACAGCTCCCTTCCAGGGTAACCTCTTGCCCAAGAGTTCGTATCCCCTGCGTTCTCCACTGTCGATAAGGAACAGTGTCCATTCCCGGGATGAAACCAGCATTGCCTTGAAGGGGGAGCCAACTCGAAACCACCGGTGAAGTACCCCAGTATTTATTCAATTGCTGCCAAGTACGTCGAAGCGGCGCCACCAAAATACTGTTCACCATCCGGCTAGGTAAAAGTGACTGGTCCAAATGCAGAACCGCAGTCAGTGCATGTGGAGCTACAAATGCTTCTTCTAACGCCTGGGGGGTATAATCCTCCGTATCCCCCAACCAATCCCCAAGGTGTCGAGACTGACAAGCCAAGGCATATTTCCACAAATCAGGAAACCCAACCCCTCCCGACTTCCATCTCCCTCTCAGCCGGTTTAGTGGGATACGCGCCCTCGCACCCTTCCAAAGAAAAATACGAATCTCCCGCGCTATACTCATCAGGTCCCAGCGCAGCAACCAAACCGGCAAAGTTTGCATCCGGTAGAGCAATCGTGGAAAGACCACCATTCCCAGGGCTGCCACTCTACCCAAGAGAGACAAGGGGAGAGGGGCTCAAGCCTGCAATTGCAACCTCAATTTAGAACAGACTCGGTCCAAATTTTGCCGATACAGCACAGCTGGATCTTTAGTCAACAGGATACCCAAATAGGGGAAGGACGCACCCGCCCATCTCAATGGGAAGGACCCCTGCCAGTTTCCCTGAAGCGTACCCGCCACATCCAGGGCTTCCGATTTAGCGGTATTAATACACAACCCGGCAAAGCTACCATACAATGCCAGTTCGTCAAGTAAATGGGGCAGCGAATGTTGAGGAGCCAAAAGATGCACCAGCATATCATCTGCGAAAGCTGCCATCTTAAACCCACAGGGCCCGATCCGTATCCCCTTGATGTTTACCGATTCCTCAATTCTGCGCACCAAGGGGTCCAAAGTCAACACAAAAAGCAGGGGAGAGAGTGGACATCCCTGACGAGTTCCTCTTTCTAACTGGAAAGGGTCCGAAAGTACCCCGTTGCAAAAGATCCCAGCTGTAGGACCAGCATAGAGCAGCGCCACCATCCTGCAAAAAACGGCTCCTATACCATACAGAGGCAAAAGGTATTTCAAGTAATCCCAGTTAACCTGGTCGAAGGCTTTTTCCGCATCTAGACTAATCAACAATGACTGTAGCTCCCTCTCCCGAACCCATTCAAGCGACGCCAAGATTTTCCTCAAATTACGCACCGCATACCGCCCCCCGCACAAACCCCACCTGCGAATCATGCACCAAGTCCCCCAACATAGGGGCCAGTCGATCCGCCAGAATCTTGGCCAGCACCTTCAAATCAAAGTTTAAGAGAGATATGGGTCTATAGGAGGCGGCCTGTAAAGGATCTTTCCCCGGTTTAGGTAATAGGGTGATATGTGCATGATTCAACCCCCAATTAAACGTCCCCTGTTCTATCCGCCTTTGATACATGGCAACCAGAGTAGGAGACACTTGGTCCCCGAGGAGCTTATAAAATTCGGCCCCAAAGCCGTCCAGGCCCGGTGCACGACACCCACTAGCCTTCACAATGACCTTTTGCATCTCCTCCCCAGACACTGGGGCGTCCAATTGGGCTTGCTGCTCCGCCGTCAGCCGGGGGAGGTTCGTGTCACAAATATATCGCATCATAGTGGCCCAATCTCCCTGTCTTCACGCGTACAGCTTTTGAAAATATACTCGGAATACGCGGGCTATCGCTCGGCTATCTTTGTGCAATCGCCCTTGCTCGTCATGTAAAGCTGCAATAGATCGAGTACCCCGGCTACCCCAAAGACAGCGCACTAAAAGTTTCCCAGGCTGGTCACCAAAACGATATAATTGATATCGATAGTACATAAAAGATTTTTTAGCTCTCTGGTGAAGTAGTTCATTGAGAGACGTCTCAGTATCCCACAGTCGCTTTTTATTGGTCCTCGTAGGGTCGCTCGCATACCGCCGCCTGTCTTTCCAGCTGGACGATCCGCGCTGCTAATAGTTTATGTTTCCACGCGGTATATGCAAGAATGTCACCACGTAGGACTACCTTGGCCGTTTCCCAAAGCAACTCCGGGTCCCCCTTGTGCCGTTCATTATGAAACATAAAATCCTCCCAACGATGTTTAAGATATCTATGAAAGTCAGCGTCTCGATAGAGTCCCAAGGGGAACCGCCAAACAAAGTCCCGAGAGGCCTCCGCTCCCCAAGAGAAATCAACCCAGACAGGTGCATGATAAGATATCTCCGCGGGGCCAATCTGCACATCTCCCACTTGCGCAAACAGCCCTTCCGAAATTAAGATATAATCAATACGGGCACTAGAGCCATGCGCCCTCGACCGGTGCATAAAATCTTTCTCCGTCGGGTGCAATAAACGCCAGGGGTCCACCATCCCAAGCCGTCTCCGCAAACGTTGCAACACCTTGGCCGTCTGAGCCCGAGTTCACTCTCCTCCCCCACTCGTGGTGTCTAGTGCAACATCTAACACCCCATTCAAATCGCCGGCCAATATCAACGGCACATCCGGCAATTGCTCAATTCTGGAGGCCAACCGCGCATAAAGCGCTCTGTCTAAGACATTCGGGCCATATATATTACCCAAGATAACAGGCCTTCCCTCTAAATTCCCATACAACAGCATATACCGACCAACCAGATCAATAAATTCCTGTTCCCAGACAAACCGGATCCGTTTGTGAATCAATATGACCACTCCACCCTTTTTCCCTATAGCAGGAACGCCCCAAACTTGGCCCACCCAATCCCGCTGTAGTTTAGCATGTTCCTCTACGGACTGATGGGTTTCTTGTAGCTGAGCAACATCCGCGTTTAGCCTAGCCAAGGCTTGTAGCACTTTATATCTCTTGATAGGGTTACCCACCCCACACACATTCCATGAAATGACCTTCAGGCCGGGGAGTGAAGAATCATCATACTTCTCATGGTCATCACTTTCCCATAAGGACTGACCTCCCCAGCCTGAGGCTGCTCCATAGACCCAAAATTGCTCCCAACTTCTAGTCCCACCGTTGTCATGTGGCTAAGTGTGGTGCCCCTATTCCCCCTACCCAAATGCAGGCTCCCACCTCCCTCAACCCTCCTATCCCCGACCAACTGCCTGTCCCACATGAATAATCCCAACCCCCCCACCCCTTATCGTACCCCCTACCCCCCTACACCAACGACCCCCCCTACTCGCATCCCCTCCCCCCCTCACCCCCTCTCCACAAACGGAGAGAAGTTACTCCCATCTCCTCTACCTAACCCAGGAGGTCCCGCTTGATGCGACCAGTGCCCCCAAACACCTAGACCCAATCTCCTTATCAAGACTAAGCCCCAACCCTCCCCCACCCAAGCCCAGCCCGAACCCTCCACAAGAAACAAAAACTTACCCGCCCCTCAAACGTTCCCCCCCAACTGCCCAACAACCTGATTCAACAACATTCAAACCCCACAATACAAAATACTGTTCCCCCAAAACGCAGGGGAAGAGCGCCCGAGCCCAGCTCAATCCGGGATGGGGCAACCTCCCCAAGCTGCGGCCAACATCTCCATCCCCCGTCCCCGAAGGTGCTCCAAGTAAGGGAGGGCAGAGACGCCGCCCACGAGGGGAAAACAAAAAACCCACAGTCCTAACCAACACACAAAATCCGCCAGCCCGGCAAGGCCAAGGGCAAACGCAGTAAATTAACATCCCCCCTCCAACCCCCCTAGGGCACCCGGACAAGCCAGGGCCCCAGCCATCAACAAAGCTATTTAGGAAGTCCAAGCCCCCAAACTCGGAGGCATGCACAAATTAAAGAAAAGTTAAGTCTAAGATAGTGAGGTGGCTCCAGAAGGCGAGGACGGCATCGTCCCTTGTCCGGTTAGTGTTGAAACATATGGGGCCGCCTCCACCGCAGACTCAAAAATGCGGCGCATGCCTTCGTGCAGGATATGGAGTCTAGCCGGGTATTGAACAGCAAACTTTATCTTGGCACCAATCAGTTTTTCACATAGGGGAGCGTATGCCCGGCGTTTCTGACTGAGCGCAATAGAATAGTCCTGGGCAATCCGAAGTTTAGCGTTCTCATGCACAATTTCTCCCTTGCCACGGGCCGCCCGCAAAATCGCTTCCTTCTGAGGGAACTGTAAAAGTTTCACCAGCACTATTCGGGGTCAGCGATCCTGAGCCTGCTTGCTGCCCACCCGATGAGCACGCTCAATAAAGAGCTTATCTCCCAGCTCTGCACTCCCCAGTACCTGTAGCAATAAAGATTCCAAATAGCTTTTTAAATCTCTATCTCCGATCGATTCAGGGACACCCATGATTCTTAAGTTGTTCCTCCGAGAGCGATTCTCGAGATCATCGAGTTTTGAGGCCTGCAATTGTAGCTGCGTTTTCAGGCTAGCTACTTGGGTGACCAACGCTTCCACATGGTCTTCCACTTCTCCGATACGGTCTTCCGCCTCTTGAAGTCGGTTTCCCATGCCCCCGAGCGAGGTATGCAGCCCATCGATCTTCTCATTCAACGCTGCAAACTGGGAGGACAGGGCTGTCGCCACTGCTGCTGACACTTCGTCCACAAAAGCAGGTGAAGCCACCGGGCTCGGCGGGGAAGCAGCATCCGCCATCTTGCCATTCCCAACCACGCGCTCACGCTCTCTCCGAGGGGTTTTGGCTGCCGCCGCCATGCTTCTCTTTGCTCTCCGATATCTTCCCGCAGTCCCAAAAGCCTCTTTAGCAGGCAGGGGGGTTGGAGTTCCGGGATATCAATGGCTAAGCAGGCTTAGTTTGCTGGTTCGATTCGGGGGCTCCGGAGCACACACGAGATGCGACCGCTGTCCTCACCGCATCACGTGACCTCTCTGGGGCCTGCATATCTTAATGGCCTGCCCCCCGCGCTGGATACAGCACATCCACGTGCAGGCAGGATGGAGATATGTAGTCCAGGGAAAGCTAACAACCCAGCACATGCAGGGGCTGATGCAGGGGGGTGTGGGGGCCATGTCCCAAGACTCAGTGGGTGGCAACATGTCCAGCAGAGGCCACAAATGCATCAATACCTGTATTCCGCTAGGTTACCCCAAATGATGTCGGACATCCCACATACTGAGTGCATGGACAAGGAAGTGGACCAGATATCCACAGTACCACATGCCATTGCCAACTGACATCATGAGTAGGAGGAACTGCAAACACAGGTGACGTAGATCCCCCAGCAAACCCGACGTACCATGATAGCACTACCAGTACACAGAATGCACCATACCAGACCGCTCAGAGGGCAGCGGTGCAAATAGCAGACCAAACCATTGCAGAGAATGACAACACATGGCCTATTGGGGGAGGTGAACAGGTGGCAGTGAGAACCACATTCCACAGTAACAGCATAACACAGCTCATACTGGACATGTGGACCACAGACCATCACCAAACAAAGGACAGTGAAGCACAATATAGACCCAGGAGGACAAGTATATGACATGGAAATCACAAGGGCAAAACATGGAAGGTACAACACCACTGTAGTTGGTGAGCTACACAGTAATGACCCCTTTTACAACACATAGCGCAGACGTTCATGATGCACAAATCCCAGAGCCAACACATACCAGGTATGATGGTCAATGGACAGAGATAGCTATGATGGCCAGAGGAAAGAAACAGCTGAAGAAAACTCCTTGATCTGACCACAATACCACGGCTCTTTAGGTCTCTGGTCCATCAGTAGTGAGAGACAGGCAGAGAGTAATACAGAACACAATCACACACACACAAAGTGCTATTTTCTTTGAGCTCAGAGGGAAGACAATAAGTGGACTATGAACAGGCATAATTCCAGGCTTATTGAATTCAAATTCCTCTCCCTAAAAGCTCCCTTTTTATTAGAGAAAAAGAGGAAGTAACAGTCATTTATTATAACCATAAAATAACACAAGGTGTCGCCAAAGTTCTTTTTACAGAGTAAGATCTGATTACAGTATATTAGATGAAATTTATAATTGCAAAAGTTGCAAAAATTATGTTTTGTCAGCAGGGACTTCCAGTTGACTGTACAATGAACTTTATGCTTGCACAGTTCATAGCCTATGTTTTATGCTTGCGTTAACACTGTTCCATCTATTTTAAAGACAGTTACAGAGAACTCATGATCATGACATCCTATTCTATTTAAAAGGAAGTAGGTGAGAAGTCAAACTTCTAAACACATTTTATATCAAGAAATTCATCCATCTTCAATTACATATTGGGGATTCTGGTATCCCTTTATCTGTCCAGTCCTACAGTAGCTATGAAGGCCGGAGGAAAGAAATAGCTATGAGGGCCAAAGTGAAATATAGCACCCCACCTCTCGTCCCTGTGTATATCCTGTTGCCAACAAACCGGCTGCAGTCCATTGTTGTCCACGTGTCCGCTGTGAACATCCCGCCGCCTGTTGTGCGGGTGTCCAGTCATCTCACCTCATGTTTCCAGCCAGTCTCTCACAACATATGGTGTAAATGACAAGCCTGTTGCAGCATGCCCACACTGCCCCCAGTCTTTAGTCCCCAGTCAGTCATTCACAGTGTAACCTGCCACCCACAGTCCCCAGCTACACACCCAATACCTGGCCCAATGTAGATATACCATCCCACCCACACTGACCACCTCCACCCCCACCATGTCAGGTCCCCAGCCCCATCCCATGTGGCCCGGCCACAACACCAGTCACCGTGCACCTCCAGCCCATCCCAGTGCTCGCTCCCATCCAGGCCCCGCAATGGCCCATGACCAGCCCTTGGAACCCCACCCCAAACCCCACGTCGGGCAAGGCAGACATATCCCACCCGCAACCCGGAAGAGGGCCGTTGCCATTGAACAGGGGGCTGGGGAGGGCCTGGCACACCCATACAGCTTCCCCTGGGAAGGGGAGGGCATCCCCCACCTCTGCAGCTGTCCAAGGGGGCTGTGCCCACCCCGGCTCCCCCCGAGGCCCGCCAGCCTGATGAGCCTCAGATATGGATGTTGCGTGTGCGTGGCCACCTGGACGGTGTGGCCCTGTGCAAACAACAGCCCTGTGAGATGGATGAATTGGCACTGAACACGTGGAGAGGCTGTGACCACTCCTACATGATGCAGGGCACGTACGCCACCATACACCCATCAGCAAGCACATGACAGTGCACAGCATAGGGCCGCACAGACACCCATGCAAACTGCACACATACATGGTATGCTGGCCCCCAGTACAGCCACAGCAGAGGGACAGGTACAGGGCCCCATGGAGGACCCATCCTACCACTCCCACAACTGAGCATTTGTAGAGTGCTAAAGGGCATACGCAGTGCTGCACAGACATATAAGAGACAGTCCCTGCCCATCAGAGCTCACAATCTAGTCATGTCAGACAACATAGGAGGTATAGGCTGAGAAAAAACAAGGGGGGGGGGGGAAAGGAAAGGAGAAGGAGAGCAGGTGAGTCAAGATCCAAAAGCAGCAGCAGAGAGGTGATATCACAGCCTGAATTTGAAGAGGACCAGAGAGGGTGCCTGGCGTACAGACACAGGTAGTTTGTCCCAGGCGTAAGGTGCAGCACAGTGAATGGAGACATGTCTGGAGGTAGCAATAGAGGGGAAGGGCACAGATAGAAGCACCTTGCCAGAAGAGCGGAGTTCCCGAGAGGGGTTGCAAGGAGAGATAAGAGAAGAAAGGTAGTTTGGAGCTGCAGAGCGAATGCATATATAGGTCAGTAGGTGAGGAATGAACTGGATGCGGAAACAGATAGGGGGCCAGTGGAGTGACCTGAGAGGAGAAGTGGGCATGACGAGGCTGGCGAAAGAGTAGCCACACAGCAGAGTGCTGAACAGATTGAAGGGGAGAGAGATGAATCAAGGGGAGACCAGCAAGAAATAGGTCACAGTAGTCAAGACGGGAGGTGATTAAGGAGTGGATAGGCATCTTAGTAGTGTGTTTAGAAAGGAAAGGACGGAGTTCACCGATACTATAGAGAAAGAAATGGCAGGTCATAGCTATCAGACAAATGTGTGCAGAGAAGGAGAGAGAAGGGTCGAAGACAACTCCAAGATTGCGAGCCGAGGAAACAGGAATGAGTACAGAGCAACCCACAGAGACGGGGAAAGGAGGAAGAGGGGGGAGGGTATAGGGGGAAGGATAAGAGGACCAGCCCTGGCCATGTTCAATGTCATGTGACGCTGAGACATCCAGGCAGCAATGTCAGAAAGGCAGGCAGAGATCCGGGTACGGATAGCCGGAGAGATATCAGGCGTAGAGAGGTAGATCCGGGAGTCATCAGCATAAGGATGATAATGAAACCCAAGGGAAGAGAATAGCACACCAAGGGACTGGGTAAAGAGAGAGAACAGGAGCGGACCCAGGACAGATCCTCGGGGTACACCGACAGGGAGCAGGATAGCAGAGAAGGAGCAGCCACAAGAACACACACACTGAAGGAGCGATGGGAGAGATAGGAGGGGAATGAGGATAGTACAGAGCCCTCAAAACCAAGCGAGGACAGGGTATCATGGAGAGGACTGTGGCCAACAGTGTCAAGAGCAACAGAGAGGTCAAGAAGGATGAGGACAGAGAAAAGGCCCTTGGATTTCGCCAGCAACAGGTCACTGGAGACCTGGGAAGGAGCTGTTTCAGCAGAGGGTAAAGGATGAGAGCCAGACTGTGCAGGATCCAGGAGGGCATGAGAGGAGAGGACGTCGAGGCAGTGGCGGTAAACAGCACGTTCAAGTAGTCTAGTAATGAAGGGAAGGAGAGAGATGGGCTGAGAATCAGAGGGACAGGCTGACCAAGTGAGGGTCTCCTGAGGAGAGGTGTGACCTATGCATGTTTGAAGGCTGCAGGGACAGTTGCAGTGGAGAGCGAAAGGTTGAGGATGTGAGAAATGGAAGGGACAACAGTGGAGGAGATGGGGCATAGGAAGTGGGAAGGGATAGTATCAGAGGAGCAGGTGGTGTGGTTGGAGGGTGAACGAAGGTGTGAAGGTTCCCCTTTGGAGACCACAGGAAAGGAAGAGAGGGTAGCAGAGGTAAGCTGGGAGTGAAGAGGGGGAGGAGGGGACATAGCTGACCCTGTGGGGAATTGGAGGGTGATCCTGTGGATATTGGCATGGAAATAGTCTGCCAGGGTCTGGGCACAAAGGGAGTGAGGGATCAGAGACGGATGCACCCTGAGGAGAGAGCAGAGTTGTAAAGAGATGGCGAGGGCCAGAAGCAAGAGAGCATCAGTCAGATGGACATAATAGTCCTGTTTGGCAAGAGCTATGGCTGACAGGAAAGAGATAAGCATGTACCTGAGGTGTAGAAGGTCCCCAGGGGAGCGGGATATGAGCTAAGCAGGCTCAGCGGAGCGAGCACAGGAACATAGATAGCGGGTAGTGGATGAATGACAGGGCTGGGGTGCAGAGGGCCCACAGGACGTGGCATGGGAGGAGCAAGCGTATCCAGAGCAGAGGTGAGTGCAGTGTTATAGGAAGTTACAGCTTCGACAACAGACCTAGTGGAAGAAAGAGATGAAGAAACAGTGGAAGAGAGAACCAAAGGATCAATAGCATGAGGATATCTGAATAGGTTGGAGGAGATAGGACGAGAATGAGACAGCGTGTGATGAGGATTAAAGCATAAAAGGTGATGGTCAGATAAGGGAGGAACTGAGCTACAGAGGTTTGAGAGTAAGCAACTAGGGAAATCTCCCAGGTCAAGGCAGTGGCCATGCTGGTGAGTGGGAGCAGTGGAACAAAGCAGGGGGACAAATGTGGAGGTAAGAGAGAGGAGCCCCAAAGCATAGGGGACAGAGGAGTTATCAACATGAATGTCAGGACCCCTGAGAATATGAGTGGGGGAAGAGGACTCCAGAAAGAAGGAAAGTCATGAGTCAGTGGCAGTGAGAACAGTAGAAGCAGACCTGTCAGGAGGTCGATAAATAACAGCTATCTGGAGAGGAGGTGGAGTGAAAATATGGATGGAAGGAATAGCAAAAGAGGGTAAGGGGTGAGAGTGGGACAGCAGGAGGGGTTGGAACAGGCAGGAGGGAGAATGTAGGAGCCCAACACCACCACCACGGCCAGAGGGACAAGGCGTGTGGGGGAACCGATAGCCCCTATGACAGAGAGCAGCAATAGATGCAGTATCATCTCGGAGGAGCCAGGTCTCGGTTAAAGCAAGACGAGGTAGACCATTGGAGATAAGGAGATCATGAGTAAAAGCAGGTGTATGAGAGACAGAGTGTGCAGTCCACAAGGCACATGAGAAAGGGAGAGTGGAAGGGGAAAGGAGAGGGATATGGATAAGAGTAGACATGTTGTCGGGGGGGGGGGGGGGGCCATGGTTGGGGCTGACATCTCTGGATGAGAGAAGGTGAAGGAGTAGTAGAATATGGGGCAGGGAGGAGAGAGTACGGCGGAACCGAGGGCGAGGCTGCCTTAGTAAGAGGGAAGATGGATGAATCAGAGGTAGAAAGCGGTGCCACACAGGAGCTGATGATAGGGTAGAGGACAGAATGGAGGGGGATGTGAGGATGGTAAACAGGAGGAAGGGAGGGGTGGGGTGAGGGTGCAGGTAGGAAGGGAGACAGGGGGTTAAAAGGAGGATGACAATGTGATGAGGAGCCATAGTGCAGGAGTAGAGAGGAAAACAAAGGCCAGAGGATATAGAATGTGGGAGAGACAAAGATTGGCCACACCTGTGTGTGCGGTAGGCGAAGAGCAGATGACAGCTATAAGAGATAGTGAGCCATGGGGTGGGTGGGTAGAGGGGAGGGGGGAGGGGTATAGATTCGGCAGCTGAGGAAGCCGAGCAAAAGGTGCAACAATAGATAAGGGGCAGAATGGTTATGGAACACACTCTGACCCAATGATAGTCGGGTGGCGCCGGCCGCACAGAGTGGGGTAACATAGACCTGTATCTCCCACCCCCATGCCCCCCCATCTGCCCCCCCTTACCCGCACACTGCTGGACACCTGCCCTGCTACTCCCCATGGCAGATACCAATGAGGCCGTTCCCCCGCTTGGCAGGCCACCTGACACAGCAGGCCCAATGCATACCCATGTGGCTGACACCCACCCATGCACCCTCTCCGTGCACCCACCCAATGACCAATGACAGTCACGGCGCTGGGGCCCCCCACCACTCTGAGGCATGCACCCATGCACACAAATCACAGGGCCCCCCACAGGGCACACCTATCCCTACCCACAGTAGGCCCATCACATCCAGCCCCACACCCACAGGCATACCTGTCAATGTGGCGCATCCCCAGATGCATCCACACGTGGGCACCAGTGAGGCGATGCTGGCACCTGGGGCACTGACATCCAATGGTACCATACTGTGACAGAGACGCCCATCTTGAACGCATGAAAATAGAAAAGGACATGGAATTGGACTTAGGGGAGAGCCCAGTTGTGTATTTCAAGGGTAACCTGAATCCTGTGTATACCGATACCCATGAAATCCCTGCCTGGCCTGGTTCTCAGGCCCCGTGAAGGGAGAGAAAGAAGAGAGAGAGAAAGCCCAGGGTGCCACACCCAGACTCCTATGAGGCCCCTGCAGGCATGAGAAGAGATTATTATCACCTGGGAAGGGCCGGAAGGGAGGAGGAGGGGCTGGAACCCTGGAGATGGAAATATAAACCCCTGCTAAGGCAAAGAGAGGGGAGGCTGTAGAAACAAGGGGAGCTGGAAAAACAAGAGGTTCAGGAGACGCTGGAGACGCAGCGGAGCCATAGAGGAGAGCCCTGGGAGGAGCTGAACCACAGGGAATACAGCCGAGGAGACGGGCCGAAGGCTGAAGGTACTGACCGGCTGTCTCAGGCAGAACTGGGAACAGGAGTGACTCTTGGACCCAAGGGGGAGCTGTTTACTGAGCACTGCTTTGAGAACTCAGAACGGGACACTGCTCCAACAATTGAAGATATGCAAGTTGATACTGCTGAGGATGACTTGAGGGCTATGGATATTCCTATGGACTGTAATTTATGCCAAGCCAAGTGCTTGAACCGTTGTGCTGAGGACTAACACTTTCTGAGAAGGTCTCCTAAAGATGGAAATAACAAGACCCAGAGAACCGACAGGAGGCCAGGGATACTTTTGCTAGCACCCAGAGGTTTGTGACGCAGTCAGGAAAACTTGCAGGGAAGCTAAAAATCTTGGGCTGAGAAACGTTTGAAGCAGCTGTCTGTGTTTGAAGCTTGTGAAGCAGTTATGCTGTTCTAGTGCTGTATTACCAATAATCCTGCATAAGAAGGAGTCCTGTGTACAGGGTACTTGAACTTTTGCGTAAGAAATAAAATTCTGTCACTTTGCCTTACCTCCGGACCATGACTACAACTTCTTCTTGAAGCCATTTTTGAAGGCAAACTATATATCCCAAGATGCTCCTGGGGAAAGTTAGTTTGCCCAAGCCAATCGAGAGAGGTTCCTTCGATACCATGCCCCTCTAGGCTAGAGGCAGATGGTGAGGGTGTGACAATACACAACCCCGCACTGGTACATCCTCGGCCCCCATGCACGCCATGTTGGGTGGCCCC
The DNA here is from genome assembly GCA_033557465.1 of Ichthyophis bannanicus. Lineage (NCBI taxonomy): Eukaryota > Metazoa > Chordata > Amphibia > Gymnophiona > Ichthyophiidae > Ichthyophis > Ichthyophis bannanicus. The sequence continues at coordinate 343,851,775 of CM066037.1, forward strand.
TCTGACCAGCCACTCACACAGGGACGTGCACCCCACGGCTCTGTGTTGTCCCCCCCATGTACACTGTATTCCCAGTGCCCCTGGGCCATCCAACCCTGCAGCCCTGGGCCCGCCATCCCCCATGCAGATGGGTATGTCACCCCACACACCACACCCCCCATCCTGGCCGCACCCCCCTGTACACGTGTGGCGACTGTGTCCAGCTGGGTCACCCCCAACAGCGGCCACCTGCAGAATGGCATGCCCATGCACGCTGCAATGCCCATGCCTATCCACTCCCAGCTGGCACAGTACCTTGCCACCCCCCATCACATAGGCCACCCAAACGAAAACCCGCTGTCCCTGTGACAGTGAACCACACCACTCATGGCCACACCCCCAGTGTCAGTGATATGCCCCACCCCCATCACAGTGGAGCCTGTGCCACCCCTCCATGTGGCATGCCCCCATGCCCACAGCACACACACATGCACCCATGCCCGCCCCTGTCCCACATCCCGCAAATGCGCACCATCTGGCAGCCCCCACACACATGTCGGTGGACCCCAACGCAGTCATCTGACAGACTGTGTGCTATGACCCACTCTGACCATGCTGACCTTTTGACCCACTCTTTGGCAGCTATGACGCTGACCCATGCCAGTACAGCACATCCACAACAGGGTACCACTCCACACGCACCTGGCCACATATACACACACCCCTCACTGTTGTGCTGAGCACCACACACAGACATTCACAGATGCACACCATGATCATATAATGTAACCCCCAACAACCTCCCGGCCACCCCCAGCTCTACCCTCAACCTGCCCGCATCCCCGCCCATGACAGGGCTGAGAGTGCAAGTTGGGGCCCACCACACATGCCTGCAGGCCCCACAGGGGTAAGGTACCATACTGTCCCAGTCGGTAACCCACGTACCATCCTCAGCCACACATAGACCCCCTACATCTGCACCAACCCTTTATGGACTGCATGACCGATGCTCTGCTGGCCCCACCACAGGCAAATGGTTGTCCCACATCCAGCCCATTGTCCAGGAACCCTGCCGATGGATGCCCATACACCGATATGCATCCGATCTGAGCCGCTGACCTGCATGGATGGTCGACTCAATCAACATACCTATGTCACAAAGCGCACCCTCAGTGACAGCACCACACCCAGGTGACCACATGCAACTAATACAGCCACTTATACCGGCGGTCACTGGGTCCACCCCCATATGGTGTTGCAACACCCATATATGCGTGTGGGGACATGACCCGTCACACTGCCACATGTATGGGCCTGCCCCCCCGCCCAATGGACACGCTCAGTGATGGTGGAGTGCTATCCCACCTGTGCCCTGTGACAGCATGCTAGGGTGCTATGTGAGGGTGGCAGAGGCTGCTGTTGCCTACTGTCTGTCATTTCCATACGTAGGCCCTCTGGATAGCTTATCTGGACCCTGCGCTGGGCCTTGTATGGATGTGCAGCTGCTACCCTCCCTGTATTTCCCATCCCATTGGTCTGTCCTGCGTGTAGCTCATTGTAACCACAGGGACATAGGTCTACTGTGGTACATACATCCCGTTAGATAATGGTGTAACATAGAGATGTACATAGATGACCAGGTATGCCACTGCTAAACAGTGTACCATATTCCTCCCCAGTTGACACACAGGCCATGGAGGTGACAGATGAGGAGGGGCCACAGCCTGCTGCAGAGGAGACACTGGCAGCAGGCAGTGCACTGGGGGAGAAGGAGGAGGTGCACAGCAGCAGCAGCGTCATGGAGGATGGCAAGGGTGGGGAGACAGCAGGAGCTGTGCCAGGTCATGCAGAGGGGCGCCCGGCACTGCAACCCATTCCGCAACACGCTCAGGTTGCCGTGGAGGAGGTGCTTGCAGAAATACGGGCCCACACCGCTGCATCCAGTGCTGACTCAGAGGGTGAGTGACTGGCCAGACAGGTGCAGGTATAGGGGTGGCACCACAGTGTTATGGTGGCATGTGTGACCCATGTCTCACAGGTCCCACCATGTCTCACCCACAGGTATGCGGCAGGTGCTGCAGGCCATAGTTGTGGGAGCTCCGTGGGCAATGCGAAGACAGGCAGGAGCAGATGCAGGTGATGCAGGGTCTCTGCTAGGACATGTAGGGCCTCCGGGACAAGGTCGGCCAGCTGTTGGGATGGCCAAAGAGATGGTGGCCGGGATTGGATGGTTGGCCAATGCACTGGAGGCCATGGCTGGCTGTGGCCAGCAAACACAAGGAGGAGCAGGCCTCCTGCAGGCAACACCAAAAGACACAAGAGGCAGGAGACGTTGGATGAACTAATGAGTCTTTTATTGGTAAGGACCCCAACGCGTTTCGGCAACGCCTTCCTCAGGGGAATTAACACGTTCAAGTGCTTAATGACAGCACTGCTTGCAGTATCTATTCTTTAAGTTTAGAAACTCAGTCGATCAAATCTAGTAACGTTTTGAGCACAATCTTTAAGTCAAAATAACAGGAGCTCGTCCTGCACACCGCTTTTCAACTCCCTTTGATGTGCGGTGTGCAGGACGAGCTCCTGTTATTTTGACTTAAAGATTGTGCTCAAAACGTTACTAGATTTGATCGACTGAGTTTCTATAGAATAAACGGGTTCGTTTAACTCTGCCGATTCAACTTAAAGAATAGATACTGCAAGCAGTGCTGTCATTAAGCACTTGAACGTGTTAATTCCCCTGAGGAAGGCGTTGCCGAAACGCGTTGGGGTCCTTACCAATAAAAGACTCATTAGTTCATCCAACGTCTCCTGCCTCTTGTGTCTTTTGGCTGTGGCCAGCAGGCAGCAGCAGCAGTACCCGCACCAAGGGGTGGGAGGAGCCATGGTTGGCATGGCCGTGGGCAGGCACACAGGGTGTAGGTGTGGGGGCAGGGGCACTTTGTAGGCCTGAATAAAGGCTACATCACTTCACCAGGCCTGCGGGCATGTGTCCAGTGTTTCATTCTTCACTCCCATGGTTACCCTGTCCCCCATGTGGTCACCCTGGTCACATATGCCTTGCCATGGCATGTATACCCTTTGGCATGCCATTTTATGTCCCATCCAATGTCATGGGGGGGGGGCTCTGCCCTGCCACCATTCAGCACATATATGTTCTGACATGCCACCTGTGCTGCGCACTGTGCCATGTGTGCACTGCTGGCATGTCTGTGCCACCATACATGTGCCCATGTCTGCTGGTCATACCAACACATCGGTACATCCTGGTGGCTGCAAAGGCTACATACTCCAGCGCCCATACCCATCCCCTACAACTGCCGTGGGGACTGTACCATGTATGTGGTAGATGTATTGTGCCCATACCCACAGGGACATGCTCACACATGTCACTCTCACTGCACTGGCATGTCAGTAAATGATACAGGTGCCTGGTGTCTGTGTGGTGGCATGCCACAGACATCCTGTCTGTGGCACTGTATGCCGGCCCCACACCCAGACGGGTGTCATCCCCGGCCCCATGGGGCAAGTGGCAGGGGTCCCCAGTGCCCTGTGCCAGCCTGTGCCATGGAGGTACGTGTACCTGCCAGGCCCACGTGTGCAGCCACAGGTCCTGGCACATCACGCACCTCCAGGGTGCATCCTGTCCCACACCCACCTGCTCCTGCTGTCCCCTACCCTCCCTGGCTTCCACCTCCCCCACCTCCCCCACCTTCCCTTCCCCCTCCCCCTCCACAGCCTTCCCCTCCCCCTCCTCAGCCGCCTGCTCCTGCTCCCCCACCTCCCCCTCCCCCTTCCCAGACTCTCCCTCCCCATCCTCCCCCTCCCCATCCCCCTCCCCCTCCACAGACTCCCACTCCTCATCCTCCCCCTCCACACCCCCCGCCCCTCCCTGGCCTCCCCCTCTTGGATGGTGGGCTCGCCCTCCTCCTCCACCACCGCACTGTCTTCATCTTCCTCTCCCTCCTGGGGCACTGGCTCCTGCGCCGTGGGGATTCTAGGCTGTGGCTGGCCAGGTCTGCCACCTGCTCCAACTTGCCTGACCCATGGTGGGCCCTCGCCAGCATCTGCGTCCACTGTGGGAGGAAGCCAGACATTATCACCCCTGTCATGCATACGCCACATCATGGAAACACAGTAGGTGGCCCCACAGGCTGTTGGGCCACTGAAACATGCTATTGTGTGACACACAGGCCGCATCACTCACTGTCACCCTGGGCTAGCGCCTCCCGCTGTAGCCACATTAGATAACGAGGGCACCCAGCTGCATCTCCCTGCCTTTTTCCGCAAATCCTCCACCTGGGGGAACAGCAATTGATGGGATTGTTAGGGGACATACATCCCTGGCCATCAACTACTACACATCACACATGGCTGTGAGCAGCAAGGGCTGCCCCTACTGTACACTGTTGGTCCAATGCTAGCTGTTGACAATGCCACCTGCATGTTTGCGAGTGTGGCTGGGCATATGTGGATTGCCAACACGTGGCCTGTGTGCCACCACCCGGGCACCCCATGCCTACCTGATGGGCCTACCCTTGCGGGACGTGGTCACCCCAGGGCCAATGTTCCCTCTAATTTTCTGTGTGCGCATAAAATATCAGCTGTGCAGCTTTTGAAGGAAGGTTAAATTTTTGTGCGCCACATAACAACACTCGGAATTATATACTTTAAAATTTGACTACACGTCAGAATACAGTATGTACACCACATTAATTTTAATCAAATTAAATGAAAATAGACGATTACTAAATGAAGCGGAAAATTTCTAGTAATTACAATCACAACTTTTAAATTTTAAGACGTCTGTGTTTTCTATCAGAATCAGAACCATAATTTTTGTGCGCTCTGTTGTAAAGTATGTGCGCTCACTCGACGAGGTGTGTGCGCGCGCACAGCTTAGAGGGAACAGTGCCCAGGGCATACGTGGCATTGTCATGCTGCAGCTCATGTGCATCGTACCAGCAGTGCTGTATGGTACCATTATCCATGTAATGGGTTGCCAAGGGGGTGTTGGGGCATGCGCCACATCCTACACCTATGCGCTGGTTCTGCATGTCTGCTACACCTTCCGACATGACTACAACATGTGGCTAATAAATATAACTGCCTAAGGGAAAACTATAACTAAAAAATAAAATATACCCTTTGTAACTACCAAAAATTCACCACAATCTTCAAAAATACTAATATTATTTTTTTTTGAAACTCTGTTATTAATGCACAATAACATATCATACAAATGCTTTTCAAGAACATGAAACACAACATCCTGGGTTTGGTCATCTCTCATCCTCCACTCCGGGGCCATAAACAGGTCACTGTCGCAATACACCAATTATTTATGTATAGATTTAATCTCTTCCTCCATACCTCCCCTCCCACCCCACCCCTATCCCCCGCCCCCCCCGTGCAACCCCTCCCCCTATCCCACCTTCCTTAGGAACACATTAAATTATCTTACCTAATTCTTATCTCCAACCGTATTATCACAGCCAGCACCCCCATCAATCTCCCCAGACCCAGCCTTAATTCACACATAATACTGCATTGCGGGTATCAGGTCTTAAAGTTTGAATATAGGGCTCCCAAATCAGCAAAAAGGACGCCCATCATTGAACCTTACCCCTGGCCCCTCTCTTTTCCAAGAGCATTAATTGATGGAAGCAATTCCCCACTCCCAAAAGGGAGGAGCCTCGGATTTCCTCCATTTGTGGAGTAATGGACCTTTACCCACCAGACATGCCTTTCTTACTAATACTCGCTCCCATCTGCCCTTTGGGTGGAGTGGTCAAAGCTGATCCAACACCACCAAGGCTGCCGTCCATCGGATCTGCTGTTTCAAGACCATACTCATGTACTTACTAATGTGCATCCAGTATTGATGGATTTTCTGACACCCCCACCACATATGCCCTAGATCCGCCAGAGGACAAGAACACCTTGGGCAACCTCCATCCAACGTGAGGTGGCAACGCAAGGCTCGTCTCAGGGAGAAATAAGCTCGGATGATACACTTGAACTGTATCTCTCGCCATCGAGCTCTGTCTACCAACCCCGGGATCCTACCCAGGGTGCTGTTAATTGAGCCCGGTGTCACCTCCTGACCTAACTCTCGTGCCCATGTGGCCTCTTCCACAGAATAGTACTGTGGGGGGGGGGGCATATTTATCTACTTGTCTCTTCAATTCTGCTATTGTGGGCAGGGAATCCGCTCCTATTGCTAGATACTCCAAGATCTGTGCTGAGCGTTCGACCCGCAGCGCACTTCGTGGAAGGGAAACAACATAATTGGACACCTGGGTATAGGCGAAATAATGCTGGTTACTCAAATCGTACTCCCTACCAAGAGTCTCAAAGGATTTACATGTCCCCTCCTGGTCCACCACGTGTCCAATGTTTCGTATCCCCAGCCTTCCCCACTGCCGAAGCCTGAGTGTATCCGACCCTGGGGTAAACCGGTTGTTCCCTTGTAGGGGCAACCAGCTTGAGACCTCTGATGGTTCACCCCAGCATCTATTCAAGTGCTGCCATGTGTACCATGCTGGTAACACCAGCATGCTGCTAGTCACCCTGCTCGGCAGGCTCTGACTGTCCAAATGCAATACCGCCGTCAAGGCGTGCGGGGTCAGAAAGGCCTCTTCGATTGTCCACGGAGTATATACCTCCGCCTTCCCCAACCAATCTCCAATGTGTCGTGCAGGCCAAAGTGTAGGCCCACAGATCAGGGATCCCCATCCCTCCATCTCTGCACTGCCCCCGTAGGCGCCTTAATGGGATATGTGCCCTTGCCCCTCTCCACAACAACCGCCGGATTTCTCGCTCTAAACAGTTTAAATCTCTCCTCCATAGCCACACTGGAAGAGTTTGCAGCCAATATAATATTCTTGGCAGGATTACCATCCCCAGTGCTGCCACTCTGCCTGACAGGGACAGGGGGAGAGGCATCAATGCTTGAAGCTGCGCTCGAGTTTTAAGAAGAATCAGGTCAAAGTTTCTTTTGCGCAGCTCCTTTGGTTCTCTGGTCAGAAGGATGCCCAGATATATTATTATTATTATTATTATTACTAAGCATTTATAAAGCGCTGCAACATATGAAGCGCTGTACAAACATAAAAAGAGACAGTCACTGCCCAGTAGAGCTCACAATCTAGTCAAGACAAAATATGAAATAAATTAGATAATACAAATAACAATTAACAAGACAAGAATAAATGTTTATGGAGAGAACAAGAAAGGACGAGTTAGGAACAAAAAGCAATAGTGAAGAAATGGGATTTCAATTTGGATTTGAAGATGGCCAGGGAGGAGGCTTGGCGGACAGAGACAGGTAGAGAATTCCAGGAAAAGGGTGCAGCCAGTTGAAAGGAGCGAAGTCTAGAATTAGCAGTACGAGTAAAAGGCATAGATAAACGAAGACAAATAGATGGGCGGAGTAGGCCAGAGGGGGTGTCGGTGGAGATGAGGGATGAAAGGTAATGAGGGGCAGAAGAATGAATACATTCATACATATATACAAAGGAGCCTTCTGCCCACTTGAATGGGAAGGTCCCTTTCCACTCTTCCCTAAGCGTTCCCTCTATGTCCAAAGCCTCCGACTTATCCATATTGATCCAAAGTCCTGCAAAGCTTCCAAACCGAGAGATTTCCTCTAACAGGATAGGCAATGATATTTGAGGGGACAGCAAATGCACAAGCATATCATCAGCAAAAGCGGCCATCTTAAATCCAAATTGCCCAATGCACACCCCTCGCATTTCCTTAGTCATCTCTATCTTCCACACCAATGGATCTAATGACAGTACAAATAACAGAGGAGAAAGCGGGCAACCCTGCCGCGTACCCCTCTCTAAACAAAAGTCATCCGACATCACACCATTACAGAGCACTCCCACTGTTGGCCTTGTATAAAGAAGCTCCACCATTTTACAAAAAGAGTTCCCGATGCTATATTGCGGCAGGAGAAATTGCAAATATGGCCAGCTCACCTGATTGAATGCTTTCTCCGCATCAAAACTAATCAGAAGGGATTGCTGCCCTCGCTCTCGGACCCATTCTAAGGACGCCAAAATCTTCCGCAAATTGCGCACTGAGTGGCGGCCTTTCACAAATCCCACTTGGGATTCATGCACCAAGTCCCCTAGAACCTAGGCCAGACGCTCTGCCAATATCTTGGCCAGTATCTTCAGGTCGAAATTAAGCAAAGATATGGGCTTGTAAGAAGCAGCTTGCGTGTGGTCCTTACCCGGCTTGGGTATCAATATAATATGTTCATGGTTCCTCCCCCATGCAAACTTCCCCTGCTCTACCCTTTGGTGTTACATCGCCACAAGCGCTGGGGGTGTTAAATCCCCCAGCAGCTTGTAGAATTCGGCCCCAAATCCATCGGGCCAGGCGCTCTATAACAACTCGCCTGTTGAATCGCCTGCTTGACCTCCTCAATAGTTACCGGTGCCTCTAATTGCGCTCTCTGGGTTGCCTCTAACTTAGGTATCCACACTTCCCTCAAATATTTTTCCATATTCGTCAAAGAACACTCCCTCCCCACATATAACTTCTGATAAAAAGAGCGAAAAACTTGGGCAATCTCATGGTTCTCCTTATGCAGTCTCCCCTGTTCATCTTGCAACGCTGCTATGGCGCGAGCTCCTCTATTGCCCTGGAGGCATCTTCCCAGCATCTTCCTCGGCTTATCCCCAAAACAATAGAGCTGATACTTATAGTACAAAAATGACTTCTTGGCCCTTTGATGAAGCAATTCATTCAGAACCGTTTGAGTCTCCCACAGCTTCTTCCTATTTGCCGCAGAAGGATTGCCCGCTTGTTGTCACCTATCCCTACCCACTTGTTTTTCCAATCGAACAATTTGTTGTGTTATTCATTTCTTTCTCCGTGCCACATATCCAATTATGTCTCCCCGCAAGACCACTTTCACGGTCTCCCAAAATAGCTCAGGGTTTTCCTGATGGGGCTCATTGTAACCCACAAATTCCTGCCACTTCTGCTTCAAATACCTAAGGAACTCAGCATCTCTGTACAAATCTGCTGGGAATCACCAAATTCTAGCCTGTGAGGTGGTATCATGCCACTGCAGCTCCACCCATACTAGGGCATGATCTGAAATCTCTGAAGGCCCAATCTGCCCATCACCTATCTGGGCAAAAAGTCTTTCCGAGACCAGCTCATAATCAATGCGTGCACTCGTACCATGCGCTTGAGACTGGTGTGTAAAATCCCTTTCCATCGGGTGTAACAATCGCCAGTGGTCAACTGCCCCCAGTCTACATCGCAGGCCTTGCAATGCCTTTGTGGTCTGCACCCGTGCTCCATCCCCACGCCCCCTGGATGTATCCAGCTCAGCATCCAACACCCCATTGAAGTCCCCAGCCAGAATCAGGGGAACATCCGGCATCTGCTCTACCCGAGAGCCCAAGCAGGCATACAATGCACGATCCAACACATTCGGGCTATAGAGATTGCCCCGCACAACTGGCGTTCCCTCCAGCATCCCATATATCAACAGATACCTACCAGCAGGGTCAACATATTCCCTTTCTTTAACAAATCTGATCCATTTGTGTATCAGAATGACCACTCCACCTTTTTGTTCCCTTTGCTGGAGCTCCCCATTCTTGCCCCACCCAGTCCCTCTTTAGTTTGGCATGTTCCTCAGCAGTCTGGTGGGTTTTCTGCAGCATAGCAATATCACACTTCTGTCTGGCCAAAGCCTGTAACACTTTATAACATTTCATAGGGGTGCCTATGCCACACACATTCCATGAAATAATCTTCACGTCAGCAAATAACAATAAGATTCAATGTTCTCGATAAACAAATTCTTACAAGAAGAGACCTCCCCAGCCTGAGGCCCCCTCCAAATGACTCCTGTGTTCCCTAAGTTAACCTGAAATAACTCCTTTGGGCTGCATCTTCCTTCCCTCTGCCCTCCTCTTGTTGACCCTATCCCCTCCTCCCCTCCCCCCTCCCCTTCCCTCCACCCTCCTATTCCTGTCCCCCTCCTTCCCTTTCATCCCCCTCTACACTTCACCAAACCTCGTCTCCTCTTTGCAGTGATCACCTATAATGTGTACGGATCCCCTCTCCCCCTACTCTCTATACCCCCGCCTCCTGCAGCCCTGTCCATCTCATCCCAGTCGTTCCCCCCCAGATGGGCGCTCTAGTCGTACCTTTCCCTCCCCCTCCCACCTTCCGGGCCCACTCTAACATCGAGCCCATCCACTTGCTCTCTAAAACTGGCACCCCCCTAATTACTCCAGCAACCACTTCGGAACCCTGTTATTACTATATTATGCTGCCCCACCCAGGGAACCCTACATATTCCCGTTCCCTTTATCCATCCCCTCTTACAATACCTGAACCACCACTTTAAATCTCCTCCACCTGCGCCATTCAAGGTTCATACACATATATCTTGTTATGCACGTTTAGTCATTCAGCATTTTCATTCCAGTCCCATTGCTTGACCAAAGTCCCAGCCACAGTAGCACTGCCTATTATCCGATCTCATGGCACGCGAGCTGGTTCTCCTGCGTCGGTCATCCCACATTGTAGCTGACCCTCCACATACTGGGACACTTCTGTCGCCGACTCTATTGTCTTGTGCGTCCCCTCATGGGTAATGTGAAGCCTGGCCGGGTACTGCACTGTGAACTTTATATTGGCATCCACTAGCTTCTGGCAGATAGGTGCGTATGCTCGTCTCCGCTGACTGAGGGCTGCTGAATAGTCCTGCGCCACACGTAACTTCATGTTATCCTTTACAATCACCCCCTTTTGTCGGGCCGCCCACAGCACGGCTTCTTTCTGTGGAAACCACAGAAATTTCGCCAGCACTACTCTAGGCCTGCGATCTTTTGCTTGTTTAGGCCCCACTCTGTGAGCACGCTCCACCACAATCTGTCTGTGCTCTTCACCACCACCCAGAATATAAGATGCCAAAGATTCCACCTGGGCCTTCAAGTCTCTGTCGGAGATAGTGTCTGGGATGCCCAGGAAGTGGAGATTGTTGTGCCGGGATCTGTTTTCTAAATCGTCTAATTTTGCTTCCTGCATTTTCAGCGCAGCCTGCAATCTCCCTACCTCGTGCGTCAGCATTTCCACACCCTTTTCAGTCTGCAGCACCTGAACCTCCATTTCTTGCATCCGGTTCCTTAGCGTGCTCATTGAGCTGTGCAGCATGTCCATTTTCGCATTTAGCACCTCAAATTGCGCTGACAGGGCTCCTGCTACCACCACGGAGATCTCCTCCACGACTGCCAGTGAGACTAGGGAGCTAGGTGTTGCAGGGGATGCGTCCATCTTGTGAGGTTCCCCCGTCTGGTCTTTTTCTCGGCGGCTTGCTTTAACTGTTGCCGCCATGCTCCGCGCTCCGCCAGCGTCTCCCCTTTGCCCTTCTCTGGCTGTACGCCGCTTTTGCAAGGCCGCCGGAGGCTTATTCACGGCTCCAAACACCGGCAAGAGGGTGAGGGGTCCGGAGCACGAGCGTCTTCAATCCGCTCGCTCTCACCACATCACATGATCTCTCTACTAATATTATTTTTATAAGATTAAAACCTCAATATGGCATTAATGACTTCAGGATGGCCTTACCCCTACATTTGGTGAAAACTAGTCACCATAGGGAAATGGCAGATGCTCACATCATAGGTCTAGAGCCTTATTATTTTTACCAATTATATATCCTTTATTAAAATTCACCTCTAATTAATAATTATTATATATCCACAAAAGTACTTTTTAGGATCCTTCAAAACTAAGCAACACACAAATAAAATTAAAAGAAGGCGTCTGCACTTCTACCTGTTATATGAAAAATATATACCTGATACCGGAACTCACAAGATGCAATCCCTTTTACCTATAACAAAATAGAAGAAGATTATTAAGGATCAGCATATCTGTACATCCAATAAAGATATATAATCACTTATCTGAGCAACGTCTGGGTCCGGCATGTATCAATGGTTGAAAACTGCTTAACTCAATTATAACCACAAGCCGCGATGAACAGACAGTTGAAGCTGTCTGTCTCCATGGCTAGCTATCCAACAAAAGCTTTTGTTTTGCCAAGTAAGCTTCTTCAGGGATTATAAATACAATTGTTTCACCAAACGCAAAGAATATCTTCGAGCATGCAATATGCTTCTTACCATTACCGTATCCTCAGCGTCTGATGTCAGTTGTTTTTAAACCAACCTATCACCAATAGAATCTCTTACAGAAAGACTAACGTCATCTATTCAACTAACTTTATTCCTATCCCTACACACTAAAAATAACACACACCATTTAAAAAAAAATCTTTTTAAATAATAAAAAAGAGAAGGAGATCGGAACTTCAGAGATATCCCACTCAGCCTCACATAAATAATATCCATTCGATTTTATCGTTCAACCCATACGGGTCTAAGATGTTTAATTCATAAATCCATTTCTGCTCCTTTTGTAATAGTAAATGTCCTCTGTCGCCTCTTCAAATATTTAAAGGAACATATTCTAATACTGTACACCGTAGATCTTCAAAGATATGATTAGAAGATAAACAGTGGCGCACTAAGGGCATCTCGATTTTAGTTTTATTAATGCTGTATTTATGTTCAGCTAATCGTGTCCGTAAAGGCCGTGTGGTTTTCCCAACGTAGAGCTTAAAACAGGGGCACTATAATGCATAGACTACAAATGAAGTATTGCAGGTTGTTTCATATTTTAGTGGATGACTTTTATGCAAATATTTAGTGCAGATCTTATCCACCATAACTATACAACATGAACAGCGACCACATTGTGCATGTCTAAAAGTTACCATCGGAACTCGCTGTCGAGGAACAGCCGGACATAACCAGTCTCTCAAATTTTTACCTCTACTATATGCTACACGAAGAGAAGTTTCCGAGAGCTTTGGGTGAGTCATCAAAAGACCCCATCTTTTACGTATTGCAGCCACTATTCGATTGGATGGGCTACAGTAAGGTATAACACAAGTAATAGGTGACACACAAGATGTTTTATTCGAGTCTGAACTCGTAGATTTGACATAAGGCACCATTCACGATGATTATACTTAGCTCTTTTTTAAGCTTTCTTCAAAACCGAATCTGGATAGCCACGTTCTTGAAATTTAGTTAGCATAATTCTTGCCTGTAGTTCAAACTCCTGTTGTGTAGAGCAGATGCGGTGGCAGCAAAGCAACTGAGAGTATGGCAAATTACATTTAAGATGTAAACTTAAATGAACTAGGATGAAAACTAGAATAGTGCAAAAGTGTATTTTTATCTGTAGGTTTAGTATAAATTGTAGTGGAAAATCCTTCTGTATTTTTAACAACTTTAACGTCCAAAAAATGAATATTGATTTCAAACTTAATGTTACTATTGCAGCCATTTAGATAAGCCAAAAACTCATTCAAAAGGTCTCTAGATCCTCCCCATAACAAGAAGATATCGTCAATGTACCTGTACCATTTCAAAATATAAGGTGCATAAATGGAAGAATATACCCATCTACTTTCAAAAGAATGCATATACAAATTAGCTAAAGATGGTGCGAAGGTAGCTCCCATAGCGGTACCTGAAATTTGTTGGAAAAATTCTTGCTTATAAACAAAATAATTCTTCTTTAATGCCAATTCTGCTAACATTAACAAGAATGCAGTCGGTACCCTATGGGGGCTCAATCTACTATCCCATACATATGATAAAACTTGCAAGGCTTCATTTTGAGGAATAGATTTGTATAAAGCTGAAACATCCAAAGATGTCAGTCAAGTAATTTGTTCTGTTGTTCCTAGATCTTCTAAAATTTGTAGAAAATGTGTAGTATCTTTGATGTATGAAGGAATTTTTGGAACTTCATTCTTCAGATGCATGTCTAAATATATCCCAATTCGCTCAAACAATGAATCATTACTGGATAAAATGAGACATCCTGGAGGGTTCGTCAAACTCTTATGTACCTTAGGCAAAACATAAAAAGCTGGAATTTTAGGATGTGGTGGATTCAAAAAAATGTGTTCTTTCTCAGTCAGATAATCTGATTGAAATGCATTTGTAGTAACGACTGATACAATTTTTTGCAATTTTTCAGTCAGATCAATTTGCAAATGCTTATAATTGTGGCAGTTATTTAATTGCTTAAAGATTTCAATGCCATAATCATCAGTGTTCATTACTACCACTGCACCTCCTTTATCCACACGTTTTATTGTGATATTCTTAATTTTTGAGAGATCCGACTGAAGAATTGCAAAAAATTGTATCAGTCGTTACTACAAATGCATTTCAATCAGGTTATCTGACTGAGAAAGAATTTTTTTTTAATCCACCACATCCTAAAATTCCAGCTTTTTATGTTTTGCCTAAGGTACATAAGAGTTTGACGAACCCTCCAGGACATCCCATTTTATCCAATAATGATTCATTGTTCATAAAAAGCTGCAATTTTAGGATGTGGTGGATTCAAAAATTTTTAAATTAATATACTCTTAATTACTTTGGTAATGTCTGTTATATTAATTAATTACCCTGTTATCCGAGTTGTATTTCCTGTTTTTTTCTGTAAACACAAAGTACCGTTGAATTGTGTAACTCCTTGTTTATTGTAAATCGCGCTGATGCTGAATAGTGCGGTATATATGAGACTATAAATAAATAAATAATATTTAATTTATTATTTTATGTGTTATCTATGTGCATTTTGAGTATTCTATATTGATTTTATTAATGGATGTTTTATGCCTATTTATAATATTTTATTTGTATATTATTTCATTTACAATTTATGGTTTCATAAAGTGTTATTTATGTGTTTGAAGATTCTCTAACATTTTCCGAGATGGCGTTTCCATCCTGGGCTTTATTATTTTAATTATTTTAAAATATTTTAAATTGTTAGTATGATTATTATTTGCTCATGTTTGTATTCAAGGTTGTTTTTATATTTTATTTTTATATTTTTCATATTTTTTGTTTATGTATGTATGAATGTAGCATGCCAGATGACCCCTGAAGAAGGGTAATCGAAACACGGCCTGTGTCGGGTCCTATTGGCAAGTCAATCTAGGTTTAAAGTTCAATAAAATAAGCTCTGTCCTTCCCTACCACATTTTTGGACTGGGTTTCTTCAACTGACGTGGATTTGTGCTTTTGTTGGTGGACTTTACATTAATGTGAAAACGCGTGTCGCGTCTACCACAGTGCTCTCAGCGCGTGTCGTACACTATGTGCGCATTAGATTATTCTCTCTATGTGCATACTGTTTCCTGCATAGTCCATATATCATGCACATTACACGTGGTGCTATATGGCTCTGAAGGTGCATTATGCACGTTGGAGCGCCTTGGCCGTTTGACGTACATTACCATGACATTGCATGTTAGGGTGACCAACAGCTGCCACCATTCATGAATGTGAGCACAGGTGGGCCATGTATATCTGCAGTATACTACTAAATACTGAATACGCTCTGCTAGCGTGAGGGGTGGTTTTCGTGACCACGCCGCCATTTTCTCTGCTGTGTTTATGCGGGGTCTCATGATGCCGGACGGTCGCGTATGTGTGGTAACGCACATTACTACGTGTGCTGGATCACAATGCACCCGCAGTGCATGCAATAATGCGCGTTATCTTCCTTTCACACCCTTTGTGCATCTTCGGCACTGCACCGCATGTAGCACCACAGTACTGCGTCTTGATGTAACATGCACACTAAAGTAGACAGGATGAGGCAATTTACTACCTGTTCATTCTCATTCCTTTTTGCTCTCTTCAGTGTTAGGGCTCCATCTGGTGTTCTGCCTTACAGCTCACACCTGTCAACCTGATCTTACAGTACCTTAACCAAAGGCGCCTTAGGTTTTGGATGTCATCAGGGGGGTTAGCTAGATCTGGACCTGTTGCTAAGGCAGTAGCAGACTAACAGTAGTACTGGGAGCCTCCGCTGACTCCAGCCATGGTCTGACATTCACCAGCAGCAGGCACAGTCAGACTGTACCTGCTGCACCACGCCAGGTGTTCCAGCCAAGCACAAACTAACTGCAGACACTCCACTAGCCAGTCTATATTGTATGTTCACAGTGGAACTATGCACAGCCAGACCTGGGTTATATGGCACAGACATCCGGCAGGTACCTCAGTGACTGGGCCTCCAGAAACAGGGGCACACATATACCACCTGAGACAGATACTATGTAGCACTATGTGGGAACAAAGCCCTGCCATGGTCACTGCTCGGTCAAAGTGAGTGTGTCCTCCCAGCAAGACATGATGTGGCCACCTTGTCTATGCAGGTGGTGGTTGGGCACTACAATGTCCCAGCCATTGCCCTACATCCTCTGCAGATGCATCCTGCCCAGTCCGCCCTGTCCGGGCCATACCCACAATACCTTGCTCCTCATTATGCTCATTTGCAGGCTGATGCTGGAAACAGTGTAAGCATTGTGGGCCCAGTGAGGAGTAAGTAGCCACAAAACAATGGATAGACATACACACTCCTATTGCAGCATTGTGCAGTGATAGGGGTGGTTGGCAGCCCTGCCCACCACACTGGTCCTGATCACAGTGCCGGCATTGCTAAGGTGTGCAGGAGCTAGTAGTAGTGCTCTGGTGATAACTGCAGCTCTGTGCTGGAATCAACAGCCTGACTCTCCATGAAGCTTTGGATAGTGGAGCCTGTGTGAGTGGGTGTTTGTACCCCTGTTGTCTGCTGCTTTGGGGATTGCACATTTTGATGTTGTATCTGCATTGTAGGGTAAAATATAGGGACATGTTCTGCAGGATCCATAACTGGGACCTGAACCTGTGACCTTCTGCTCCATGACACACTGACTGTGTGTACTGCACCATATTGTTACCACAGAGACACAGCAGTCCCTGGGGCTACCTTTACTTTTCATCAGACAGACCTTGTCTGTTGCACTCCACACCATGTACTGGAACAGGGTATGGCCTAGGTCCACTGCAGGCAGGTGGCACTGCCCCCTCCAGCACCAACACCCCCCCCTGCCATGCTGACATGCCTATGTACTGTTGGTGCTGGTATTGCGCAGTCCCAGACCATCCACTGTGCAGGTAGGTGTGTGAGGTCTAGGGTGAGGAGGCATACATGGACATCCACACATCCCCCCCATCACCGTCCCTTCCACATGAGGGAGAGATGGCTGGGGGGATGTCAGGTTGGTGCTCTAGCAACTATTGGCTAGGGTGAACCAGGTAGATGTAGGTAGATTGTGTTGTGACAGCAGACTGTGGACAGGCTAGGGCATGCACCTCAGGTACGGTGTACCCAGTTTGGACTACTGGGTGTATACTGTATATGTTTCAGACAACGTGTGGTCACACCCTACAATGCCTTACTAGGGGCTGCAGTAAAGGGTGTTCAGTTAGCTGGGTTTACGAACTGTTTGGGATGCATCCTTGTTAGAGTGGTCCCAGATGTGCACTCATTGCCCTATTACAGGCATAGGGCAATGAGTGCACATCTGGGACCTGTGGGACATTTGGGGTACTTGCTGAGTAATGTTCCCTGGATGGGACACTGTGGAACACAGACTACTAGGCATGTTTGGCCTTGGTCAACTCCAATGTGCCACCTAGGCGATGGCGTAGTCCACCCTATGCCCCAGCTGCCCCCACTGCATGTCCCCGCCTGCAGCCCCCTATGCCCCATTTGCAGCATCACCATAGTGGCCTTTCATACTTGGGCACTATGCTGTTGCTGCAAATGGAACATTACTATCACTGTTTTTGGGTTCTCTGCCTGTGCTCTACATTGCTGACATTGAAATGGTCTCTCTCTCCTGCAAATGTGCATATACCGACAGGTTTTCACTCGCGGTAATGTTCAGGCCTTCATGCTCTAGCGTTAGTGTAGCAGGAGCCTCTCCCCGCCCACTCCCCGTCCATTGACCCCTTCTCTCTGCCCTCTGGGACAGTTACCACTGCCGGTGACATTAACGCGCGTTAACGTTACACGGTATAACGTTACCATGCGATAATGTTACATTTGATGACGTTAACACACATTAACGTTGCTGATGCTACGTTACCGCGCTTTAGTATACATACCCCTATATTTATGTTCATTCTGTGTATGTATGTGACCAGGAGAGGAGAGAAGATGGCAGTGGAGGGCATTTTGAAAGGCAAAGTTTCCTAATCTCTATGTAATAGTAAATCAGTGCTAGTATGCTGAAGCTACTGGAACCGCTTCTCCTACTGAAATGAATTGAACCATTTTTGGGGGACTGGAATCCTAGTCTGATTTCAAACTTGATGTGTCTTTTCACTACTTGTCCTTCTATGCCAAATTTGTTCCTGTTTGTTAAATTTTTGGAGACATATTTTGCCCCCAAATAGATAGGATAGACATTTTTCAATCCCTTATAGATGTTTACTGTATTGTGGTATAGAAATATAATAAATGAATGAATGAATGAAGGGAAAGTTTATGTGTGGAAATGACTTCTTTTAAAATTACTCAGACTATATGCAAGTAAAAGTATGTGCATATAAGCTGCATGCACAGAGGTTTACCTGAACCAAGTGGAGGTATTCCTTGGGTTGGGGTTGGGGAGAGATTATTGTATACATGATTATAATATAAAATATGCATATGTATGACTAAAATAAGTCAAGAATGGCGATATATACAGGGCAAAAATGTTTGGTTTGGTTTTAGTTTGCCCTTTTCTTCTGTCTTTCAGACCTTTTTTGGCTTGTGTCACACAGTGATTTGATAAAATATTTTTAACAAATGATAATCCAATATAATATGCATTAATTCATAGATTAACATCCAGTAAATTGATTTTACATGCATTACAATTTTCAAGTAATAGGCCACCTATATATGATGTTTATTTTTAAAGCAAGGTCCGATTGGCTGTAGCTTTGTAAATTTTTCCCCCTGAACAAACAAGCATGCGTGCCCGCTCCCGGCATGCCTTGTGCAAAAGCAGATGCCATTTGCAGTCATAGCGTCACTCTGTACGGTTTATACTGAGACGTTAAAATGTTTAAGACAATTGAGCGGCCCTCCGACTGTGAAATATGGTCTGTGATTTGGTTTTTGAAAGCAAGGACCGTGTCATCAGCGGACATTCATCGCCAGATATGTGAGGTGTATGGCCCCAATGCGATGAGTGACAGCAAAGTGCATAAATGGGTGAGATTGTTCAAGGATGGGCGGGACAATGTCCATGATGAACTGCGATAGGGTCGACCTTCAGTAATCACAGAAGATTTGGTGAACATAAGAACATAAGATATGCCATACTGGGTCAGACCAAGGTCCATCAAGCCAGTATCCTGTTTCCAACAGTGGCCAATCTAGGTCATACGTACCTAGCAGTTTCCCCAAAAGACACAGGTTCTGCAATGCTTGTACTGGGTCAAGCATTGATATCCTGGGTCCCTTCTTAATAATGGTTTATGGACCTTTCCTCCAGGAACTTGTCCAAACCCTTTTTAAACCAAGCTACACTAACAGCCTTTACTACATCCTCCGGTAACAAATTCCAGAGTTTGATTACACGTTGAATGAAAAAATATTTTCTTTTATTACTCTTAAATAGTTTACCCTGTAGCTTCATTGCATGTCCCCTAGTCTTTCTATATTCTGATAATGTAAACAATCAATCTACGTTTACCCGTTCCATTCCGTTCATTAATTTATAGACTTCTATCATATCTCCCCTCAGCCGTCTCTTTTCCAGGTTAAAGAGCCCTAACCTTTTTAGCCTTTCTTCATAGGAGTATCCTTCCATCCCCTTTACCATTTTGGGTGCTCTTCTCTGAACCTTTTCTAATAACGCTATATCCTTTTTAAGATACGTCGACCAGAATTGCACACAATATTCAAGGTGCGGTCTCACCATGGAACGATATAGAGGCATCTTTTGTTTTATTTTCCATTCCTTTCCTTATGATACCTAGCATTCTGTTTGCTCTCTTGGCCGCCGCTGCACACTGGGCCGAGGGTTTTAACATGTTATCCACAATGACGCCTAAATCTTTTTCCTGGGTGGTAGTTCCTAATGTGGAACCTTGCATTATGTAACCATAGTTTGGATTGTTCTTCCCTAGGTGCATAAC
Source organism: Ichthyophis bannanicus (assembly GCA_033557465.1). Taxonomy (NCBI): domain Eukaryota; kingdom Metazoa; phylum Chordata; class Amphibia; order Gymnophiona; family Ichthyophiidae; genus Ichthyophis; species Ichthyophis bannanicus. The sequence continues at coordinate 343,871,859 of CM066037.1, forward strand.
TTTGCACTTGTCCACATTATTTATTTATTTAGCTGTATTTACATTAAATTTCATCTGCCATTTTGATGCCCAGTCTTCCAATTTATCAAGATCCTCTTGCAATTTTCCACAATCCTCTTGGGTTTTAACAACTTTAAAAAGTTTTGTGTCATCTGCAAATTTGATAACCTTACTCGTTATTCCACTTTCCAGGTCATTTATGAATATGTCAAAAAGCAGCGGACCCAGCACAGATTCCTGGGGTACACCACTACTCACCTTTCTCCACTGGGAAAATTGGCCATTTATCCCAACCCTCTGCTTTCTATCTTTCAACCAGTTCTTGATCCACAGTAGTACACTGCCTCCTTTCCCATGACTCTTTAGTTTTGCCAAAAGTCTCTGATGAGGGACCTTGTCAAAGGCTTTCTGAAAGTCCAGATACATTATATCAACCGACTCACCTTTGTCCACCTGTTTATTCACACTTTCAAAAAAACATAACAGATTAGTAAGACAAGATCTTCCTTGTCTAAAGCCATGTTGGCTGTCTCCCATTAGGCCATGACTATCTAAATGCTGAGTAATTTTATTCTTTATGATGGTTTCTACCATTTTTCCTGGTACTGACTTGAGGCTCATCGGTCTGTAGTTTCCTGGATTACCCCTGGAACCCTTTTTAAAAATTGGTGTTACATTGGCGATCCGCCAATCTTCAGGTATTAGAGATGATTTTAATGATAGTTCACAGATTACTAATAGCAGGTCTGCAATCTCATATTTCAGTTCTTTCAACACCCTTGGATGTATACCATCCGGCCCAGGTGATTTGCTACTCTTCAGTTTATCTAATAGTTGTGATACATCTTCCCGATGAATCGATATTTCCTTCAATTCTTCCGCACCTTTAAATACCACTTCAGTCATGGGTAACATCCCTACATCTTTCTCAGTAAAGACCGAAGCAAAGAATTCATTCAGTCTCTCCGCTATCGCCTTGTCGCCTCTTAGTGCCCCTTTTACTCCTCTATCATCTAATGGACCAACTGACTCTCTCACAGGTTTTTTGCTATGAATGTACTTGAAAAAATCTTTATTTCGCGTTTTTGCTTCCACAGCAAGCTTCTTCTCAAATTCTCCCTTTGCCTGCTTTATCAATGCCTTGCATTTGACTTGCCAGTGCTTGTGCTGTTTCCAGGTTTCGTCGTTTGGCTCTTTTTTCCATTTCCTGAAATATGCTTTTTTGGCAACAACAGCCTCTCTGACCTCACCTTTAAAGCATGCTGGCAGTTTTTTGGACTTCCTTCCACTTTTCTTAAAGCGTGGAATACAGCTGGTCTGGGCTTCCAAGATAGTATTTTTCAGCAACACCCAAGCTTGATGTAAGTCTTTAACCTTTGCAACTGCTCCTTTTAGTTTTTTCTTAACTATTTTCCTCATTTTATCATAGTCTCCCTTTCAAAAGTTAAAAGGTAGTACTGTGGATTTCCTTACTATCCCTCCTCCACTAATTAAATCAAAGGCGATCATGCTATGATCACTTTTGCCAAGAGGCCCCAACAGCCTTATCTCTTGCACTAGATCTGGTGTTCCACTAAGGACTAGGTCTAATATGGCTTCCCCTCTGGTTGGTTCATGAACCAGCTGCTCCAAGAAGCTATGGATGTCACTCTATCAACAATGAGCCGCCTGACTGAAGACTGAACACAGTTAGGACAATTATCCAAAGGATCTCCATGAGTCAACACTGACTTGGCGGCACTTAACAATAACAACTCTAACAGCTTTTACTACATCCTCTGGTAACAAATTCCAGAGTTTGATTATGCATTGAGTGAAAAAATAATGTGTCCAATTAGTCTTAAATGAGCTGCATTGTAGCTTCATTGTCTGTCCCCTAGTCTTTCTACTTTTTGAAGGAGTAAGCAACTGATCCATGTTTACCTGTTCCACTCCATTCATTATTTTATAGACCTCTATCATATCTCCCCTCAGCCGTCTTTTTGCTAAGTTGGAGAACCATAACCTTGTAAGCCTTTCCTTATAGGGGCATCCTTCCATCCCCTTTACCATTTGGTGGCTTTCCTCTTAATCTTTTCTAGTTCTGCTATATCCTTTTTAAGATATGGTGACCAGAATTGCACACCATCGATCATGGAACAATACAGAGGCATTATAATAGCCTTGGTTTTATTCTCCATTCCTTTCTTTATGATTCCTACCATTCTATTTACGTTCTTGGCTACTGCTGCACACTGGACAGAGGGTTTCAATCCATAAAGACACCTAAATCCTTTTCCTGGGTGGAAACTCCAGGCTAAAAACCCACCAAGACTGCTTTTGAATCCTGACACTTCCTCTCTCCCCTTAATCTCCTGTCTAACACCCATGTGTGTTTTAATTATTTCCCTTAAAGAATTACCATAGTACTCTTTTTGTTCTTTTTGTCTCTTGAATGGATTATAAGCTCTGTGGCATAGCGACTGACTCTTATGTGTATATTTACTGTGTATGCCTGATAGCGCTATATAAATGGTAAGCAGTAGTAGTAGTAAACTCTGCCTCAGAACACGCCTACACAAAGGTTATGTGAAAGTATGTGCCTTCTTGTTATGCACATAACCCTTGGGGTAATTTTATTAAAGCCTTTTTATGTGTGCAAAAGGCATTTATAAAATGATCCACCTATAAGATGAATTAACAAACCAAATGTACATTAACAAATGCACATCCCTAGTTGGGAAATTTGTATATGCTAAATTGCAGATGTAAACATGCACCTATACTTTCCATGGGTAATTTACAAAGGGAAAATATGCATATACTTTACCTTAAGAAACTTGTAACATAGTAACATAGTATATGATGGCAGATAAGGACCAGTATGGTCCATCTAATCTGCCCAGCAAGGCGGCAAGAGTAGGTGCACCTGCCGCTCCATGCAGGTCACCCCTCCCCATGCCTTTGTTTAGTGGTATACCCACCGCTCTGTGTAGGTCACTCCTATTTGTTCAGATATAAGAGAAAATTATGTTTATTTTGATTTTATCCTGTTGCTATAAAGGGATCCACTGTGTCTGTCCCATGCCATTTTGAATTCTGTCACTGTATTTGCCCCCACCGCTTCCATCGGGAGGGCATTCCAAGCATCCACCACCCTTTCAGTGAAAAACTATTTCCTGACATTGCCTTTTATTTTGCCCCCTTGCAGCTTCATGTTATGCTCTCTAGTTTTACAGTTTCCTCGTCTTTGGAAGATTTTTGTTTGTTCATTAATACTCTTTAAGTATTTAAAGGTCTGAATCATATCTCCCCTATCCCTCCTCTCCTCCAGAGTGTACATATTTAGGTCTTCAAGTCTCTTCTCATAAGTCTTCTGACGCAGGCTCCAAATCATTTTGGTCGCTCTGAACTGCATCCAGCCTTTTTATATCCTTTGTGAGATATGGTCTCCAAAACCGAACACAATATTCCAAGTGATGTCTCACCAGCGACTTGTACAGTGACATTAGTACCTCTGCTTTTCTGCTGGTAATTCCTCTCTGAATGCAACCCAGCATCCTTCTGGCTTTTGCCACCACCTTGTCACACTGTTTTGCCACCTTGAGATCCTTATATTTACATGTGTTTATATTTATAGCACAAGTTAAGTAACCTATTCTAAAAATTTACCTCATTGCTATACATGGCTTGTGAGATTGTGGGCATGCATAGAACAGCCAAACTGCCACATGAACACAGTTCATAAGGATTTATTTATTGACATACTATAGGTCTCTAAGGCCTGAGAGACAATTCTTACATTTCTGCTCCCCACTCATACATCGCCTTTGAATCTCCACTGATAGCAGCCCAATCCCAGCTGATAGAAAAGGAATGTAGCTGACAGTGTGACAGGTACAGAGCTTCTCTAATCTGCTCTTTCTGCTGTAGTTGCCTGTATTACTAATTAAAGATTTATTTGGATCAGCAAGGAACTTTTGAGCTATCCTGTATGTGAGAAATCATGCTGAGCCAGCTGTTTATTAGCCCAGAGACCAAAGGTGTAGGGAATGGCAGACCTAAATTGTTTATTAACTTGGAGAACAAACAAAAGCTGGAGGAGGACTGAACAAACAAAGGCTGGAGAGGGACTGATCAGAAATTACTATCTAGCAAAGGTGTATGGGGTGGAGAATATCTGTAGGGAAAAGGTCATGTGAGGAGTCATGTGGTCCAGCTGCGACACATTTGTTACAGCCTATAAAAAGAGAGAGAAAATCCAGAACAGGTAGAGAGTAGATATTCGCTTGGCCAGGCGCATGCCAATGCTTGAAGAATCCCAGATGTTTCTCCAGCCTTCGCTGAGGCTCTCCCAGCTGATGTTAAAAACGGGCTGCGATGATGGCAGTTTGGTGACACATTGTTCTGTTCTTGTAAGGGACAGGGAGTTTGGAGATGCAATATCAATTGTTTTATTGTCATTGTAATATCACTAACTTATTGTTCTATTGTAATGTCACTAACTTATTGTCAAGCTAATTGTCATATTAAATAGCTTATTAAATACCATGCATGTGTGTTTGATTGATCTTGAATTTAATAGAATCCTAGGCAATACAAATGGTGACGAGGATGGGATTAAATTCAAGATCAAATTGATAAGGGAAATGACTGTAGCTGGATTCTGCAGCCAAGGAAAAGAGCTCTAAAAAACAAAATAAAACTGTTTAGGAAAATATGTAATCTTGGGATGCAAAGATGCTTGGTTCAGTGGGATGCAAAGATGTTTAGTTCAGTGCTTTTTCCTGTAGAGTTAGTATTAATTGTTGGGGAAAATCCTTATAAGATTATGAAGAAGCGAAGACTATTGTTGTTTTTTTCAAGGTCCCTGGTTTCCCCAGCTATTAAGGCATGTTGCTTTTCAGAACTACCCAGGTGGGAGGGTCAGTATGCAGGGTGAAGTTTCTGAAGAAAACCTCCTTATTCTGATCAGATAAGCTGCTATACTTAAAGACTAATAGATGCCTAGGTATAAAGCACTTGTAAGCTTTGATTTGTCTTGTGTTTAAATCAGAACATCTGCAATATATGTTTTAGTCTACAGTATATACTGTTTTTTTCTTTCATTACTGGCTGCTCAAGTAGGTTTAGCAGGTTTCTTGGCCCCTGGATGCTGAACTGACTAGAGCTCTTTACTAAAGCTGAATGAAACAAACAAAAAGATAGAAAATTAAGGAAACTGCTTCTGTTTTCCTTTGACCTTCAAACTAGGGATTGAGAGCCCCCTCAGGACAATGGGGCATCATGAGCCAGTAGTTACGAGATTGCAACTTGAAAATTATTTAAATCCTGAGTGAATAAGAAGGTAATCCTGCTTGAGCCTTATCTTTGGTATATGTTATGTGTCTGTTCTTTGTCTTTGACTGTGTATGCTATCAAGAAAACTTGAAAGTTAAAAGGGGATTTTATATATTGTGGCAAGCACCTCATAAAGGGCATAATTATTGTTCATATTTTACAGAAACACAAAGAGCTGTAACTATAGGTTTATTTAGGAATTTAATAGTAATCACAGTTAGTAACAATTCTCAAGAAACTTGTAGCGTTTACGACTCCTCCCTCTTGTTCAGCTGAAAAATATTTAGACAGTAATCTGCAGTTGCCTTGAAGGACAGAAGAGAGACCTACTGTTTACTTTGCTATCTGTGTTTAAGATAATATCAAGGTTGGCTATAACCCTGAGTAATTTACTTTAAAATAACTTCATTGTTTTCAGATCAGTTTGATACCAGTCTCAGGTATTATGTATAAGGTTTTAATTTAAATGTGACAAAGTACTAGCATTTTGGTTAAAAATATAAAAAGGGGAGTATTTGCATTCCAGATATCCACCAATCTTTCCATGAAAAAGTATTTCCTTATGATCATTTTGAATTCACCTCCTTGCAGTTTCTTGTCATTTGAATGCCTGTTTCCTGAACTGTAAGATTTAAGTTAATTACTTTGCATTGTTAAGCTCAGTGCTGATGACTGATGAACAGGACAGTAATACCATAGGTGCTAACTACACTGATCTTTGCAGTTTTATTTGTTACAATATTGGATTTTAGGATAAATTCACCTGTTTTTCTGTCTTTGAATTTTATGTGTTGGTGTCCAGAGAAAAAGTGTACTTTGTTTTGAAAGCTTTTTTTATTTCAGTTTCAGGAGTACAGTTCCTGAGAAAACAGGTATATGTTGTAGCACTGTGAGATACTAATTTTATTTAGTTTATACACTTGCACTTATGTTACCAAATATACTTGTAGCAGTACATTATATAGAGGTCCAGTACACACTCAGCAATTACAAGATCAGTAAACATTACTGTTTCTTTTGAACTTGCATTGCCCTTAAGTTTGCTGGAATTTTGGACAGAGGCTGATCTGAAATTGCTTTGTTCCCAAGCATATAAAGCACATTTAGTGGAAAGATGGAACTGAGTTCCCAGAAAATATGAGAATATTTGTAAAGTTATTTACAAATAAAACAACAACACTAACTTGAGTTGATTGGACAAAACAAAATCTTGCTTGTCAGCAACGATCCAGGAGAGGTTTGGGAAAAAGAATCAGAGAGAGAGAGAGAGAGAGAGAGAGAGAGAGAGAGAGGGACAGGCAGAAGGTGAGGCCACAGCCTAGGAAAAGGCAATAAATGTGCTGCTTCGAGTTGATGATCTGGGCCACCGGATTTCTGACTGCTCTAAGACTCCTCAAGGACCTACAAGGCCGGAAGAACATGAACCTTGTATATTTATGCCATTGCAGAGACATGACTAGGCAGGGGAGAGTAGGCCAAGAAGAACCCGAGGAAGTATCACCATGAGGCCCAACCACAAATGCCTTGTACCTTCTTAGGCCTCTCACCTCAAAAGGATCTCTTTTGACACCATAATTAATGAGTAGCTTACACAAATCCTTGTGGACACTGCAGATACAAGATCAGTCTTCAAATATTTTGAGTTTCCTAAAGCACTCTCACTGGGAACATGTATACAATAGACTCTAGTCACACCTGAGAGATATGTGGCCGTCCTGTTAGAAGCCATACTTTTTCTATTGGGATTGATGTTATAAAATGTTGTGAAATAATAGTTTTATATTGTAAGGACTTTACCTATATTGTTTAGACAGTTGCTATTTAGAATGAGCACATGTCCACTTAGAACTTGACCAATTAAGTTAGTGGGAAAGAAGCACTGTTTACTCAAACTGTTATGCTTATTGAGAAGAATCTAAATTTATATCTTCTACCTACTATTTTTTTACAACAAAGTTTTTAACAATTGTTTGATGTTCTTAGCAGCCTTGCCAAATAAGCATACATTAGTATGGTATAAAAAACATGAAAAGGACCTATGTATGTAGTTGATGGAATGATGCAAGTGATGAAGAAGTGTTGTGAGGGGTGAAGTGGTATATTAAGAGGAAGGACTCTGATGGACAGTAAACCAATGAAGGTAATTTAATGATGTGAAGTGATGTATCTGCCTAATGAATATGTAAACAAAAAATGATGAGCACTTTATTCAACTATGCCATCTCCAGTACCTTCAATTCAGGAAGTCATCTAAGCCCCAACACGTACTCAACAATTGGAAATAGACACATGGAGACAGGCTAGGTTCACCTTGCACCCTTATGAGCTTTGGAAAACCCACACTGGCCATGTGGTACTTCCAGATGCTTTTTTGCCTCATTTTGCCTCTGTATGTCCTGACCAGGCATGCAAAGGCAAAGGGGGATGATTTGATGACAAATTCTCACAATATTGGTATAATCCTAAACTTGCCAACATTGCAGAAGATGTATGTGCAACTTGTCTGATCTGCAAAGGGGGTTAAACATCTGCAAAGGGGGTTAAACATGTAAAGATCAGTCAAGGGCACAATGGAGTATTTCCTACTAGCAAATGAATCTCCAGTGATAGAGAGACAAGGAGTTTATCAAACTGTGAGACAAGCTTGACACCATACGAGATAGTTACTGGTAGACCATTGAAAGTTTCTAAAGCAATATTTGTAGGATATGATCTTAGGGGTATGTTTACTAAACTGCGGTAATGTGATTCGCGTTAGGATCCGCGGTAGAAGCAGAAATCCCAAATAAGGCGTTACAAGGTGCCATAAATTAACGAGCGCTACATGGCACGTTACCGCGCGTTAATCTTAAGAAGACGCGCAGGCATGCAAGCACAGCAACAGAGCTGTAGCACAATGGTTACTACACTGACTGATGGTACAGGGGTCATGGGTTTGATTCCCTAGTGGGCCTAATGTATAAGGCTGGCTGAGGCATCACCCTTTACATTTAAGTAGTGATTGTTGAGGCATTTGACTTGTATTTTAATTAGTGCTGCCAGCAAACACACCCTCACGGTGGCGTAACCTAAGGTGCCGCATAAGGCACCCCATAACGCACTCCATAGGGCACATTATAAAGTGTACTGTTCGCCAAGGCACCCTATAATGTCCCCTATAGGACACCTTATAAGGCATTTGATAGGGCGCCTTATTGGGCACCCTATAAGGCACCTTAAGGTTACAGTACTCTGAGGGTGTTTTTGCTGGCAGCACTAATGTACATTAAAAATAGACAATGCCTCAGACAGCCCTATCAAATAGCCCCACCATGGGTTTGAACCCATGACCTCTGGCTTCACAAACAGTGAAGTAACCAGTGGGCTACAGCTGTGAACAAAGCCCTGGCTGGCTGCAGAAGGACTGCACGTCACCACACAAACTGTCTGCTGTGGATACCAGGATAGGGTTAACCCATGCGTACCCATGATGCACTGCACATGCAAATCAGCAGTCGACAGATGGGCACAAGATGGGGTATGCACCCCCACAGCACCTCGGCCTGGTAGGGGGAACAGACCATGTGTGGTACTGGCACAGAGTAGCCACAGACAGTCACATTGTGTGGGTACTGTGCTCACCTTGAGGGTGAGGTGGGGCACCCAGCACCAGGTCTACAGCACCTTTCATGGCTGAAATACGCCATGCTGCAGGTCCCCATCAGTGTGTGATAGGTAGTTCCTGTAGACACACCTAGGATACATCTGTGTCCTTCTGTATTTCTCAGTCATGTCTAGCCCTTATGGGCAATGATGCACCCAGAATAGTGCATATCCTGTGTTGGTGCCATGGTTACCTGATGTAGGTGAAGGGGGGGGGGGGTGTTTGGACCCATAGGCAGATTATGTACCACCACACAACCCACCCTCTGGGGCTCAGGGTGGGAAACAGGATCACCCACCAATAGATCCACATTCTACCTCCCTGCAATGGTAGCAGTAGAGGGGACCATCAACCCCAGTCCTGCTGGGGAACAGACACCCTACAGGACAGGCAATTCAGAGCAGTACACATCCATAACGCAATAGCAGACAGACAGTAGGCCTGGAAATGCTCAGCTGCCCCCCACCACTATCTGACATTCTCCAGCAGCAAGCCTCCAGCCACTGCACCCTGCAAGGTGTTCCAGCAAGACACATACTAGCTGCAGACAGTCTTCTAGCTAGTCCATAGTGCATGGTCCTGGAGGAGATGCGTGTACCCAGAACGGGGATGTCAGCATACACACCAAGCAGATAAGTCAGTGATTGGGCCCCAAAAGAAAACCCATAAATATCACATGAGAGAAATACTATATAGCACTATGGGGGAACCTAGCCATGCCGTGGTCACTGCTCAGTCAGGGTGAGAGTGACCTCCCAGCAGGACATGCTGTGGCCACCCTGTCTGTGCAGGTGGTGGCCGGGCACTACAATGTCCGAGCTATTACCCTATGCCCTGTGCAGATGTATCCAGGCCAGGCCACCCTATCCAGGCTATTCTCACGGTACCTTGCTCCTCATTATGCACATTGGCAGACCAATACTGGCAACAGTGCTAGCAGTGTGGGCTGTGGAGGGTGTTTGTAGCCACCACACACTGGACAGACAGACACACACTCCCCACACCTATGCCAGCAATGTGCAACTATAGAGGTGTTTGGCAGCCCTGGCCACTGCACCAGTCCTGGGCACAGTGCAAGCATGGCTATGGTAAGCAATACTGTTGGGGTCACTCCCCAGAGTGGTAAACACTGTCAGACACCAGACTTGAAGCACACTCCACAGACATCAGAAAGGTTGCTTTGATGCAGCTCAATCAGCGAATTGAGCTTAACTTAGGAATTGCTATCTGCCAGTGATCATAGCAACCTTTTGATAGCTGTGTACCATATTCCCAGGTTTAGGGTGGCATTGCTAAGGTATGCAAGTGCTAGTATTGGGAGATGCACGCAGGGCCCAACATCCTGCCTCTCTAACAGGCATTGGATAATGGAGCCTGTGGGTGCGGGTGAGTCTGCCCCTGTTGGCTGCTGCTTTACGGCAGAGGTTCCCAACTCCAGTCCTGCTGTGCCAAACACTGTTTGGGTTTTCATGCTGTCCCTCATGAATATGCATGAGATACATCTGCGTACCATGGGCGTGGTGCATAGAAATGCAGCACAGGCATCTTTATTAGAGGCAGCATGGAACCGGAATGGTGTTTGGCCCTCCAGGACTGCATTTGGGAGACTCTGCTCTAGGTAATGCACATGTTTATGGTGTCTGTGCTCTGTAGGGTAAAATGTAGGTGTTTTGGGCATGTTTACGTCATCTGCAATAAAGGTTCTGTCTGTATTAGCACGTTGTAGTAGTGGGTAAAATATGGGGACTGGGTTGGCAGGAACCACAGCTGGGACTTGAACCTGTGACCTTCTTCTTCTGAATACACTGGTTTTGTGCACTGCACCACCTTGTTGTCACAGAATCAGTACATTCCCTGGTGATAACATGACTGTTTGTTAGACAGGGCCTGTCTGTTTCAGTGCACGGCACCCACCTACATAGGGCTAGGCCACGGTCTGCTCTGGGCAGCTGCCACTGCCCCCTCCACCACCAGTATCCCTCTGCCACCATGCTGACATGCCCTTCTGCTGGTAGTGCTGGTGGAGTGCAGTCTCAGGCCATCCAGTCTGCAGGTAGGCGGCTGCCTATGGTGCGGGTTCTGGGGTAGGGGTGCCTGCATAGGTGTCCACGCTTCCCCCCAGCCCCGCCTGCCAATGTTCCGTGCCCTTGGGGGTAGCTGCTGGGTACTATCCCCTGTGACACTGTGGGAAGCACACTCATGCCCATGTTGTGCCTTCAGCAGTTGCTGTCTGGCTGCTCTGCTGTTTCAGCATTCATATGGGCCACCTAGGCATCACCCTAGTCCACACTGTGGCCCAGCTGCACCACAGCATGTGCCGCCTGCGGCCCTCTGTATCCCCTTATCCGGCATCTGTCCAGTTGCCATTCTGACATGCCCGTCCTGATGTTTCAGGACATGTGCATGCCATAGGAAACCTGTCCGATGGAGGGGAAAACCATGATCAGCACTATTTCACTGTGGGCTCATTCACCTTGTATGGGGATGGAGCATAGACCCTTCCACGAGTAATATCTTTTTTGTGGAGCTTTCTTTGGGGGGGGGGGGGGGTTGATGTTTCCCATTAATATCACTATTGGCCAGCTTGTTTATGTTTTTTTTCCAGTTTGTTGAGGTCATTTTCAATGTTTATGTGCCCTTTTGTTCTGGGCACATGTATCACACTTATCACATTTTATAGGTTTCCCTGCCTATGCTGTACATTGCTGACACTCAAATGGTTTCTCTCCCCTGCAAATTTGCATCTAACGGCAGGTTTTCAATCGTGTTAGGATTCAGCTCTTCAGATCAGCACGTTAGTGTGAAGGGAGCCTCTCCCCGCCCACTCTCTGCCCATTGACCCCTTCTCTCCACCCTCTCTCCACCTTCTGCGGTGTTTTACCACGCCGCCGAACTTTACGATCGTTAAGTTATGTTAACACACGTTATGTAACGTTAACAATCGTTAACACATCATAACGCATGTTATGATGCGTTAACGATCGTTAACGTTACATAACGCGCGTTATGTAATGTTACCGCAGTTTAGTAAACATCCCCCTTAGTAAATATGGATGAAATTAAGATTGTCTCATTGCAAAATCTAATCTAGAATATTTAGTCTTTTCATTTAATATTGGTGCTGCTCTTCTGAATGAGGCCTGGGCAATGTCACCAACTGCAATCCAGAGATTCCAGCAGAGGAAATTGACCAGAATCCAGATGGAACAGACCATCCCAAGCACTCCTAACTACACACCGCAGCAATGTGTGAAGGAGTCCTTACCTGGATCCATGCATCACATTGAAAAAGGCCAAGATATCCGCCTATGAGAATGAGAGGTTCAACTTTTGGGACAAACTAAACTTAAACTTCAGAGAAAGGTGAAGCACACTACGAAGTCCTGAAGAACTGCTGAGAAGCATAACTAAATTATCTGGAAATAGGAAGAGGACTATTAGACTGATTGGGAGCTTTTGTGAATGATTTTTTTGTCTTATGTATTGTTATCCTTTTACTATTGTTTCCTTGGAAAGTAACTGTAATTCTAGTTTCTCAGATTTTTTCTGCTGAACATCATGTGCCGAATTGCTCGTTTCACCTGTTACCCAGATCTTAGTTATTGCTGTGGCTTCTCTTTCTCCTGCTCATACTGCTTTTTGAATCCACGGGTGGTCAATAGTGCAAATGTTTGGGTAAAATATCCAAGACCAGATTCGTAGCTGGTGGAGGGAGAAGTAGTTGCAGTATGATTGAGGTTGTTAGTCCCTCACCACTTGCTCCACTACCCTCTACATATAACTAGTAGATTGAAATACATGGGGCAGATATACAGTAGAAAAAGTCCTGAATATGCAGGTGAAATGAGTCCCCCACTGTATGGAGAACTGATAAAAGTAACTGAGATCTACAAGCCATTTGGCTTCGGCAATTGCAATGCCGGTGGGAACGGTATATTAGATACCTTGGACAAATATCACCTAATTTACACCATGACTTCTTGTCCCCTCAAACATTTACCTTAATGTTATTCACTATGTTTTATCCCATGTTAATAATAATAATAATCATAATCATAATAATTATATTGATTGACTTAACCTTATGGAACTGTATTCTCACTTATTGTATTTCCAAATTAACTACAAAAGCAATTCAGCCAGTGCCTACGTGCAATATCCTTACTGATCCACGGGTGGAATGTATTACTAATTAAAGACTTATTTGGATCAGCAAGGAATTTTGAACTTTTGAGCCATCCTGTATGGGAGAAATCATGCTGAGCCAGCTGTTTACTAGCCCGGAGACCAAACGTGTAGGGAATGGCATACCTGAATTGTTTATTAACTTGGAGAACAAACAAAGGCTGGAGGAGGACTGAACAAACAAAGGCTGGAGAAGGATTGATCAGAAATTACTATCTAGCAAAGGTGTATGGGGTGGAGAATATCTGTAGGGAAAAGCTCATGTGATGAGTCATGTGGTCCAGCTGCGATACATTTATTATAGCCTATAAAAAGAGAGAGAAAATCCAGAACAGGTAGATAGTAGATATCCACTTGGCCAGGCGCATGCCAATACTTGAAGAATCCCAGACTTTTCTCCACTCTTCGCTGAGGCTCTCCCAGCTGATGTTAAAAATGGGCTGCGATGATGGCAGTTTGATGATGCATTGTTCTGTTCTTGTAAGGGACAGGGAGTCTGGAGATGCAATATCAATTGTTTTATTGTCACTGTAATATCACTAACTTATTGTTCTATTGTAATGTCACTAACTTATTGTCAATCTAATTGTCATATTAAATAGCTTATTAAATACCATGCATGTGTGGTTGATTGATCTTGAATTTAATAGAATCCTAGGCAATACATTGCCTCTCCTGCCTATGTGGTTCACAGCCAAAATCAGCTATTTGACCTACCTGGGTAGCAGGAGGAGAGACATGGTAGCAGGAAGGGTTGGTTAGAGAAGCACTCAACTACTCATGCTTCTAGTCCACTGTGCTCTCCTGCTATCTGCTAAGCATGGAGTAAGATGAGGGAATCAGGGAGATGGGAGATAGGTAATGCATATGAGCAGCAAGTAAAAGCATTACTAGGGCTTAGGTCCATAGAACCCTCATGTAGTAGCATATATTAGCAGCTGGGTTCTCTGCTTGTGATGAGGCTTGTGACCACAAATAAGGATACCTGAACCCAGCGCTATACAAATAATAAGCAATAGTAGTAGTAAACTCTGCCTCAAACATGCCTACAGAACAAAAGGAAAAATATTTATTTTTATTAATAGAAAACATTGCAGGCTCAAGACAAGATCACAACCAATTACTCTATTTTTTTTAAATTTATTTGCAAGGCTTGATATACCGCCCAAACTGGGGTATCAGAGCGGTGTATAGAAAAAGAAGCAGGCTGCCAGAAAATTAAAGGAGGAAAAGAACGCCATTCAATTGACAGGAAAGCAATAGAGAGACACAGATAGAAAGATAGAGAAAGACAGAAAGGCATGGCTAGATAGACAGAACACTAAGGGGGAGGGTGGAGGGGGGGGGGAGGAGGTATATGGTATCGGGACCATTACAATTGTCATGGAGGCGCCAGGAGATCAAAAGCCTGGGAGAAGAGATGGGTTTTGAGAAGAGCTTTGAAATGTGGAAACAAAGACTCAGTGCGGAGTGGGTGAGGAAGGAAGTTCCATAGAGCAGGACCCAGAAAAAAGAAGGCAGAGTGACGGGTGAGTTCGAGATGAGCCTGAGACGTGGAGGGAAGAAAGAGGCGATTGCTATGGGAGGAGCGAAGGAGACGGGGGACAGGCTGGTGGTAGATAAGGTCAGATAGATTCCGAGGAATACCTGTATGAAGAACCTTGTGAATGGTGATGAGGTATTTGTAAACAAACCGGAATTTAACGGGAAGCCAGTGAAGAGAGAGAAGACAAGGGGTAATGTGGTCAAAAGGAGAAGAAAAGGTGACTAAGCGGGTGGCAATGTTTTGAATGAGTTGAAGATGACGGAGTTGATAAGAGGGGAGGCCAGCGAAGATTGAGTTGCAATAGTCCAAACGGGAAATCACCAGGGAGAGGACTAGGGTGGTGAGGGAATTTGCAGAGAGGAAGGACCGGAAAGATCTAATGCGACGGAGATGAAAGAAACAACTACGAACAAGGGAAGAGATATGGGGATGGAAGGACAGGGAGGAGTCAAGGATGACACCAAGATAACGAAGAGAAGGAACGACGGGGATGGGGAGGAAGGACATCATGGGAGCTAGGGTGGGAGGAGGAGTAGTGAAGGAGAACCAAATAGCCGAGGACTTAGAAGGATTGACACAGAGGAAATTATCAGAGAACCATTAATAAATGCTCTTAGTATATTCCTGGGGCCTTCTTTCTTTCAGTCTGAGCCCCCTTTCCTCATTCTGAGCCTGGGGTTTTAAATTCTTTTCCTGGACACTGCCCATTTCTCCAGGTTTCCCAGCTCTGCTTTCTTGAGGTGGACTGGGCTCGTTTCTTTTAAGGAAGTCTGGGAATCTCTTCTAACCGCCTTTATACACCTTCCACCTCAACTCAACCTTCTTGGGTAGAGCACCTGCTTCTGCTGTTCTGCATTCTGATGGTTTCTTCCTGCCCTGTGTTGTCCCCTCTACAATTCCAATTCAAACAATGTTAACCTATCCAGCAGCTTCCTTTCCTGTTTTTTCTCATCTGAGTTATGATTATAGTTGACCTTTAGTTATATGTTCACAACCACTTTTGAGCCTTCTTCACAGTTGCTATTAGCCAAGGATACATGTGGTCATTTCAGCTTATCGCAGTGGCAGTCACCAGGGCAGCTCTGTTCACTGTAGCTCTTGTCGCAATAGCCCTGCACATAGTTCTTATCATGAAGGTACATTTTTCTGAGCCATAATGGGTCTCAACTTTGAGGTCTGCACAGTTAGACCTGAGGAGCCTCAGCCTTTATATGGCTCTTATGGTAGCGCAGGAAAGCTAGCTATGCTCTTTTGCTTCACTCAGGTTTCTTTAGCCTCTTTCAATCCTCCCACATGGGCTTTGGAGATAATCTTCAGGAGGGGGAAGGACTGTACTTTCTATTCTGCACGTAGGGTATTGTCAGAGGTTCAGGTCCCTCCAAAGTCAAGGGCTACATTTCTCCAGGGTTGGTACTGTTAATGCTCAGAACATTCCTGATGCAGGGTAGTAGAGGACTACCTTGGATGTAGATGTGGGGGTTCATTTTTGTCCTTTACTGGAGCCAGGTCTGGCTAAGAGGGTCCATATGGGCAAACAAAAAAATGGAAGGCATATTCAATGATGCCTAGAAAAGCCCTCCTGAAACCGTTCAAAGGAAGGTTCATTATCTGGTGAAGATGAAGATATTCCTTCAATCATCCACCTCTTTCTGGTAATAAGAGTTACCTACAGTCATCATGCCTCTGCGGCTTGTAGCATTGTGGTGGAGCCAGTGAAGGAGACTGAAGGCTTCTGGGGACCCGGTTTTGGAAGAATCATATAAGCTGATGATGTGGCTCAGAAGTGGGATGGTGAAGTTCTAGCTCTGCGCTCATCACTCACTGTGTGCCCTCCTCCTATAGGATCCCCTTTACTCTCCTCCCCACCCTCATTTCTTCTTTCTCCCACCAATGAACTATGTTTCACCCCCTTATAGCTACTGAGCTCTCTAAACTGATTTCCACATCGCACAAGACCTCCTGCCCGCTTCATCCTATTCCTTCTCCGCGGTTGCTAGAACCTTCTCTAGCTCTCCTTCCTTTCATTTTCACTATGCTTAATTCTAGCCTTTCCTCTGGAACCTCCCACACTACTTGGAAATATGCTCTGGTTTGCCCCCTTCTTAAAAAGCCATCTCTCGACCCACTTGATCCCGCCAGCTACTGTCCAGTATCTAACCTGCCATTCCTCTCAAATATTTTGGAAAAAGCTGTTTTCTCACAACTATCTCAACAGCTTGACTTCACTTATCATCTTCACCTCCATCAGTTTGGCTTCTATCCTGCTCACAGTGTCAAAATCATCATGCTCTCATTCCTTAATGACCTGCATGCTGCACATGATCATGGTGACATCTCTTTAGCAGTTTCCCTTGATCTCTCAGCAGCAGGGCCGGCCCGTCCATTGAGCAAGAATGTTTTTTGCACAGGGCCCCGCGTTTCAGGGGGCCCCGCGCAAAGAACATTCTGCTTTTTTTTTTATTACATTTAAAAACAAAAACCTGGCTCTAGCTGCTGCCGCTGCCGCGTCCGTCGCAGCAGCGGCAGAATGGCGTGTCCCGCGGGGCCCCTTCTCCTCTTCGAGCCCTCTGCAAGGGCTTTCAGATTCGCGAAGGGAGAGTTGTGCTCCCTCGCGTCTCTGTAAAGCCCGCAGGGGCTAATGGGAAATTTCCCATCAGCCCCTTTAGACGCGAGGGGCTGATGGGAAATTTCCCATTAGCCCCTGCGGGCTTTACAGAGACGCGAGGGAGCACTCTCCCTTCGCGAATCTGAAAGCCCTTCCAGAGGGCTCGACGTGGAGAGGGGGCCCCGCGGGACACGCCATTCTGCCGCTGCTGCGACGGACACGGCAGCAGCTAGAGCCAGGTTTTTGTTTTTAAATTTGCGGGAAGGGAAGGGAAGGGAAGGGAAGGGAAGGGGGGGGGGCTGATGGAGGCTGTCTGGAAATGGGGTGATGGGGGGTTAGGACTGGAAATGTGCAAGGGGGGGGGGTTAGGACTGGAAATGTGCAAGGGGGGGGTTAGGACTGGAAATGTGCAAGGGGGGGGGGGGTTAGGACTGGAAATGTGCAAGGGGGGGGGTTAGGACTGGAAATGGGCTGGGACTGATGGAGGCAGACTGGAAATGGGCTGGGGGGGGGGTTAGGACTGGAAATGGGCTGGAGGGGGGGTTAGGACTGTAAATGGGCTGGGGCTTATGGAGGCTAACTTGAAAAGGGTTTGGGAAGAGATAGGACTGTAAATGGGCTGGGGGGGGTTAAGACTGATAATGGGCTGGGGCTGATGGAGGCTGACTGGAAATGGGCTGGGGGGGTTAAGATTGGTAATGGGCTGGGGGGGTTAAGACTGGTAATGGGCTGGGGGTTGATGGAGGCTGACTGGAAATGGGGTGATGGGGGGTTAGGACTGGAAATGGGCTGGGGGGGTTAAGACTGGTAATGGGCTGTGGGCTGATGGGGGCTGTCTGGAAATAGGGTGATGGGGGTTAGGATTGCTAATGGGCTATGGGGGGGGGGTTAGGACTGCTAATGGGCTATGGGGGCGCTAGGACAGGAAAAGGGCTGATGGGGAGGGGTTAGGACTTGAGGTGGGCTGATGTGGTTAGGACTAGTAATGGGCTGTGGGCTGATGGGGGGGGGGTTAGGACTGGCAATGGGCTATGGGGGGCTGACTGGAAATGGGCTGATGGGGTTAAGACTGGAAGTGGGCTGATGGGGGGTTAGGACTGGTAATGGGTTATGGGGGGGGGCTTAAACTGAAAATGGGTTGATGGGGGGCTAGGACTGGTAATGGGTTGGGGGATTGCTATGACTGGAAATGGACTGAGTGGACGGGGAGGCTTGAACTGCAAATAGCTGATGGGGAGGGAGCTTGGAATGGAAATGGGCTGTGAGGGAAGGGAGCTAGAACTGAAAATGGGCTGATGGAGCAGCTAGGATAGGACTGGAAATGGGCTGTTGGGGGGAGCTAAGATTGGAAATGGGCTGTGGTCACTGTTCCCTCTAAGCTGTGCGCGTGTGCGCGCGCACACACCTCACCGAGTGAGCGCACATACTTTATAACAGAGCGCACAAAAATTACGGTTCTGATTCTGATAGAAAACAACACAGACGTCTTAATTTAAAAGTTGTTGTGTATTTATGGTTTTCACAAGTTCTACAATATTTTCTAGTGCAATCAATGTGGTGTACATACTGTATTCTGACGTGTAGTCAAATTTTAAGGTATATAACTCCGAGTGTCGTTATGTGGCACACAAAAATTTAACCTTCCTTCAAAAGCTGCACAGCTGACATGTTATGCGCACACAGCCTACAGAAAATTAGAGGGAACATTGGCTGTGGTGGGGGCTTGAATTGAAATGGACTCATGGAGGGGCTAGAACTGGAAGTAGGCTCATGGGGGGGCTTGGACTGGAATTGGGCTGAGTGGAGGGGAGCTAGGATTTGACATGGGCTGATGGTGGGGCTAGGAAATGACTAGAAATGGGCTGATGGGGGGCTAGGATTGGAAATGAGCTGATGAAGGGACTCAGACTGAAAATGGATGGGGGAGCTAGGACTGGAAATGGGTTGATGGGGGGCTAGGACTGGAAATGGGCTGATGCAGGGACTAGAAGGGAATGGATGCTGGGTGAGACTGGAACTAGAAGGGAGCTGATGTTGGGGGAGGATTAGAATGGGATGGGGCTGGGAGAGTAAAATGGAGAGGGGAAAAATATTTTGTGTGGGAGGGATGAAAAATCTACAATTGGCCGGGTATTGGGAGAGTAAGTGGGGATTGAGGATGGAGGGGTAAAATTTGTGTGGATGAAATAAGAATGAGGAAAGAGCAAAAGGATAAAGATTAGTATGTTAAAGCAGATGTAGAGAGAGAGGATGGAAAGAAAACTAGAAGAGAGAAGAAAGGACAAATGGACAGCAGACGATGGAGAGTTAGCAGAAAACATGAAGAAACCAGAAGAAAGTGGCTGGAGCAATTGCAACTGAAAAAAATGCACAAAAGGTAGAAATATATCTCTTTATTTTGAATTTATTAACTGGAATATGAAAGTTCTGGGAAATGTGCATCATTAACGTCTGCGCTTTGTTTGGTACAAGAGGAAATTGATTTATAGTTTTATTTCTACAGTGTTGTTGTACATTCCAAGTTTGGCTTTTGGGGTTCCCAGTTTAAATTATTGCCTTCCTGTTTCTAAATTGTGATTCCTTGTTTGGTGATGGTCTATGTTCTGCATGTGTAACTGAGCTGAGGTATTCTGTTTATGTAATTCCTATTTGACATTGCCACTTGTTCTCTTTCCCCAGTATTCTCTGAAATGTACTGGTTTAATATTTGCAGTGTTTCCTTTTGATAGGTAGGGACTGGTGCTTTGTGAGTCCTGGTAATGCTGTCAGGATACAGCGGGTTTGCTATGGGTTCTAAATGGGCAGCGTTTGTAGTAGTTCCTAATGTGCCTGGCGGTTGGCACTGGATTATAGTAATGTAGAAATCTTTTAGTCTTTCTTTATCCATACACTCATTAAGAGACATGTTTACTAAAAGTTAGTGTATGGTAACATTATGCAAATATTTATGCAAATAAGGCCACTTATGCAAATGAGGCCCCGCACCGAGTCTCCGCACATGGCCCCGCACCCCCCTTGGGCCGCCCCTGCTCAGCAGCCTTCAACTTAGTGGATCACTCTATCCTTCTCTCTCTTCTATGTGATGCTGATCTTCAGGGGACAGTATGTCAGTGGTTTCAATTCTTTCTCTGTGCTCTCAGGTGATACTTCCTCTACTACTGTCTCTCTCTGTTGTGGGGTCCCTCAGGGCTCTGCCCTTGTACTTCTTTTATTTAATATCCTTCTAATCCCGCTCACTCTGCTCGTTCAACAATCCAGTCTGACAGTATATTATTAAGCCAAAGACATAATTCTGCTTCATCATACCAATCTCTGGCAACTAGATCTCAATGATTGCTTAGCTCAGGTCTCCGACCAGCTTGTCACAAACTGTCTACATCTTTATCTTTCTAAAACGCTCGCAATTTGGTTCATGTTTGGTAGTCCGTGTCCCCCAGCAGCCCCTGTTCTCTCTAATTTTGCTATTCTACTGGTGCCCTCACTTTGCTATTTTTGTGTGTCTCTGGACACTGCATTCCCATTCCATGACCATATCTCACTCCTCACCCGCCGGTCCTTCTATCTCCACCAGATATGTGTTATCTGCCCCTTCTTATCCTCTCAGGCAATGACCACCCTTCTTTTGTCACTAGTGTAATGAAGAAGCCCCTACTGAGCCCATGGAGATAGGGATAGTAGAAGATTCCACCTTAGAATCTGACAGGCAGTCTGAGCACATGGCTCAATGTTTACAAGAAGAAAGTAAACAGAGAAAGTCGGGAGCCGAATGGACACGCCCAAGCGGTGACGTATCACCAAGCTTAGGGGTTAATGAGAAACACCTGTTCAGGGGAAGGGCAGAGCTAAGGCCTGAGAAACAGGACTATAATATTTGGTCATTAGCTTTAAAAGGGAGACCGAGAGAAACACAGTGGCAAGGAAGAGAGAGACCGGGTGAAGGTCCCAGTCAGAGACCAGGTCAAGAGAGAGCCGTAGCAAGAGCCAAGGAAGCCAAAGCCCGAGAACCTGAAGGAAGCAGCACAAGAGAGGTGCCGTTCAGGAAAGGCAGGAGAAAGGAGAGACCTCCTGGGAGGCAGGCTTGGAAAAGCTCGGAGGCTCCAGAGAGAGAGAGACAGTGGCAGGAAAATACTTATAGGTCTGAGGCAGAAGCCAGCAAGCTAAGAGGAAAGAAAACACAGCCGTTGTTTGGAAACCTGCCTGAGCCAAGAGAGCAGAGAATTCCTCCCTCCTTAAAGCCAGAAGGTAGGCTTCAAAGTCTGCCCAACTATGAATCTAGTTTAAAAGTATTTCCTTGTTGTTGCCAAGAAATAGGAAACAGCCCAGGAAGCAACTCCAGAGTACAGGGTAGTTTCAAGACCTGCTGTTTAGAATGGTATAAAGGGAAGATCCCTGAATGCCTAGAAGAAGGTTACTTTAAAACCCATGATAGCAGCTTACAGCCATACCCAGCTAATGCTGAGCTGGAAGAGATGCAGATAGACTCTGATGTTTATGACGCAGCTGATATACAGATGGATTGCACCCTATGTATAGCTGACCATATTGAATCCCTGTGCTGAGCATTACTATAAGAGTGCTGATAAAGTGGCAAAGAGAAGGGGAACATTTTCCTTTGCTATCAGAAGCTGTTTTGTTTGCTTTTGTTTTTGTGACGAGCACTGCACGTTTGGAAGCCTGAGAATGAAGAGGCACATTTACCTTAGTTCTTGTATGCATTCCTCCTACCAAATATATGGAAAGTTGTCCTAATTTCATCTGCACTTAAGTTCTGTTGGGAGGGGAAATAAAATCCTTGTCATTTTTGCCTTTAACACGCAACTGCAACTCCTTCTTGAATCAGAGGGTAGAAAGGGGACTACCATTCCCACAAGGCATTGCAGGAGCAAATGCAGTGTCATACTCCCTGAAGATAGAATAACAAGGCAGACCAACCCTACTCGCCCTAGGCAGTAGGCTGGCCTGATGACACTAGTCATGTTTCATCTCAACTTCTGCAACCTGGCCCTTGTTGACATCACTCAGTACCAATTATGCCATCTCTGGTTACTACAGAATACCGCAGCTCGGATCATTACTCATGCCACTCGTCTGGATCATATTATACCAGTTCTAATTCACCTTCATTGGCTTCCACTAGCTTACCACATCCACTATGAAGTTCACATTCTGACCCATTGTGCCATATATGCCAACATGCCACAATACCTAACAGACCTGCTTCTGTTCCACACCCCTGCCCACAGTCTTTGTTCAATTCACATCAACCGCCTAGTTCTCCCATCTCTGACACATGCTCACCTTCAGACCACCTGTCACTCTGCTTTCTTCTTCCTGGGTCCCTCCCTCTGGAACTCCCTCCCCTTTGCTCTCTGCCAGGAATCCTCCTTTCCCAAATTCAAGAACCTTCTGATGACTCACCTTTTCTGTTGTGCATTTGATCTGCTTTCCACTATCTCCTAATCCTATACGGCCCCCTGCCTTTTTGTCATTTCTTTTCACTTTGTATGTGATTACATTGTTTCTATCCTGCCATGTATTGTAGTTCTTTTCTTTTTCCGGCCTCGGTCATTACTGTATATTTTTATGCAATTGTAAACTGCCTTGGTGTAATGAAGGTGCGGTATATCAAATAACCAAATAAACAAATACATAAATAAATAAATTGGTCTCAGAGTCAGCAATAGTAAGCTCAGTCATCTGGTTCTTTGCAAGAAGACTATATCCCAGTGGAAGATGGTATGGCTCTGAAGGAACTTTAAGACTGTAAGATTGAGGTCTTATTTAAGCAAACTGTTAAGGTGGCAGCCTTGGGCATTTTCCCAGGCAGCAGTGTGTTGCAGAGATACTCTAGAATCTTTTTCATATTAAGGCTCAATTCTGTCTTCAGAGGAAGGTGATTGTAAACTTGAGGAAAAGTGATGGTCAGGAAGCCGGTCATCATACATGGTGGCTCTAAATCATCTTTTTCAGACCCCCACCAGAGTTACGGCAGTTGTATTTTTGGCCAGATGGCTCCTCTGGAATTGATGTTGGGCTATGGAGGCAGCCTCAAAGTCTTGGTTCAGAAAATTTCCCTTTCATGAGAAAATTTTGAAAGTTGGTCAGGGTTCTCAGAGAGACCAAGTCCCAGGGATGGCAAGATGTCCAGAGAGGTATGCTGTCTGCCAGGTGCCAAAATCCAAGACATTACAGAGAGTTTGCCGAGACTCATGAAGCCCACTGACTATTACCCAATGTGGCTAATCCATGTTGGAACAAATGATTCTGCCAGGTATCCCACTGAGCATATCAAGAGGGACTTCATGGCTATGGGACAGAGGGTGAAGCAGATAGGTGCACAGGTGGTGTTTTCTTCAATTCTCCCTGTTGAGGGTAAAGGACAAGGTAGAGAGGCTCGCATGCTGGAGATAAATGCATGACTGTGTGGATGGTGTCATCAAGAGCGTTTTGGTTTCCTGGACTATGGGATGCTATTTCAAGGGTTGCAGAGCAGAGATGGCATCCATCTGTCCAAGAAAGGTCGACACATCTTCAGTAGTAGACAGCTAATCTACTGAAGAGGGCTTTAAACTAGATTTGTTGGGGATGGGTGAAGACAGCCCCCAGGTAAGTGAAACATTAAATACCTTTATGGAAATGGGCAAAAAGGGTAACATATGGAAAGCAGTGTGTATAAATGCCCGTAGCATGGAAAATAATATCCCTGATATTGAAGCTCTGGTGGGAGTGGCTGACTTGGATTTAGTGGCAGTTACAGAAACATGGTTCACAGAAAACCACGACTGGTATGTAACTATACCAGGCTATACTTTATTCAGAAAGGACAGGGTAGGAAGAAGGGGAGGAGGAGTGGCACTATATGTAAAACATAATATTAAAGCCTTGGAATTACAGAGCTTAAAAGGGAGAGAGGAGGCCCTGTGGGTTAAACTAGAAAGAGGGAAAAATAAATCTATTTGCATTGGCGTGATATACAGTCCTCCTTCACAAGAGGAAGAGGTGGACAGAGAGTTAATTGAAGACATATGCAGTATTGCTAGGAAAGGGGACGTGATTCTAATAGGGGATTTCAATATGCCAGATGTTGATTGGCACATTCCTGCGGCAGTATCATCTAGAAGTAAGAAGATCCTGGATTCTCTACAGGGAGAAGTATTCAGGCAATTGGTAACAGACCCCACAAATGAAGGGGCCATACCGGACATGGTGCTTACCAATGGTGAAAGTGTTTCTGATGTTATAGTGGGAGATCATTATGCATCTAGTGATCACCAGACGGTGTGGTTCAGAATTAGGACTAGGGCTATTAGAATCCAATCAAAAGTGAGGGTCTTAGACTTTAGGAAAACTAACTTTGCCAAAATGGGCCGATACCGCAGGGAGTTGTTAGCGGGATGGGAACAGCTGGGGGATGTAGAAAAACAGTGGGCAAAACTGAAAGGGGATATTTTAAGGGCAAACCAATCTTTTTGTTAAAATGGTAAATAAAGGTAAAAGGAAAAGAAGATCGCTATGGCTTTCAAAAGAAGTAGCTGAAAAGGTGAAGAAAAAGAGGGAGGCCTTCATGAAATACAAGAGATCACAGAGAGAGGAAGACAGCCATCTATATTTGGAAAAAGTTAGAGAAGCTAGCAAAGTAGTCAGGAAGGCAAAGATTCAAAAAGAGGAAGAAATAGCCAGTGCAATAAAATGGGGGGATAAGACATTTTTCAGATATGCTAGTGAGAAGAGGAAGGGCAAAAGTGGCATTGTCAGACTCAAGGGAAGGGGAGGAATATGTAGAAACTGATGAGGATAAAGCGGAATTGCTTAACAAATATTTCTGTTCTGTGTTCACAGATGAAGAACCAGGAGCAGGACCTCAGAAAACACCCACAAACAGAAATAGAAGCGAGGGGAATCTTGAAGAATTTTCAGAAGACTGTGTTCGTGAGAAACAAGCTGAACTTAAAGTAGACAAAGCAATGGGACAGGATGGGATACACCCTAGAATACTGAGGGAACTTGGAGACATTCTAGCAGCTCCACTGACTGACCTTTTCAGTGCCTCGTTGGAGTCGGGAGTGGTGCCAAAGGACTGGAGAGAGGCTCATGTGGTGCCTTTACATAAAAGCAGAAGTAAGGATGTGGTTGAAAACTACAGACCAGTTATTTTAACTTCGGTGGTCAGTAAATTATTGGAAACACTGCTGAGAGAAAATAGTGAGGGTTCTGGAGTCAAGAGGATTACAGGATCCGAGGCAGCATGGATTCAAAAGAGGCAGGTCTTGTCAGACAAACCTGATTGATTTCTTTGACTGGGTGACCAGGGAGTTGGACTGAGTGAGAGACCTAGATGTGGTGTATTTTGATTTCATTAAAGCCTTTGACACCGTTCTTCACAGACGACTTATAAACAAACTGAGCACCCTAGGATGGACCCTAAAGTTACTGCTTGGGTTAGAAATTGGTTGAGTGGGAGGTGAGAAAGGGTACAGGTAAATGGAGCTCACTCTGAGGAGATGGAAGCTACCAGTGGTGTGCCCCAAGGATCTGTTATTGGTCCAATTCTGTTTAACATCTTTGTTAGTGATATAGCGGAAGGGCTGTCGGGAAGGTTTGCCTCTTTGTGGATGATGCCAAAATCTGCAATAGAGTAGACACCCAGGAAGGTGTAGATAACATGAGGAGGGATCTAGCTAAGCTTGAAGAATGGTCTAGAATTTGGCAGCTGGGATATAATGTTAAAAAATGCAAGGCCATGCATTTGGGTTGCAGCAATCCAAGAGAGCAATATAGTATAGGGGGTGAAGTACTTTTGTTCTCTAAAGAAAAGCGGGACCTAGGTGTGGTCGTGTCAGATGATCTTAAAATAGCTAAACAGGTAGAAAAGGCGACAGCAAAAACTAGAAGGATGCTTGGGTGCATATGGAGAGGAATGGCTAGCAGAAAAAAGGAGGTGATAGTGCCTCTGCATAAGTCTTTGTTGCGACCTCATTTGCAGTGTTGTGTGCAATTCTGGAGACCGCACCTTCAAAAGGATGTAACAGGATGAAGTCAGTACAGAGGGTGGCTACCAAAATGGTTAGTGGTCTTCATTATAAAGCATATTTTATTTATTTATTTTATTTAGTAAACATTTGTATACCGCCGCTTCCTACGATCAGCCGCGGTTACTTTACAGAATCATCATGTATCGTACAATACAATGAATTTTTAGAGTACAATTTTGATTTTGGCAACGATTTACATAACACACGAAATAGAGACTAGATACTTTTCATAATTCTAAATAAACATTCGATTCAAGGGTGCGAGGGTGGGAGATAAAGATATCTGGTTGTGGTAAGGTGCTGCAATTAGGTTGGGTTATAGAATGTCTGAAATAAATGCGTTTTGAGGTTCCTTCTGAATTCAATAAGGCTATTTGTCATTCGGAGCTCAGGAGGGAGCTGGTTCCAGTGGATCGGCGCTACATAGGTGAATGCTCTATTGCTCGTTTCTGTTTTAACAGATCTCATGCTGGTAGGGACACAGAGCATGTTAAGATGTATGGTTCTTCTGTTCCTGTTGTGTGTTTGCTTAGTGATTAGGTTGTCAAGGTATGAGGGAGCAATATTGTGTATGAGTTTAAACGTTGTTATGAGTATTTTGTAGATGATGCGGGTGGCTACTGGGAGCCAATGTAGTTCCATAAGCACTGGCGTTATGTGGTCCGTGACGTTTTTTTCCATGATGATTCTAGACTTAAGGATCTTAATATGTACTCCTTAGAGTGAAGCTGGGATAGAGGTGATATGATTGAGATGTTTAAATACCTCCATGGCATAAATGCAGAGGGGGAGAACCTCTTTCGATTGAAAGCAAGTTCTGCTACTAGGGGACATGGAATGAGGGTGAAAGGGGATAGATTCAGGAGTGATATGCGGAAATATTTCTTTACGGAAAGAGTGGTGGATCCGTGGAATAGTCTCCCAATAGAGGTTGTAGAGATGAGGACGGTATCTAATTTCAAAAAAGCATGGGACAAACACAGAGGATCTCTAATGAAAAAAGGGGACTGTTGTACTTGTTGATATGGAAGGACAGACTAGATAGGCCATGTGTTTTTTTCCTGTCACATTTTTCTATGTTTCTATGTTTCTATAATAAGTCCAGGGTATAAGACCAGTTTCGGGAAGCACAGTATTGTAACTCAGCATGGGTATGTCTACACAGCAATCCAGTTCCCCAGTGAGGTAGAAATTATTTTAAGAACATAAGAACATAAGATATGCCTACTGGGTCAGACCAAGGTCCATGAAGCCCAGTATCCTGTTTTCAAGAGTGGCCAATCTAGGTTATAAGCACCTAGCAGTCTCCCCAAAAGACAAAGGTTCCTCAATGCTTGTATTGGGTCAAGCAGTGATATCCTAGGTCCCTTTTAATAATGGTTTATGGACCTTTCCTCCAGGAGCTTGTCCAAACCTTTTTTTAAACCCAGCTACTCTGGCAGCTTTTACTACATCCTCCCGTAACAAATTCCAGAGTTTGATTACACGTTGAGTGAAAAAATATTTTCTTTTATTAGTCTTAAATAGGTTACCCTGTAGCTTCATTGCATGTCCCTTAATGTTTTTATATTCTGACGACGTAAACAATCGATCTACGTTTACCCGTTCCACTCCATTCATTAATTTATAGACCTCTATCATATCTCCCCTCAGCCGTCTCTTTTCCAGGTTGAAGAGCCCCAACCTTCTTAGCCTCTCTTCATATGAGTATCCTTCCATCCCCTTTACCATTTTGGTGGCTCTTCTCTGCACCTTTTCTAATAACGCTATATCCTTTTTAAGATACAGCGACCAGAATTGCACACAATATTCAAGGTGCAGTCGTACCATGGAACGATACAGAGGCATTATAATATCCTTTGTTATATTTTCTATTCCTTTCCTTATGATACCTAGTATTTTATTTGTTCTCTTTGCCTCCGCTGCACACTGGGCAGAGGGTTTCAACATGTTATCCATGATGACGCCTAAATCTTTTTCCTGGGTAGTGGTTCCCAATGTGGAACCTTGCATCATGTAACCATAGTTTGGGTTGTTCTTTCCTAGGTGCATATCTTTGCACTTGTCCACATTAAATTTAATCTGCCATTTGGATGCCCAGTCTTCGAATTTATGAAGATCCTCTTGCAATTTTCCACAATCCTCTTGGGTTTTAACAACTTTAAAAAGTTTTGTGTCATCTGCAAATTTGATAACCTCACTCGTTATTTCCTTTTCCAGGTCATTTATGAATATGTCAAAAAGCAGCGGACCCAGCACAGATCCCTGGGGTACTCCACTATTCACCTTTATCCATTGGGAAAATTGGCCATTTAGCCCTACCCTCTGCTTTCTATCTTTTAACCAGTTCCTGATCCACAGTAGTACATTGCCTGCTATCCCATGACTTTTTAGTTTTGCCAAAAAGTCTCTGATGAGGGACCTTGTCAAAGGTTTTCTGGAAGTCCAGATACACTATATCAGGGGTGGGCAATTCCGGTCCTGGATGGCTGCAGGCCAGTCAGGTTTTCATGATGTCCCTAATGAATATTCATGAACCTATTTCCATACAATGGAAGGCAGTGGATGCAAATAGATCTCATGAATATTCATTAGGAACATCATGAAAACCTGGACTGGTCTGCGGCCCTGCAGGACCGGAATTGCCCACCCCTGCACTATATCAACTGACTCACTTTTGTCTGCCTGTTTATTCACACCTTCAAAAAAACATAACAGATTAGTAAGACAAAATCTTCCATGTCTAAAGCCATGTTGGCTGTCTCCCATTAAGCCATAACTATCTACATGATGAGTATTTATGTTCTTTATAATGGTTTTTACCATTTTTCCCTGTACTGACGTCAGTCTCACTGGTCTGTAGTTTCCCGAATCACTCTTGGAACCCTTTTTAAAAATTGGCATTACATTGGCGATCCTCCAATCTTCAGGTATTAGAGATTATTTTAATGATAGTTCACAGATTACTAATAGCAGGTCTGCAATCTCATATTTCAGTTCTTTCAACACCCTTGGATGTATACCATCCGGTCCAGGTGATTTGCTACTCTTCAGTTTATCATATAGTTGTAATACATCTTCCCGGTGTATCGATATTTCTTTCAATTCCTCTGCAGTATCACCTTTAAATACCACTTCAGTCATGGGTAACATCCCTACATCTTCCTCAGTAAAGACCGGAGCTATCAAAAAAGGATACTCAGTAGGTTCTAGTATTCTGGGATGCCCAGAGATATCAATGGATGGGCAAGGATCCTTGGGTTGAGGATTATGAACTGGCTGTCCATTTTCTCAGAAGAGTAGACCTGAGTGCTGTTGGACCAGGGGGTTCTGCTTGTAATGTGAAGAGTTATGTATAGGAACTTTCAGGCCATATTGCAGACGTTTATATTATTTTTGTCTTCTCAGACCTTGGCTTAAAGATTGCAGTGGTGGAAGTGATTCTGGAGTAATGGTTACAACTGGGGAAACTCCCAAGGCCTGGCATGATCCTGACTGGATCTGCAGGCTACAGTCTTCAAGGTCCTTCTGGGGCCACCAGAACAATAGAATCCGAGTATACCATATTCCTTTGTAGTACCTGTCCATGAAAGGGTCACCAGGGAAAATGTAAAAAGGCTCTTCTAGAGGACCCTGTTAAGATAGTCCACATTTACTGGGTGTACCTTATTCCTTTTTTGACTGAAGAAGAGAAGGGCTTTCACATGCTGCCTTTACCATCAAATTCTTCTCTGGACTGTCCCAGAGGGCAATAGGGCAATAGCCGGATCCATAAGACCCCAAATCTCTTGAAAGCAGTTTGTTTGTTCAGAAGATCAGCCCGCAAACATTTGCTTACCTGGACACTATTGAGGCTTACTGGGTGGCCACCACATTTTTTGCTTTCCCAGGTGATCATAACCTCCTCATTCTCTGTGATTCTCTTAGTGTCAAGATCCCAGTGATTTTTGGGCACAGTGATATAGTGCTCACAGAGTGTCCAAAATACTATCTTGGAAGCCCAGACCAGCTGTATTCCATACTTTAAGAAAAGTGGGAGGAAGTTAAAAAAATTGACAACATGGTTTAAAGGTGAGCTCGGAGAGACTGTTGTAGCCAAAAAAACATCTTTCAAGAAATGGAAAAAGGAGCCAAATGACAAAAACCGGAAGCAGCATATGCATTGACAAGTTAGATACAAGGCTTTGATAAGGCAGGCAAAGAGGGAATTTGAAAAAAGCTTTCTGAGGAAGCAAAAACAGGAAGATGTATTATAGCTATGGCCAAGTAGTTGTGGCAAGTTGCCTTAGGCTGGAGGGCCAGGGTTTTGAATCTCACTGGAAAACAGCAATCTCAGGCTGGAGTTGCTGGGGTTTCTAGTCCCACAGCTGCTCCTTGTGGCTTTGGGCAAGCCACTAAACCCTCCGTTGCCTCAGGTACAAAAACATAGATTGTGAGCCCTTCAGGGACAAGGGAAATATGTACACTACTTTGAGCTGATGAAAAACAGTATATAAGCATTGCTAAATAAACTATTTGATAAACTAAAGAGTAGCAAATCACATAGACCAGATGATGTACATCCTAGGGTTTTGAAAGAACTGAAATATGAGATTGCAGACCTAGTATTAGTAATCTGTGAACTATCATTAAAATCTTCTGTAATACCTGAAGATTGGCGAACAGACAATGTAACACCAATTTTTAAAAAGGGTTCCAAGGGTGATCCAGGAAACTACAGAGCGGTGAGCCTAACATCAGTACCAGGCAAAATGGTAGAAACTATTATAAAGAACAAAATTATTGAACATGTAGATAGTCATGGTTTAATGGGAGAAAGCCAATATGGCTTTAGCCAAAGAAGGTCTTGTCTATACTAATGTGTTATATTTTTTTGAAGGTATGAATAAACCGGTAGACAAAGGTGAGCCGGTCGATATAGTGTATCTGGATTTTCAGAAAGCCTTCCATAAAGTCCCTCTTGGAAAAATTAAAAAGTCATGTGATGGGAGGCAGTGCACTATTGTGGATGAGGAACTGGCTGAAAGATAGAAAGCAGATGGTAGGATTAAATGGCCAATTTTCCCAATGGAGAAAGGTGAATAGTGGAGTACCCCAGGGATCTGTGCTGCTTTTTAACATATTTGTAAATGACCTGGTAATGGGAATGATGAGTGAAGTAATCAAATTTGCAGATAACACAAAATTATTCAAAGTTGTTAAAAACCAAGAGGGTTTGTGGTGAACAGCGCCCTCCTGAGCCTATGGAGATAGTAGAAAATCCTGAGGGTCAGCAGGATTTATACCAAAATGACAGGGCAAAGGAAAAAGAGAGACTCTATTCCTCAGAGCTGAGTAGGGAGACCAGCCCAGGGGAGGAGCCCTGCAGTTCTGATTGGGCACACCCAGCCCTAGGAAGGGGCGTGTCCAAAAGAGAATGTACATTTAAACCAGAGCATGGCTCTGAAGAGGAAGGACGGATAAGAGATCCGAGTAGAGGACGGATAAGAGATCCGAGTGGAGGACGGATAAGAGATCCGAGTGGAGGACGGATAAGAGATCCGAGTGGAGGACGGATAAGAGATCCGAGTGGAGGACGGATAAGAGACCCGAGTGGAGGACGGATA
The DNA here is from genome assembly GCA_033557465.1 of Ichthyophis bannanicus. Taxonomy (NCBI): domain Eukaryota; kingdom Metazoa; phylum Chordata; class Amphibia; order Gymnophiona; family Ichthyophiidae; genus Ichthyophis; species Ichthyophis bannanicus. The sequence goes on from CM066037.1 coordinate 343,903,795, forward strand.
AGAGACCCGAGTAAGGGAAGGACGAGAGACCCGAGTGGAGGAAGCACGAGTGGAGGTGGTACAAGGAGTACAAGAAGTACAAGGAATACAGCAGGTAAAGGAAGGAAGGAATATTGGAAGAAGAAACAAGGAGATGGTTGGAAAGCCAGTGGAGTGATTAATGATACTTTGGAACCTGGCATAAGAAGAAAACCTGCACAATCCTATTCCAGGGAAATAAGCAGAAGTCCCACGCAGAGAGGATTTAACCTTGAAGTGGATAGCCCTTGGAAGGCATCGCCTTGGGGGAGAAAGACTTCAGGACAAGCACAGGTGAAAGAGCAATCATTCCCTGAAACGTCGTTTGTGCCGGAGAGCAACAAACAGATCAGCTGGAGAGCCTGGGAGCCATCTGCAGGCAGAAGTGCTGCACAAACAGTGAGTAATTGGCCACCCGGCTGCCAAGCTGAATATAGAGATAATTCTTCCTCCTATGAGTCAATTGCTAAAGAAACTAGCAATTATCCTAATACCTTTAGCTTAAAGGAAGAGAAGACAAACAGCCTTGAGCAGAAGGAAAAAGCTATAGCAGGTAGTAGTGCCCTCTCTCATAAGGAACAGGCTGAATTGCTACTTCAGAGCTTCCAACAGTTTTTAGACTTACAGGCTAGAAAACAGCTAGTATCACAAGAGGCAAATAATTCAGCACAGCTTGAAGGAGTAACCCAGGGAAATACAAGCATACCTGAGTGTGAACAAATGGACTGTACATTCTGTTGTATAGGAAAGCCAAGCTGAAGGGAACTGCCTTTATCGTGTGTGAGCTGAGTTCTGTAAAGCTGTTGTATTGCCGTGAAAATGGAAGTTCTAATTACCTCCACCTGATTCTCAGCATAGTGAAAGTAACTGTGGCTGTAAGAGGTGCAGTGAAGCCAACTGACCTCTGGAGGCAAAAGAGAGCAATTTGCTGGAAAGAGAAAAAGCAGCATTTGTATTTTGAGTTGCATTTAACCTGAAGTTTCTGTTTGCCTTTGGAAGCACCCTTGTTTGCATGTGATGGAACATTTACCTTTTTGCTTTAATAAAATACTTATTATAAAGAAACCACAACTACAGTTTCTTAATTCGGAGTGAGAAGAGCTGGAACTACAACTCCCAGCATTCCTGGGGGCAAAGGTTTCCTCCTTCCCTCACGAAGTACAGCGGCTGCTCATGTCCTTAACCCCTTGAGCCGGGCAGGGTCGCCGCAGGTTATAAAATATTGCAAGAGGACCTTGATAAATAGGAAGATTGGACGTTCAAATGGCAGATGAAATTTAATGTGGACAAATGCAAAATTATGCACCTAGGAAAGAACAACCCAAACTATAGTCGCAAGGTTCCACTTTAGAAACCACCAACCAGGAAAAAGATTTAGGAGTCATTGTGGATAACACATTGAAAGCCTCCTCCCAGTGTGCAGTGACAGCCAAGAAGGTAAACAGAATGCTAGGAATCATAAGGAAAGGAGAGGAGAATAAAACAAAGCATATTATAATGCCTCTTTATCAATCCATGGTGTGACCGCACCTTGAATATTGTGTGCAATTCTGGTCATCATATCTTAAAAAAGATATAGGGTAATTAGAAAAGGTATAGAGAAGAACTTTTCTAACTCAGGATGGCTGAACACAGGAGACGGCTTCAATGGGCTTGTAGGGAGGCCCCTATGATATCTCATTGCTTGGCGATGGGACATGTTTTTTCTGATCTTAGATGTTTTTGTATTGATAAATCTTACAGAGATAGACTCCTTTCCATCTGTGAGCAGAGATGGATCTGCTGTCTGGATACGGTTGACCCCTCAGATTTAAAGGCTCACATTGATTGGTGTCTGTGTGTATGATTAATCAATGGAGGGAGGGTGGTTCTCGGGTGTTGTGGTTAAAAGGGATCTGTGTGAACCAATAGCATCATGACGGTTGCCTCCTTTCATTAGTTAGCTTGGCCTTAAAAAAGATGTATGCATGAGATTTTTTTATCTGTCCCACTGAACGGTAACTGTGGCTCAATGTTTGACAGTTTTTTGTGTAATTTTTCTCTTGTTAAGCTTTGTATGATGTGATCAAGAGGGATATTAATATGTCAACATGTGCTTTTGCGATATGAAGGAAAAAGGGTGGATAATTAGTATGTATGTGTTTGGCTGGTTTATATTTACTGATTTTGTTTTTGCACAATTATCTTTTCTCCCCCAGCCCCTGAGGAAGCGTATGCGAAATGCCTGAAGTTGCATCCAGAGTGGTGTTGGGGTTCTTCCTGTGCAGATAAGTTCTATGCCGATGTTTAATTGTGGTCATTTGGTCAGTTGGTGAAGCACTAATGTATGTACAGCAATTACTGTGAATGAAATGCTCTGTGAGCATGGAGACAATTAAAAAGTTATAGAGTTACAAAGTCACAAAGTTAAGGGTTAAATGGATATAAAGCTGTATTGATATAAAGTTACCAGCTTTACTAATTGGGAGTTTTTCTGGATCCTTGATATTCTGAGCACTATTAACATTGGCCAAGTTACAATATGCCTTGACAACTGGATCTATGGTTCTGGGATCCTTTACTCCCTATTAAATCTATATTCTGCTCTGAACCCATATTGTTTTTAATGGTAGAATGAAGTTTTTTTTATTGGCTAAGCACTCTGCAGGCAACCCACATCCTGGTGAATGACCAGAAGTCCAAGTTGGAGCCCCAGCAGAGCCTATGCTTCATAGGGGTATTGATAAATACTGTGGACTACAGAACATACCTTCCAGATGACAGAGCCTTAGTTGTTCGATGCCTGAGCACCAATCTGCTGCATCACCCATTTGTTTCTGCTTGCTCAGACAATAAATTCAAAACCTTCTGTATTGCTTATACTATAAATGTGCATTAAATACTAAATGAAGGAAATGTCTCAACAAGTTACATAATAGAGCAACCCAAGCTGACCTAATAATAATACAGAAGTGTTGTTTCTAATTTTAGTGTAAATTTGGTTTAAAGTGATCATTTACTCCCTTTTAAGGGCACATATTAAGAAACCAGACTTCTTTTTCACCGTTCGCGCTTGCCACGTTCACACTTATGTTCCTTCCGGTCATCTATCAAAATAATAAGTATATACTGTCATGAAGTGGGTATCAATAAAGATGCAAACCTGAAAAGAAACCCTGTTTCTCAGAGAAATCTAGATGTGCAGTTACCTCAAGGCACAGCTAGATGGGGCAGGAGTGATCATATAGGAGCTAATGAGCCCAAGAGAGCTAATGATTTGCACCTGGGAATGAGCCCGGGAGTTTCAAAGGAAAGGTTCCTTTATAAGCAGAAGCTGAATACTAGCAAAGAAGGAACATCTCTATCGAGAGAAACACCTCTATTGAGAGGAACACCTCTATTGAGAGGAAAAGCTCCAGGAGAAGGACAGAAGAGAGGAATACCTCAAAGGAGAGGACAGAGAGAAGGAACAGCTCGGAGGGAAGGAGCAGCTCTAAGAGAAGGAGAAGGACTTGGAGAAAGAATCCTACCTGAGCAAGCCCAAAGGAACAGAGTTCACAAAGGTGGAGTTCAGAAGGGCCAGGCTAAGCGAGCAGCTGTTCAGAGGGAGTCTGCTGGAGAAAGCACTAAGGCTACAGAGTGTGCCACTCCCTGTTCCAACAACGTTCCTGATTCAAAAGTAGAGAGACGTATCCACAGAACCAGAGAGATAGGTTTGGAGGAAAGCCTGCAGTCTCTGGGAAATACTAGTCAAGTTTTACCAGGCACCAAAGGAAAAGCAGTTTCTGACAAAGCTAAGTTCTTACCGAAGCACAAAGTTGAATCCACACCAGGTTTTACCAAGCTGCCAGAAAGCACAGCCCTGCCTAGAGCTTATCGGCAGAGAGCTTGTTGCAGGAGAAACGTTTTTTGGGAGAGAAAGCTCCATGGATTCAAACCACAAAGGCTTCAGGTATGAAAGCTTTATTCATGATACTGAATGCTTAACACCTAGAGGCACTGCTAAAACAAATACTCAGTTTGCAAGGAAGAAGAAACCAGGGTGGTTTCAGAAAATTCCCAGAGAACTTAAAACACAGTCTTATTAGAGGCAAGAGCCTAGGGACACTTCACGTAGACCTGTAGCAGACAGGGACAGTGACTACTCTGATGATGAATGTAATGGAGCAGAATCCATGGAAATTGAATATATAAATGCTGTTCCCATTCCTCCACCAGAAGAAATGGATTGTGGTTTGTGCATGGCCACGAGCCTAGAATCTGTAGCCACTGTATAACTGAGAAGTTTGTTTAATCCTTATTGTGTTGGAATGAAGTGAATTCCTCTGATTAACCCTTGCACTAATTGTGGAGTTTAACAATTAGTCAGCTTGTTAATACTGATACCTTTTGAAACAAATGACATTCTTTTGATTTCTCAATGTCTTATTTGAACTCTTGCACAGACGGGGAATAAAGCTTTGTTTTCCCTACACTTGGTTTGATTATTGAGCTCTCATAGGAAGCTGGAAATAAGTAAGACCATTTCGCCATTCGTGGACCTTACATTTCATCACGCTCCCTAAATAATTTCTATCATGGAGCATGCCCATACTTCGAATGGTCACCAGGGGATGCCCTCACGACAATACCTACCTCATTTTAAGTTATGTTGCAGTTCTTATTGATATTTATAGGTTTTGAATTTATTGTCTATTACTTCTAGTTGCACAAGAATTGCCTTTACATAAAGGTCATTCAGAGAAGTGTCCTCAGTAATCATTACAGAGGTATTTATTGCTTTTTATAAGTGTTGTTTGTCACACCCTCTCTCCCCCTCCCCTTCTTCTTATTTTTATGGAGTTCTTTTTTATGGAGCTTTTAATGTCTTTTTAATTATTTATTCTATGTATTTATGTACTAATTGATTATTGATTTGATATATTTTATCCACACTTTTTACCCTTTTACATGTAACATGTTTTTAACAATTATTAGATGCATTTATATGTGATATAGATTTATATCATAGCATCTGTTCTGTTCATAGTTTTATTGATTCATATAGTATATATTATAATTTGTATTTATGTATTTATGTTTTTAGTTTATTCACCTGATCAACCCCCGACGAAGGGTAGCGAAACACGGCCTGTGTCGGGTTGGCAATAAATTTATTAATAAAACTCTGTCTTTTCCACATAATCACGCTTTGGACTGGGTTTGCTGCATCAAAGAAGACCATTTCCTCTTACATATGTGACTTATTTAGTTCTGCCATATGCAGGCTCAAGAGCAATCGCCCAGCTGCATTGGGCCAAATGACTTATGGGCTATTGCAGCCCACATAGCCAGACTAGCCTCAATGTCTGTGCAATGCAATCCATTTAAGACTAATAAGAGAAAATATTTTTTTACTCAGACCTTGACTCCTCTGAGAAAATGAGTCACGTCTGAGTGCGACACCAGTGAGCAGCCATGCAACGGCCCTCGGAAGCAAGTTAAAGCGGAGACATGAACTTGAAGAGTCCCAATGGCTAACCCTTTATCTAGGTCCTCTTGCAGAAAGGCAAGGATGTCTGGAACATCTGTATGCCAGGGGGAGACCTTGTGATGCAAACACCATAACTCAAAGCTGCGCCAAACGTGAGCGTATGCCAGGGACGTCGAAGAGCGACGAGCATGGAGAAGAGTAGATACCACTCTGCTTGAATAGCCTTTGCAAGTTAACTTGCGGCGTTCAAGAGCCAAGCCGTAAGTGAGTAGGGATCAGGACTCTGTCGAAGAAGGGATGAAGAAGCTGTCAATGGCAGGATATAGTGTTATTAGAAAGGGTTCAGAGAAGAGCCACCAAAATGGTAAAGGGGATGGAAGGATACTCCTTTGAAGAAAGGCTAAAAAGGTTAGGGCTCTTTAACCTGGAAAAGAGATGGCTGAGGGGAGATATGATAGAAGTCTATAAATTAATGAACGGAGTGGAACGGGTAAACGTAGATCGATTGTTTGCGTTATCAGAATATAGAAAGACTAGGGGACATGCAATGAAGCTACAGGGTAAACTATTTAAGACTAATAAAAGAAAATATTTTCTCACTCAATGTGTAATCAAACTCTGGAATTTGTTACCGGAGGATGTAGTAAAGGCTGTTAGAGTAGCTGGGTTTAAAAAAGGTTTGGACAAGTTCCTGGAGGAAAGGTCCATAAACCATTATTAAGAAGGGACCCAGGATATCAATGCTTGACCTAGTACAAGCATTGTGGAACCTGTGTGTTTTGGGGAAACTGCTAGGTACGTATGACCTAGATTAGCCACTGTTGGAAACAGGATACTGGGCTTGATGGACCTTGGTCTGACCCAGTATGGCATATCTTATGTTCTTATGTTATGATCTTATGGCAGAGGAACTTCCCGAGACAAGCGCACAAAATCTGCGTACCAGGGTCTTCGGGCCCAGTTTGGCGCCACCAGGATCACCGGTCCCTGGTATTCCATGATGCAATGGAGAACTTTGCTGATCATGGCCCACAGAGGAAAAATATACAGAAGAACATGGTTCGGCCATGGCTGTGCCAACGCTTCTATCCCGTTGGACCCGTGTTCCCTCCAGCGACTGAAGAAGACTGATACCTTGGCATTAGCTGCTGAAGCCATGAGATCCATTGCAGGAAATCCCCATCTGTGCAGTATTTCCTGAAAGGCTTCTGGAACAAGTTCCCATTCCCCGGGATCGAGAGTGTGTCGGCTGAGAAAGTCGGCTTTGATGTTGCTTGTCCCCGTGATATGTTGTGCCGAGATGGCCTTTAAGTGTCTTTCCGCCCACAGAAACAGAAGATTCATTTCTCTTGTTACTCCCGGACACTTTGTGCCTCCTTGGCGGTTGAGATAAGACACTGTTGTTGCATTGTCGGAGAGGACCCAAACTGCCTGACCTTTTAGAGAATGTAGAAAACACCATAAGGCAAGGTGGACTGCCCGAGCTTCTAGCCGATTGATAGTCCAACTTGACTTGTGAGGCGTCCACGTTCCCTGCGCTGTGTGAAACAGACAGTGAGCTCCCCAACCGGTAAGACTGCCATCTGTTGTCAGTAGAATCCAGCGCGGGCTGTCCAGGGAAACCCCTTGAAGGAGATTGCGTGTGGACAGCCACCAACAAAGGCTGCACCTGACTGCCGGTAGAAGCGGGAGACGGAGTTGGTAATCCTGCGATACAGGGGACCATCACGAGAGAAGTCCTTCCTGAAGATAGCACATATGAGCCCTTGCACAGGGCACCAGATCGATGGTGTCCGTCATAGTTCCCAGGACCTGAAGGAAATCCCAAGCCCGAGGAGAGGAGTGAAGCAGGAAAAGGCGAAGTTGAGGTCAACTTGAGAAACTGCTCCTGCGTCAAAAACATGCGGCCCTGACAGGTGTCGAATCTCGTTCCTAGGAAGTCGATTTGCTGAGATGGTTGGAGGCAACTCTTCGTTCGATTGATGACCCAACCTAAACCCTCCAGAAAGGCTACTGCCTTCGCTCCGGTACTGCAGGCCTACGGAAGGGAATCCACTCGAATAAGCCAAAAGTCTAAGTAAGGATGCACCGGAATGCCTTGTTTGCGCAAGGCTAGGGCTACTATCACCATTACTTTTGAAAACGTCCGTGGAGCAGAGGCTAGGGCATTGCCTGAAACTGAAAATGCTGGCCGAGGACTGCGAATCAAAGGAAGCGTTGATGCTCGGGCCGGATGGGGATGTGAAAGTATGCTTCTGTAAGATCAAGCAATTCGAGGAATTCTCCCTTGCATACCGCCTGAATGATAGATCAGAGTGTTTCCATCCTGAAGTGAGCAACTCGAAGGCTGTGGTTGACTCCCTTGAGATCCAGGATTGGGCGAAAGGAACTGTCCTTCTTGGGCACCACGAAATAGATGGAATAATGGCCTAGCCCCCTTTCTAGAGCTGGGATGGGACGAATGGCGTTGAGCAGGAGGAGCCGGCGCAGGGTGGCTTGAATGGCCAGCCTTTTCCCGGGCACCCCTGCCGGAGAGAGCAGGAAGGTGTCGGGAATAGGACGCTAGTAGTCGAGGGAATGGCCACATGAAATAATGTTGAGAACCCATTGATTGGAGGTTATATTTGCCCACTGTCGAGAAAAGAGGGTCAATTGACCTCCCACCGGAGGGAGGGTCTCGAGTGGGCTGCTCGTCCCATCAGTGGGTTGGACGCGCCGTTGCAGAGAACTTTCCTGTCCCCAAATAGGACTCACTGCCCTTCTGAGCTCCTCGAAAGGACTGAGCTCTTTGTCCAAAGTGGCCAGAAGGAAGTGAAGAGGGAGCAGATTTATACCATTGGAATTTCTGGGAGTCACGAGGTCTTGAAAATCGTCGAGAGCTCTGATTATAAGACCGGAAGGGGTGCTGCGAAGTGGATTTTGGGCGATCTTCCAGCAGACGCTGAGGCTTCACCTCCCCGAGATCCTTCACGAATTTGTAGAGATTTTCCCCAAACAAGAGCCTCCCCTTAAAAGGGAGTTTCGATAGGCATGTCTTGGAGGCGACATCCGCTGCCCACTGTCGCAGCCATAACCATGGGATCTTTCCTTGGTCCTAAAGGCTTTTATGATCCGACCTTTTGAGCCCCTCAAGGAAGAGACAGTTTCACATCTTAAGCGGGCCCATAAGGTGTCAGACCGCAATGCGGTACGCCCTTCCAAAAAGGTCCCTCATAATTTAACTGACGGGCCGGTGCTTCCTGACATAGATGAATCTTCAGCAGAAGACAGCCTCGCGGGATCAGATCGTGAAGATGGGGAGTATTCTCCTTCTGACTCTTCCATCACTGCAACAGACGATTCGCAGGATATCCGTCTTTTCTGGAAGGAAGAATTGTCTCCTCTGATAGAACAGTTGGTTGAGGCTCTGCGTCTCTCTGATCCACCTGAGTCGGACAGTTCTCATATGCAGTCTCAATCGGATCTGATTTTACAGGGCATACGTAGACCATCTAAAGCCTTTCCCTTTCCTAAGGAATTACAACAAATGGTGTCTCGAGAGTGGGAAACCCTGGATACCTCTCTGCAGGAAGCATGCCATCTCGGACAGCTATATCTCTGGTTACCTGCAGAGATAGAGTGCTGGCTCTCCTATCTGAAAGTGGATGCCTTGGCGACAGGCGTGATATAGCATACCACCATCCCTGTGGAGGGTGGTACAGCGCTCCGAGACCATCAAGACTGCAAAGTCAAAAATCTTTTAAAGACAGCCTTTTCATCTTCCACTCTGACACTACAGGCGACTGTTTGTGGCGGTCTAGTGGCCCGAGCCTTACAGCGCTGGATTCAGCGTCTACCAGATGATCCAGCCATGGGACGTCTGGATTACGCCACTGCCTTTTTGGCAGATTCTTTCTATGATTTGTTGCATCTCTCAGCTCGTTTGGTAGCAGCAGTAACGGTGGCAGGGAGGTGGTTATGGCAGCGACAGTGGGCAGCGGATGTCTCCTCCAAGACACGCCTATCAAAACTCCCTTTTAAGGGGAGGCTCTTGTTTGGGGAAGATCTCGACAAATTGGTGAAGGATCTCGGGGAGGTGAAGCCTAGCCTCCGCTCCGCGGACGTTTTCAAAAGTAATGGTGGTAGTAGCCGCAGCCTTGCGTAAACAAGGCATTCCGGTCCATCCTTACTTAGACGATTGGCTTATTCGAGCGGATTCCCTTCCGGAGGCCTGCAGTACCGTCGCGAAGGTAGCTGCCTTTCTGGGTTGGGTCATCAATCGCGCCACGAGTTGCCTCCAACCATCTCAGCAAATCAACTTCCTAGGAGCGAGATTCGACACCTGTCAGGACCGCATGTTTTTGACGCAGCAGCGGTTCCTCAAGTTGTCCTCAACTTTGCCTTTTCCTGCTTCACTCCTCTCGTCGGGCTTGGGATTTCCTTCAGGTCCTGGGAACTATGGCGGCCACCATTGATCTGGTGTCCTGGGCAAGGGCTCATATGCGCTGTCTTCAGGAAGCACTTCTCTCACGATGGTCCCCTGTATCGCAGGATTACCAACTCCGTCTCCCGCTTCTACTGGCAGTCAGGTGCAGCCTTCGTTGGTGGCTGTCCGCACGCAATCTCCTTCAAGGGGTTCCCCTGGACAGCCCGTGCTGGATTCTAGTGACAACAGATGGCCGTCTTTCTGGTTGGGGAGCTCACTGTCTGTCTCACACAGCGCAGGGAACGTGGATGCCTCATGAGTTAAGTTGGACTATCAATCGGCTAGAAGCTCGGGCAGTCCACCTTGCCTTATGGTGTTTTCTACACTCTCTAAAAGATCAGGCAGTTTGGTTCCTCTCCGACAATGCAACAACAGTGTCTTATCTCAACCACCAAGGAGGCACAAAGTGTCCGGGAGTAAGAAGAGAAATGAATCTTCTGTTTCCGTGGGCGGAAAGACACTTAAAGGCCATATTGGCGCAACATATCGTGGGGACAAGCAACGTCAAAGCCGACTTTTTCAGCCGACACACTCTCGATCCTGGGGAATGGGATCTTGTTCCAGAAGCCTTTCAGGAAATAGTGCACAGATGGGGATTGCCTGCAATGGATCTCATGGCTTCAGCAGCAAATGCCAAGGTACCAGTCTTCTTCAGTTGCTGGAGGGAACACGGGTCCAACGGGATAGATTCGTTGGCACAGCCATTGCCGAACCAAGTTCTTCTGTATGTTTTTTCTCCGTGGGCCATGATCGGCAAAGGTCTCCATCGCATCATGGAACACCAGGGACTGGTGATCCTGGTAGCGCCAAACTGGGCCCGAAGACCCTGGTACGCAGATTTTGTGCGCTTGTCTCGGGAAGTTCCTCTGCCATTGACAGCTTCTTCATACCTTCTTCGACGGGGTCCAGTTTTCATGGAAAACCCCAATCCCTACTCGCTTATGGCTTGGCTCTTGAATGCCGCAAGTTAACTCGCAAAGGCTACTCAAGCAGAGTGGTATCTACTCTTCTCCATGCTCGTCGCTCTTCAACGTCCCTGGCATATGCTTGCGTTTGGTGCATCTTTGAGTTATGGTGTTCGCGTCACAAGGTCTCCCCCTGGCATACAGATGTTCTAGACATCCTCGCCTTTCTGCAAGAGGGCCTGGATAAGGGGTTAGCCCTTGGGACTCTTCAAATTCATGTCTCCGCTTTAACTTGCTTCCGGGGGCCGGTGCATAGCTGCTCACTGGCGTCACACTCAGACGTGACTGGTTTTCTCAGAGGAGTCAAGGTCTTATGTCTACCAGTATGGCCTATAGTACCTCCATGGGATCTTTCCTTGGTCCTAAAGGCTTTTATGGTCCGACCTTTTGAGTCCCTCAAGGAGGCTACTCTTTGAGACTTGACACTTAAAGCGGTGTTTTTGGTAGCAATAACCTCGGCTCATAGAATCTCTGAATTACAAGCTCTTTCATGTCAGGATCCCTATCTTTCCTTTTCTGCAGAGGGCATTATCTCTTCGAGCGGTTCCCTCTTTCTTGACAAAGGTTCTTACGTCCTTCCATCTCAATCAGCCGGTGTTACTGCCGGTCTTCTCGAAAGAACAATGCTCAGCGCAGTATAAAAACCTCAGGATGGTAGACCTCAAGAGAATTCTTTGTTGGTATCTGAAAGTTACCAATTCATTTCGTAAAACGGATCTTCTCTTTGTTCTTTTTTGCGGGTCCTCGAAAGGGTCTTGTGGCCTCTAAGTCCACTATTGCCCGATGTCTATGTCAAGCCATTGAGGCAGCCTATATTGGACAGGGTAGACCGGTACCTACGGGTATCCGGGTGCCCTCCACTCATGCCCAGGCAGCTTCCTGGGCCGAACGTTCTCAAGTTGCTCCTATCGATATCTGTCACGCAGCAACCTGGGTGTCATTGTCGACTTTCGTTCGGCATTGCCGACTTGATATCCAGGCACGAGAAGACAGTCAGTTTGGAGTTGGGGTGCTTTCAGCAGCTCTGTCTGCCCACCCTAGAGGTAATTAGCTTGGGTACTTGTCTGGACTGGTCTAGCAGGATGAATTGGAAGGAGAAATTTCCCTTGCCGCTAATATCATTTCCTGGAATCCTGCTAGACCAGTCCAGCTCACACCCGGCTGTCAGTTGCAGTTTGCTGGTGCGGTAAAGCCGAACATCCTCTAGATGCCCTAAAGAAAATTTAATACAGGGGGATCTCCTAGAGACGGCTTTTTTGAGCAACTCTTATTCTTGTATATAGTTGAGACAATCTTCTCACATGGGCCTTGTTATCCAGTTTTTTCATAGTTACACTAAGTTTGCTGTACAGACTCTACTGAGGAGGACCCCTAGGGATATGCCTGTACCTGCCAGAGCTCAACCAATCAGGGCTTTGGAAGTTTTTTCTCTGTTTCCAACATCTGCTGGAAGGGGAAATTGTTAGCGGATGTTGTAGTAAAACCTGTTAGTGCATCTGGGTTTAAAAAAGGTTTGGACAAGTTCCTGGAGGAAAGGTCCATAAACTATTATTAAAGAAGACCCAGGAAATCCACTGCTTGACCTAGGACAAGCATTATAGAACCTGTGTGCCTCTTTAGGAACCTGCCTGGTACATGTGGCATGGATTGGCCACTGTTGGAAACAGGATACTGGGTTTGATGGACTTTGGTCTGACTTAGTAAGGCATTTCTTATGCTCTTATGACATCTGCAAAGCAGCCACTTGGACTTCCATCCATACCTTTATGAAACACTACAGTTTGGACTGCTTGTTGGCCCAGGACTGCTTTTGGCCAGGCGGTCCTCCGGAACCTTTTTGCTTCTTAACTATGCTTCCCCCACCCACATACTAAGCATGATGGGCAACACCCTTGAAAGACCCTAAAGGCCTAAAGTGACCCTCAGCTCTGGCCTCACCCATCAAGTATGCCTGCATCCCCCTGCTTGTCTGCAGAGAAAGCATAGTTGCTTACCTGTAATGGAGGTTCTCCATAGACAGCAGGGGTATGCAGCCACAATTCTCACCTTCCCCACAAAATGAATAAATAAATAAATAAATAAAGCACAAAAGAAAAACAAAGAGATACTACGAGACGAGGCGACAGAATGTGTCCACTCAAAGCCACATGACCATTGGTACTTTTCAGCATATACATTACAACAGGTTTAATGACTTCTGAGCTGGGGAGAGCCCAGCACAAGGCGACGTCAGGGACATTAACCATCAAGTATGCCTACATTCCCATGCTGTCTATGAAGAACCCCCATTGCAGGTAAGCAACTATGCTTTCTCTGCAGACCATAACCAGGCAGATCTGTGTACAAATTAACATAGTCAAGTCCACACGATCAAGATAAGTCCTCAGGCAACAGTAGGAAACTAAAACCATTATAATATGTGCCTTGAAAGGCAATTTACGGGCCAATTTCAGAGCTCCAGATATTTAAACATCATGGTAGTTAGCCGTAGCATTTGAATATCCCTTGGATATTCAATGGAAGTAGCCAGATAGTGGCTGCCACTGAATATCCAGATTGTTTAGTCACTATAGGCTCGATATTTGAAAGACATTTACATGGTTTACAGCCCAATAACAAAACCAAATACCCTTAATATTGAGTTTGCTGCATTATTGGAAGCTGTTTGTGACTTCCATGGAGATACTACAACTGTGTGAAACAACTGCTGCTAAACGCTCAGATAAGTAACTCGATACTATTTGAGTGGTGTGTGTTAATCTTTTTCTGAAAGTATTCTGTTTCTCTTCTTTTCAGGAAGTGAATTAATTGTTGGAGAATTACAGCAGTAGTCTGGGAATGTGTTAGAATAAATTATTAAGTCACTTTTAAATTTTGAGAATCCCTTAAAAGTACTTTTTTGGGTGTAGGCATTTATTAAGGTAATTGGTATTGTGATAATTTGATATTAAAATTAAAAAAAGGGTAGGACCCGTAATGTGAAGATCTATTGCTTAACCCTATGGTGATGTGGTTCGCCAGATGTAGGGAAAGAGCTTTCCTGAGATCCCTTTTTGTGCCTTATGGGATTTTGAATAGTTATTGAAGTTTATTTCAAAATCTTTTTATAGTATTTGAATTTTGGTGATATTAAGGGCATTTGGTTTTGTTTTGGTATTTAAGATTTACCCTTTGGCAGTACGATTTTGTAAGTTACAGCTCAGTAAACCATGTAAATGCCTTAAATGGGGATATTCAACAACACTGACATGGTTAGTGCCATTGAATATCCCCTCCTAATTTCCCTACGCGCCCCGATGCTATCCGGTTAGCATTGGGGCGTGTCAGGGTTGTTACAGGGCAGAGCAGAGGCAGCGGCAGGTGCTAACCGGGCAGCAGCGATATTGCATGCTGCCTGGTTAGCAATCAGTGCCTTAAAGATAGGCAAGGAAAACCCTCACCTATCTTTAAGGCACATCAATAAACCAGGCAGCATGCAGTACTGCTGCTGCCCGATTAGCTACTGTGGCTTCCCGCTTTTGTGGCAATCCCCGGATATTCAATGTCGGAGCGGAATATGACCTTGGCATTGAATATCCGGGATTAAGGGTCAGTGGGCAGGGTTTATGCACTGTAGGGGCCATAACCTGCACAAATCAATATCGGGCCCTATATGGATAATCACCAGATAGTGGCGATTTTCAGTTTATTTATTTATTTAGCTGTATTCATATCCCGCTTTTCACCTGGTCAAAGTGGTCAATTGGGGGATACATTTAACATGAGGGGATATGAGACACATACGCTAATACTTACAGGGAACATGGGCAATGGAGGGTTAAGTGGCTTGCTCAAGACCACAAGGAGTGCCTATAGGACTAGAAATCCCAGTCCCTCCGGCCTGAGTTGCTATCCAGATAAGTTATCTAGATAGTCATTTAGGACAGGGTTTTTGCTGTCCTACGCTATCTGGATAATGACTAAAAATCACCACTATCTGGATAATGGCAGTAAATATCCGGATAGTGGCCAGTGCTGCCCTAGCTCAACTCCCAGATTGCACCAGCATTATCCAGTTAATGCTGAGGCAGTTTGTGGAGATACTCTGTGGCATTGTGTGGATAATGCTTCTGAATATCTGTCTGATTGTCCTTATCTAGATAACCGTTCAGGCTTTTGAATATGGACCCCTTAGAGCAATGGTTCTTAACCCAGTCCTCCTGCACTCTCTAGGCCAATCGGGTTTTCAAGATATCCACAATGAATATGCATGAGAGAGTTTTGCATGCACTGCCTCCATTGTATGCAGATCTTTCTCATGCATATTCATTGTGGATATCCTGAAAATCTGACTGGCCTAGGGGGTGCGGGAAAATTGGGTAAAGAACCACTGCAGAGTCTTAGATGACCTCAACACCTTTCAAACTGACCTTGAGTAAAATAGGAACAGAACATATATGAGGTATGGAACCCTAGACTAAGCCACAAGGCTTCTGATGTCAGGGGTTTACTTTGAACCAGTGAATCTCAACAAAATTTATTAGAAGTAGTCAAGAATTCAGACAACCAACATCACGTAAAAACATAAGATATGCCATACTGGGCCTGACCAAAGGTATCCTGTTTCCGACAGTGGCCAATCCAGGTCATAAGTACCAGTTTCCCAAAAGGTAAGCAGATTCCATGCTGCCTATCCCAGAGGTAAGCAGTGGATTTCCTCAGTCCTCTTTAATAATAGTTTAAGAACTTTTCCTCTAAGAATTTGCCCATACCTCTTTTAAACCCAGCTACACTAACAGCTTTTATTACATCTTCTAGTAACGAATTCCAGAGTTTGATTATGCATTAAGTAAAAAAATATTTTCTCCGATTAGTTTTAAATGTGCTGCATTGTAACTTCATTGTATGTCTCTAGTCTTTCTACTTTTTGAAGGAGTAAACAACCAATCTACGCTTGCTCGTTCCACTCCACTCATCATTTTATGGGCTTCTATCATATTTCCCCTCAGCTGTATTTCTTCCAAGCTGAAGAACCCTAACCTTTCCTCCTACGTGTATCCTTCTGTCCCCTTTATTGTTTTGGTTGCTTTTTTCAGTATCTTTTCTAATTCTGCTATATGTTTTTTTTTAGATATGGTGACCAGAACGTCACATAATATTCAAGATACAGTCGGGCCATGGAGCGATACAGAGGCATTATAGTATCCTTTATTTTATTCTCCATTCCTTTCCTTATGATTCCTAGCATGCTATTTACTTACTTGGCTGCTGCTGCACACTGAGCAGAGGGTTTCAAGGTATGTCAAGCAGGGAACCAGTCCTCAAGTATGGGTGATGTCATCCGACAGAGCCTGAAAAGGAGTATTCCCAGCTCCTTCTGGAAGCTTTTAGAGCTTTCCTCTGCACTTGTGAGTCACCTTCCCATCTGCTGCTGCAGTGCCATGTTTATTCAAACTTTGTTTTTCTGTGGAGCCTAAAAGTCACGTCTGAACTACCTCTTCATTGGGTATCATGCACCTTAATCAAATTTGATTTTTTTTTCCAGTATTTTTTGGCCTCTTGGCTTTTCCCCACCTGAAGTCACATTTTTTTCTACACGGATAGTGTCCTTTATTAGAGTTTTTATCCACAATGACATCTTTTTCCTGGGTGGTGGTTCCTAATGTGGAACCTTGCATTGTGTAACCATAGTTTAGGTTGTCCTTTCCTAGGTGTATAACTTTGCACTTGTCCACATTAAATTTCATCTGCCATTTGAACATCCAATCTTCCAATTTAGCAAGGGTCCTCTTGCAATTTGTCACAATCCTCTTGGGTTTTAACAACTTTGACTAATTTTGTGTCATCTGCAAATTTGATCACCTCACTTGTTATTCCCATTTCCAGGTCATTTATAAATATGTTAAAAAGCAGCAGACCCAGCACAGATCCCTGGGGTAGTCCACTATTTACCTTTCTACATTGAGAAAATTGGCCATTTAGTCTTACTCTCTGCTTTCTATCTTCTAACTAGTTCTTGATCCTACTACTACTACTGAACATTTGTATAATGCTACAAAACGTACGCAGTGCTGCACAGACACGTGTAAAAGATGGCCCCTGCTCATCCGAGCTTACAATATAGTCAAGACAGACAACACAGTAGCTATAGACATGGGATACATCTAGGGAGAATGGTGAGGAAACACAGAGGAGATCAGGTGAATCAAGATCTGAAAGCAGAGGTGAGTTTTCAGCCTGGATTTGAAAAGGGTCAGAGAAGGCGCCTGACGTACAGACTCAGATAATTTGTTCTAGGCATAAGGAGCAGGAAGGTGAAAGGAGCGATGTCTGGAGTTAGCAATAGAAGAGAATCCACAGATAGAAGTGATTTGCCAGAAGAGCGGAGTTCCTGAGGAGGGCTGCAGGGAGATATGAGAGGAAAGGTAGAGAGGAGCAGCAGAGTGAATGCACTTATAGGTCAGCAGGAGAAGTTGAAACTGGATGCGGAAATAGATAGGGAGCCAATGAAGTTAATTGAGAAGAGGGGTAATCGAGGCTGGCGGAAGATTTGCCGTGCAGCAGAGTGTTGAACAGATTTAAGGGGGGAGAGATGATTCAGAGGGAGACCAGCAAGCAGTAGGTTACAATAGTCTAGAACGGAGGTGACTAAGGAGTGGATAAGTGTCCTAGTAGTGTGTTCAGAAAGAAATAGATGAATTTTGTTCATCCACAATAGTACACTGCCTCCTATCCCATGACTTTAATTTGGCCAAGAGTCTCTCATGAGGGACCTTGTCAAAGGCTTTCTGAAAATCCAGATGCATTATATTCAAGCAACTCACCTTGGTCTACCTGTTTATTCACACCTTCAAAAAAATATAACAGATTAGTAAGGCAAGACTTTCCTTGGCTATATCCATGTTGGCTTTTACCCATTATACCATGACTAGCGACATGTTCAGTAATTGTATTCTTTATAATGGTTTCTACCATTTTGCCCAGTACTGACGTCGAGCTCACCAGTCTGTAGTTTCCCTGATCACCCCTGGAATACTTTTTAAAAATTTCCGTTAAATTGGCCATTCTCCAATTTTTAGGTACTACAGATGATTTTAATGATAATTCACAGATTACTAATAGTAGGTCTGCAATCTCATATTCTCCGGGAACAAGCAGGAAATCAATCCTCACATATGGATGACATCAGCACTGATGGAGCCCTTGTGGAAGCATCTCCCCAGCTTTCAAAGAAAGCTTTTGGGAGATGCCACCACACATGCGTGGTCCTCTTCCTGCCCAAGGGTACCATCTTACTCAGTCTCCTTTTTTCTGCAGAGCCCTTGAGATGTCTGTCTTCCCCCAGAAAGTTGATTTTTTTGCTCTCTGAGTTTTATACTATCCCTCCGGGTTGCACCGGTACTCTTCCTTTGGCGCCTTGGCACCCTTTTTCCACAGCTGGCAGTACCATGGGTCTTCAACCTCACTAGGGTAATTTTTTTCACCCATGGCTACCAGTGGGTTTAAAAAGTGTGACTGGTTTGCAAAGATCATGCCTCTCACCGATACTCACAATTGTTGTCTACGCTGCCTCAGACCAGACCACGAACCCGCTGCCTGTGGTCTTTGTAAAAAGATATCCACTAAGGCCCTCAAGAGCTGCCAGCAGCAGCATGACAAGTTTTTCCTGGCGTCCCTGACACTTCTGAAGGCCAGGGCTCCATCTGAAGCCTCAGACTTCCGTGGTACCTCCGCTTATTCCAGTCGATACCATGGGTGTTTAGAAAGGGGGTCTCCCTCAAGGGAACACAGGAAGAAGAAGAAACCCTCAAAGGCAGCATCCCTGAATGGTTCCAACAGGCTGGGTAAGTCCCGAGCCAGGTCCTGCCACTCATCTGAGAATTTGGAGCGGAAGCGGCCTATTAAGGTCGCCCAGAAGGAATCGACTGGAGATCGGTCCTGGACACCCGAGGCCATCCTCGTTGAGGACTCCCCTTCAGCGGAACCGGCACCAGGCCGAGTTGGAGCGCAGTCTCTCTACCTTCATGGACCAGCAGTGGGTGTTGATGTCCGGCATGACCGGCTCCTCCGCCCAGACCACCAGGCCCTCGACATTGAGGATGTCCCCAGAGGCTGAGCTGATCCTCAGGGCCACATGACCCCAAGTCTATCTTTGGTCAAGGTCTTGATCCAGGTCCCATTCGATGGGACCAAGGTCTTTCCCGGTGAGTGTGCACGACATCAGCTATGGAGCCTCCAAGGGGCTCAGATCGGGGTTGGGCTGGAGCCCTCGGGCCATCCTCCCCTCGAGTCTTCCACCGATTACTAGTAATGGGAGACTGAGGATGAGGAATCCGCTGATACTCGTCGCCACTGCGATGTTCCGTCCCCTTCCGAGTCTTGGCGTCAGTCCCCACCTGAGGACATGGCATTCCTCAACTTTATGAGGTACATGTCGAAGGCTTTGGTGTTCCCCATGGAATTAGTGGAGGATCCTCGTATGGAGGAGTTAGAAATCCTCCAATATGAGACTCCACTGAGGGAATCGTTGACAGTCCCCATCTCGCCATCCTGGAACGGCTCATGCTCCGCATGTGGGAAATACCAGCATTGGTGCCTGTCATGAGCAAATGGCTCGACTTGATGTATCGGGTCTGCTAGAGCCATGGCTTCCAGAAGGCACAGCTTCTGCATAACTCCATGGTGATGGAGTCGGCCATGAGTTGGCTGAAAAGCTAAAATACGCCCTCCTCCCCCAGGAAGGGAGGCCCGCACTTTGGATGCCCTTGGCAGAAAGTGCTACCAGGTATCGATGCTCATCGGCTGGATCCAGGCCTACCAGCTGTACATTGGCATGTACCTGAGGGACCTAGTGAAGGAACTCGCTGGATTCTTGGCTGGTCTCTCCGAGGAACCCCTGCAGCGGTTCAGGAACCTGTCGAAAGCTGTCCTTGAATGCTCCAAGTTTATGACTCAAGCAGCCTTCAGTGGCTTTGAGTCGGTGACTCGAGTAACCATTGTGGGCTACAGTCTTCCAACCTTGAGCAATGGGTTCAGGACCAATTGGTCAATGTCCCATGCCAAGGGGAGAACCTCTTTGGCAAACCCATGATGGAGAAGGCTGCTGAGTTGAAGACCGAACTCATGATGAGGAGCAGACTCTCCAAGAAGACTGCTACCCTTCCCCGACGGAAGAGCTTGGGGAAAAAGCCCTTTTACCTGAGAAAAGGGGCTGCTTACAAAAACTATCTCCATTTCCAAGCCTCCCCAGCAGGGTAAGCAGGTTAAGGGACAGGGGAATGGCTCACATAAGCAGAAAGCTCCCAAGCCCCAGGCTCCGGCCTAGCCTGGGGAAGTTTTTGACTCTTTGGGCATAGCCTTTCTTCCCCAAGGAGGACAGCAGCCCACAGGGAGACATCTGATTCACTATGCCCACAGGTGGCCAGCCATCACCACTGATTCCTGGGCACTCCAAGTGGCTATGCTTCTCCTCCTGGCACAGACACATCACCCTTTCTTCCCGGTAAAGCCCCGCAGGTCTCCCCTTCACTGGATCTTCTACTACAAGAACTCGCAGACCTCCTCAAGGACAAGATAGTGGAACCAGTACCCCACCATTTCAGGGGCAAAGGGTTCTATTGCAGGTACTTCCTTGTGCAAAAAAAGGACAGGGGGCCTAAGGCCCATCCTGGACCTGCGAAACCTCTACAAGTTCCTGTTGAGGGAGAAGTTCAAGATGCTCTCCCTTGGAACATTGCTGCCTTACCTCCAGTAGGGAGACTGGCTATGCTCCTTGGATCTGAAGGATGCTTATACCCACATCCTCATTCACCCCAGCCACAGGCAATACTTGCACTTCATAGTGGGGGGAAGCCACTACCAATACAGGGTACTACATTTTGGCCTGGCATCCACCCCAAGGGCCTTCACCAAGTGCCTGGCAGTGGTGGCCACTTACCTCCATCTCTGTCTTCCTCTACCTGGATGACTGGCTCATAAAAGAAAGCACAGCCACTGAGGTGCAGCAAGCTATGGCTTGCACCATCCACATCCTGCAACATCTGGGGTTCATAATAAACTACTCCAAGTTCCATCTCCTCCCAACACAGGGTCTGGAGTTTATAGGGGCAAAACTGGACACGGGTCAGGCAAAGGCCTCTCCCCCCGGACCGTGCCGACCATCTCAGAGCATTAGCCACAGACAATCAACACCATCCCTCAGTGTCTGCCCGGCTCCTGCTGTGCCTCCTCGGCCATATGGCCTCCACAGTCCATGTCACCCCGGATGCCCATCTGCACATGAGAGTGGCCCAGTGGTGCCTTCAGGACCAGTTGACATAGGCTACCCAGTCGACTACAAGACAATCCTGGTGACCCACCAGCTAGCAGGTTCCCTGACATGGTGGCAAAACCTGCAGCACCTCCTGGTGGGGATGCCCTTCCAAGCCCCGAGCCACCAAAGGGTCCTCATGATGGACGCCTCCCTGCTGGGATGAGGGTCCATTGCGAAGGGCTTTGCACTCAGGGCAGCTGGTCAGAAACCGAGAGCAACCAGCAAATCAACCTATATCTAGCCCTACAAGCTTTTCAACCATCTGAGCCACCAGCCAGGATTGATCCAAACAGACAACCAAGTGGCGATGTTCTATGTGAACAAGCAAGGGGGCACGGAATTTTTAATCCTTTGTCGCGAGGCGATGATACTCTGCTTCTATGCACTCCCATTAGGGAATGCTTCTATGGGCGGTGTAACTACCAGGTCAGGACAATGCCCTGGCAGACAAACAGTGCAGGGTCCTTCAAACGCACGAATGGCAGCTGGATCCCAGATTAGTCACCTGGCTCTTCTGACTCTGGAGGACCCCGCAGGTGGACCTCTTCGCTAGCCCAGACAACTACCAGTTGCCCTGCTTCTGCTCCCCCCAGCCCCACTGTGGACGGGTAGCAGCATATGTGTTTCTCATCTTGTGGTCGGAAGGCCTCATGTACACCTTCCCACCCACTCTGTTGATTGCCAAGACCCTTTTCAATGTCCTGCGTGACAGAGCATCGCTGATCCTGGTGGCCCCCCAGTGGCCCAGACAGCCATGGTTCCCGCTGCTCCTTCAGTTGTTGGAGGAGGCACAGACCCACCCCCCTGGGGAATGCCCCTGGGCTCTTGTCTCAGGAGGAGGGCTCTCTCCTGCACCCCAATCTGAAGTCTCTATCGCTGATGGCATGGCTACTGAAAGGGTAGCTTTAGCCTCCTTCAACCTCTCAAGGGAAATGGAGATCCTATTGGCTTCCCTTAAGACTTCCACCAGGAGAGCTTACCCCTTCAAATGGTACAGTGTATCAGTGTGGTGTGCAGAGCAGAGGATGATTTTATTCTCCTGCCCAGTGCAACTGGTGCTGCAGTACCTTCTCTACCTTTCGCAATCTGGGATTAAATCTAACTCTGTCAGAGTGCACCTCAGTGCCCTGGCAGCATATCACCCCCCTGTTGAGGGCAAGCCCCTCTTGGCTCAGCCTCTGGTGACCCACTTTCTGAGGGGGCTTCTGATGTCAAAACCCCCCATCCGCCCCCCCTGGCGATGGCATGGGACCCCAACATGGTGCTGTCACAGCTCACACACTCACCCTTCAAGCCCCTGGCTACCTGCCACCTCAGGTATCTCTCATGGAAAGTCTTGTTGCTGGTGTAACAAGGCAGTTCTGTTGCTCAACAGACAAAGCCAGTGTGTATATTGGCAGAGGGTCACAGATTCAAAACCAAGCTGCAGCTCATGTATTGAGTTTTCGAAGGACTACAAAAAGGGACTGCTACTTCTGGAGTGAGATCTGTAATTGTAAGTATTTACTTCTGGGAATTTTTCTAAATCTTGGGGAAAAAGGAATTCTTTAGATTAAAACTGATTAATCTGTGTAAATTAGAATCCAGTGTATTTGTTAAATCAGTCAGGGCCTAGCATCAGCAAAGAGCTTTAAGTTAAATTAAAAACTCAACAGGCAGCTTTCAGTTTTGTGCAACTGATGAAAGCTTCTTTTTTTGAACCGCTCAACTCCTGTCCTCTGAAGTTCTTGATCTGGAAGGTATTATTTCTGATGGCAGTCGCTTCAGCACGCAGTGTGAGCAAGCTTCAGGCTCTAGTATTTTATCCACCTTGCACTAAATTCCACACAATACAGTTGTCCTCCGCACTCACCCCATGTTCCTTCCAAAAGTGATATGGGATTTCTATCTTAATCAGTAAATTGTTCTACCATGATTTTTCCCAAAACCTCATCCTGATAAAGGAGAAACTGTGCTGCACATGTTGGACTGCAAACGAGCCTTAACTTTATACTTGGAACGGATGAAAGCCCATAGAAAGTCCATCCAACCTTTTGTTTCTTTTGATCACAACAAGCTAGGGCTGCCCTCTCCAAATGGTCAATGTAGCTAGCAAACTGCATCTCTTTCACTTATGCCCAGGCAGGCCTAAGCCTTGAGGGTCATGTCACAGCCCATAGCGTCACGGCTATGACTGTATCAGTGGCTCACTTGTGCTCATCTTCCATGGAACAGATCTGCAAAGCTGCAATGTGGATATCAGTCCACACATTCACATCTCACTATTGTCTGGAGGGGGTTTCCAAATGCAACAGAAACTTCAGCCAATCAGTACTATAGAATCTTTTTGGGGAATAGAATCCAACTTCATCCCCACCTAAGCCCATTATGATTTCTGTTCAGGCTACCTAAAAAGAAATATATATATATAAAATGCAAAAGGCCTGTTGCCAACAAAACTGTCATTATCTTGCCCCTGTTGGGCAACAACTGTTATCCCCTTTTTGTTTAAGGTAGTCTGTAGCTAGGGAGTCCCATTCGTAAGGACTTATTTCCTGCTTGTCCACGGAGCAAAGGTAGCAGGTATTCTCTGTGGACAGCAGTAAAAGTCCTCACAACCCACCCACCTCTGCTAGGAGTTGCATTCTACCATAGCTATAGTATAAGATTGAATAAACATGGTTCCCCAGCAGCAGGCAGGAAGATAACATGCATGCGCAGAGGAGAGTTCCAAAAGATTCCAGAAGGAGCATCCATGGAGAACTCCTGCTATAGGGGAGTAACCACCTTTTATCCATGATAACGCCTAGATCTTTTTCTGGGTGGTGATTGTTAATGTGGAACCTTGCATCGTGTAGCTATTTCATTAGTTATTCCCTAAGTGCATAACTTTACACTTCTCCACATCAAATTCAATCTGCCATTTGTATGCCCAGTTTCCCAATTTCTCAAGGTTCTCTTGCAATTTTTCACAATCTTCTTGCGATTTGAGTTCTTCCAGCACCCTGGGATGTATACCATCTGTTCCAGGTGATTTGCTACTCTTTAGTTTATTAGACTGTTGTATTGCATCTTCCCGGTTTATCAAGATTTGTTTCAATACGTCCGATGAATCACCTTTAAATGTAATTTCTGGCCTGGGTAAATTTCCTACATCTTTTTCAGTAAAGACTGAAGCAAATCATTCAGTCTCTACACTATGGCCTTGTCCTCCCATAGTGCCCCTTTTACCCCTCTATCATCTATTGGAACAACTGATTCTCACAGATATTTTGTGACGAATACACTTGGAAATTTTTTTATTATGTGTTTTTACTTCCACGGGAAGCTTCTTTTCAAATTCTCTCTGCCTGCCTTATCAATTCCTTTCATTTTACTTGCCAATGCTATTGTTGTTTCCTGTTTTCGTCATTTGGCTTTTTTTTTCCATTTTCTGAAAGATGCTTTCTTGGTTATAACAGCCTCTCTGACCTCACCTTCAAACCATGCCGGCAGGCGTTTGGCTTTCCTTCCACCTTTCTTAAAGCATGGAATACATATGGTCTGGGTTTTCAAGATAGTATTTTTAAATAATGCCCATGCTTAGAATAAACCTTGCAATTGCTCCTTTTTTCTTAACTATTTTCCTCATTTTATCATAGTCTTCTTTTTTAAAGTTAAATGCTACCGCAGTCAATGTCCTTGCTATCCTCCCTCCATTTATTAAATTAAATGTGATCATGTTATGATCACTATTGCCAAGTAGCCCCAACACCATTACCTTTCACACTGGATCCTGTGACTGATCCCTCCCAATCCCCTTTGTCAACTGCATGTTATTAACATAGGCATAAATTGTATATGTTATAGTAGGACAGAAAATTTTAAAAACAATTTTTTAACCCAGCAAAGATATTCCATGTCAATTATGACAGGACTTAGTCCATAACATTAAAATAATATAAATTTCTATAAGAGAAGAAACACAAATATTTATGTAGCCACCAACACTGCTGCAAAATGCACACAGCAAACAGGTTTAAAACAATGGTAGACTGTACTTCTCATCACTTGTGGCTCCCATTTTTCTTAAGCTTTCTTGATTTTTCTTTATCTATATTAAAATTATTTTTAGAGTTCAAAACAAATGGCATTGCTTAAAGTCCACGCTTTCCTTTATCACCGGCCATCCAAAAGTCTTTTTTCAAGTGAATTGCATACAATATAGGGGAAATTGAAATTGAATTAATACTTAACTTAATGATGCACTAGCAAAAATATCATCTGTAAATTCATACACCTTCCGACATCAGACATTAATGTTTTGGCACCTAGGGCCCAATATTGAATTATGATGGCTATTGCTTCTATGGCACATTGCCATCTGCACCGACCCTTAACCCTGGATATTTAATGTTGGGGTCATATGCAGCCCTGGCATTGAATATCCGGGTTTGCTGCACAGCCTTCCAGCTGCAGTAGCTAACCAGGCAGTGACGATATTGCCCCATGTGGCTAAAAGATAGGTGAGCTTTTGCTACGCCTATCTTTTAGCCGCAGGTCGCTAACCGGGCAGCATGAAATATTGCCACTACATGGTTAGCAACTGTCACCACCTCTGCTCCTCCCAGGAACACCCATGACACGCCCCAATGCTAAGCGGTTAGCATTGGGGCATGTAGGGGAGAAGATCCGGGATATTCAGAATATCCCTCTGAGCGGCATTTATACAGTTTATAGGGCTGTAAATCATGTAAATGCATTTTGAATATTGGCCCCCTAGTTTTTATATAAAATCTGGAAGCCTAGGTTTTATTAAAAATAATTTTCAGCAGACCTTTGAAGACGGAGAGAGGATACCTTTGCTGCAATGCTAACAAGTAGTATGTGGCAGCAGCAGTCTTTCTGGACAGACTAGACCAATGACCAATGATAATAGCTCAGGAGAGAGACACCATGAGAGAGGCCCACACCAGAGCCAATATCATTATGAGTCTGCTGGGGATTTTACATTTCAAGATAGCTATGAGTAGGTTGGGAGGAGGAGATCTCTTTGCTAAGAAGTCGTACATGGCCAAAGCAGTCATTTTTGGGTTGACTAGACCTGTGAGAATAGCTTCAGGAGAGAAGTACCATGAGAGAGGCCTTGTCGTCTGACCTTATGTCATTGATAGACTGTCAAGGACTTTATGTTTCAATACAGCCATGTCATGGCCATGGCCACATGCAAGTACTTGAAGGGACACAAAACCAAGGGAAACACCCCTTTGGTACCACTTCAGGGCTATTTTAAGACCAATGAGGCTTTTGTCTATTGGAGAAATACCTAAAGGGGGCAAGAGGAAGGGGAAACATAGAAACATAGAAAAAAGGCCGACAGAAAAAGACCACATGGCCTATCTAGTCTGTCCTTCCATATCAACAACTACAACACTCCCCTTTTTTCCTTTAGAGATCCTCTGTGTATGCCCCATACTTTTTTGAATTCAGATACTGTCCTCATCTCTACCACCTCCACTGGGAGACTATTCCATGGATCCACCACTCTTTCCGTAAAGAAATATTTCCGCATATCACTCCTGAATCTATCCCCTTTCACCCTCATCCCATGTCCCCACGTAGCAGAACTTGCTTTCTTTCATTTGAAAGAGGCTCTCTCCCTGTGCATTTATGCCAGGGAGGTATTTAAAAGTCTCAGTCATATCACCCCTATCCCGCCTTTCCTCTAAGGTGTACATATTAAGATCCTTAAGTCTGTCCTCATATACTTTATAATGAAGATCACTAACCATTTTAGTAGCCACCCTCTGTACTGACTCCATCCTGTTTATATCCTTTTGATGGTGTGATCTCCAGAATTGCACAGAATACTCCAAATGAGGTCGCACCAAAGACTTATACAGAGGCACTATCACCAGGGGTGGCTCTATAATGAGGCGAAGTGAGGTGGCTGCCTCAGGCGGCAAAATCTTGAGGGCGGCAAAAAATGCCCCCAAAACAGCTGCCTCACTTCGCCTTCAAAAGTTAAAAAAATCCCCAAAAAAGAAGTACAGAAGTTGCTGCTGAGTCTGCTTCTCGGCAGCAGCAAACTCACCCTCCTTTTCCAGGCAGCTGTGGCTCCCTGCCTCTTAGAGAACCATGGCTGTGCTGTGACTGCAGTTTTAAATAGAAACGAAACCAGTGCGGAGCCTTCTCACCTCTGTGAAGGACCCCGTGCAGCTTTGTCCTCTCCCCAAAGGAAATTACATGTAACTTCCTTTGGGGGCGGGACAAAGCTGCACGGGGTCTTTCACAAACGCGGAAAGGCTCTGCACCAGTTTCGTTTTTGTTTAAAACTGCAATCACAGCACAGCCGTGGTTCTCTACAAGGCAGGGAGCCACGGCTGCCTGGAAAAGAAGGGTGAGTTTGCTGCTGCCGGCCATCAAAAAAACCCAACAACAACAAAAAACCCGAGGAGAGGAGCCGCTGCTGCAGCAGCAGCAGCAGGAAGTGCCCCAGGGCTGCCCCATCAGGGCCCTCCTGTCTCCCTCAGTGTGGCTTTACAGAGCCATGAAGGGAGATGGGAAACTCTCCCTTCATGGCTTTGTAAGCCGTGCTGAGGGAGACAGGAGGGCTCTGCCGGGGCAGCCCAGGGCACTTCCTGCTGACGCTGCGGCAGCAGCTTCAACAGCCAGGTTTTTAAAAAAATATTTCCCGGCGGGGGGGGGGGGGGGGGGTTAGGGGTTGTAATGGGTTGTTGGGGGGGTTTGGTTTAGTAATGGGCGATGGGGGGTTCTAGGACTGGAAATGGGCTAATGGGAGGGTTAGGACTTTAGGTGGGCTGATGGGGGGTGTTTAGGACTGGTAATGGGCTATGGGGGGCTAGGACTGGAAATGGGCTGATGGGGGGGGCTAGGACTGAAAGTGGGCTGATGGGGGGGTTTGGATAAGGTGGGCTGATGGGGGGTGTTTAGAACTGGTAATGGGCTATGGGGGGCTAGGACTTGACATGGGCTGATGGGGGGGGTTTAGGACTGGTAATGGGCTATTGGGGGGGCTAGGATTGAAAATGGGCTGATGGGGTTTAGGACTGGTAATGTGCTATGGGGGGGGCAAGGACTGGAAATGGGCTGATGGGGGGTTTAGGACTGGTAATGGGCTATGGGGGGCTAGGACTGGAAGTGGGCTGATGGGGGGCATAGGACTGGAAATGGGCTGGGACTGGAAATGGGCTAATGGGGGAGGGGAGGAGAGTGCTGCTGGCCCTGGAAGAAAACTAGGGGCTAGGGCTACAAATGAGCTGATGCAGGAGGATGGTAGAATGGGACTGGAAGGAAGCAGATAATGGGAGGGTCTGCCAGGGGAAGGAGGGGGTACGAAGGAAGCTGACGCGGGGGTAGGAGGGGGTTGGAAAGCAGCTGACACCTGGGATGTACTGAAGGGGGACTGGAAGAGAGCTGACACTTGGGGGATGTGAGTGGTAGGTGGTTGGGTAATGGGGAGAAGGCTGGAAGGGAGCTGACATGCAAATGGCACTGGAAAGGGGATGGACAGAGGGTAGGGTGACTGGAAGGGAGCTGATCTGGAGGGTGGCACTGAGAGTGGACGTGAGCTAACATCTGGGATGGTATTTGGACTAGAAGGGGCTGGACAGTGGGGAAGGAGGGGGACTGGAAGGGAATGAACACCAGTTGTAGTCATGGGAATGCAAGGCAGTTGACATTGGAAGGTACTGGGAGGGAAGGACTGGAAAGGGGGCTGATATTGGCGAGGGTTACTGGAACTGGAAATGGGCTGATGGAAGGAAGTGAAGAAAACAAAAGAAGAGATAAGAAATGGCAGATGGACCATAGACCACAGAAAGAGAGCTAAGAGAAGACAGGAAAGCAGAAGCCTCAGATCGGGACTAGCATGATCAGAGAATCAAATGGTCAGACAACAAAGGTAGAAAAAATAATTTTATTTAATTTTAGTGATTGGACTTTGTGCTATTTTTATATTTTACACAGTATTGGGGAACTGCATCTCTTATTTAGCTGATGTTGCACTGCATGTGGACTCTGGTTTGTTGGGGTTTCAATTTAAATTTAGTCTACATATTATTATTTTTACTTTAGATTGTGGTTACTTATTCTGTACTTGGTAAGAGTCGATGTTGCGAGTGTGTGACTGAATTCAGGTGTTCTGTTAACATGGAGTTTGTACATAAAGATCTATACTGTACTGGAGTAATTTGACTTGTTCAGCTTTTCAAATAGGTGTATGGATGTTCCAGGGCCCACTGTAGCATTTTTTTTTGGATGGGCTCCTTACGTGAGTTTTGGAAGTTTGTGCTGATATGGTATGGTATGGTAGGTTTGTTCTTTGTTGTAGGGTTTTGTATTAGTTCAGAATATGCCTGGTACTGGAGAATAGTGGTTATTGTTGTTGTTGTTGTTGTTAGTGAGATGATCAGAATCAGATTATTTTTTAAAATATTGAGTTTTGTGGGTGAATGTCCTGGTACTGCTCTGCACCTACTGTGGATGCAAAATATATGTTGAAAAAGAAAAAGCAAGAGCCATAACGCAGTTTATAACAACAAAATAAAAATGAGTTATAATATATAGTCAGTTATAGTTAGTTTTATAATCTGAGCTGTTAGTTCTTGCTGTCTTTTAGTTCCTTGGTGTGCAAATGGGACCGTACCTAGCCCTGTGCAAGCAGTGCAGCCACACAGGGCGGAAAGGCTTGTGAGGCATATTTCGGCTGTCTGCTGTTGCCCTGCTGTCGCTGGCAGGACAATAGCAGGCAGCCGAAATGCGCTCCCCAAGCCTTTTCGCAGTACTTTAAGCAGGTCTGGTCCCTCCCTCCTCCGACTCGATGTCAAGGAGGGACAGATCTGCTTAAAGTGCCGGTGCCTTTCAGATCGGGCGCATGCCCCCCTTCTCCTCCCCATACCTCCATCCAGCACTGCACGGAGGTATGGGGGGAGAAGGGGGGCATGTGCCCGAGCTGCAAGTCTCACAGGGTGTAATTGCAGCTCAATATGGCCCCATGGAGTGGAGTAGTAGCCTAGTGGTTAGAGCAACTGCCTAGTACCCAGAAGATCAAGGATTCAATTCCCACTGGCACTCCTTGTGACTTTGGGCAAGTCACTTTACCCTCCATTGCCTCAGAAGAAAAGGCTGGCAATCTACTTCCAGTGATACATTGCCAAGAAAACCCAGAGGTAGCTGGGTCGCTATGAGTCAACACTGACTCGATGGCACTAAAAAAAAAAAAAAAAATTGCCCTGTGTGCAAACATCTTGCATTTCCTCCATATAATCTAATCGGCTTTTTGGTTTGATTCAGTCTCTGATTGGATTTCTGAAAAAGCCCTGCCCCCTCTAAGGTGTGTGTGTGTGGGGGCGCCTTTTCATACTTCGCCTCAGGCAGCAGATTGCCTTGAGCCGCCCCTGACTATCACCTCCTTTTTTTCTGCTAGCCATTCCTCTCCGTCTGCACCCAAACATCCTTCTAGCTTTTGCTGTCACCTTTTCTACCTGTTTAGCTACTTTAAGATCATCAGAAACAACCATGCCTAGGTCCCGCTCTTCTTTAGTGGACAAAAGTACTTCACCCCCTATACTATATTGCTCTCTTGGATTGCTGCAGCCCAAATGCATGACCTTGCATTTTTTAACATTAAATCCCAGCTGCCAAATTCTAGACCATTCTTCAAGCTTAGCTAGATCCCTCCTTATGTTATCTACACCTTTCTGGGTGTCTACTCTATTGCAGATTTTGGTATCATCCGCAAAGAGGCAAACCTTACCCGACAGCCCTTCTGCTATATCACTAACAAAGATGTTAAAAAGAATCGGACCAAGGACAGATCCCTGGGGCACACCACTGGTAACTTCCTTCTCCTCAGAGTGAGCTCCATTTATCTGTAGCCTTTGTCACCTCCCACTCAACCAATTTCTAACCCAAGCAGTAACTTTAGGGTCCATCCCTAGCGTGCTCAGTTTGTTTATAAGTCGCCTGTGAGGAACGGTGTCAAAGGCTTTACTGAAATCTAATTACACCACATCTAGGTCTCTCCCTCAGTCCAACTCCCTGGTCACCCAGTCAAATAAATCAATCAGATTTGTCTGACAAGACCTGCCTCTGGTGAATCCATGCTGCCTTGGATCCTGTAATCCGCTAGACTCCAGAAACCTCACTATTTTCTCTTTCAGCAGCGTTTCCAATAATTTACTCACCACTGAAGTTAAACTAACCGGCCTGTAGTTTTCAACCACATCCTTACTTCCGCTTTTGTGTAAAGGCACCACATGAGCCTCTCTCCAGTCCTTTGGCACCACTCTCGACTCCAACGAGGCATTGAAAAGGTCAGTCAGTGGAGCTGCTAGAATGTCCCCAAGTTCCCTCGGTATTCTAGGGTGTATCTCATCCGGTCCCATCACTTTGTCTACTTTATGTTTAGCTTGTTTCTCACGAACACAGTCTTCTGAACATTGTTCAAGATGCCCCTCGCCTCTGTTCCTGTTTTTGGTGTTTTCTGAGGACCTGTTCCTGGTTCTTCATCTGTGAACACAGAACAGAAATATTTGTTAAGCAATTCCGCTTTATCCTCATCAGCTTCTACATATTCCTCCCCTTCACCGTTGAGTCTGACAATACCACTTTTGCCCTTCCTCTTCTCACTTACATATCTGAAAAATGTCTTATCCCCCCAAAGGTAGAAGAATCCTTTTGTTTTATCTACTTCTAAAATACTGTAACTTGCTCTATGGATAAACATCTGACTCAGGATGTGATTGAGTATATAGCTGTGTCAAGAGACTCTCTGGGCTTTTCCTCTTTCTCCGTATCACTTGAGCCGTATCACTAGGGCTCCACCATCATCACCTGGGGATGCTGGTTCAGTCTGACAGAGAATGACCTGCAATCAGTTGCTGGGGGAAATGGGGTTTGCACCCCCTCAATAACAATCTTCCTTGACTCCATTACCAGTAGTTATACCTGTATTTGACTTAGATCCTGCATCGAATTTGGAGGGTACTGCTACTTCTTCTGTCACATTAGTGGACATTTGAAAAACTGTTGCACAGAGCAATTTGCTTAGAGTGATCAGATTACACAGTTTTCTCTGGAAATTGTAGTTAGACTAGTTGACTGAGCAGAAATCTGAGAAAATAGAGTCATAATTGGTGCATCTGGTATAAAAGATAGTTTGTATTTGCAAAGGCTGGCAGAGTGCTTATATTTCCAAGTACCAGTATCTATCTTGGAAAATAGCCCTGAGTTTGCATAGGAGGGCATTGATTCATTTTCAATTTTAGATCCATCTTATTTTAAGATAGGCTTTCAGTCATTGATATTCCCTTTCTATGCTCCATTATGATCTGTGCTGGCTCACCAAATGCTTCTTTATAGCCTTAACAAAGGCGTATGTTTACTAAGCCTTGCTACTTGGTAGCACAGGGTATAGTGTACAGTTTGGGCGTGTACTAAAATGTAGCGCAGGCCCTAACTCCAAAAATCCCATGCTACCCTGGTAGCACGCATCAGGGTGGGGACTATGTGGAATAGGTGTGAAACAGAGGCATTATCATTGCAGCATAGTTATCAGGGGCATTAGTGGCTTGCACTAACCGTGCTTGATGTCCTTAACAGCACCTCAGTGCGTAGCATTAAGGCCACCCACATGCCGGCTTCTGTGGTGCCACATCCTGGGCCCATTTTTAGACCTACTTCAGGCACGAATAGGCCGCGTGGTCCTATTAGATGTCCCTGTTCTGAAATGCTATTCTGGAGACATCTATGTAGACATCCCCATAGATGTCCATATCGGGCCGTCTACATTTGTGAAATTGTACTTGCACATGACTGCTTTTTTTTCCAGACATTTTGGCTTGGACATTCAACATTGCACTTGGACGTCTTTGTAAAATGTGCCTTATAAAGAATAAAATTACTATACAATTTGCAACCTCCCACAATTAAGCCGGAAACTAAAGGAGATCAGGGAGATACAGTAACACAACATCCTGCAGCTTGCCATTTCTTATATGCATCCCCTTTCCGGCTCAAATCAAGGAATCAGAAGTTCTTGAGAAGAGACATGTTTTTAAGGCACTCTTAAATTTTATGTAACTGGACTCACATCTGATATGTGGGGGGAGGCCATTTCTAAGTAAAGGGGCCATATAGGAAAAGAATGAATTCTGATCTAGGTCATCCAGATCTTTAGTTGTGAGGCAGGTTGAGGGAGCAGAGTTAAGAAGTTCTGGTTGGTCGGTGAGAGTAACATAGTACTATTAATGAAGTTAAATAACAAAGCTGGCTGGTGTGGCTGGCAGGGAATATGGTGTGCCTGTTGCTAGGCTGAGTTGCCTTCACCTGCTGCTTCTCTCATGTCCCCCACCTTGCACCGTGTCAACCTCCCTTCACCGCCCTGTAGAAATGACACCAGATTCTTGCAGCTCTTTCTAGTCGCCTCGTAAAAACATCTCTCTTTAGCTAAGACTCTTATCCATTATCTAGTCATCTCCCTTCTAGACTATTGCAACCTCCTCTTTGCTGGTCTTCCTCTGAGTCATCTCTCCCTATTTCAATCAGTTCAAAACTCAGCTGCATGGCTAACCTTCTGCCAGTGTCGCTATGATCATGCCACTTCTCTTGTCAAGTCACTTCATTGGCTCCCTATCTGTTTACACATTCAGTTCAGACTTCTACTACTGATCTATAAGTGCCTTCATTTGGCTGCTCCTCACTATCTTTTCTTTCTTAACTCTCCCTACACCCCTCCTCTTTTCTGGGAGATCCCTTCTATTTGTGCCCTTCTCTTCCACTGCCAATTCTAGACTTTGATCTTTCTACCTTGCTGCTCCTTAGGCCTGGAACAAATGTCAGGCTTCTTCTGTGGCCCTGTTAAAATCCAGGTTAAAAATTCACTTCTTTTCCTTTTGGATCCTGATCCTCATAGTCTCCTGTTCACCTCATATGTGTTTCTTTACCATTCTTCTAGATATATCTTAGTCCCCAGTAGTTGGGTTGTCTGTCTTGACTAGACTGCAAGCTCTTATGCGCAGGGACTTTCTCTTACATATCGCTGTACAGCGCTGCATATGCCTTGTAGTGATATAAAAATGAGAAGTAGTTATAGTAGTAGTAGCATTGGGAGCGGACTAGAGAAACATATAAACATGCCCTGGGAATGACCTGTCTATGTGCACATGCCAATGCTTCTCTTGCCTTCCCTCCCTTCTTTCCTTCTATGACCATTTAATGTTTCAGATGTACCCTTCTCAAGCATTATGATATGTTTGGATAGGCCCTGCAGTCCCCAATTATATTGCCTGGCTGCTCATACTCTTCAAAGGACTGCTAAGGCTCCTACAAGACTGGATTCATTTAGCATTTTGCCCTACCTAGCAGGCCTGTGCTGACTTGAAGTATCAGCACCCCAAGTATGCTGCCTCAGATACTGTGCCTGGGGTAACCTGCTCAGCCTGGGATAGGCTCTACATTGCCCAGTTATGCTGCCTGGCTGTTTACATTCTTCAAAGAGCTGGGGAGAGAGGGATGTGTTTGCCCAGCTAATGCTCCTATGGGACTGGATTCCCAGCTCTTGGGGGCCAGGGATTGCTTGTCTTTTAGTTTTCATTTAACTTTTAACTTTTCTTAACTGTATTTTATGTACGTGGGTTGGAATTGATCCAGTAAGATGCCCTGCCACCCCCTCAACTGCTGTTATAGACAATACGTGAAAATATTGTTACAAAAAGAAATATTTCACTATATCTGATAGTTATGTAGTAGAATAGATTAGAGTCAGTAACTTGTTCTTTCACAAGGTCACTGACTGTGATGTACAAACAAAGTATACAGCACAATCACACTTTCTTTTTCCAGTGTTTAGGATAGTAAAAGCAATTGAATTTTGGATAGGCCAATTGAACTTTGGATAGAGTGGAGGAGTGGCCTAATGGTTGGGACAAGGTACTTCAGGCTAGAAGATCAGGGGCTCAAATCCCACTAGAGGACGGCAACCTTGGGCCAGAAGGACTGGGGTTTCTAGTCCCACAGGTGCTCCTTGTGGTCTTGGGCAAGCCACTTAACTCTCCATTGCCCATGTTCCCTGTAAGCATTAGTGTATGTGTCATGTATCCCCTTGTGTTAAATGTATTCCCCAATTGTGTTGTGACCACTTTGATTGAAGGATAAGGTGGTATACAAAACTATCTAAATAAAATAAATTAGGAAACTGTAAAGGTAGAATTTTTCTCGCCTTTCTCTGACTTTCCTGATATCCCTTATCCCAGAGAGACACTTCCTGTCTGTCACTACCAAAACGTTCAACCATCTGGTTGCAAAAGTAGCCATTAAACACTGCAGCAATAAGGAAGGCAGGAAGAACACTCTGCTCCTTTCAAGCTGTTTTTTTCTCAGCCATTTTTGGGGGGTTTTCAAGAAGCAACAACTCTTCCTCAGTGGCTTCAAGCCTTCAAGCTTGCTGTATTTTTCAGCTTTGAAATTGTAATCCCAAAGGAGCCCTTCCCCACTTTCTCAAAGACAGACTTAAAGGTGATGGTTTTCTTCCATTCTTTTTTTCTTCTTTCTAGTCCTAAGCCCCAAGAAGCCCTCTTACACCCTCAAAGACAGACTTGAAGATGCTGTTTTTTTTACTCCTTTTTATTCGCCTTTTCAATCCTAAGCCCACAGGATCTCTTCCCTGCTCCCTCAAAGCAGACTTGAAGGTGCTAGTTTTTATTCAGTCCTTTTTTCTCCTTTCCAATCCTAACTCCTGACACCTCCTCCTCACTGTCTCAAATTCAGAGACAAAATGGTTCTCTGGGGTTTGTGCTGGGCTGTGTGTTCCAGCCCTGATGTGATATCATGGCCCATGGGATTTGCAAAATTCAGGCAGGGATACATTTCTCTGACTGCCTATCAAGGATTCTCAGCATGATTGGCTCAGATGCCTCAAGCTAGCTGCTGGTGACCCCTCCTTGACTTTCTCCCCCTCCCAGATTGGCTCCAGTATACCTAGCAGTACCTGAACTATGAATGAAAACACAATTTTCTGAGCATTCACGCTTGGTTAGTCGACACTAGATTGACCTGAAAATCATGGTTGTTGTTAATTTTTCCATGTGTACAAAAACTAATGAACATGCCTAATATCTTGAAGTTCAGAGGTGGTTAGAGAGGTCTTTGCCATTGAAAAACAACAAGCAGAGGACTTATACTTTCAGCATCAGCCACTAAATCATAATTTTTATGTTCAAAATTTTTTATTCAGTATTCCAAAGCTACACCCAGACAGTACAGTGCAATGACTATCTTGCATCGCTGGGTGGATGATAAAGGCCCCACATATGGTTTGTGGAGGGGGCGATTGCATGAGGTGATGTTAATGGAACGGCTCCAGGCGAGTGGCCATCCTGGGCGGTGGAAGCGTTTTTTGCTTCGCTGGGAGCCTCACTTAAAATCTTTGCCTAGGGGGACCCATAGCCGCATCCTTGGAGGGCTTTGAGGAGTTTGGTTCTCCCTGGCATTGTGATCACCTTTGGGCACGCACACATTTAGAGTCACATTTAGAGTCAGATTTGGAACACACCAGTGGGGTGAGGCTGGGTGGGGAGGGGTGTGGGGTGTGGGGGGGGGGGGTTGGGGAGGATGGGGGGAAGGCATAGTACTGAATTGGGATCTTTAGCTAGGCTGACTCTGGAGAGGGTGTGGGGACGGGCACGGGAGAAGAGTACACCCCGGGCCTGTCCACTGTTGGGTTTGCCTTGGTTGAAACCCCGGGGGGGGGGGGGGCTAGGATATTGGGGTGTTTTTTTTTTGATAATCCATGTGGGGGGATCTATCTTTAAGGGCCCAGGGGGGGATGGTGTTCTTTAGTGTTCTTTGGGGTTTATGTGTTGGTCTGGGCTCTCCCGCAGCCTCTTGGAACTATACTTGGTCAGAGGTGCTGCTTTGCTGTGTTGGGGGGTTATTTATGCTGTAAGTTTTTATGCGGTAAGTTTTTGTACTTTTCTCTGTTGTGTTACACAAAAAAGATATTTGCATCATAATTTTTATAAAGAGCAACCTAGACTTAAGTAGCAAGAACATGCCTAAATCTTGGTGTTTTAGTCATTTATGCACAGAAATTCTCTCTTTTACACTGGGCACTGTTTTATAACTATGCACAAAGATCTGATGGTTCATACTTTCATTGTGGACATGTCCATGTGTGGAGTCTGGGTGGTGCATGAGTAGAGAACACAAACACATAAATTATAAAATCTTATAATTTATGTACATGCTTTATAAATCTAGGGGTGTGTAGCAAGCTAGTCATACAAGGATGTCCTCAAATGTCACAAAGTAGAAAGAGTTCTGTATGGAAGAATGGTCTAAAATTTGTCATGAGACACTGATCTATAATTACAGGAAATGTTTAGTTGCTCATGGAGCTCCCGCCAGTTACTGAATCATATACTTTTTCATACAAGAATACATATTCTTAGGGGTATGTTTACTAAACCATCCTAATGTTACCAGCACTAGTTGCAGCGATAATGTGAAGAATCCCATATAAGGAGTGGGCGTTCCAGTCCTAAGGTAGCAAGAATATGTATCGCGCGATAGTGGGTGCCGTGGCACGTTAACACGCGTTAACCCTAAGTACATGCCAGCGCAGTGTTGGAAGCTATAACGATGTAGCCCACTGGTTACTGCAATGACTGTAGAGGCAGAGGTCATCGGTTCAATCCCACAGTGATATAATCTAAAAAGGCTGTCTGAGGCATTTTCTTTTAATTTAAATCAGTGCTGCCAGCAAAAACAAAAACACCCTCACAGTGCCGTAACCTAAGGTGCCTCATAAGGCACCCTATAAGCCGCCCCATAGGTCACATTATAAAGTGCCCTGTCTGCCAAGGCACCCTATAATGTGCCCTATAGGGTGCTATATAGGGCACCTTATAGGGTGCTTTACAGGGTGCCTTATAGAGCGCCTATGAGGCACCTTAGGCTACAGCACTGTGAGGGTGTTTCTGCTGGTAGCACTGATGTAAATTAAAAGAAAATGCCTCAGACAGTCTTTTTAGATTACACCACTGCAGGATTGAACCCATGACTTCTGCCTTCACAGTCATTGAAGTAACCAGTAGGCTACATCTCTATAAATACTACCACACTGCTGGCTGGCTACAGAAAGACTGCAGGTCACCACACAAACTGTCTGCTGTGGTTACCAGGATAGGGTAAACCCACCCGTATACGTGATGCACTGCACATGCAGATCAGCAGTCTACAGCTGATCACAAGATGGGGTATGCACCCCCACAGCACCTCGGCCTGGTAGGGGGAACTGACTGTGTGTGTTACTGGCACAGAGTAGCTACAGACCGTGTCATTGTGTGGGTCCTGTGCTCACCCTGAGGGTGAGGTGGGGCAGCCAGCACCAGATCCGCAGCACCTGGCTTTGCTGAGATAAGCTATGCTGCAGATCGCCATCAGTGCCAGTGTGTGATAGGTAGTCCTTGCAGACACACCTAGGCTACACATGTGTCCATCTGTATTTCCCAGTCATGTATAGCCCTTGTGGACTATGATGCACCCAGAATAGTGCATATCCTGTGTGGGTGCCATGGTCACATGTTATAAGTGAAGGGGGGTGTTTGGACCCCAAGGCGGATTATGTAGCGCCACCCAACCCACTCTCTGTGGCTCAGGATGGGGGAACAGGATCTC
The DNA here is from genome assembly GCA_033557465.1 of Ichthyophis bannanicus. Lineage (NCBI taxonomy): Eukaryota > Metazoa > Chordata > Amphibia > Gymnophiona > Ichthyophiidae > Ichthyophis > Ichthyophis bannanicus. The sequence goes on from CM066037.1 coordinate 343,942,644, forward strand.
TCACCAACAGATCGACATTGTACATCTCTGCAATGGTGGCAGTAGAGGGGACCATCAACCCCAATCCTGCTGGGAAACAAGCACCCTACAGGGGAGTAAATGCAGATCTGTATGCATCAATAAGGCAATGGCTGACAGGCAGAATGCTGGAAAAGCTCAGCTCAGCTGCCCACTCGACCACTATCTGACATTCACCAGCAGAGGGCACAGTCAGTCTCTACCCGCTGCACCCTGCAAGGTGTTCCAACCATGCACATACTAACTGCAGACAGTCTGCTAGTAGTACATAGTGCATGTTCCTGGAGGAACTGTGTGCACCCAAAAATGGGATGTGAGCACACACACCAAGCAAGTATGTCAGTGATTGGGCCCCAGAAAAGAAAACCCACAAATATCACTTGAGGGAAATATTGTATAGCACTATGGGGGAACCTAGCCATGCCGTGGTCACTGCTCAGTCAGGGTGAGAGTGACCTCCCAGCATGACATGCTGTGGCCACCCTGTCCGTGCAGGTGGTGGCTGGGCACTACAATGTCCCAGCCATTGCCCTATACCCTGTGCAGATGCGTCCTGCCCAGGCCACCCTGTCAGTACCATGCTCCTCATTATGCTGTGGCCACCCTGTCCGTGCAGGTGGTGGCTGGGCACTACAGTGTCCCAGCCATTGCCCTATGCCTTGTGCAGATGCATCCTGCCCAGGCCACCCTGTCTGGGCCATACCCACAGTACCTTGTTCCTCATTATGCACATTGGCAGGCTAACACTGGAAACAGTGCAAGCAGTGTGGGCTCAGTAAGGTGTAGGCAGCCACAACACACTGGATAGACAGACACACACTCCCACACCTATGCAAGCATTGTGCAACTATAGAGGTTTGTGTCAACCCTGGCCACCACACCAGTCCTGGGCGCAGTGCAGGCATTGCTATGGTACGCAAAACTGTTGGGGTCACTCCCCGGGGTGGTAAACACTGTCAGAATCAATAACTGAAACACACTCCACAGATATCAGAAAGGTTGCTATGATGAATCTCTATCAACAAATTATGTTTAACTTAGGATTTGTTAACTGACATAAATCATAGCAACCTTTTGATATATGTGGAACGTGTTCCCAAGTTTAGGACAGCATTGCTAAGGTATGCAGGTGCCAGTATTGGGAGATGCTGCTCCACGAAGGGCCCAACAGCCTGACTCTCCATGAGGCGTTGGATAGTGGAGCCTGTGGGTGTGAGTGTTTGTACCCCTGTTGGCCTCTGCTCTAGGGCTGAGTTTCCCAACTCTGGTCCTGGTGGGCCAAACTCTGTTCAGGTTTTCATGCTGTCCCTAATGAATATGCATGAGATACATTTGCATACAATGGGGGTGGAGCATACAAATGCAGCACAGGCATATTTATTAGGGACAGCATGACACCTGAATGGTGTTTGGTCCTCCAGGACTGCAGTTGGGAAACTCTGCTCTAGGGATTTCTTCTTCCTCTTCGTCTCTCCGGGCCAGTCCAGGAACTGTAGGGAAGTACCAGAGCAGTACTCAATATCGGGAGGGACCCGCTAAACCCGCTACTATGGCCGCGGCTCCCACCTTTGCGTCTCCCCTCACCTGAACATCTAATCTGTAATGCTTTGCAAACGTATGAAGGGATGATCACGTAGCCGCTCTACAAATATCCACTGGAGGAATTAAGGCGAACTCGGCCCAAGACGTCGCTTGCCCATGCGTGGAATGCGCTCAAAGCCCCTCAGGAACCGCCTTTCCAGCTGATTGATACGCCCGAACAATCGCTAGCTTCACCCAGCAAGCAATCGAAGCCTTAGATGCCGCCTCTCCTCCTAGAGGCCCCCCGAAGAGCACGAACAACCTGTCCATTTTCCTAAACGCCTTCGTCTTCCGCAAATACCGATGGAGCACTCTGCCCAGATCCAGGTTACGCAAGGAGTTATCCCTGCCAGCTCCTTCACTGCCCTGAAACGTGGGAAGGGAAATCGGTTGGTTCATGTGAAAACCAGACACAACCTTCGGCAGAAAAGCTGGCACCGGACGCAACACTACCTTTTCCGCAGAAAACTGAAGGTAGGGTTCCCTGCACGATAGAGCTTGCAGATCTGATATCCACCATGCCAAACACCAGGCTACTAAGAACGCCGTCTTCAAAGAGAACTCTCTGAGCGAATCCGTCGGCTCAAAAGGAGGTCGTTTTAGCGCCTCTAGAACCAGGTTTAAATCCCACGCCGGCACCACCGACCGCACTGGAGGTCTCACATTTTTAACTGCTCTCAAGAATCTGAGGACATCCGGGTGCAGAGACAAGCCTGCTCCCTGAATCTTACCCCAGAAAGCAGCCAGCGCCGCCACCTGGACTCTCAGGGAACTGAGAGCAAGACCCTTATCCAGACTGCTCTGCAAGAACGACAGAATGTGGGGAACCGTAGAAAAGAAAGGCTGAATGCCACCCCGGTCACACCAACGTTCAAAAATGCACCAAATTCGAACATACGCCAAAGTCGTAGACTGCCGTCTGGATTTCAGCATTGTGGATACAACTGCGGCCGAGTAACCTCTACACCTCAGCCGCTCCCTTTCAATAGCCAAGCCGTAAGCGAGAAGTGATCCACCTGTGACATCAGAATCGGACCTTGGTGCAACAGATTGGACTGACTGGGCAACCTCCAAGGAGTGTCCACTAGCAGTCGCCACAGATCTGCATATCAGGGTCTTCTTGGCCAATCCGGAGCAATGAGAATCACCATGCCCTCGTGCTGAGCTATCCGCCGAACAACTCAGGCAATCATGGGCCATGGAGGAAACACATAGAGTAGACCGGCTGTCAGCCAAGGCTGAGCCAAGCCGTCCAGCCCTTCCGACATGGGTTCTCTGCACCTGCTGAAAAACCGATGCACTTTTGAGTTGGCGAGCGTGGCCATAAGATCCATGACCGGCTGCCCCCATCGTAGCGTAATGTTGTGAAAGACCGCTGCGTTCAATTCCCATTCTCCTGCATCCACCACATTGCGGCTGAGGCAGGGCCGGCCCGTCCATTGAGCAAGAATGTTTTTTGCACAGGGCCCCGCGTTTCAGGGGGCCCCGCGCAAAGAACATTCTGCTTTTTTTTTAAATTACATTAAAAAAAAAAACCTGTCTCTGGCTGCTGCCGCGTCCGTCGCAGCAGCGGCAGAATGGCGTGTCCCGCGGGGCCCCTTCTCCTCGTCGAGCCCTCTGCAAGGGCTTTCAGATTCGCAAAGGGAGAGTGCTCCCTCGCGTCTCTGTAAAGCCCGCAGGGGCTAATGGGAAATTTCCCATCTGCCCCTTTAGACGCGAGGGGCTGCTGGGAAATTTCCCATTAGCCCCTGCGGGCTTTACCGAGACGCGCGGGAGCACTCTCCCTTCGCGAATCTGAAAGCCCTTGCAGAGGGCTCGACGAGGAGAGGGGGCCCCGCGGGACACGCCATTCTGCCGCTGCTGCGACGGACGCGGCAGCGGCAGCAGCTAGAGCCAGGTTTTTTTTTTTTTTTTAAATTTGCCGGAAGGGAAGGGAAGGGAAGGGAAGGGGGGGGGGGCTGATGGAGGCTGTCTGGAAATGGGGTGAGGGGGGGTTAGGACAGGAAAAGTGCAAGGGGGGGGATTAGGACTGGAAATGTGCAAGGGGGGGGTTAGGACTGGAAATGTGCAGGGGGGGGGGTTAGAACTGGAAATGTGCAAGGGGGGGGTTAGGACTGAAAATGTGCAAGGGGGGGGGGAGTTAGGACTGGAAATGTGCAAGGGGGGGGGTTAGGACTGGAAATGTGCAAGGGGGGGTTAGGACTGGAAATGGGCTGGAGGGGGGGTTAGGACTGGAAATGGGCTAGGGGGGGTTAAGACTGCTAATGGGCTGGGGCTGATGGAGGCTGACTGGAAATGGGCGGGGGGGGTTAAGACTGGTAATGGGCTGGGGCTGATGGAGGCTGACTGGAAATGGGGTGAGGGGGGGTTAGGACTGGAAATGGGCTGGGGGGGTTATGACTTGAAATGTCCTAGGTGGTATAAGAATGCTAAAGGTCACGGGCTTAAGGAGGCTGACACGAAATGGGCTGGGGGAGGGTTTAGGACTGGAAATGGGCTGGGGGGGTTAAGACTGGTAATGGGCTGGGGGGGGTTAAGACTGGTAATGGGCTGGGGGCTGATGGAGGCTGTCTGGAAATGGGGTGATGGGGGGGGTATGACTGGAAATGGGCTGTGGGGGTTAAGACTGGTAATGGGCTGGGGGTTGATGGAGGCTGACTGGAAATGGGGTGATGGGGGTTAGGACTGGAAATGGGCTGGGGGGGTTAAGACTGGTAATGGGCTGTGGGCTGATGGGGGCTGTCTGGAAATAGGGTGATGGGGGTTAGGATTGCTAATGGGCTATGGGGGGGGGGGTTAGGACTGCTAATGGGCTATGGGGGCGCTAGGACAGGAAAAGGGCTGATGGGGAGGGGTTAGGACTTGAGGTGGGCTGATGTGGTTAGGACTAGTAATGGGCTGTGGGCTGATGGGGGGGGTTAGGACTGGCAATGGGCTATGGGGGCTGACTGGAAATGGGCTGATGGGGTTAAGACTGGAAGTGGGCTGATGGGGGGTTAGGACTGGTAATGGGTTATAGGGGGGGCTTAAACTGAAAATGGGTTGATGGGGGGCTAGGACTGGTAATGGGTTGGGGGATTGCTATGACTGGAAATGGACTGAGTGGACGGGGAGGCTTGAACTGCAAATAGCTGATGGGGAGGGAGCATGGAATGGAAATGGGCTGTGAGGGAAGGGAGCTAGAACTGAAAATGGGCTGATGGAGCAGCTAGGATAGGACTGGAAATGGGCTGTTGGGGAGAGCTAAGATTGGAAATGGGCTGTGGTGGGGGCTTGAATTGAAATGGACTCATGGAGGGGCTAGAACTGGAAGTAGGCTCATGGGGGGCTTGGACTGGAATTGGGCTGAGTGGAGGGGAGCTAGGATTTGACATGGGCTGATGGTGGGGCTAGGAAATGACTAGAAATGGGCTGATGGGGGGCTAGGATTGGAAATGGGCTGATGAAGGGACTCAGACTGAAAATGGATGGGGGAGCTAGGACTGGAAATGGGTTGATGGGGGGCTAGGACTGGAAATGGGCTGATGCAGGGACTAGAAGGGAATGGATGCTGGGTGAGACTGGAACTAGAAGGGAGCTGATGTTGGGGGAGGATTAGAATGGGATGGGGCTGGGAGAGTAAAATGGAGAGGGGAAAAATATTTTGTGGGAGGGATGAAAAATCTACAATTGGCCGGGTATTGGGAGAGTAAGTGGGGATTGAGGATGGAGGGGTAAAATTTGTGTGGATGAAATAAGAATGAGGAAAGAGCAAAAGGATAAAGATTAGTATGTTAAAGCAGATGTAGAGAGAGAGGATGGAAAGAAAACTAGAAGAGAGAAGAAAGGACAAATGGACAGCAGACGATGGAGAGTTAGCAGAAAACATGAAGAAACCAGAAGAAAGTGGCTGGAGCAATTGCAACTGAAAAAAAATGCACAAAAGGTAGAAATATATCTCTTTATTTTGAATTTATTAACTGGAATATGAAAGCTCTGGGAAATGTGCATCATTAACGTCTGCGCTTTGTTTGGTACAAGAGGAAATTGATTTATAGTTTTATTTCTACAGTGTTGTTGTACATTCCAAGTTTGGCTTTTGGGGTTCCCAGTTTAATTATTGCCTTCCTGTTTCTAAATTGCGATTCCTTGTTTGGTGATGGTCTATGTTCTGCATGTGTAACTGAGCTGAGGTATTCTGTTTATGTAATTCCTATTTGACATTGCCACTTGTTCTCTTTCCCCAGTATTCTCTGAAATGTACTGGTTTAATATTTGCAGTGTTTCCTTTTGATAGGTAGGGTCTGGTGCTTTGTGAGTCCTGGTAATGCTGTCAGGATACAGCGGGTTTGCTATGGGTTCTAAATGGGCAGCGTTTGTAGTAGTTCCTAATGTGCCTGGCGGTTGGCACTGGATTATAGTAATGTAGAAATCTTTTAGTCTTTCTTTATCCATACACTCATTAAGAGACATGTTTACTAAAAGTTAGTGTATGGTAACATTATGCAAATATTTATGCAAATAAGGCCACTTATGCAAATGAGGCCCCGCACCGAGTCTCCGCACATGGCCCCGCACCCCCCTTGGGCCGCCCCTGGGCTGAGGTAATCGGCCTGCAGATTGTCCTTTCCCGCTACATGGGCCGCTGACAACGCTACGACATGAGACTCCGCCCACTGCATTAGCAACTGACTCTCCTCCAGCAACGCTGGACTGCCCGTACCTCCTTGCCGATTGATATAAGATACTGTGACTGCATTGTCGGAAAAGATGCACACTGCCTTTCCCGCTACCAGCGCCTTGAAACTCTGAAGAGCCATGCGAACTGCTCTCATCTCCAACCGATTGATGGACCAGTCTCTCACTTCTGGTGGCCAGACTCCTTGTGCTATTTGCGACAAACAATGTGCTCCCCAGCTTGCCAGGCTGACATCCGTGGTCACCAGGACCCAATCTGGGTATTCTAGAGGCACCCCTGCTTTTAAATTCTTTACGTCTAGCCACCATTGTAAGTTGACCCGTACTGAGTCCGGAATTTCTAACTGTCGACTCATCGAATGAGTCTGAAGCAACCATCTGGAAAGCAGGGCCTGCTGAAGAGGACGCATATGCGCCCTGGCCCATGGGACCAAATCCAACGTTGCTGCCATGGAGCCCAGCAGCTGTAAATATCTCCACGCCGTCAGAGCCTGCATGCGTACGAACGCTGTCACCTGCTTCAAAATTTTCCGAATCCGGTCCTCCAGCAAAAACACCACCCCCACGGCTGTATCGAACAATGCTCCGAGGTATACTAGGCACTGCACTGGTTCCAGATGACTTTTGGCCTGGTTTACCACCCAGCCAAGTTGCTCCAGAAGCGCCACCACTCTTGCCGTCGCCTTGAATGAATTCTGCCTTGACGACATGCGAATCAGCCAGTCGTTTAGGTAGGGATGTACTAAGACGCCTTCCTTTCGCAGCGCAGCTGCCACCACTACCATCACTTTTGTGAATGTGCGTGGCGCCGTCACCAGGCCGAACGGAAGTGCTCGAAACTGAAAATGCCCCATAGGCACCGCAAAACGCAGAAACTTCTGATGCCCCTGTCTGATCGGAATGTGAAGATAAGCCTCCATGAGATCTATGGAAGAAAGCACTTCGCCCGGACGCACGGAACGAATTACTGACCGCAGAGTTTCCATACGGAAATGCGGCACCCTTAAACAATGGTTTACGTGCTTGAGATCCAGAATAGGCCGAAAGGATCCCTCCTTTTTGGGAACTACAAAATAAATGGAGTACCAACCTAACCCGTATTGGTCCGGCGGTACGGGGACTACCGCTTGAAGCCGTAGTAAACGCTGGAGAGCGGTGTGAACCACAATTTTCTTTTCCTGTGACCCGCACAGAGACACCATGAAAGCATTCGGCAAAGTCTGCGCGAACTCCAGTGCATAGCCGTCGCGGATAACTTCCAGTACCCACTGGTCCGACGTTATGTTGGCCCAAACGGAGAGGAAGTCCCGCAAGCGGCCTCCCACAGGAATCTCCGCCTGGACCAACCGCGTATCATTATGACTTCTTGGAGGAGCCCTGTTGGGTACCGAAGTACCCCCTGCCGAAACCTCACGCTCCTCGAAAGGACTGCCCTCTGGACGTACCACGACTCCTCTGATAAGGCGCAAACTATGCTCCTCTGAATCTGCGAAACTCCCTGCTTGGTCCTTTCTGTAGTCCTCCCGGCTTTGGACCTTTAGGACGGTCCTCTGGAAGCCGACCTCCTTTTGAGTCTCCAAGATCTTTAACAATCTTTTCCAGAGCTTCCCCAAAGAACAGCTTGCATTTATAGGGTAGCTTACTAAGGCGTGCCTTAGAAGAGGCGTCCGCTGCTCAACTCCTCAGCCAGAGAAATCTCCTTGCAGCAATCACTGATGCCATGGACTTTGCCGACAAGCACACCAAATCGTAGAAGGCATCTGCGAGGTACGCTGCCGCCGGCTCAAGCTTTGCATCTTCCCATGACGAGCCATCGGACCCGTCCGTGCTAGCCTCCCCCTGGAGCCAACGAATAGCTGCTCTCGCCACACGGAAGCTTGTAGGGATAGAGCATTGGTATCAAACGCCTGCTTTAGAATGGACTCCAATTTCCTATCTTGTAGATCCTTAAGGGCTGCTCCGCCCTCCACAGGGATCGTAGTTTTCTTAGTTACTGCTGATACCAAAGCATCCACCTTTGTCATCTTAAATAACTCCTTCTCCTCTTGCGGTAGCGGATACAGCCGACCTATGGCCCGAGCCTCTCTTAGAGTGGCTTCCGGGCACTCCCATTCGGATTCCACCCTCTGCTTAATTACCCTATGCACCGGAAAGCACCGCTGCTCTGTCTTAAACCCCTGAAGCAACGGATCCTCCAAGGGCTCCTCCTGTACTGACGGTAGCGCTATATTGAGGGCCGCTAATGAATGAGCAATCAGAGACACTGTTCCTTCTAAGCTGTGCGCGTGTGCGCGCGCACACACCTCGCCGAGCGAGCGCACATACTTTACAACAGAGCGCACAAAATTTACGGTTCTGATTCTGATAGAAAACAACACAGATGTCTTAAAATTTAAAAGTTGTGATTGTAATTTCGAGAAATTTTCCGCTTCATTTAATAATCGTCTATTTTCATTTAATTTGATTAAAATCAATGTGGTGTACATACTGTATTCTGATGTGTAGTCAAATTTTAACGTATATAACTCCGAGTGTCGCTATGTGGTGCACAAAAATTTAACCTTCCTTCAAAAGCTGCACAGCTGATCTTTTATGCGCACACATCCTACAGAAAATTAGAGGGAACATTGATCAGAGACCCCAACTCTTCCTTCCGAAAAACTCAAAAGACATTGGGATCCTCACCCAGAGGAATTTCTCCCTCCTCCAAGTCTCCTGCCCACTGATCCAGACCTACCTGAAAGCCTAGGTCGCCCTCCTCAGCTACCTGCGGCATAGCCTGCAGCCCGAAGCCATCGGTAGCAGCATCCGGGGTCAAAACCTTCCTAGGGGTCCCCTCGCCAGGGTCCACTGTCTCCCCCTCTGCCACCAGCTTTCTGGACTGGGGAGGTGGAGAAACTTTGCCTTGTTCCTGCCCCAGCTTAAGGCAGTAGGCTTTGTGGAGCGATAAAATAAAATCTGCTGAAAAAACGGATTCTAGGCTCCCCTACAGTCCTGGCCCCGGCATCTGCACAGCAGGCTCTTTGGAAAGCGATCTTTTTGTCTTTGTCCTCTTCTTCTCCGGCTTCTCATGGAGTGCGGGAGAAATGGCCGTGCTCTCCAAAATGGCCGTTGTTCCTGCTTTTTCTCCGCTCAAGGGAATCACTGCCTTCAACTTCTCCTCCATGCTGCTAACCCACAGCCTGGCACTCCGACTCCCCCTTCGCTCACAAAACTGGCAGCAACCAAAACTAGACAGACCGTGAGTACTTTCACACAGCGCAAAGCTGCCAACCGCGGCAGCATGCGCTGTCACTACAACTGCCCCTACTTCACCGCCGATCGTGTGGCTGCCTGCCGAACAGAGGCTCGACCAAACAGGATGCCAACGAAGCTAAGATTGCTTACCTTCAATCACACTCCGTACTGCCTCTTCATGCTGCTAGCGCTAGAGGTGATCGGGTTACTGGCACCGACAGGGCTGAACTCTGGGGCCCCCAGCTTCCCCCTTAACATTGGTTTCTCACGCTGCTGTTAGCGAGGCAGGCTCTGCCTCGGCTGCGTTACCAAGCAGGCTTCTCTCTAGAGGAGGGTTTTTTTTGTTTTTTTTTTACTGCTTGTCTGCCAGTTCCTGATAATCGAACCCTGCTAGGGCTCTCAGGCAACAATTTAAAAATGCTCTCTTTTCGTCTCCGTCTCACCAGGAGCCTGTCAGAACCCTGTCCTATCCAGCTGCTGAGGACTGATAGACTGAGTCTCTGACACCAGGGGGAGGAGCTTAGCCTGTCAGGAAGACTTTGAGAATTCAGTCCTCAGCTGCTGGAGAGGATTGACAACCCTACAGTTCCTGGACTGGCCCAGAGAAATGAAGAGGAATAGAGAATTTTCCCCTACTTAAACACAAATAAAACATATAAATACAATAAGAAAAACCCTCAAAGTCCACATTAAGGGAAAGCAGTTTGGATGAAGCAAATCAAAATTACTCAAAACCCCAATTAACATCGCACTTAGCAATTATAAGTAACTTTACACAATTAAGATGGGCTCTTACCCACCAAAAATTGTTCTAGCTGTGAGACCTCTGTAAAAATATGTCTGTTACCAGAATAAGTAACATATCATTTACAAGGAAATTTTAAATAAAACATACCACTCAGAGCCAGGATCTTTGGTTTTAATTGCAAGAAAGATTTATATCCGAGCTGGGTCACCTTTGCAACATCAGGAAACATCATCAAAGGCTGGCAACAAAAAGGGGCGTCCTTCTTAGCAAAATATAACTTCATAATGGCGCCCTTCTCTTTCTCTGTAGAAAAAGTAACCAACAAAGTTTATCTTTTGGACACCTTCTCTAATGAGGTCTCTAAGAATTGTGTTAAGTCTAATTAACCAGTTCATCGGCACCTCTCTCAGAGACAGCCACACTTTGATGTATATTATATATAGCGGTCATACAAGCATCGTCAAATTAAGTACATAGCAGAATATCTCTCACATATTTCTTAAACAACTCACATGGAGAGAGGAGCCTCACCACTGGAAGATTCAAAACCCTCAGGTTCCTTGTTCTGGTCATATTCTCCAAATTTTCCATCCTATTATGGAGCAATAAACTATCTCTAATAAAATAAGATCTCACAGCTTGAATATTCCCAGAGACACCCTCTAGCTTCCGGACTCTCTTGCCAACAGCCGTGAGGGACTGTCCATGACCCCACAGAACAGTAGCGATATCTTGGGTAAAAATCACGCAGCTGGGCGAGAGTACCGTAAAGAATCCCCTCCACCTGGTGGATTGCATCTAGGACATCTTTCAAAGAAATATTACTTGAAGCAGAGCCAGACGAAGCTAACACTATGATGTTAGATGGTAAAGACACCAGAACTGGTTAATGTATTTCTGCTACAGAGAAAGAATTCGCTCCTGTCGGGGCCACACCGGTAAGAGGGGTGGAGGCAGAAGGGAAACTCCTGCCCCCAAAGAGGAGCCACCTGAGGAATGTAAAAAAATCAGTAGTGTTAGGATGAGGGGGAGGGATATGAATCCCTGAACTTAGAGAAGTGTCTGGTAAAGCTGCCTCGACCACGGCTTGCAAAACAGATGTTCCGGAACAAGCAGCATTTACAGCATGATGGGCCATTGGGCCTTTAACCACCTATCCCTCCACAGGCCCCTTTGCTTTTCTCTTGCCCATTTACAAGCAGTGGAAGAGGAAGACTGATTCTCCGATGCTCCTCAGGGGCTCCCAAGGGGCCAGTCATGCCCATTAGGTCACGCCCCTTTGGGCATGCGCCCGCAGCTGTGTCCCATGGTGCTCTCTGGTTTTATCCTCAGTTGCTGCAGAAGAGCTATGTTCCGGCTAGGTATGCAGGTGAAAGACCTCTGCTCTAACTTCTCCTGATGTGGGCAGACAGTCCAAAGCTGGTGCCTCCCAATATTTATTTTTAAATTATGTTTTATTTAATGCAATGATATCATTGAATTATATCATGTAAAACCTAAGATAAAACTGAACCAGGCTTGAGCAAACCCCTCTGTTTTGGCGAGATGGAAAAATCCATTGAACATTGGTTGTATAGTTTGTGATGTCATCATACTCTTGTCATTCACATTTACCTCTCATTGATTCTGCATGAAATTTGCCTGTCATTATTTAGTTATTTTTTCATACTTTTGCCTATATTACTTCCCATAAAACATAACCAAAGTGGCACAATATTATCTGATACCATGTAAACTAATTTCTTTTTCTTTCAGTCCCTTGCTAGATAATTTTTCCTAGAAGCTCTGATAACGGCACAGCCAGCTCTAACATGCTTTACACCAGCTTGCTATCATGCTGAGGTGACATATTAGAACTAATCTGCAGGGGCTTTTCTTGTAACTGAACAGCTCAAATTGAAGTTTTCATTGATTGTCTTATTTTTTTTCCTATTTTCATGCATGCTGCCCCAGAAGATGGACATTTGGCAGGTCATAATAGACTGCTCCTTTCCCAGGTATCTCCTGCTTCTTTCCATTATCTCTGAATAGGAAATGGCTTAAAGGCACCTGTGTTATGTAGGTCCCAGGGGCAGCTGCCTGAACAGTGAATGCCTGATTATGTGTTAACATGCTTTGTCAGATATTGGCAGAATCTGTTCTCTTCTTTTGCCTTTTCAGCAAGGGTGCCATTGACAGTCTGGCTCCCCATTTATAAAAATGTTGTCCATCAAACTGTGAGAAAGGACAATAGTGTTTTTCTGTGGCCCGTGACTGTGGGAAACTTTTCTTTGGCTATTCAAGCAATTTTTGTAGCTTGCTCTGAAGAGGAGAGACTGATGAGTGCAAAAAGTACAATTAGGCAAAGCTCACATTCAATTGAAGGCTGTAGTGTAATCGGCTGTTCTATGTGGTTTTTTTTTAAATTTAATTTTGAAAAAAAAAACTATTGGTTTTCACATTGCTGTGTGGCATTCAGCAGGGGGCTTTTACAAACCTTAAAAATTTTTTCTAGACCACCTAATTCTAAGTAAAAAAAAATTAAATGTAATGAGATCCCCTTGGTGTTCAGAATATTTTAAAGCATAATTTCCACAGAAGGGATGCGACCTGCACTGCTAAGAGCATCAGTTGTCTAATTATAGCTGCATTTTATATTATAGCAGGTGTCAGATGCAACCATCTCAATAAAGTTCGCATAATACTCTGAGAAAATAACAAAAGGTCTTCTTGAATGTAAGGACTAATTTCTATTAGGTGTCATAGGAGCCATGATGCTTCTTATTGGCTTTAACAAGAGCTATGTGGCACTCAGAAATGCTTTCTTTTTTTTCCTTCCCAGGATGAATTGATCCTAGAAAGCACTTACTAGTCAGCCATGGCAGATGTCAGTGGTTAATGTTAGTGTAACAGAGGTTGCAGATATAATAGAGACTTAAATAAATAGTTTGTAGGGGACTGAGCAGCTTTTATACAGTGCCTGATACATCTAGTATCTTCCAGAAAGATACAATGTAGATGTTCAGGACTTCTTGAGTGATAAAAGCATATGGCAAGAATGATCCCCTTTGAGATGCCGGTGTCTGGCATTCGTTCTGACTTCCCAAATGAGTCCATTCAGTTTCCTGGATAAGTCACACTCAGTAACCGCAAAGTGATAATGGTTTATGAAGAGCGGTATTCATTTTTCCTTTAGCTGATATCAATATATTGGTTGTTACATGATGATATCGGTTTTCTGCTGATATCAGCTTGTGAAAACCTACCCACTCTGACCTTCATTAGCCATCCTGTCTCTAAAATGAGAGAGGGTATAAGAGTGATTATTTAACTAGTAAACTGAATAGAAATAACCTGTAGTGACTTTATGCTCTGGCTGAAAATATCCTACAACAGGAAGATGTGTGATTATTACACGATGTCTAATTTCTTTCTTTGGTACAGAAATTTGCTATATTTCAAATATATGACCAAAGACCTAGATGTACTAACTACAAGCAGGGTAATTTTATAATTTTATAATGAGTTACCAGTGCCCGCCCAAGGGTATCTGATGCCCTAGGTCAGGGGTGGGCAATTACGGTCCTGGAGGGCCCCAGGCCAGTCAGGTTTTCATGATGTCCCTAATGAATATTCATGGACCTATTTCCATACAATGGAAGGCAGTGGATGCAAATAGATCTCATGAATATTCATTAGGGACATCATGAAAACCTGACTGGTCTGCAGCCCTCCAGGACCGGAATTGCCCACCCCTGCCCTAGGTGAACCTTCAGCCAGGCATTACCCCTCCCCCCAGGTGTCCAGCATTTCCCCTTCCCTTCACAATACCCCCCTCAGGTGTCCACCATCTCTCTTCTTCCCTACCCACCTCAAGATATTCAGCATTTTCTCCTTCCCTATCTCCCCCTCACACCCAAAGAATATCCAGCATTTCTCTCTTCCCTATCTACCTCTCTAAAGGTATCCAGCATCAACTCCTCCTCTTCCTCCCCCACCTGCAACTACCAAGGCAGTCTTCCTACCTCCAACAGAGCTGACCTGTAGAATTTAAAAATAAAGCATATTGCAGTGGTGGGCCTTTGAGAACCCACACATGGATGCGTACTCAAGGCCTGTGCATCCTGCCCCCTCCTAAAGGAACATCTAAGGGGGCAGAACGCACAGGCCTTGAGTATACTTGTGACCTAGATTGGCCACTGTTGGAAACAGGATACTGGGCTTGATGGATCTTGGTCTGACCCAGTAGGGCATATCTTATGTTCTTATACTTATATTCACAAGTGCTGAAAGGCCTGTCACTGTACTTTATTTTTTAACTGTACAGGCTCAGGTCTGGCTCTGGCTCCAGCTCCAAAGGAGGTAGGATGGCAGCTGCTGCTGCTTGCTGCCTCTGTGTTTTGCCAGTTTTTTTGAGGATGCGCTGATACTCCCCAAAGTGTGTGCTATTTTGAAATTATAGCTGAACTGAACTGAATTGTTAATCCTTTGTTTACTCCTTCAAAGTGCAAAGAATAAAGAGACACATTTGAAGCTATAAAGTAGTACGTTTAAGAGTATTCAGAGAAAATATTTTCATATTCAGCATGTAATTAAGCTCTGAAATTTGTTGGTGTAGTAAAAGCTCCTAGTGTGAAAGGCCTGACTTGAGTGTAGCTTGGTTTAAATTTGGACAGTTTCATGGTGGTAAAGTCCATAAATCATAATTAAAGTGAATGGGGAAATCCACTACTTATCCCTGATGGACTCTATCTTTCTTTTGGGATCCTTCCAGCTACTTGTGACCTGGATTGGCCACTGTTTGAGACATGATACTGGACTTGATGGACCTTTGGTCTGACCTAGTATGGAAAATCTTATGTTCTTATGTTTTTATGTTCTCTGTTCAACCCTTGTCTTTCAGCAGTAATGATCTGGATAATTTTAAATAAGTTGGTACTGAATTTTCTCCGGGACCAAGCAGGAATGAGTCCTCACATATGGGTGATGTCATCGATGGAGCCATTTTGCAGGAACTCCCTCCAGCATTCAAGAAAACCTTTGGGAGATCCAGCACGCATGCGTGATCGCCTTCCCACCCAAACAGAGTCATCTTACCTCAGTCTTCTTTGTTCTGCAGAGCCCTCCAGACGTTCATCTGTATCCTGGAGAAAAGCTGTTTGCCCTTTCGGTAGTTTTTGCCATCTCAGTACCCTTTATCTTGTGTGTTTTTAGTCAGGTATCTTTTTTTTTTTTCGGCAAGTGAGTTTTTCTTATGCCCTCCTGGTCTGGGCATTGGAGTCTTTTGACCTGGCAGAAGCCATCTTCCATGACAAAGCCAATGGTCAGGGTGGACATAAGAAGTGTCCATTTCCATCACAGATTGCCATAACTTGTGCCTTCAATGCCTCGGCCTGACCATGAGCTCTCTACATCCATTCTTTACTTGCAGATGACATGCAAGGGACTGAAGAACAGTGAAAAGCAGTGGGAATCATTGTTCAGCTCTAAGACATCAGCGTTGACCCCAGCATCAACATTGGAATCGACGCCCTTGAAGGGCACTGCCGAAGAAAGGACCTCGCGTGGTGACTGGGTCCTTTTGGAGCCTTGAGGTCGCGGGGCTCTGGAACAGAGACTCTCCTTTGAAGAGGAGCATCCCCAGAAGTAATGCATCCCCAGTCATCATCGAAGGGTGATGCCGAGTCCAGGGTGAAGACCCATGGATATCGCTATTGAAGCCCTTGAAGCGACTCCAAGGGCAAAGGCCCAGACTGGCCTTTGAAGCTGCCCTAGCAGGAGGAGGTGCCTCCTTTGTCTTCAGAAGGCTGGTGTGGGGCTCCCAAGGATGTTATCATTGAGGAGTCCCCGCCAAAGGAGCCGTCATTGGCATCAAAGGATGTGTTGCTGGCACCAGCAGCTGCGGAGCACTCCCTCCAAACAGAGCGGATGTTGATTCTTGGGTGGAGCCTGACTGCCTTTATGGCACAGTACAAGCCTCAGGAACCTGGAACCTCTGGTTCCTCAGGACCGGTGTCAGCACCATCCATCATGGGTGCCTCACAGGTGGAGGTTCAGTCGATTCTCGAAAAATATATTATCTCCTCTGGTTCCTGGGACCGTTTTCAATCCTGCTTGGTTCAGCAGATCTCCCCCCCCCTCATGAGTGCATTGGGGCTCGGAGCGCAGGGAATCAAGGTCGCCATCGTCTCTGCCACCAGGGCATCAATGTGGTTTCCATTCCCATCGATACTTTGAATTCTTGTCTGACTTGGATTCCGAGTGGGAAACCGAGGAGGAATCCCAAGACATGGTGCAGCACCTGATCTCTCACCCCCATATGAGCGCAGGAGGTCCCCTCCCAAGGACCCTTCCTTCTTAGAGTTCATCAGGGACATGGGGAAGGCTTTACCCTTCACAACTGAAGCTGAAGAGGAACCTCAAGCGGAGGAGCTGGAGATCCTCCAATATCCAACTTCTCTGAAGGAGGCCATCACCTTCCCAATGTACCCTATTCTGGAAAGGTTATTGCTGAGGAGACCCCAGTTATGGTGCCAATTGTGGGCAGGCATCTCGATTCAATGTATTGAGTCTGCAAGAGTCTAGGCTTTGAGGAAACACAACTGCCTCATAATCTATGGTTGTGGAATCAGCCATGCTCTATATTATGAGTAAAAAAATGCATTCCTCAGTGCCTCCTGGCAGGGAGGCATGCACCATGGATGAGTTTGGCAGGAAATGTTGCAAAGCTCAATGCTCGTAGCCGATATCCAAATGTACCAGCTGTCCTGTACATGGGGCATATACTTGAGAGACCAGGCAAGGGAGCTTCACGGGCTCTCGGCTAGCTTATCTGGAGACCATCTTCAGCACTTCTGAAACCTGGTGGCTACAAACAAGGAATGCTCCAAATTGGTGACTCATGCAGCTTTGAATGTGTGGCTAGAGTGGTTGCGATGGGCATTGGTGTCTGCCTTCTGGCATGGCTACTGTTGTCGGACTTGTCGGGGAGTGAACTTCTTTGGTAAACCCATGACTGAGAAGGCTGCAGAGCTGGAGATTGAACAGGTCACCATGAACATGCTCTCAAGAAAGACTACTGATCCTTCACAATGGAAGCTATCAGGGAAAATGTCCTTCTACCTGAAGAAAAAGAAAACCTATGGGACTTATGTCCTGTACCAGTCATACTAGCTGCCCCTGCAGGGGCAGCAGACCAAGGGCCAGGGCCAGAAGCAACATCGACCTAAAGCCCTAAGCACCACAACCACAGCCTAGGGGGGATTTTTACTCACGGACCATGGCCCTTCTTCCCTTTTCAGGTCCCATTCCACAGTACATTCAGGGGTGTCTCACATTATTTGCCCATCATTGGTCCACTGATGCCTAGGTTCTACAAGTGGTAAGGGAGGACTACCTCCTTCACTTCAATCAGAACCCCACTCCGTTCTTTCAAGAGGATTACCCTTTGGAACCTCACCATCAAGAACTTCTTCAGCAAGAAATCAAGGCTCTTTTGCAGGAAAGAGCAGTGGAGGTTGTTCCACCATCTCAAACGGGAGAGGAATTCAACTCGCGCTACTTTCTGGTTTCCAAGAGAACAGGCGGATTCCGTCCCATTCTGGATCTCTGCAATCTCAATCACTTCCTAGTGCGCAAAAAGTTCAAGATGGTATCCCTTGGAACATTGCTGCCCTACCTCCAATGGGAAGATTGGCTATGCTCCTTGGATATAAAAGATGCCTATACCCATATACTTATTCACCCCCTGCACTGGTAATACATTTGCTTAATCATCTGCAGAGGTATCACTATCAATACAGGGTTCTTCTTGTTGGACTGACATCTGCCCCAAGTGTTTTCACAAAATGTCTAGCAGTCATAGCCACTTTTCTTTGGGTGTAGTGAATCTTCATCTTCTCCTATCAGGACAACTGGTTGATCAGAGGCGGGATGCCGGATGAGGCTCGTCTGTCCGCGCAACACACCATCCAGGTGCTGGAGCAGCTGGGCTTTGTCATCAACTACCCAAAGTCCCATCTGCAATCTAATCAGTGCCTCACGTTCACTAGGGCTCTCCTCAATATCACTGCAGCCAGAGCCTACCTTCTGTCAGACTGGGCCCAGTGCCTAGTCACTCTGGTCCAGAATGTCCAATGTTCCTCAATGGTCTCAGCTCACCAAATGCTTTGCCTCTTGGGCCACATAGCCTCCACTGTCTATGTAAACCCATCTGCCTGGCTTCAGATGTGACAGGTGCACTGGATGCTCTGTACACAATGGCGTTAGCTGAAAAGCCATCTCATGGACCAGGCCAGGGTAACCTCGCCACTGAAGGACTCCATTTTCTGGTGGCAGCAGCCGACTCATCTGCTAGTGGGGCTTCCTTTCTAGGCTCGGTGCACCAGCAGTTTCTGACTACAGATGCCTCCAAACTGGGATGGGAACCCATCTCACTGGCCTAAGTACCCAGGGATTCTGGATGACGGGGCTTAAGAACATAAGATATGCCATACTGGGTCAGACCAAGGTCCATCAAACCCAGTATCCTGTTTCCAACAGTGGCCAATCTAGGTCACAAGTACCTAGCAGTTTCCCCCCAAAATACAGGTTCCACAATGCTTGTATTGGGGCAAGCAGTAGATTTCCTGGATCCCCTTTAATAATGGTTTATGACCCTTTCCTCCAGGAACTTATCCAAACCTTTTTTAAACCCAGCTACACTAACAGCTTTTACTACATCTTCCGGTAATGAATTCGAGTTTGATTATGCACTGAGCGAAAAAATATTTTCTCTTATTAGTCTTAAATAGGTTACACTGTAGCTTCATTGCAAGTCCCCTAGTCTTTCTATATTTTGATGGCATAAAGAATCGATCTACGTTTATCCTTTCCATTCCATTCATTAATTTATAGACCTCTATCATATCTCCACTCAGCTGTCTTTTTTCCACGTTGAAGAGCCCTAATCTTTTTAGCCTCTCTTCATAGGGGTATCCTTCCATCCCCTTTACCATTTGGTGGCTCTTCTCTGTACCTTTTCTAATAATGCTATATCCTTTTTAAGATACGGTGACCAGAATTGCATGCAATATTCAAGGTGAGGTCACACCATGGAACGATACAGAGGCATTGTAATATCCTTTTATTTATTCTCCATTCCTTTCCTTGTGATACCTAGCATTATATTTGTTCTCTTGGCTGCCACTGCATACTGGGCTGAGAGTTTTAGCATGTTATCCACGATGACGTCTAAATCTTTTTCCTGGGTGGTGGTTCCTAATGTGGAACCTTGCATCATGTAACCATAGTTTTGGTGGTTCTTTCCTAGGTGCATAACTTTGCACTTGTCCACATTAAATTTCATCTGCCATTTGAACATCCAATCTTCCGATTTATCAAGGTCCTCTTGCAATTTTTCACAATCCTCATGGGTTTTAACAACTTTAAATAATTTTATGTAATCTGCAAATTTGATTACCTCACTCGCTATTCCCATTTCCAGGTCATTTACAAATATGCTAAAACGTAGCGGACGCAGCACAGATCTCTGAGGTACTCCACTATTCACCTTTCTCCATTGGGAAAATTGGCCATTTAGCCCTACCCTCTGCTTTCTATCTTTTAACTAGTTCCTGATCCATAATAGTACACTGCCTCCTATCCTATGACTTTTTAATTTTGCCAAGAGTCTCTCATGAAGGACCTTGTCAAAGGTTTTCTGAAAATCCAGATACACTATATCAACTGACTCACCTTTGTCTACCTCTTTATACACACCTTCAAAAAGCATTACAGATTAGTAAGACAAGACCTTCCTTGGCTAAATGTTGGCTGTCTCCCATTAAGCCATGACTATCTACATGTTCAGTAATTTTGTTCTTCATAATGGTTTCTACCATTTTTCCTGGTACTGACATCAAGCTCACTAGTCTGTAGTTTCCTGGATCACCCCTGGAACCCTTTTTAAAAATTGGTGTTATATTGGCCATCCTCCAATCTTCAGGTATTACAGATACATTTAGGTATTACAGATACACTTCCTTGAGCTCAGAGTGGTAGCGAATGCCGTTTGAGTCTTCCAGCAACAGCTGTCCAACCAGTTAGTCCTTATCAAGATGAACAATCAGCTGACAATGTTCTACATCAACAAGCAGGGCACCATGGGCTCCTACCTTCTTTGCTGAGAGGCCATTTGCCAGCAAGCACGGCATGCTTCTCCGGGCGATCTACCTTCCGAGACAAAACACCACATTGGGGGACAGGCTCAGTAGAGTGCTGCAGCTACATAAGTGGGCTCTCAATACACAAGTAGCATGCAACATCTTCCAGAAGTGGGGCACTCCATCCATTGACCTTTTTGCCACTCCTCACAATGCCCAGCTGCCACTGTCCTGCACCAGAGTTCCCTGTCACAATCGGGTAACCTCCGATGCATTCCTCCTGAACTGGTGCAAGGACTTGCTTTATGCTTACCCACCAACTCCCTTGGTGGCCAAGTCCTTTTCCAAGCTTCAGACACACAGGGCCACCATGATACTCATTGCCTAATTCTAGCCCAGGCAACTGTGGTACTCCCTGTTGCTTCTCCTCTCCTCTCCTGGGCACCTTCTCTTCAACTCGGCAATGCCCCAGATATGATCTCTTAGGAGGAGGGGACTCTCCTCCATCCCATTCTCAAGTCCCTAGCCCTCATGGGTTGGATGCTGAAAGGGTAGCTCTTGCTCAGTTTTGCCTGTCTAGGGACATGGAGAATGTTCTCCTTGCATCCCGCAAGGATTCCACCAGGCATGCATATGCCTTCTAATGGCACAGATTCTCTGTGTGGTGTGCGGATAGAGTCCGCTAACCCTTTTTACTGCTTGGTGGAGCAGGTCCTAATGTACCTTCTACACCTTTCTCATGCTGTATTGATGTCTAACTCAGTCCGAGTGCATCTTAGTGCTTTGGCGACCTACCATCATACGATAGATGGTTCATCCCTTTCCGCTCATCCCCTCATTGGCTGTTTGATGAGGGACCTCTTGCTATTGCATCCACCAATTTGATCATCACAGCTGCTCATTTCACCTTTTGAGCCGTTCCACCTGCCCTCTTGAGTTTCTGTCCTGGATGGTTATTTTCTTCATGGCACTTACTTCAGCATGCAGAGTCAGAGAACTTCAAGCACTGGTGGTGCATGTGCCCCATATCAGGTTCCACAAAAATAGAGTAGTCCTACTCACTCATCCTAAATTTCTGCCTAAGGTGGTTTCACCTTTTCATCTCAACCAGTCGGTGGTACTCCCCACCTTCTTTCCCAAGCCTCATATGAACAGAACAGAGGCCTTTCTCCATACCTTGCATTGTAAGTGGGCATTGCTTTCTATCTCAAATGAACAAAAGCCCATCACCATTCCTCCCAGCTTTTCATTTCTTACGACCCAAACAGGCTGGATGTGGCAGTTTCTAAGCACACCCTTTCCATCTGGGTGGCTGACTGCATCTCATTTGCCTAAGCCCAGGCCGGACCTTTCTTAGAACGCCATGTTACAGCACACAATGTCCATGCCATGGCGGCCTCTGTGGCTAACCTGCATTCAGTCTCCTTGCTGAAGATCTGTAGAGCTGCAAAGTGGTCTTCTGTTCACACCTTCGCAGCCCATTACTACCCGGATGTGGCTTCCTGGCATGACAGTACCTTCGGCCAGGCTGTACTCTGGCACTTCTTTGGGGATTAATGCAACTCTTTTCCTCTGGCTCTTCTGTCTGTCCAGGCTACCTGAGAGTTGTTCTCTTGCTTGATGCCGGAGCCGTATGTCAACTCTCGGAACCTTTCAGCATCTTTTCCGCTGTTCTTCATGGTGCAGTTTTTCTGGTTGCCCCATTGGGCGATTTACAGGTTTTTTTTGGTAGCCTGTAGCTAGGGAGTCCCATATGCAATGACTGACTTCCTGCTTGGTTTCAGAGAAAGTGTGTTTACTCACCTGTAACAGGTGTTCTCCAGGAGCAGCAGGAATCAGTCCTCACTACCCTCCCTTTTCTACATGGAGTTGTTTTTTCTTTTCAATCAATTAAGCTATGTCGTCATACTGAGGTAAGATGGCTCCGTTCAGGCGAGTAGGTGATCATGCATGCATGCTGGATCTCCCAAAGGCTTTCTGTAAAACTGGGGAGAGTTCCTACATGAGGGCTCCTTCGGTGATGTCACCCATATATGAGGACTGATTCCCATTGCTCCCAGAGAACACCTGTTACAGGTGAGTAACCACGCTTTACAAAAAGTGAAGCCATGTGGATTGGAAAATGTCTTCTTAAATTAAAGGGAATAAAATTCCATTTAAGTCTTAATTAGTACAGTTGTGGTCAACATTATTGGCATCCTTGCAGTTCAACCCCTTAATATCTCATAAAAAAATCCAATATATCATAAAAAAAAAGTGGCCAGTGAAATGACTTTGGACTATGTATCCACACTTTTTAAATTTTTTCTTTTTAAGTGCCTTCAATCAATGGTGAGTTCTGGCCACCCAGCAGCCCCTGGGTTTTTTTGACAAGGTATGACCAGAAGTAGATTGCTAGGCCTTTTCTTTCAAGGTAATGGAGGGTAAAGTGACTTGCCCAAGGCCACAAGGAGTGCCAGTGGGAATCAAACCCAGATCTCCTGGGTAGTAAGCTGTTGCTCTAACCACTAGGTTGCTCTTGCACTCCTATGTGCACATATTTAACACCTAAAAGAATAAAATAAAAGAAAATCAATTAAAAAAGAAAATAGTAAGAAATAGTATAAAAACTGGGACATTGCCAGGACATGGTTATTGGCACCCTTATAAACAATTCAAATCACTTTCAACAGAAGAACCATATTCCCATTGCAGTAAACTTAGATGTACCTGTGATCAATTGTCAGTATTCACATAACTTGAATCAACCAATGAATGATGGCTCTAATGCAGGCATGTCCAACAGGTAGATCGCAATCTACCTGTAGATTGCCAGCCACTGTTCCCTCTAAGCTGTGCACGTGTGCATGCGCACACACCTCGCCAAGCGAGCGCACATACTTTACAACAGAGCGCACAAAAATTACGGATCTGATTCTGATAGAAAACACAGACATCTTAAAATTTTAAAGTCATGCTTGTAATTACTAGAAATTTCCCGCTTCATTTAGTAATCATCTATTTTCATTTAATTTGATTAAAATCAATGTGGTGTACATACTGTATTCTGACGTGTAATCAAATTTTAAAGTATATAACTCCGAGTGTCGTTACGTGGCGCACAAAAATTTAACCTTCCTTCAAAAGCTGCACACAGCTGATATTTTATGCGCACACAGCCTACAGAAAATTAGAGGGAACATTGTTGCCAGCCCCACTTGGCTGCATCTCTCCAGCAGCTCGCCCCGTTGCTAGGAGAGAGCTCGTGCTGGCAGGTCATCTGCCGAGGGCTTGCTGCCGCTGCTGATCCTTTGCCTGTCTTTTTTCCCTGCCTGTAGGAATCTTGCCTGTGGGTGTACTGGGGGTGCCAATGGTTTGTGGGTACCCCAGGGGGCTGATGCCCACGCCCCGTGATGAGACGCCACAGGCCCGTCATCATACCTGGTCTCCTGCCTCTCAGAATCACCCATTCCTGCCCCGCCCCAACACCCCTTAGAAGTGTGTTATATACCTGCTGATATCCATTCGCCTGGGCTTTACCTGAATACACTTACCGTATTAGTTGTGTCATGTGCTTGTTCTTGGTCGCTTTATAGTTTGCTTTCATTATACCTTTTTGGGCAGACACAACAAAGGGGTATGTTTACTAAACCGTTTAAACGTTGCAGCGGTGGTATTATCGCACGATAAGTGACATTATCATGTGATAATGTAACATTATCGCGCGATAATGCAGCGGCGGAGTTAAGGCACACTAACGCTGTGAAATCCGGGTCTGAAGGGTGGAGTAAGGCTTCCCAGAGGGCGGAGAGAAGGGGTCAATGGGCGGAGAGTGGGAGGGGAGAAGCTCCAGGCACACTAATGCTGTGAAATCCGGGTCTGAACACTAACGCCAGTGAAACCCTCGCGTTAAGGCACATTTGCGGAAAGAGAAACCATTTCAGTCAGCAATGTGCAGCAAAGGCAGGGAAACCCAGAGAAGTGATAGCTGTGATACATGTGCAGGGAACAAAGAGGCAAATAAACATATAAAAGGACCAGAACCACATCTAAAATCCCAATAACCAAGCTGGCCAATAGTGATATTAATGATAAACATAAAGCAACACTACTGACAAAGCGGATAAATTAAGATGTCATGTTTGGAAGGGTCTATGCTCTGTCCCCCTACAAAGTGAATGATCCCACATTGAAACAGTGCTGTTCAGGGTTTCTGTCATTTAGATTGGGCATGTTTGTTATGGCGTGCACATGTGCAGCAACAGCAGAGTGGGCACGTAGGAAAGGGCAACTGTACTGATGCTGTAAATGGGATACAGGGGGCTGCAGGCGGCACATGCTGTGGTCCAGCTGGGGCACAGTGTGGGCTAGGCAGATGCCTAGGTGGCACATAGGAATGCCGAAACTGTAAAGCAGCAAGACAGCAACTGACGAGGGTCCAACATGGGCACGAGTGTGTGTCCCACAGTGTCACAGGGGTGATTACCCAGCAGGTACCCAAGGGCACATAACATTGGCAGGTGGTGCGGGGGGAGGGGGAGTGCGCATGTCCATGTAGGCACCCCTACCCAAGAACCCACACCATTGGCAGCAGCCTACCGGCATACTGGATGGCCTGGGACTGCGCACCACCAGCACCACCGGCATAATGGCATGGCAGCATAGTGGTGGAGGGAAGCTGGTGGTGGAGGGGGCAGTGGCATCTGCCCACAGCAGACCATGGCCTAGCCCCATTTAGGTGGGTGCCGTGCAATGCAACAGACAGGGTCTTTCTGATGAACAGTCATGGTATCCCCAGGAATAAACTGCCCCTGTGGCAACAGTGTGGTGCAGTACACACAGCCAGTGTTCAGGAGCAGAAGGTCACAAGTTCAAGTCCCAGCTGTGGCTCCTGCCAGCCCTTTCCCCATATTTTACCCAGTACTAAATCGTGGTAATAAAGATGGAACCTTTATTGCAGATAAAATAAAAATGACTGAAACGCCTATATTTTACCCTACAGAGCACAGACACCATAAACATGTGCAATCCCTAGAGCAGAGTTTCCCAACTGCAGTCCTGGAGGGCCAAGCACCATTCAGGTTTCATGCTGTCCCTAATAAATCTACCTGTGCTGCATTAGTATGCGCCACCCCCATTGTATGCAAATGTATCTCATGCATATTCATAAGGGACAGCATGAAAACCTGAACAGTGTTTGGCCCACGAGGACCGGAGTTGGGAAACTCTGCCCTAGAGCAGCGGCCAACAGGGGCATAAACACCCACACCCACAGGCTTCATTATCAAAAGCCTCATGGAGAGTCAGGCTGTTGGGTCCTGCGCGCAGCAGCATCTCCCAATACTAGCATTTGCATACCTTAGCAATGCCGCCCTAAACTTGGAAATACTTTACACATATATCAAAAGGTTCCTATGATTAATGGTAGATAGCAATTCCTAAGTTAAGCACAATTTGCTGATAGAGCTGTATAAGAACATAAGAACATAAGATATGCCATACTGGGTCAGACCAAGGTCCATCAAGCCCAGTAACCTGTTTCCAACAGTGACCAATCTAGGTCATACGTACCTAGCAGTTTCCCCAAAAGACACAGGTTCCACAATGCTTGTACTGGGTCAAGCATTGATATCCTGGGTCCCTTCTTAATAATGGTTACATAACATAAGAACATAAGATATGCCATACTGGGTCAGACCAAGGTCCATCAAGCCCAGTATTCTGTTTCCAACAGTGGCCAAACTAGGTCATATGTACCTAGCAGTTTCCCCAAGAGACACAAGTTCCACAATGCTTGTACTGGGTCAAGCATTGATATCTTCGGTCACTTCTTAATAATGGTTTATGGACCTTTCCTCCAGGAACTTGTCCAAACCTTTTTTAAACCCAGCTACACTAACAGCCTTTACTACATCCTCTGGTAACAAATTCCAGAGTTTGATTACACGTTGAGTGAAAAAATATTTTCTTTTGTTGGTCTTAAATAGTTTACCCTGTAGCTTCATTGCATGTCCCCTAGTCTTTCTATATTCTGATAACGTAAACAATCGATCTACGTTTACCCGTTCCATTCCGTTCATTAATTTATAGACTTCTATCATATCTCCCCTCAGCCGTCTCTTTTCCAGTTTAAAGAGCCCTAACCTTTTTAGCCTTTCTTCATAGGAGTATCCTTCCATCCCCTTTACCATTTTGGTGGCTCTTCTCTGAACCTTTTCTAAAATCGCTATATCCTTTTTAAGATACGGCGACCAGAATTGCACACAATATTCAAGGTGCGGTCTCACCATGGAACGATAAAGAGGCATTATAATATCTTTTGTTTTATTTTCCATTCCTTTCCTTATCATACCTAGCATTCTATTTGCTCTCTTGGCCGCCGCTGCACACTGGGCCGAGGGTTTTAACATGGTATCCACAATGACGCCTAAATCTTTTTCCTGGGTGGTGGTTCCTAATGTGGAACCTTGCATCGTGTAACCATAGTTTGGGTTGTTCTTCCCTAGGTACATAACCTTGCACTTGTCCACATTAAATTTCATCTGCCATTTTGATGCCCAGTCTTCCAATTTATCAAGATCCTCTTGCAATTTTTCACAATCCTCTTCGGTTTTAACAACTTTAAATAGTTTTGTGTCATCTGCAAATTTGATAACCTCACTCGTTATTCCACTTTCCAGGTCATTTATGAATATGTCAAAAAGCAGCGGACCCAGCACAGATCCCTGGGGTACACCACTATTCACCTTTCTCCATTGGGAAAATTGGCCATTTAGCCCTACCCTCTGCTTTCTATCTTTTAACCAGTTCCTGATCCACAATAGAACACTGCCTCCTATCCCATGACTCTTTAGTTTTGCCAAAAGTCTCTGATGAGGAACCTTGTCAAAGGCTTTCTGAAAGTCCAGATACACAATATCAACCGACTCACCTTTGTCCACCTGTTTATTCACTCCTTCAAAAAAACATAATAGATTAGTAAGACAAGATCTTCCTTGTCTAAAGCCATGTTGGCTGTCTCCCATTAGGTTGTGACTATCTACATGCTGAGTAATTTTATTCTTTATGATGGTTTCTACCATTTTTTCCGGTACTGACGTCAGGCTCACTGGTCTGTAGTTTCCTGGATCACCCCTGGAACCCTTTTTAAAAATTGGTGTTGCATTGGCGATCCTCCAATCTTCGGGTATTAGAGATGATTTTAATTTTAGTACACAGATTACTGATAGCAGGTCTGCAATCTCATATTTCAGTTCTTTCAACACCCTTGGATGTATACCATCCGGCCCAGGTGATTTGCTACTCTTCAGTTTATCTAATAGTTGTAATACATCTTCCCGATGTATCGATATTTCCTTCAATTCTTCCGCACCTTTAAATACCACTTCAGTCATGGGTAACATCCCTACATCTTCCACAGTAAAGACCGAAGCAAAGAATTCATTCTGTCTCTCCGCTATCGCCTTGTCGCCTCTTAGTGCCCCTTTAACCCCTCTATCATCTAATGGACCAATTGACTCTCTCACAGGTTTTTTGCTATAAATGTACTTGAAAAAGTCTTTATTTCGCATTTTTGCTTCTGCAGCAAGCTTCTTCTCAAATTCTCCTTTTGCCTGCCTTATCAATGCCTTGCATTTGACTTGCCAGTGCTTGTGCTGTTTCCAGGTTTCGTCATTTGGCTCTTTTTTCCATTTCCTGAAAGATGCTTTTTTGGCAACAACAGCCTCTCTGACCTCATCTTTAAGCCATGCTAGCAGTTTTTTTGACTTTCTTCCACTTTTCTTAAAGCGTGAAATACAGCTGGTCTGGGCTTCCAAGATAGTATTTTTCAACAACACCCAAGCTTGATATAAGTCTTTAACCTTTGCAACAGCTCCTTTTAGTTTTTTCTTAACTATTTTCCTCATTTTATCATAGTCTCCCTTTTGAAAGTTAAGAGGTAGTACTGTGGATTTCCTTACTATCCCTCCTCCACTAACTAAATCAAAGGCGATCATGCTATGATCACTATTGCCAAGTGGCCCCAACACCCTTATCTCTTGCACTAGATCTGGTGTTCCACTAAGGACTAGGTCTAATTTGGCTTCCTCTCTGGTCAGTTCATGAACCAGCTGCTCCAAGAAGCAGTCATTTATTTAATCTAGAAACTTTATCTCCCTAGCATGTCCTGCCATGACACTGACCCAGTCGATACCGGGGTAATTGAAATCACCCATTATTATTACTGCGCTGTAACTTTTGTTAGCTTCCTTGATTTCTTTGAGCATTTCATCATCCATTTGTTCATTCTGGCCAGGTAGTCGATAGTACACCCCCCCACTGCCATCGCCTTCCCCTTTTTACATGGAATTTCAATCCATGGAGATTCTACAGCAAATTTTGTTTCCTGCAAAACTTTAATCCTTTCTGACTCAATGCCCTCTCTAACATAGAGCGCAACCCCTCCACCAATTTGATCAGTTCTATCATTATGATATAGTTTGTACCCAGGTATCACAGTGTCCCACTGGTTGTCCTCCTTCCAATCATATCTAACCTCTCATTTAGTGCTATATGTTCATGAGGGATAGCAGGAAAACCCGAACAGTGTGATGCAAACCTGGACTGGAGTTGGGAATCTGTGCCGTAAAGCAGCAGCCATCAAGGGCAGACACACCCACACCCACAGGCCCCATTGGCCAATGTCTCCTGGAAAGGCAGAACATTGGACCGTGCATGCAGCACCCAAAACGAGCACTTGCATAACTTACCAATGTCACCCTACACCTGAGGTATACGGTACACAGCTCGGAGACGTTTGCTAGGAGCACAGGCAGGCAGTTATCCATACGTTACGTACATACTGCTAGTTGACCCCATCCAAACAATCTGTTAGGTGTTTGCGGGGCATGCTCCAGGCCTGGCCTCTGACGGTGCTTACCACCCTGGGGAGTGACCACCAGCTGTAATGCGTACCATATCCATGCCTTGCCGTGCTCAGGACCGGTTTGGTGGGCAAGGCTACTTACCCCCTCAATCGTAGCACCATGATGGCAGAGGTGTGGAAGTGTGTGTCTGTCTATACCAGGGGTGGGCACCTCCGGTCCTGGAGGGCCGCAGACCAGTCAGGTTTTCGGGATATCCCTAATGAACATGCATGAGATATATATGCATTAGAGATATCCTGCCAACCTGACTGGTTTGTGGCCCTCCAGGGCTGGATTTGGAGACCCCTGCCTTACACCTCTGTCATTTAAGATCGTGAGTGGGCAAGGTACAGATGTCCTAGACATCGAAAGGGTATATAGAATGTGTCACATTCCTCCTCGATTCTCACCACCACCAAAAAGTTGTCTAATAGACAATTTTTTGGTGGTGGTGAGAAGTTAGGAGGACTGTGACAAATTCTATCTAACCTTTTTGATGTCTTGGACATCTGCACCTTGTCCACTCACTATCTTAAATGACAGAGGTGTAAGGCAGGGGTCTCCAGATCCAGCCCTGGAGGGCCACAAACCAGTCAGGTTGGCAGGATATCTCTAATGCATATATATCTCATGCATATTCATTAGAGATATCCCGAAAACCTGACTGGTCTGCGGCCCTCCAGGACCAAGTTTGCCCACCCCTGGTCTATACAGTGGGTGTTGGCTGCAAGCCCCTTCAACAGCCCGCACTGCCAGCACTGTTGCCAGTAGTGGCCAGTCAATGTGCATAATGAGGTGCAAGGTACCATGGGTATAGCCAGGGCAGGGTGGCGTGGCCAGGATGCATCTGCACTGGGCATAGGGCCCTGGCAGGGACATTGGCTGGGGTATTGTAGTGTCCGGCCACCACCTACACAGAGAGGGTGGCCAAAGCATGTCCTTCTGGGGGATCACGCTCACCCTGACTGTGCAGTGACCACAGCATGGCTAGGCCCCCCCATAGTGCTGTATAGTAGTTCTCTCATGTGATAGATATGGGTTTCTCTTTGGGGCCCAGTCACTGATCTATCTGCTTGCTGTGTATGCAGACAGCCCAGTTCTGGGTGCATGCATCTCCATTGGGAACATGCACTATGGACTAACCAGCAGACTGTTTGTAGCTGGTAAATGTCTTGCTATAATGGCTTGCAGGGTGCAGTGGCTGTTGGCTTGCTGCAGGGGAATATCTGGTGGTGGAGTGCAGCTTACCATACCCTGGGCTTATGTCTGTCTGCTATTGTGTTATGGCTGTGTATGGAGCTGCCTGCCTGGGGGGGGTGGTGTTCCTCAGCAGGACTGGGGTTGATGTTGCCCTCTACTGCCACCTTTGCAGGGAGGTAGAGTGTGGATCCCTTGATGGGGACCATGTTTGCCACGGGGGGGGGGGGGGGGGGTGCGCGCCTGATGGCGGCAGACAGGGATATCCATGGTGTTTGTGCAGAAACTAGCTATCTTACACATTAACACTGCTTTGGAACGCCCGCTTGGCCTCCATCAGCCATGGCAGGTGTTGTTGACCTGGTCCTGGCCACCTCATTGCACACTCAGGGTGAGCACAGTACCCGCACGATGTAACGGTGTGTGGCTACTCTGTGCCAGTAAAACACCCGGTCAGTGCCCCCTACTAGGCCAAGGTGCTGTGTGGGTGCACCCGGTCACTTCCCCCAACAGGGCCGAGGTGCTGTGGGGGTGCATTCCCCATCTTGTGTCCATCTGCGGACAGCTAATTTGCATGTGCAGTGCATCATGGGTACGGGTGGCCTAACCCTATCCTGTTGACACCAGCAGACTGTCTGTGAGGTGACGTGTAGGCTATCTGCAGCCAGCCAGGGGCCTGCTTACAGCTATGGAGCTGTAGCGCAATGGTTACATCACTGCCTGTGTAGCCAGAGGTCATGGGTTCAAACCCACAGTGGGGCCCTTTGGTAGGGCTGTCCACAGCTTTATTTTTATTTACTGTACATATGTCTATGCCGGCAAGACCACCCTCAGCTTACTATACCCATTAGGTGCCTCTGAGGGTGCTTCATAGGGCGCCCTGTAGGCCACCTTATGGTTGCCATCCCTATAGGGTGCACTATACATTATCCTGTGTCGCAACATACATGCTGCCCTATAGGGGTCATTCAAGGGTGCCTTGGCGAACAGTGCACTGTAACATGTGCCTTATGGGCCGCCGTATGTTAACATGCTGGGAGAGTGCGTTTGCTAGTAGTGATAACAAAATAAAATTATACAGCCTCCTACAGCACTCCACAACATAATACATACTGCCTCAGCAGGCATTTTTCACTGGGCATTGTGAGGAGTTGAACCCCTGATCCCTGCACCATTGGTCAGTGTTTTAACCATTGTGCTGTGGCTCTGTTCCTGTGCTTGTGCATCAGCGCGCCGCCTTGTGCCTATCAGCGCGCCGCCTTCTGCCGCCCAAGGGGACCAGTGCGCCGCCTTCTGCTGCCCAAAAATAACTGTGCGCCGCCTTATGCCGTTCCAAATTAATTTGCCTCCTAAAACAATGTTAATCATTACAGTTACTGCCTCAGCTGACCTTTGTCGTTGCGCACACTGGGGGATTGAACCCATGGCCCCTGCACCATTGGTCAGTGTCTTCACCATTGTACCACGGCTCTGTTGTTTTGTATACTCAGCAGTGCGCCACTTTGCCTTTCCACGCGCTAATGTCGACCCCCGCACATTAGCGCGACGCGCACACGTCCGGTTGCTTACTACCGTTTCTTTTCTATTTTCTGCCTGAACCGCCCACTCCTTATATGGCACAGGCACACTAGCGCGGCCCCGCACGTTAGGAATGTTTAGTAAACATGCCCCATAATGTATAAACCGCTATTGTATCAAATCCTATTGTCCCGTAACTGGAAAAGTAAGGTGCCTATGCACGAGCTCCTAGCTTAATGTTACCCATAGTAAAATCTGGAAATAATGGATAAAATAAATAATTTATATAAAATAATTGGCAGAAGGGCAAAGGAATTTTTAAATTAGAAATGTTCTAGGTCTAAATAATTATTACAACAAATAAACAATCTTGTGGCTTACTAAGATACCGCCACAGAGATCCTATTAAACATATGTGGAATCTATGAATCAATGAAATAATAAGACATTGGCAAACCGGATTGCCGTCATAAAATAAAGCCACGATAGCGCCACATTAATAAACCTAAAAAACACAATAGAAAGTTAAAATGAAACCTGTAGAGGAACTGCAGAATTTCTGGTGGCGAACGTTGTTCAAAGGGTTAAGCTCTCACAAAAAACACCTACACATGCGCCTTAGCCTTTTAAACTCCCTTCGGCGGGAATTAAAGGGGAGCAATCTGATAGGGCAAAAATAAATAATTAATGTCATACCAGGTGTAAAATTTAAATCCTATGGTCTCTTAAAAAAACATCTTGCAGGATGCCAAATGTGAAAAAGATCGAACCTACTAAAGGAATAAAACCTATCTTACAAGATGCCAAATGTTAAAAAGCTTTTGGTCATGGGTTTGAGGTCATGGGTTTGATCCCACAGTGGTGATTTTTGATAGGGCTGTCTGAGGCATTTCCTTTTTTAATTTAAATTAGTGCTACCAGCAAAAACACCCTCACAGTGCTGTAACCTTAAGGTGCCTCATAAGGCGCCCTATAAAGCGCCTTATAAGGTGCCCCATAGGGAACATTATAAGGTGCCTTTGCGGAAGTGCACTTTATAATGTGCCCTCTGGAGTGCCTTATAGGGTGCCTTATGCGACACCTGAGGTTACGGCACTGTGAGGGTGTGTTTGCTGGCAGCACTAATTTAAATTAAAAAAGAAAATGCCTCATACAGCACTGATTTAAAGTAAAGGGTAATGCCTCAGACAGCCTTACTCATTAAGGCCATTGGGGGATTGAGCTCATGACCCCTGTTTCATCAGTCAGTGTATTAACCATTGTGCTACACCTCTGTTGCTGTGTCTCCAGGTCAGCATGCCTAATTAAGGTAACATACGTTAATGTGCCACAGCTCCCTCTATCGTGCGATAATGGACTTTATTGTGTGATAACCTGAAATGCTACCTTAAGTCCGGAACACCCACTACCTTATATGGCATTTGTCACAGTAAGACTGCAACTAATGCCGGTAACATTAAGAAGGTTTAGTAAACATACCTCAAGTGTCAAAAATTTGGTGATTTTGGCAGGCTTTTCCAATTTTATTTATTTAGACAGTTTTGTATACCACCTTATCCTTCAATCAAAGTGGTCACAAAACAATTGGGGGATACATTTAACATGAGGGGATATGAGACCCATACACTAATACTTACAGGGAACATGGGCAATGGAGAGTTGAGTGGCTTGCCCAAGATCACAAGATCACTGTGGGACTAGAAACCCCAGTCCATCTGGCCTAAGGTTGCTGTCTTCTAGTGGGATTTGAACCCCTGACCTTCCAGCCTGGGGTGGCTTGCTCCAACCACTGGGCCACTCCCTCACACCCTCCCTCTTCTCTTTTGTTCTAACTTGCCTATGCCTTGCCATCGAATTGGTTCAAAGCACTGTGACTTTTGCTTGCCTCTGCAATTTTATTTTGCCTAGCCTTTGCGTTGATTCTACACTGCAATTTTATTTCGCCTTGCCTTTGCGTTGATTGTACACTGTGTGCAGAATTTATTAAATCGCGTGTGGTGGTATTTGAACTTGTTTGGTGGTATTTGATTTTATCTGGTTTGCTAGACAGGTGTTTTGAGTTTTTTTGATGATTGTTTGGTGATATTTGATTACTGGTGCCTGTATGATGAATTCTTATTTTTACTTTTAGAACTGC
Organism: Ichthyophis bannanicus; assembly: GCA_033557465.1. Classification (NCBI taxonomy): domain Eukaryota; kingdom Metazoa; phylum Chordata; class Amphibia; order Gymnophiona; family Ichthyophiidae; genus Ichthyophis; species Ichthyophis bannanicus. The sequence goes on from CM066037.1 coordinate 343,976,763, forward strand.
ATGTGTGGTTTTGGCATCTCCAGTCCTTGTATTGCACATCATTCAGAGGTCTTCAGTTCCTGTTGATCTTTAATACTTTGGGACAGTGACAGATTTACTCAGATTTGGCCTTCTTTCATCCAGCCACCCCAGTATAACAAAGAGTGGACTAATAAGGACTAAAAGAAAAAATATATTAAACCTCTAAAAGTAAGATTTTTCCTGGACCCGCCTGCCACCATTTATAAATCAAGACAGAGGACAAGAGCAGTATCCAGACAGGGTGTACAACGATTACAATACGTACAGAGGACGAGGTCGCGGTCGAGGTCGGGGACGGGGGAGAGGCAAGTGGGTAGCAGATCACTCCCACGAGAGGAAATTTTGAAGTGTTACAATGTCATAAATATTTCACAATATTCCCTCACGCCTGATGAGATATCACTATTAAATAAGGGTTTGTCATTTGTTCCAATGAAAAAATACGACCCTTTTGAAGTTCAAGTTGACTTATATAAATTTTTTAGAAAAATCCGTATTCAGCATTTTTTCACCAATCAGATAACGCCTGTGGAGAATATGTCTATTGTCAGTAATACATCTAAGTGGATCCCTCCCCTGCAAACAGACCCTCTTATTGAAACATTTGAACGTATAGTGTTGCAACAAGTAGATGAGATTACTGAAGAAGACAAGTTACCTTTTCAAAATTTGACAATGGGTGAAAAACATGCTATAAAATCCTTACAAGAAAACACTAGTATTGTCATCAAACCCGCTGACAAAGGGGGAGCAATAGTGGTTTTAGATAAAAATAAGTATGTAGAAGAAGTAAATAGACAACTCAGTGACAAATCCTTTTATCTTAGATTGGATGGTGATCCAACAGATAAATTAAAAAGTAGTATTGATAACCTTGTGTTGAATGCGTATGAAACAGGACACACCACTAAGAAGGAAAAAGAGTTCCTAATAGTGGATAAACCTATTATACCTACAATCTACATTATTCCAAAGATACATAAGTCATTGGAGAATCCACCAGGTCGACCTATTGTGTCAGCCATTGGCTCCTTGTTGGAACCTCTTTCTCAGTTAATAGATGTAATTCTGCACCCATTTGTCAGAAAAATGTGGTCTTATGTACGTGACTCTTCCCATGCAATAGAAATTTTTTCTTCCTTTCAAAATTTAGACTCAGATGTATTGTTATTGACTTTAGATGTAGAATCATTATATACAAACATTCCACAATCTGAAGCTTTAGATATCATTGAACATTTTCTCTTGATTAGACAAGATCATAAACGTATCCCCACCACGTTTCTTTCTTTCATTGGCAAAAATCGCAATGAGTAGAAACTTTTTTTGTTTTAGGGACTTATTCTATCAGCAAATTAAGGGGGTTGCTATGGGATCCTCCATGGCTCCTGATATTGCTAACTTGTATATGTTCCAATTTGAAGAGAATTTTTTGAAAGAACATTTGTTTAAGAATGAAACTATGCTGTGGATTCGTTATATTGACGATATTTTTGCAGCTAAAGGCGGAAGAAGAGAAACTCAAATCCTAGAAATGAATGCATGCCTGGACAATGAGATGATCTTCCAAGGGCTACTACTATCCAAGAAGGATCAAAATGTCATCCACAGCAGACTGGCTAATCTTCTAAGGATGGCTTTAAACTAGATTTGCTGGAGATGGGTGAAGAAAGCCCTCAGGTAAGTAGAACATTAAATACCTCTATAGACAGGGCAAAAAGGGCAACATCTAGAAAGTGGTGTGTATTAATGTCTGTAGCATTGTAAATAAGATTCCAAATGTTGAAGCTTTAATGGAAGAGACTAATTTGGATTCAGTGGCAGTTATGAAGATATGGTTCACATAGAACCATTCTGGGTTATAATTATACCGGGCTATAGTTTATTCAGAAAGGACAGGCTACAAAGAAAGGGAGGAGGAGTGGTATTACATATAAAAGATAATAATAAGGTCGAGAGGCAAAATGGCGACAGGGCATTTCCGCTGCTGAGATGCTCTGCGCTGATCGGTCCTGACAGGTGTTCTTTCGGTGCCTATCGGGTGGAGATGGGATGCCGAAACAGAAAGCAAGCTGCCCTACCCTCGGGGTTGGCTGCTTCTAATATCACTGGCCAGAAGACCTTGGTGGCATGTGGTTTCTCTCCGGCAGGAATTGGAGCGGCATCCTCAGCAGAGCCGGCGGTGTTGGAGTCGTCGGCTCTGGGTGCATCCGGGGTGTGGCTGTCTCCTGAGCAGCGCGCCCCTCCGCCTCGACCTGGAACTGGTATGCCGGGAACCAGAGTGCTTCCTGCCGGAGTGCCGATGTGCTCTTCGGTTAGTGGAAGTGAAGAGGGCTCTGGCTCCGGCGCAGTTTTAGCATCTTCTTCGCCCTTGGTGGTGGCTGCGGTGGATGGAGATGGAGTGGTGGAGGTCATCCCGCCTTCTGGGGACCCTGCAGCAGTGATTGGGGGTTTGGACACGATTCCAGGTCTGAGAGGCTTGTCTAAACCAGCTGTAGTAAATTTAGAAGCACTGTGGGATGCAGTAGCTATCATGAATATCTCTCTGCTAACAGTTGTGGGTGTTGTTAAAATGGATTCTCTATCATTGTGGAAAGATATTTCCGAGGCAAAACGTTTTCAGGAGGAACAAGCTCGGTGTTTGGCTGGCGTGGAAAAAGAACTGGAACATCTTTGAGGGCTGTGTGCTGCTCAAGTTAAGGATAAAATCTTACTATCCAAAAAAGCTGAACATTTGGAGAATTATACTCGTAGAAATAATTTGAGACTTTTAAATTTTCCGAAATCTCCTGTTATGTCTGCTATTGAGATGGTTCGCAAATATTTCCAGGAAGTGTTTAAACTTCCCGGAGATAATTTGCCCCCAATTGTGCGTGCACAATATTTAACTGTAGGCCCTGGTATGGTTGGTCCTACTCCTGAGAATCCAGTCCAAGAAGTCGGGGATCTTACCGCGTTCCTGGAGGATTCTTTAGAGGTGGTAACCGGTCGCACTATCTTGCCTTGGAGCCTGATAAGTCTTTAGTTCTTCGTGCTTACTTTAGAAATTTCAATGTTACTTTTCTAGGCACTAAAGTGTATATGTTTCCTGATCTTTCTCGGGTCACCCAGTTAAGGAGAAAAGAATTCCTGGGTTTGCGTCCTAGAGTTCTTTCCCTTGAGGGTAGTTTTGTGTTACAATTTCCCTTTCGGTGTGTAATTTCCTATGATGGTAAGATTTTTCTTTTCTTTGAGCCTAGTCAGTTATTGGACTTTCTGATAGCAAGGGAGGGAATTGAGGTGCAAACGGCAACCAACATGGCTGATGCTTAAGTCTCCGCTCTGTTAAATTTGTATTTGCTTGTGTATTTAAGAGTTTCCTGTAGCCTCCCCTCAATATTGCCTTAATGTGGTGGACAAAAGTGGATGATGGATGTCTTATTTTCTTTTTCCTGTACTTTTTAAAAATATTTCTTATTTTGGTAGTGAATGTATCTATCATCCTTTTGCTTTCATTCCTGTTATGCATGAATGTCTTACAAATCAATAAAAAAAAATTAAATAAAAAAATGATAATAATAAACCTACAGAATTATAGGGCTTATGAGAGAAGGTGGAGTGATTCAGCTATTAGGCATGTAGATAACTGACTGGCTGGTGGATGTGAGAATTGCCTGAAGGCATGACTGCATAGTGCGAAGGTAGTGGACCTCATGTGTCACCTAGATAAGGTTTTAGATAATGCTGGGGACGGACCCTGCTGTCTTGGTACATGTAGGTACCAATGACATAGGAAAGCATGGGAGAGAAGTTTTTAAAGCCAAATTTAGGCTTTCAGGTATGAAGTGGAAATCCAGAACTTCCAGGGTAGCATTCTCAGAAATACTTCCCATTCCATGCACAGGACCCAAAAGGCAGGCAGAGCTCCAGAGTCTCAATGCACGGATGAGACGATGGTGCAAAGAAGAGGATTTTAGATTTCTTAGGAACTGGGCAACATTCTGAGGAAGGTGGGATTAAGGGTGGGGGCTTTTCCAAAAGGATGGGCTCCTCCTTAACCTGGGTCGAAACAGGCTGCTGGCATTAACCTTTAAAAAGGAGATAGAGCAGCTTTAAAAATAGATAAAAGGGGAAAGTTATCAGTCACCAAAGAGCAAATGGTTCAGAATGATGTATCCTTGAAGGATACTAGCAAAAGAGGGACGTTAGGGCCTCTTGATAGAAAGGTTGTAATGAAGGTAAAAGTAACCCAGATGCCTTTAAGTAAAGAGCAGGCAGAGCTAAAAGATTCAAAATTACCCCTGTCAATTACCAGTTTGTAAATATAAACAAAATACACCTCTGAAATGCCTGAATTCAAATGCTAGAAGTCTAAATAATAAGATGGGAGAGTTAGAATATATAGCATTAAATGAAAGAGTAGATATAATTGGCATTTCAGAGACCTGGTGGAAGGACAACCAAGGGCTTGATGGACCTTGGTCTCACCCAGTATGGCGTATCTTATGTTATGTTCTTAATGGGCACCATGATACCTGGGTATAAACTATAAGAACATAAGAAATGCCATACTGGGTCAGACCAAGGTTCATCAAGCCCAACAGTGCAGGGTACGCTGCCTTTTAACATATTTGTTAATGACCTGGTAATGGGAATATTTGCAGATGACACAAAACTATTCAAAGTTGTTAAAACCCATGAGGATTGTGAAAAATTTCAAGAGGATCTTGATAAATTGGAAGACTGGGCATCCAAGTGGCAGATGAAATTTAATGTGGACCAGGGCAAAGTTGTGTACATAGGAAAGAAAAACCCAAACTATGGTTACACGATGCAAGGTTCCACATTAGGAACTACCACCCAGGCAAAAGATTTAGGCGACATTGTGGATAACATGTTAAAATCTTCTGCCCAGTGTGCAGCGGCAGCCAAGAGAGCAAATAGAATGCTAGGTATTATAAGAAAAGGAATAGAGAATAAACAAAGGATATTATAATGCCTCTGTATCATTCCATAGTACGACCACACCTTGAAGATTGTATGGAATTCTGATCACCGTTTCTTAATAAAGATATAGCATTATTAGAAAAGATACAGGGAAGAGCCACCAAAAAGGTAAAAGGGATGGAAGGATATCCTTATGAAGAGAGGCTAAAAAGGTTAGGGCTCTTTAACCTGGAAAAGAGACGGCTGAGGGGAGATATGATAGAGGTCTATAAATTAATGAATGGAGTGGAACGGGTAAACGTAGATTGATTGTTTACACCATCAAAATATAGAAAGACTAGGGGACATGCAATGAAGCTACAGGGTAAACTATTTAAGACTAATAAGAGAAAATATTTTTTCACTCAACGTGTAATCAGACTCTGGAATTTGCTACCAGAGGATGTAGTAAAAGCTGTTAGTGTAGCTGGGTTTAAAAAAGGTTTGGACAAGTTCCTGGAGGAAAGTTCCATAAACCATTATTAAAGTGGAGCAGGGATATCCACTTCTTGCCCCAATACAAGCATTATGGAACCTGTCTCTTTTGGGGAAACTGCTAGGTACTTGTGAGCTAGATTGGCCACTGCTGGAAACAGGATACTGGGCTTGATGGACCTTGGTCTGACCCAGTATGACATATCTTATGTTCTTAATGTATTCCAGCCACACTCAAAAAGTATGGCAAAAATCACCGACTGGGAAATCCTTTCTTGAGTAAGGAGGGGGGCCTCAGTATGTGGGCTATAGGCTAACCAGCAGCACAGCATTAAATAATTTAGCACGGAGAACACCCTCACTAACGTCCATTCAACTCATTCATTGACCTCCCTCCCCAGCAGTATTATTTTTTACAATTTTCAAATGCACTTTAAAAAATAAAAAAACAGGACTTCCCAGACGGGAAAATACAAATGCTGTATGACAATAAGTCAACTCGCGTTTCGCCAGATTATTTCACAGGCTGCATCAGGACTTGTCAGAAACAGCTGGTGAATGTTTGAGCCAAAGAAATTGAACCTACACTTGTAGCTAAAGAAGTAGGGGAGGCGGTCGACACGTCAGCAAACCAGGACCAATCAGATCATACTACTGGAAATCATTATAAGCTTATAAGCTTCCATTAAACATCAGATTGATAAAAGATATATCGCAATTTAGAAAAGCTTTAAAAACCCACCTTTTTTTACAACACTTCTCTTAGATCAATATTTCCCCTCCTCTCACCCCATTATCTCAACTCAGCAATAATAGTTAAATGATGATGTTAGACCGTTCCACCTTATGATATTTCACTGTATATACCTGCTCTGTTAAATGTTATTTATGACATGCCACTCAAGATCTCTAGTCTGATGTAATCGCTTTTATTTAATTATTCATATGCTATTCCCCAGTTAATCCTTGTTTTATTCCCCTGTTACCTGTAACTTGGACAAGTTCTCTAAATATGAGTGTATTTTGTTTAATGTAAACCGCACTGATGTCAAATAGCGCGGTATATAAGAGCTGTTAAATAAATAAAATAAATTATATTGCTTTATTCAGTCTCTTAGGGTGAGTTGTATTCAGGGAAAAGATCCATTTCTGCTCAAGACGACCTTATCACTTCTCAGGATCCCTGAGTTGTGTATTTTGAAGGCCATCTATTACCAACAAATGTAGATATTCCCACACATCCAAAACACTCTGCTTTGCACCATCATCTAATCCACGCATTGAGACTTTGGAGTTCTGCTTGCCTTTTGGATCCTGTGCATGGAACGGGAAGCATTTCTGAGAATGCTACCCTGGAAGTTCTGGATTTCAGCTTCCTGGTTAAAAGCCTAAATTTAGCCTCCAGAACCTCCCTACCACACTTTCCTATGTCATTGATACCAACATGTAACAAAACAGCAGACTCCTCCCCAGCGCTATCTAACACCTTGTCTAGGTGACGCATGAGGTGACTACCTTCACACCCAGGCAGACATGCTACCAGGTGATTCTCATGTCCAACAGTTACCCAGCTATCTACATGCCTAATTAAATCAGCAATTATAACAGCCATCCTAACCCCCCCCCCCCCCCCACAGGAGCATATGGCCCTGGAGAAACCTCCTCAGTACGAGAGGGTTTTACATCACCTGGAGAACAGGACCTAGCTACAGGATCACTTTTTGCCACACCAGGGTGATGTTCTCCTGTCATGTGACCTTTGTCTTCCATGGCAACAGGGAAGCTGCCAGACTGGAAGTGGGACTGCAGTACTACGTCCCTGTAGGTCTCATCTATATACCTTTCTGTCTTCCTTATGCCCTCCAAGTCTGCTACTCTAGCCTCCAGAGATTGGACTCATTCCCTGAGAGAAAAGAGCTCCTTGCACCTAGTGCACATGTAAGACCCCTCACCAACTGGGAGAAAACCATACATGTGACACTCAATGCAAAAGACTGGAAAGCCGCCATCTCGCTGCTGGACTGCTGCCTGCATCTTAGTTTTAAGGTTTCTTTTCAGATATTGACATTGTTTACTTACTTAGATTTGTTGGGGATACTTATACTAATACAACTATACCTTATATGTTAAATGGACTTTGTTCACCTCAAGAATATTTAATCTCAGGTCCCTGGGGTGGGTGGGAGTTGGAGTGGGAGGGAGGGAATAAATCTGGCTTGCTACACAGTGCCCTGAACAGTGCTTTTAAGGTTAAGTCTTACCAATTTCCTGGGTGATTCACACAGCACTTGGTTTGATAGAGGAGACCTTTCAAATTGCCCCTTTGATCTGCCAAGATTTAGGGGCTTGTTTACAAAGCCGCGGTAGCGGTTCGCGATCGTTATCGGAGCCGCGGCCCCATTGAAATCAATGGGGCCGCGGCTCCGATAACGATCGCGAATCACTACCGCAGCTTTGTAAACAAGCCCCTTAGAGTATATTCCAGAAGTACTTACAAGCGCAGATTTAATTCCAGTTGTAGCAGTCCCTCTGGGTAGTCCTTCAAGACTCTCAATCTTAGGATAGATCAAATTGGTGAAAGGATTGCACACTATGTTAGAGAGGGCATTAGAATCATAGAAACATGATGGCAGAAAAAGACCACATGGCCTATCTAGTCTGACCTTCCATATCAACTACCACAATAGTCCTCTTTTTTTCTTTAGAGATACTCTGTGTTTGTCCCATGCTTTTTTGAATTCAGATACTGTCCTCATCTCTACCACCTCCACTGGGAGACTGTTCCATGCATCTATCATCATTTCCGTAAAGAAATATTTTTACATCTAACTCCTGAGTCTATCTCCTTTCACCTTCATCCTATGTCCCCTCATAACAGAGCTGGCTTTCAAACAAAAGAGGCTCTCTTCCTGTGCATTTATGCCACAGAGGTATTTAAATGTCTCTATCATATCTCCTCTATCCCAGTTTTCCTCTAAAGTATACATATTAAGATCCTTAAGTCTGTCCTCAAATGCTTTATGAGGCCAAGAAAGCAAATAGAATGCTAGGTATCATAAGGAAAGGAATGAAAAATAAAACAAAGGATATTATAATGCCTCTGTATCGTTCCATGGTACGACCGCACCTTGAATATTGTATGCAATTCTGGTCGCCGTATTTTAAAAAGGATATAGTGTTATTAGAAAAGGTACCGAGGAGAGCCACCAAAATGGTAAAGGGGATGGAAGGCTACTCCTATGAAGAGAGGCTACAAAGGTTATGGCTCTTCAACCTGGAAAAGAGACGGCTGAGGGGAGATATGATAGAGGTCTATAAATTAATGAACGGAGTGGAACGGGTAAACGTAGATTGATTGTTTATGCTATCAGAATATAGAAAGACTAGGGGATATGTAATGAAGCTACAGGGTAAACTATTTAAGACAAATAAGAGAAAATATTTTTTCACTCAGCGTGTAATCAAACTGTGGAATTTGTTACCGGAGGATGTAGTAAGAGCTGTTAGTGTAGCTGGGTTTAAAAAAGGTTTGGACAAGTTCCTGGAGGAAAGGTCCATAAACCATTATTAAAAAGGGACCCAGGATATCAATGCTTGACGCAGTACAAGCTTTGTGGAACCTGTGTCTCTTGGGGATACTGCTAGGTATGTATGACCTAGATTGGCCACTGTTGGAAACAGGATACTGGGCTTGATGGACTTTGGTCTGACCCAGTATGGCATATCTTATGTTCTTATGGGAACAGTAAGTGTGTTCTGTGTACAGGCTCATCTCAGTCTGTCATTTGCAGGTCAATGCAGAAAACCGGCACTAGACGCGTGCTTAAGACAACTTTAACATGGCCAGACAATGCACATTTTTTAACGCCGGATGCAGCGATGATAGGGCATGCAAATGACCCCCACGTTAACCATGCACATGCAAATCAGCCATTGCAGCATTAAACTGGGAGAGCAAGCCAAAAACATGCGCACAAGAAGTCTGCACTAATTTGGCTTGCTCTCCAGGCACTGTGTGGCTAATTTGCATAGCAGCCCCAACAGTATTTTGATGGCATTGGGGGATAATCATGACATCGGGAAAAGTCCCTGATGCCATCAAAATACTGTCGGGGGCCGTGCCCAGGAATAAAGTTATCCTTGGTGGTCTAGTGGCCTCCTTCCCTTCCCCCCACTAAATTAAAGAAGAACCTGGTAGTCTAGTGGCCCCTTTCCCCAACCCCCCTCATATTAAATAAAAAACAAAACCTGGTGGTCTAGTGTCCCCTACCTGGTGGTCTGGTGGCTCAAAAATGCACCTAAGTGGGAGCGCTGCCTGCGCACTTCCGCTTGGCATCGGCCATCATGCAAAATGGTGGTGTCTGGCCCTGATTGTGCATCCTGGGATGCACCAGGTGAGGTCAGACTGCCATATAAGGCATAATCTACCTTATATGGCAGTCTGACCTCACCCGGTGCATCTCATGATGCACAACGTGGGGCCAGACACTACCATTTTGCATGATGGCCGACGCAGAGTGGGAGTGTGTAGGCAGTGCTCCTGCTTAGGTGCATTTGGGGGCCGCCATACCACCAGGTAGGGGCCTTTAGACCACCAGGGTTTGTTTTTTATTTAATATGGTGGGGGGTGGGGGAAGCGGCCACTAAACCACCAGGTTCTTCTTTAATTTAGTGGGGGGGGGGGAAGGGGCCACTAGACCACCAGGTACTTCTTTTATTTAGGAGGAGACCACTAATTATAATTTTATTGTCGGGCACGGCCCCCGACAGTATTTTGATGGCATAGGGGGTCTTTCCTGATGCCATCAAAGTACTGTCGGGGTGGGATTGGGGCCGCTGGACTACCAGGGATAATTTTATTGTTGAGCATGGCCCCTGACAGTATTTTGAAGGCATCGGGGGCTTTTTCTGATGCCACTATTGTCCCCAGTGCCGTCAAAATACTGTCAGGGGTGGGATGGGGGCCGCTAGACATTTTATTGTGGGGCACGGTCCCCAATAGTATTTTGATGTCATCGGCGGCCTTTCCTGGTGCCATTAAAATACTGTCGGGAGCACACGTTAGAGGTTTACTTCCACTCAGACCCTGCAGTAAAACCTTTGGCGCTATGGTTGATTGTGAAATCATCTATGCCTATCTCTGCATCTATGCCTGTCTCTGTAGCTATGATTTACATACCAGCCCAGCAGATTAAAATACATTTAAATAATTAAGGATTCATTTAAATATGTGTGGCGTTAATTGGGCACTAGTTTTTCCATTGACATTTACGTCTATTTCCTGCATATAAACGATAGTTAAAATGTGCTTAAATGTGGTGTTATGGGCTCATAAAGCCTGTGCTAGCTTTCTGCATCGGCCTGTTGGATTTTTCTTGATTAGAGAGGTTAGATAGGATGGTGCTATGTCATGTATTAGTTTGAATGTTGTCATGATTATTTTGTAAAGGATTCTGCTTTGAATGGGTAACCAGTGAAGATGGTGAAGGATAGGGGTTATGTGTTTAGAACAGTGAATTTTAAATATTACATGTGTGGTTGTGTTTTGAGCCATTTGAGTTTTTTATTACTTGTTTAGATAGCCCCTAATATAAACTGTTACAGTAGTCAAAATGGGGGCAGATCATCATCTGAAATACCGATCAGAAGTCATAACTTGATAAGAGTGGTCTTAGTTGCTGTATCATCCTTAGTTTGTTCGAGATTGACCTGGTGGTTAGTTTGATGTGTATGGCAAGGCTGAGGGTACGATCAAGAGTAACTCAGAGATATTTTATTTCATCCTTTACTTCAAAGCAGGCTTCCTTGACCTGTAGATTGGATGGCAGGATAAATTGTTGGTTATCAATGACATACAGTACTTCAGTTTTCTTAAAATTTATCCTTAGGTTATTTGAGGTTAGCCATTGTGAAGCCTCACTGAAACATGACATAATTTGGGAAAGGTTGTGACATCAAAAGGTAGGTATAGCATTATGTCATCTGCATAGATGCGATATCCTATTTTGAACTTCTGGAAGATATTACAAATTGGCTGCAAATAGATATTAAAAACCCACAGTGCCTTCTCTCTCTGTTTTAAGCCCTGTAATGCTGTAGCTTTAATATTATTTTTTACATATAGTACCTCTCCTCCTCCCCTTCTTCCTACCCTATCCTTCCTGAATAAAGTATAGCCTGGTATAATTAATTCCCAGTCATGGCTGTCTGTGAACCATGTCTCCGTAACCGCCACTAAAGCCAAGTCAGCCTCTTCCATTAAAGCTTCAACATCTGGGATCTTATTTCCCATGCTATGGGCATTTATACACACAGCTTTCCAGATGTTGCCCCTTTTACCCATTTCTATAGAGGTATTTAATGTTTCACTTACCTGGGTTTTTTTTTCACCCATCTCCAACGAATCTAGTTTAAAGTCCTGTTCAGTAGATTACCCAGTCTGCTACTGAAGATATGTTGACCCTTCTTGGACAGATGGATGCAATCTCTGCTCTGCAGCCCTTGGAACATCATATCATGGTCCAGGAAACCAAAACGCTCTCAATGACACCTTCCATGTAGCCATGCATGTATCTCCAGGATGCAATCTTCTCTGCCTCCACCTTTCCCTCAGCAGGGAGGACTGAAAAGAATACCAGCTGTGCACCTATCTGCTTCACCCTCTGTCCAGAGCCATAAAGTCACTTTTGATAGGCTCAGATGGATATCTGGCAGTATCATTTGTGCTGACATGAATGAGCAACATCAGGTAATGATCAGTAGGCTTGATGAATCTTGGCAAACTCTCCATAACATCTCAGATTTTGGCCCCTGTTAGACAGCAGTCCTCTCTGGATGTCAAGTCTGATCAGCATGTAGATGCTTCAGAACCTCTCAGAAGAGAGTTACCCAACCAATACTAATCTTCGCTTCCTTGTGGTTACTGATTCTGCAACTTTGGGGTGCTCGAGCTCTGGGTCTTTCTTTCCTGGGATGCTTTCACTTCCTCCACTTCCAGGACTGCATATTGGTTCTTCAATTCAAGGGCTGGAGGAGTTGGATTAGTGATTCTGCAGGTCCAGGTGACTTGTGTCCAACTTTCATCATTTATAGGCTCCCCTCACGAGGAGACGGGTCTTCCACACCACGTTCCTCTGGCTGTCTACCCCCTCTCGAGATCAGGGTCAACCGCTGCAGCACTTGCTCCCCACTGACAGGCAAGGGAATGCTCAACCGGAGATCAGGTGGCAGTGACAAACCAAAGTCGTTTGCAGAGAGAAAACTTCTGGGTTGTGTCGGGGACTCCCGCTGTTCAGGAGACAAACTCACTCTCGATGCACCCGCTGTGCTGGTGAAGACGCCACTACTGGTCTAGCAGCCACAAAACCGCAATGCTCAAGAGTCCTCTGGCCATCGGCAGAAGCTTGCGGTGGGGCAAAGGGGTAGCCCGCTTGCTTTCTTTTCTTCTGCCCCATACTCGACAAAGCGGATCTCACCAAGAAGACAGGAGTGCTGAGCAATCGCAGAGCAGCCAACACAGGTCAGGTTCCTGCCGCCATCTTGCCCCCTTCCTGCCACCATCTTGCCCCACGGCAGTTGGAGCCTGGAGTAGGGCTTATACCAGTGAGTCGGGTGTTGGAAAAGCCAGCTGTGATTACGTTGGAAGCGCTTTGGGATGCTATCTCTGCCTTAACTATAACCCTTTCAACAGTGGTGGGTTCTGTAAGTACTGAGTTAGCTGTTATGAAATTGGAGTCCTCTAAGAGCCAAGAGCTGCAAGCGAGTTTTTTGCTGCAGGTGAAGGAAGATTTGGGGCATCTCAAGGAAGAGCATAATGTTCTAATGAAGGAGCGAACAGTGCTGATACGAAAAACTAAGCACCTTGAAAATCTTACCCGACGAAATAACCTTCGTCTTTTAAACTTTCCAAGGTCCCCATCATGTCCCCCTTGGAAATGGTGCAGAAATATCTGAGAGAGGTGCTCAAGATACCAACTGAGCACCTGCCCCCACTTACTAGGGCACAATATTTGTCGGTGAATAACTTGGAAGTACGGGGGAGAAATTTGGAGGCATCAGCGAGTGGAATTGGGGACCTGACAGGTTTCTTGGAAAGTTCTTTAGACGTGGTTACAGAAAGAACTACTATGCTTGTAACCCTAGCTTTGGAGGCCATCAAGGCATTGATTCTTCGTTCATTTTTTAAGTATATTAATGAGAAGTTCTTAGGTTCAAATGTTAGAATTTTTCCAGATTTGTCTCGAGTAACCCAATTAAGAAGGAAAGAATTCTTGGCTTATCGTCCCAGGATTATTTCCTTGGGTGCAACTTTTGTGTTAAAGTATCCGTCTAGGTCAGTGGTTCTTAACTAGTCCTCCTTGAACCCCTAGGCCAGTCGGGTGTTCAGGATAGCCCTAATGAATATGCATGAGATATATATGCATTAGAGATATCCTGCCAACCTGACTGGTTTGTGGCCCTCTAGGGCTGGATTCGGAGACCCTTGCCTTACACCTCTGTCATTTAAGATTGTGAGTGGGCAAGGTGCAGATGTCCTAGACATCAAAAGGGTAAATAGAATGTGTCACATGCCTCCTCAATTCTCACCACCACCAAAATGTTGTCTAATAGACAATATTTTGGTGGTGGTGAGAAGAAAGAGGCTCCACTATCCACAGCTGTTTGGAAGCTAATAGCATGTGCAAACAGAGCACATATTATCAATCCTTGGGCTGACATTGAGACAGGAGTGTCAAGCAAGAATGCCAACCATCTTCACTTTTGCTCAGTACACCAATGAGAGTGTATGCGTGTGTGTATAGTTCCCCTTTGTCCTTGGCTTTCTGCACTGCATTTTGGCTCACACTGAGTTTTTTCCAGCCTGTTTGGAAAATGTGAATAAGGCGAAGTAGAGGATTGTGAGTATCACCTGAAACAGTGCAGATTGACCTAGATGTGCCTGCAACAATAGTAGGGTCACTGGCTGAGATGTCATTATGCCTGTCTACCACGTGCATTGCTTGGGTGGCCACTTTATGTTATGCTGAGATGGCACTCTCACTATGATCAAAAAGTGACCATGGCACAGCTATGTATCCACATAGCTCTATTATACTGTTTGGCTCCAGTGATGTGGATGCATTCTCTGGGGATGCTAATCACTGAGTAAATGCATGGCTGTCAATGCTGAGTATCTCAAGGCGGAGTGCTAGTGGTCACTACATGCACATGCACATGCATGCTAACCAGCAGACCTACTCTTGGTTTGTGCTTGGCTGAGACAGCCCAGTGAAGGGCAGCAGGGCAGTCTTTCTGCTCATGCTGTAGTTAATTATTAGTCCTCAATGCAGCAGTGGTTCATGGTCTACTCACGGGCATCCTGGCACAACAGTAGCCATAGTCCCACAGCAGCCTATACTATCCACTAGCTTACACTGTTATCAGAGAGTGATTTCCAACATGGGCACATATTACCCTGAGCATGAGGATGGGTGCCCAGCATCTGGTCACAATTGCATAGACTGTTGGACCAGCCATCTGGTAGCTGTACTGCAGCTCCACCACCCTGCCTGTCTGTAGCAGGTTGTCTGCAGTCTATTATGACACTCACCCCAAGGATTGCATGATAGCAGCATCTAGCATGTGTCACTTACAGCCTTTCCATGTGTCTGGGGCCTGAGGAATTCAGAATGTCCCAGACCTCTGTATGTCAGATGTCCATTGTAAGAAGCAGCTGCCAAATGCAAGGAAAGGGAGCTAGCATCCCCCCAATGACACTGGCATAGGGCTGCACCAAATGTCCTTTATGGGTATACCTGGGACAACTGCTTATGCACCTACTGTTGTGCTATGGGCACAATGCATATACCAGGAACCACTTCAGTGCCAACCATTGACAGACAAACATCAACAATAGCAAGCTAGGACAATGTACACCTGGTACAGAACACTGGTTTGTTTTACCCATGTACATACCCTGTGCAGTCAGGCTGCTGGTTAACATACAAACCATGTGCCCAGAAAGACTGTGCAAACTATGGCATGTGGTCCACTGTTTGGGCTCTCCATACAGAGAATGCACCCACAACCAGCCAATGGGTAGACACTATGAGTATACCTAAGTGAACTATGGTCACCTCTTCATTAGAGTGAGAATACCCCCTCCCCATGAAATGCTGTGACCACACAGGGTATCATCAAGGCAGATGGCCAAAATGGTGTCACATCCAATGTGCATACTGCCGAGACAGACAGATGCAGGCCAATTGGCTTTGTAACAGCCCATGCCCAAATCCTCTGCTTCACATTATACAGATATGCATGTGAACACTGGGTACAGTCTAGGCAATGCTTTACATGGTGAAATGCATACCGTCATTTTTCTATGTGGAGACAAACCCACACATATACACTCACTCCACAACACTCAGTATATATGCTGCTGGTCGTCGAATCTTGCCTGCAACATTGTTCTCCATAGCACCAGAATCATCGTTGAGGTCTGCTCATTGCATACGTGTCAGTGTTGTGCCATGACATTACTGTACTCCACTAGCCTGCCTCTACAGGCAGCTATAGATAGTGGAGACTGTCTGTGTGGCTGATGTGTGTTTGCCCCATACCGGGGCCAGTGTTTGGGGCATGCACAAAATGATAGTGTACCTGTATCCCAAGCAAAAATTGAGACTAATAAAACATAAAACTCATGGGGGACATGAATCTGTGACCCACAGATCATGTACACACAGACTATGTGTGAGGAGCCACAGGGATGGCATATGAATGCACCCCTCCCTCAGGATGTGATGATTCACCTCAGGTCAACCTTGCCATTCTTTACAATGCACATGGCATACAGGCCTCAGGCATAGCCCTCATTTAGTGTAAGAGGCTGATGCTTTTGCTGCAGACTTTGTCTGCAGAAAAGCAAACATACACCTAGCATACTGACAGAGTTGGATGGCCATACTGGTAATGTGTATCAACACAAGTGCATACGCATGTATGTTGACTGAAACCAAGCAGACAATGGTACATGCCATGACAAATGTGTGACACTGGGTCACATGTTGTCAGCATGGGCAGGAGGACTGTCTGTGCTAGGCATGGCCGCTCATCAAGGGTAATAAACCATCAATACCCTATGATGTGACAAAACAGATGTAGAAGACTGCATGCCACTACATGTATGCCAAATCAATGCCACAGTCACCAGTGGTGATCTTTGTCACTACCTTTCACATCCTATAACCCTGTGTAATATGATACCCAGATACACATTTCCACACAACACATCACACAAAACATATTACCTATGACCAATCACACTTGCCAACATGCCACACCTCCCTTGTCCCCTTCAGCTGTTACACCATGATGGCATGTGTCTGGGATTGTGATACAAAGGAGAGAATTGCCAACAGTGGACTTGTTGTGACCTGTGGCTGTGCTCCTGTAGGTATGAGGCAGATTATTGCTGGCCCTGTCATCACGTTGGGCAGGGCCGGCCCGTCCAATGTGCGAGAATGTTGTTTTCACAGGGCCCCGTGCTTCAGGGGGCCCCACGTCAACAACATCCTGCATTGAATGGCAGGCGGCTTTAGAGGGAGCCAGAGAGGCCCCGGCTCACCTCTAACAGCTGCCAAAGTGAAGCGTGTCTTTTTCCTTCACTTTGGCAGCTGTACTGAAGTTTAGAATGCTGCTGCGTTAAACACTGGGAAACAGGAAGTCCCCTTTGACCTCAGCGTGACAGCGCTCTAAACTTCAGTACAGCTGCCGAAGTGAAGGAAAAAGACACACTTCACTTTGGCAGCTGTTAGAGGTGAGCCGGAGCCTCTCTGGCTCCCTCTAATGTATTTTATATAGCCACGGGGTTCTTCAGGAGAGAGGAGAGGGGAGCCTGAGCTGTAAATGGGCTGTGAAGGGGGGGGCTTGAACTGGAAATAGCTGATGGGGAGGGGGGCTTGGACTGGAAATGAGATGACTGGGGGGGAGCTAGGACTGGAAATGGGCTGATGGAGGGGCTAGGATAGGACTGGAAATGGGCTGATGGGGAGCTGGGATTGGAAATGAACTGATGGAGGGGCTAGGATAGGACTGGAAATAGGCTGTTGGGGGGGCTAGGATTGGAAATGAGCTGTGGGGGGCTTGGATTGAAATGGACTCATGGAGGGGCTAGGACTGGAAATAGACTTAAAGGGGGCTTGGATTGGAAATGGGCTGAGTGGGGGGAGCTAGGACTGGAAATGGGCTGAGTGGGGTGCTTGAACTGGAAATTGGCTGAGTGGAGGGGAGCTTGGACTGGAAATGGGCTGATGGTAGGGCTAGGAAAGGACTGGAAATGGGCTGATGGGGGGCTAGGGTTGGAAATGGGCTGATGGGGGGCTTGGATAGGACTGGAAATGGATGGGGGAGCTAAGACTGGAAATGGTCTGATGGAGGGACTAGGATAGGATTGGAAATGGGCTGATGGGGGCTAGGATTGGAAATGGGCTGATGCGGAGACTAGAAGGGAGTGAATGCTGGGTGGGGCTGGAACTAGAAGGGAGTTGATGTTGGGGGAGGACTAGAATGGGATGGGGCTGGGAGAGTGAAATGGAGAGGGGAAAAATATTTTGTGTGGGAGGGAAGAAAAATATATGATTTGCCGGGTATTGGGAGAGTAAGTGGGGATTGAGGATGGAGGGGTAAAATTTGAGTGGATGGAAAAGGAATAAAGAAAGAGATGGAGTAAAGAACAAAAGGAGAAAGATCAGTATGTTAAAGCAGATGTAGAGAGAGAATGGAAAAAAACTAGAAGAGAGAAGAAAGGATAAATGGACAGCAGACAATGGAGAGATAGCAGAAGACAAGAAGAAACCAGAAGAAAGTGACTGGAGCAATTGCAACTGAAAAATAAAATGCATAAACAACAAAAGGTAGAAAAATACTTTTTATTTTGAATTTATTAACTGGAATATGTCAGCTCTGGGAAATGTGTGTCTTTAACATCTGCATTTTGTTTAGTGGAAGTGGAAATTAATTTATAGTTTTATTTCTGCACTGTTGTACATTCCAAGTTTGGCTTTTTCGGTTCCTAGTTTAATTATTGTCTTCCTATTTCTAAATTGTGATCCCTTGTTCTTTGTTTGGTGATGGTCTGTGTTCTGCATGTGTACCGAGCTGAGGTATTCTGTTTATGTAGTTTATATTTGATAGTTCCACTTGTTCTCTTTCCCCAGTAGGTGATGTATTGGTATTTTCTGAGATGTATTGGTTTAATATTTGCAATGTTACCTTAATGTTAAATGGGCAGTATTTGTAGTACTTCCTTATGTGCCTGGCGGTTGGCACTGGAGTATAGTAATGTAAAAATCTTTTAGTCTTTCTTCATCCATACACTCATTAAGAGACATGTTTGCTAAAAGTTAGTGCATGTTAATATTATGCAAACAGTTATGCAAATGAGTCTCCGCACATGGCCCTGCACCCCCCTTGGGCCACCCCTGACGTTGGGATCCAAACCCCCTTCCTGACACGCACACATTCCCCTCCCTTTGTTGTTGGAGCTGTGCAAATATTAGATATACTGCGCAATACAGCACACACACAGCATATGTTCCAGTGATGCATACCTCTACACCATTTTACACATCGGGGGATGGTGATGTGTAGGTGTGTATATACGTACACGGAAGGCGCCTGGATGTGCCCTCAACATATTTATCAATAGACATGTTCCCTTTTCTCGCCCTTGCTGCAGATGTGTGGCTATCACTGTGGAAGGGGCCTAGATGTGAGTAGCATGATAGATATGGAATGTGTAGGTCGACCTCTGGGCCACCAGACACATGTATGTGACAGTCTGACCGATATAGGTGTGGTAGATCATAACCTCCACAATGTGCCCATTCTACTACATACATCTGCAGTCCTTTGTTCAATATCACCCATCATTGTTGTCCATCAGTGGCCATGAAACATGCTGGCCAAATATACTTGCTCACAATGTTGCTGCTGCACAGACGCCCAAACACATGATGCATGGTGTGTACCTGGTCATGGGTGCTACATGAACATATACCACACCCTCACATGATTACAGGAGCTATGGGAACTGCATGCTCCATCAGACCATAACAGAACAACATATCCAAGCATGTACTAGCTCTTTGATATGGGTATATATATGCTTCCCCATTTCATGGCAAATAGACACTGTCAGCAGTTATCACATCACTGAAAACCATGACTTTGTCCTCACATTGATAAATGACATAGCAGTCACCCACAAGTTGATCCACTATGTGTTCATGCACCAAGAACCATGGTGTAGCACCTACAATATTGCGCTTTAACCCTCTACCAGATGGCCAACATCAAAACATACATGATGTGAATACCATGCCAAACCACCTACAATTGTAGCCAACTACCAAACATATATTTTCCACAGCAATCATGGTCACATGGGTTCCAAGATGGCCACCAGACCTTCTCACACTAACTGTACCACATATGTGCATGTTTGCAGCAGGACATCTAACACAGAAGCCCTGCTGTACTCTGATTACACAGTCAGCAGAGAACTGCAGTTGACTAGCTCATCTATCATCCAAATGATAATATAGAGGTGAGCATGTGTAGTGGCCAGCATGTGTAATGCTGATTGTTCCCATCAGAACTATCTACCCACTTGCTGCCCATCCAGGGTGTTGGGGAAAGGTTCTGACAAAAGAGTCATATAGCAGTCCCTGATGGAATATTGTTGAATAACAGGCCTAAAGGAGAAGTATGACAACAGCAGTATGCAACTCCCTGTGTGGGAGATGCCTACAGTGCTGCACATATGCCCTTTTCACCATTGGGCGGTAGCACATGAGGGACAGCAAGCAACTGTGTGGGTCAGACTCAGGTGATGCCTGTAGCACATAATGTACTATGATGCTGCTGCAGCTGATGGTATCAGTACCATCCTAAACCAAGTGGGGCCCACAACGAAAACAAGCATTTCACTTTGTGAACACAGGGGTCTGAACACGTTTGTCACCCTGAAGATGAATGTTCACATACAGGGAGGCCATGATATTGACATACATGACACAATATGTAGTCAAATATATAACTCATTATATTAAAGGTTGTACAAAAATAACAAAAAAAAAGTATTCAAAACAAAATAAGTGATACTTCTCACATAACGTATATACACAAAACAAATGAAATATACAAAAATAAACAGCTGACCATTGCAACATGCAGTTGTCTGGCACCTTTCAGCATGTAATCAATGCAGCTTGAGATAAAGCACACAGACACCCATTGGTGTGCTCAGGGTTCCACTGGGGGCCAGGTGGGGGCCCAGTCTCACCAGGTGATATCCACAAATATCTTTACAGCGATGCACATTCATTGGAGTGGTCATTGAAGTGCTGCAGCTCCCACAAATCATTGACAAAATGTGGGCCTTTGGAGTGGACAGCATGCATAAGTTTAATCAGACCTCAGGAACAGTGCCCTACAAATGCCAGCATTCCCTCAGTGCCTGCCAAGTTCTGTTAGAGCACATACAACCATTCATGAGAGACGTGCTTCATAGGGATGTATATTGATGGACCAAACCATATGCTTCACTCTGCTGCTGTGGGATGACAAAGGCATACCTCATACATGTCTAATGTAGCAGTAGAGGACATGTGTATGCATATGACATCCTCATATGTGCTTGATGATCCCTTTCTTAGGAATGGTGCAACAAGTGAGACCTAGACAACACAGATGTACTTGGTATGGCATTGTCTATATGCAATATGTATTGGACAATGTAACACAGGTTGCCTGTCCAGATATACCTTCTCTGATGGGAATCACACCATGCCATGACACAGAGCACACATAATGAGTAACAAGGGGCAGACTACATCACTCCAGCCAAAGCATGTGGAGATGGATATCTTGCATTGATCAAACAATCATGACCCTGATCTCGGACATTCCTGGGGACACCATGACATCCATTGTGTCAAAGTGGACATTATATGTCCACACACACATTACTGAGATGAGAGACATGCACAGAGAGAGGGTCACAGAGATGGAAAGTTGCCCATTATTTGACAATGCCACAGACACAGAAAAGGCCATGGTGAACATTCTGCAATGGTCCTCAGCCTACATGGGACTATATGTGCAATGGACCATGTAACCACCGACACTACACCAAACACTCCATTAAGGGAGTGGGGCCATGAGAGGGGCATTTGCAACATCAGAATTCAATTTGTACTGTGTGCCTTTTGCAAAACCTGATGTTCTGGATCCCACATGCACACGGTGTGCTGGTGAAGTGGCACACTGATTGTTTATTTGAGACATCATGGGTCATGGCCTGTGTGCTGCAGATCAGTTGCATTACATGGCCCTTGTACAGGACATCCAAGGTGTAATAGGGTGGTGGCAGCAGTATTGTGACACACAATGTTCCATCATGTGTCACTGAACATCTCTGCCACCTCAATGAAACACTGGATGCCAAAGGCTGTAGGTCAGTGCTTGATGGTAAGCAGATTCATTCTCACAATGACTGGAGACTGTGATGTTGATTCAGTATGCAGCAGGACACTAGCAAGGACCATACATGTCAGCCCACATTAATCTGTTTATAATGTCTACCTATCTGTGTCCTGGAACAGCATAGTCCAGACACATTCCACAATATCATGGCAAAGGAATGGCATGTCTTGCACATTTGTGTACAGCAACACAAGCCATGTAATTACAAGGAGTGGTACCATATGTGCCTTGGTCAACTGGTGCTATGCCAATAGGCAGTTATCTAAATATTGTACATACATGCTCCTGATGATCAGGATCTGAGAGTCCTACAAGAGATTTGGTCTGACATGATAGCATTTGGGGGGGCAGGATACACGTGCACACCTGAAGATATTGTATTCTTTTACACAATCCCTGCTTGTGTCACACTGACAGGTAGTTGGCACCTTCATAGGTTTCCACTTTCTATGGGCCACATGGGGAAGGCTTACATGAACCCATGCATGTTCTCAGTTGTATGGCAACAAGTTCTGAGCAGACACAAAGGGGATGTTGAAATTCACAAGACACTGTATGTTTTGTCAGGTTGTGGCCACCTATGCAGATATTTGTGGATATCACCCTGTGTGTTTGTAGACCCCTGGCTGCAGCAGAGTCAGCAGCATATATGTGATCAGCACTCATGGCGGTGATGGGGTGGAGTACTGTGAGGGTGTGTCTGGCGAGCTGTATGTCGACTCTGCCCCAACCATCATGCTGAGCCGGTGGTTGAGGAGGGCCACATTGGTGTCCAGGGTCTTTGCAACATCAGAGAAGTGGTGATGTGCCTCAACCATGGAGGCCATTGTCACAAACACAACACTCTAGGTCCCCTAATGTGACTGTCAACATGTATGGTGCCTGACATGAAAAGTCCAATGATGTTGTGTTTGTGGCAGTGGTCCCCAGCACACGTGTGCAACCCTCAAACCCTGATGTACTGGGCAGACTCCGGAGGCCACCACCCATATCTGCTGCAGACAGAGGTCCCTCATCTGGTGGAGGCAGGTGCATGGGGCTGCATGACGCATCATGCTGCCACAGCTGCTGATGAATGGGGCTGCAAGCAGTATCCATCATGGCATGGTGCAGCACAATGCCATTGCTGTTGTCCTCCAGGATTACCTGGTGGATGGGACTGCATGGCTGCACAGTGTGGGGTTGCATCAGCCTTCCCCTGCTGGTGTCTTCAGATGGTGACTGCATCACAATGTCACCAGTGGGCTGGCTGCCACATTCCAGGCGAACCACAAGCATGGCTGGCTGCTGCTCCTCCCTAGAGGTCAATGGCTGGGCATCTGTCCGATTGAAGCAGAGAGAGGTCCATAAGCACAGATACACATAATGGTATATTTATTTATTTAGCCAGTTTTGTATACCACCTTATCCTTCAATGAAAGTGGTTAGGAATATAACGAGGGGTCTACATTCAACATAGGTGACAAGACATACATATATTTTGGGGGGTTGAGTCCCAGGTCTGAGATGTTGGTGTTTGGTGGCTGTATCAGCAAGGCTGTGTGGATTGGGAATTAAGGTACTTGTTCATATGAGACCATGAACAGGTGGGTTTTGAGGGATTTGCTGAAGTCCTTGAGGTCCTTTTGTGCTCTTACTTCCTCAGGGAATGAGTTCCATAGGTCTGGAAGCTGATTGCTTCGTTTTGTGGCATCCGGCTGGGGTGAGGAGTCTGTTGCTGCCTTGGGTTCGCCTGGGTCTGCTGCTTGTGTCTTTAGTTATTGTGGTCTGTAGAATTTCTGCTGAGCAGTGGTGTATCTGGTCACATTCACTTTATCACAGGCAAGGGTTTCAGATATTGAAACCAACACACTCATGTGTACACCACACATAAGGACTGTATGGCCACACAACATGGCTGTTTCAAATGTGAGACCACCTGTCACATGCACATACCCAGTGACACATGGGGAGTGGTCAGTAGCAGTAGCGGGGTCCACATCACATCAGATATGTGCCACTCTGAAGGCATGTTTTGCCCACATTACCCCTGTAATAGATCCACAACACATACAATGCTATATACTCACATTTCTGTGCAGAACCAGGTTTGCAATGTGTGCATCACCAGAGGATGGGACACCAGTGTGACATGGTGACACATGTTGCCTTGGTAAACCTGTCAACCCTGTGGACACACATGTTTGGTATGGCACATGTGGCACACACGGGCCGGAAGGTCGGGGGTTCAAATCCCACTAGAGGACAGCAACCTTGGGCCGGAAGGACTGGGGTTTCTAGTCCCACAGGTGCTCCTTGTGGTCTTGGGCAAGCCACTTAACCCTCCATAGCCCATGTTCCCTGTAAAAATAGTTCTCTGTGTGCTGTGCTTTCCTGTCTAATCAATGTGTTTATTCCTCAAAAATTTCCTGTCATGATTTGACAATTTCCAATCTGTAATCAAACCGCTGCTGATCGCTGGAAGTAGCGGTATACAAAATGTATACTAAATAAATAAATAAATAAATAAAATAAATGCCTGGTGACTGTCCTTGAGAGCACACAGTACCATAGGTTTGATACCCCACAGATATCATGGACACTAGAATGTAAACTGGACATGTGCCGTAAAAAGCATACATGAGTTTGCTGCTGTTAGCACCTATTAGCACATTACATGACTAATGCACCTCCCACATGACAATCTGGATAGCATAAGACATAACAATGTCCAATGAGACAATCTCTATGAGCAGACTATGCCCACTGAACATTGCATGCCCATGATCCTGTTGCAACATCATCACCATCCCCATACATCGTACCTTAACTATTGTGTCACTGCTGCAACATGCTTGGATGCATATGCATGAATGAGGCAATACAGACACGTCGATTTTAGTTTCAGTAGTCATTAGTTTCCCTGCTATGTTTAAACTTTGAAGATAATTGATCTTGTACGTCTGCCGTGATGTGCCGTGCTGCGGTGAGGTGGCTATAGAACTGAAAGTTCACAGAGCTGAGAAGCAATTCACAACTCTCAAATGCATTCACAACTCTCAAATGTGAATATACACCTTTGTCCTTTGACACATTGTGTGTCTCAGGACACAACATCATGCAGTGACCCCTTCCATACACACCAATGAGTGGAGTCTGAAGCATATATCTTTTCCACCATTAAATGTCCTGGCATATTGGCCACAACCATTACATACCTTTACACATCTAATAGCACATACATGTCTCATATCATGCACATACATTCCCTTTGGAACACAAATAGCACACATCTCTGCAGTATTGCTGATACCAGTAAACATGTTGTCACATGGGCAATGGGCATGCTTCCTTTGGAGATTTTTCTGTGTATTTCTCCACAGGTGATCTCTTATCCCTAGAGAACAGTGCATGTTCTCTGGACAGGTCACAGGATGACACACCACAGCTGGAGACAGTTGGTCCCATGTCTGCAGGCACAGGGCCAGAGGGGTCACCACCAGATGAGGATGAGCCAGCTGCCAACATTCCTGTCAGCTACAGCCAATTTCTATCTCCTCTGAGCGATGATGGTCATCAGCATCCCACTGATGAAGGGGAAGACATACCTGATGAATGTGCGGTTGCTGGAAATTTCCAGTTACTGCTGACACCGGGCTCAGATTCTGATGTGTTATTAGACAATGGCACAGTGCATGTGGTACATAAGTGGACAGTTTCAGGACTAACACATAAAAGAGGCAGACACATCGGGACACTGATATTAGCTCAGGTTTCTAATATGACTGCAATGGAGGTGTATTGGCACATACCTTATGCTCATTTATAGACTCTTAAAGGTACTTATTACAGAGTGTGAATTCTCCTCTAAGATACAACTACACTCCAAATATATCAACTATCAAAAAATAGGCAGATAATGACTTCTATATCACTCTCGCGGGTAATATCAACAACGTGCTCATTTATGCCATATTGCTTTTCAACAACCAGACTACACTACTATACCATCCAAAAATGTGCACTGATCACACGGCCACATATCACATGTATCGTCTATTGGTCCCAGGCATGGGCATCTGATGGGCACTGCATATGCGTGATACAATGGCATGATGTGGTGAAATAAAGTGACACAATGTCAGATGGTGCATTTAAGTATCATCTACAAAGTGGGTGAAACCTAGCACTGATCACCATGCCAGTGACCGGGCAAGGGGTTGCAACATCAACCAGAAGGAACATAATGGTCATGTGAAATGCTATTAGTTTTTGATTTTATTATTGCTGTGTTATTTTTATTTTATTTTTATTTTTGTTTCATATTTCACATTATCATTGTATAATGTTTATATATGTAAGGTCTTTATCATTTGTAATAAGGGTATTAACATAATTGTTCATTTGATGGGCCTCTTATTTTTTCTATTTTTATTTTTTAATCACAATGCGTTTATATTTATACTTGTGTTTTTATATGTTGTAGTTGAGCCATCTTTAGCCCCTGATGAAGGCAGAACGAAACACGGCCTGTGTCGGGCCAGTGGCTTAAGTTAAATCAATAAAAGCAATTCTTCCTTTTGCTATCCACGTTTGTTTGACTGGGTCGTCAAGGTCACTGTAGGACAGGATTTGTAGGTTGTAAGTGTGACATGGTTTTTGTGGCCCAAACATATTTATGCAGTGTCCACCCTTTCCCTGTCTGCCAGCGCTACAAATCTGCCCTTTCCAGTACAGTCACTTCAAGCACATAATGTCAACAGCCTTCTCTTCCAAGCAGTCATACGTCACGCAGTTTATGTGATTAAAAACTGTGTAAGCAACAAAGATGAACATGATGTGGACCTTGCAATCTGAAGGTCATAGGCCTGATGTGCATGAAACTTATACAATGTACATTGTTCATACACTGGCTAGTTTTGAACACATGACCCCACAGTTACACAGGCAAACACCCTGTGTGCAGCACCACAGGGATGCCACTCTAGTTTTGTGTTACAGAGGTATTGAGGTGTGCCATGCCCACTCTACATTGAAAACATTATTTTGCATGCAAGCCCACAAGCTCACATTGTTCTTACACAATATGTTTGCAACTTTATTTACATTACATTTCTGCATACATGACATTTTTTAAGAACATAACATAAGAACATAAGATATGCCATACTGGGTCAGACCAAGGTCCATCAAGCCCAGCATTCTGTTTCCAACAGTGGCCAATCTAGGTCATACGTACCTAGCAGTTTCCCCAAGGGACACAGGTTCCACAATGCTTGTACTGGTTCAAGCATTGATATCCTGGGTCCCTTCTTAATAATGGTTTATGGACCTTTCCTCCAGGAACTTGTCCAAACCTTTTTTAAACCCAGCTACACTAACAGCCTTTACTACATCCTCCGGTAACAAATTCCAGAGTTTGATTACACGTTGAGTGAAAAAATATTTTCTTTTATTAGTCTTAAATAGTTTACCCTGTAGCTTCATTGCATGTCCCCTAGTCTTTCCATATTCTGATAAGGTAAACAATCGATCTACGTTTACCCGTTCCACTCCATTCATTAATTTATAGACTTCTATCATATCTCCCCTCAGCCGTCTCTTCTCCAGGCTAAAGAGCCCCAACCTTTTTAGCCTTTCTTCATAGGAGTAGCCTTCCATCCCCTTTACCATTTTGGTGGCTCTTCTCTGAACCTTTTCTAAAATCGCTATATCCTTTTTAAGATACGGCGACCAGAATTGCACACAATATTCAAGGTGCGGTCTCACCATGGAACGATATAGAGGCATTATAATATCTTTTGTTTTATTTTCCATTCCTTTCCTTATCATACCTAGCATTCTATTTGCTCTCTTGACCGCCGCTGCACACTGGGCCGAGGGTTTTAACAAGGTATCCACAATGACGCCTAAATCTTTTTCCTGGGTGGTGGTTCCTAATGTGGAACCTTGCATCATGTAACCATAGTTTGGGTTGTTCTTCCCTAGGTGCATAACCTTGCACTTCTCCACATTAAATTTCATCTGCCATTTTGATGCCCAGTCTTCCAATTTATCAAGATCCTCTTGCAATTTTCCACAACCCTCCTGGGTTTTAACAACTTTAAATAGTTTTGTGTCATCTGCAAATTTGATAACCTCACTTGTTATTCCACTTTCCAGGTCATTTATGAATATGTCAAAAAGCAGCGGACCCAGCACAGATCCCTGGGGTACACCACTATTCACCTTTCTCCATTGGGAAAATTGGCCATTTAGCCCTACCCTCTGCTTTCTATCTTTTAACCAGTTCCTGATCCACAGTAGTACACTGCCTCCTATCCCATGACTCTTTAGTTTTGCCAAAAGTCTCTCATGAGGGACTTTGTCAAAGGCTTTCTGAAAGTCCAGATACACAATATCAACCGACTCACCTTTGTCCACCTGTTTATTCACTCCTTCAAAAAAACATAACAGATTAGTAAGACAAGATCTTCCTTGTCTAAAGCCATGTTGGCTGTCTCTCATTAGTTCATGACTATCTACATGCTGAGTAATTTTATTCTTTATGATGGTTTCTACCATTTTTCCCGGTACTGATGTCAGGCTCACTGGTCTGTAGTTTCCCGGATCACCCCTCGAACCCTTTTTAAAATTGGTGTTACATTGGCGATCCTCCAATCCTCAGGTATTAGAGATGATTTTAATGATAGTTCACAGATTACTGATAGCAGGTCTGCAATCTCAAATTTCAGTTCTTTCAACACCCTTGGATGTATACCATCCGGCCCAGGTGATTTGCTACTCTTCAGTTTATCTAATAGTTGTAAGACATCTTCCCGATGTATCGATATTTCCTTCAATTCTTCCACACCTTTAAATACCACTTCAGTCATGGGTAACATCCCTACATCTTCCTCAGTAAAGACCGAAGCAAAGAATTCATTCAGTCTCTCCGCTATCGCCTTGTCGCCTCTTAGTGCTCCTTTAACCCCTTTATCATCTAATGGTCCAACTGACTCTCTCACAGGTTTTTTGCTACGAATGTACTTGAAAAGGTCTTTATTTCGCGTTTTTGCTTCCGCAGCAAGCTTCTTCTCAAATTCTCTCTTTGCCTGCCTTATCAATGCCTTGCATTTGACTTGCCAGTGCTTGTGCTGTTTCCAGGTTTCATCGTTTGGCTCTTTTTTCCATTTCCTGAAAGATGCTTTTTTGGCAACAACAGCCTCTCTGACCTCACCTTTAAACCATGCTGGCAGTTTTTTGGACTTCCTTCCACTTTTCTTAAAGCGTGGAATACAGCTGGTCTGGGCTTCCAAGATAGTATTTTTCAACAACACCCAAGCTTGATGTACGTCTTTAACCTTTGCAACTGCTCCTTTTAGTTTTTTCTTAACTGTTTTCCTCATTTTATCATAGTCTCCCTTTCAAAAGTTAAAGGGTAGTACTGTGGATTTCCTTACTATCCCTCCTCCACTAATTAAATCAAAGGTGATCATGCTATGATCACTATTGCCAAGTGGCCCCAACACCCTTATCTCTTGCACTACATCTGGTGTTCCACTAAGGACTAGGTCTAATATTGCTTCCCCTCTGGTTGGTTCATGAACCAGCTGCTCCAAGAAGCAGTCATTTATTTCATCTAGGAACTTTATCTCCCTAGCATGTCCTGTTGTGACACTGACCCAGTCGATGCCGGGGTAATTGAAATCACCCATTATTATTACTGCACTGTAACGTTTGCTAGCTTCCTTGATTTCTTTGAGCATTTCATCATCCATTTGTTCATTCTGGCCAGGCGGACGATAGTACACCCCCACTGCCATTGCCTTCCCCTTTTTACATGGAATTTCAATCCATAGAGATTCTACAGCAAATTTTGTTTCTTGCAAAACTTTAATCCTTTCTGACTCAATGCCCTCTCTAACATAGAGCGCAACCCCTCCACCAATTTGGTCAGCTCTATCATTACGATATAGTTTGTACCCAGGTATCACAGTGTCCCACTGGTTGTCCTCTTTCCACCATGTCTCTGATATTCCAATCATATCTAACCTCTCGTTTAGTGCTATATATTCTAACTCTCCCATTTTGTTTTGTAGACTTCTAGCATTTGCATACAAGCATTTTAGAGACTGTATTTTATTCATATTAATTTGGCTATTGGTAGACATGGGTAATTTGGGATCTTTAAGTTCTGTCTGCTCCATACTCGAGGGCATTTGGGCTACTTTACTCTTTTTTGGAACCTCTCTGCTTTTTGTAGTATCCTTCAAGGATACATTCTTCCGAACCATGAGCTCTTGGGTGACTGTTGGCTTTCCCCTATTATCTAGTTTAAAAGCTGCTCTATCTCCTTTTTAAAGGTTAATGCCAGCAGCCTGGTTCCATCCCGGTTAAGGTGAAGCCCATCCCTTCGGAAGAGCCCCTCCTTTCCCCAGAATGTTCCCCAGTTCCTAAGAAATCTGAACCCCTCATCTCTGCACCATTGTCTCATCCACGCATTGAGACTCCGGAGCTCTGCCTGCCTTTTGGGTCCTGCGCGTGGAACGGGAAGCATTTCGGAGAACGCTACCCTGGAAGTTCTGGATTTCAACTTCCTACCTAAAAGCCTAAATTTAGCTTCCAGAACCTTCCTACCACATTTTCCTATGTCATTGGTACCGACATGTACCAAGACAGCAGACTCCTCCCCAGCACTATCTAAGACCTTATCTAGGTGGCGTGTGAGGTCCGCTACCTTCGCACCAGGCAGGCATGTTACCAGGCGATCCTCACGTCCACCAGCCACCCAGCTATCTACATGCCTAATGATCGAATCACCAACTATAACTGCTGTCCTAACCCTTCCCTCATGGGCACTTGGCCCTGGAGAAACCTCCTCGGTGCGAGAGGGGTTTACATCACCTGGAGGACAGGTCCTAGTTACAGGATCACTTCCTGCCACACCAGGGTGATGCTCTCCTGTCACGTGACCTCTCTCTCCTCCCTGGCAACAGGGATGCTGCCAGACTGGAGGTGGGACTTCAGGACTATATCCCTGTAGGTCTCGTCTATGTACCTCTCTGTCTGTCTTATGTTTTCCAAGTCTGCTACTCTAGCCTCTAGAGAACGGACTCGTTCCCTGAGAGCAGAGAGCTCCTTGCACCTAGTGCACACGTAAGACCTCTCACCAGCTGGGAGAAAATCATACATGTGACACTCAATGCAAAAGACTGGAAAGCCCACATCCCGCTGCTGGACTGCTGTCTGCATCTTAGTTTTAAGTTTGTGTTTAGATCTTTAAGTTCTTTATGTACTAAAGGGTGCTATGGATATTTATACCACTAAAACTTTACCTAAGAAGTTTAATATACCTTGTTCACCTGAAGCTTAATTAATCTCAGGTCCTTAGTGTATGACTGATTTGGGTAATGAGCTTCACCTGAGACCACCTCCTGTCTTTTAAGTTGTGCAAGTACCTATAAAGCTGTGATTATCCCAGGGGAGGGTGGGTGTGGGGAGGGAGGGAGGGATATAACACTTATTAAAAAAGGGCTGCTACACAGTACCTTGTCCTGTGCCGCTGAGGTAAGCTATATTCTGATTTGATTTAAATTATAGCTCTTTGCTGCTACTAGGCTCTAACCTATTAAGAAATTTAAACTACAAGCTCTCTGCTGGATTCTAAATTTAACCAGAAAGCTTTCTTCTGTGTTTTAATTTGAAACTAAAAGTACTTTGCTGATGCTAGGCCCTGAGTGACTATGAAATTTTAACTACAGCTGTCTACTGGGTATGAAAGGTAACCAGAAAGTTCTCTTCTGTGTTTTAAATTGAATCTTAAACTGTTGCTACTAGGCCCTGACTGATTTAACAAAAAAATAGTGGGTTCACAGATTAATTAGCTTTAAAAGAAAAAAAAATCCTTTCAGAAAAATTCCCAGAAGTATATGCTCACAATTTCAGATTTCTCTCCAGAAGCAACAGCCCCCCTTTCTAGTCCTTCAAGACTGAGGGTCACAGAGCTCTGGTTGAGCTATTTATGCTTGTGCTGCTGATGTAAGCAGTGACCTACTTCCTGGATAATTAACAGTCCTTGCTTGGATAGAAGGAGTCTTTCAAAATGGCCTTTTGAACTGCCAGCTGGTGTTAACACCTATTGAAAAAGCTTCACAGGTCGCTTGCCCACTAGGTAGAAGGCCTCTTTGTAAAGGTCTCTAGAAGACTTTATATGCTGCTCAAGGAGAATTGACCTTGTTTTGCCTTTTGTGCTAAGCTATATTCTGATTTGATTTAAATTATAGCTCTTTGCTGCTACTAGGCTCTAACCTATTAAGAAATTTAAACTACAAGCTCTCTGCTGGATTCTAAATTTAACCAGAAAGCTTTCTTCTGTGTTTTAATTTGAAACTAAAAGTACTTTGCTGATGCTAGGCCCTGAGTGACTATGAAATTTTAAACTACAGCTGTCTACTGGGTATGAAAGGTAACCAGAAAGTTATCTTCTGTGTTTTAAATTGAATCTTAAACTGTTGCTACTAGGCCCTGACTGATTTAACAAAAAAATAGTGGGTTCACAGATTAATTAGCTTTAAAAGAAAAAAAAATTCCTTTCAGAAAAATTCCCAGAAGTATATACTCACAATTTCAGATTTCTCTCCAGAAGTAACAGCCCCCCTTTCTAGTCCTTCTAGTTTTGTCAACAGGGCTACATACCCATTCTTGCTGCACACGTGAAATCACCCAATTCCAAAAGGCAGGCATACACCTTGCCACACTTCTCACATGCCACCCACCAGCAGTGGTGGGAGTTCACAGGTAGCCACTTCCATCACTCCATGCACGCCTACACACAAAATTAACACAGTGTTACCTATTGCCAGTTTTTCAAAGGATGCTGTGTTGAGTCACATTATTTATGAAATGCCCCCCTCCCCAGGGGGCTGCAGAGACAGCTGCAACCACCTTGCAAATGTACTGTTGGGGAGGTGTCTGCACTCCACATTATATGCTGCTACCATGTTTGTCAGCATACTGACAGTGGGAGCTGGTGCTTTACACTGGTTCCATACCAATGGAACACATATTACAGATGTTACAGGTGACACCCTATGCACCACAAAACACCACCCACAAAGCAGCCAGGGTGACATTGGGGGAGTCTTACCTCATTTCTGACAGAGGGGCCATGTCTGACTACTGCCACTATTACTGGAACATCATCACATGCATGCTATTTGTTTTGCATCAGCAGCTGCCTTGCCACTATACAGATTCTGGACTGCACTCACTGACCACATCTGGGCATCTCCTTAACACCATAAGGGCACACACTCACAAACTCTGTTCACACATTGGCACCAGCAGCCCAATGGCCTCTCATTGCAGGACACTATACGGTTGCTACATTTGTATCACTACTATCACTGTCTGGGGCTCACCTGTCTGTACATCACATTGCGGACATTTAAATAGGCTCGCTATCCTCAAAATATATCCTTTCCGCCAGATTTTCATATGCGTTAAAGTTCCTGGCGTTAAGGTAGCATTGTTAAGGGATCAGGCCTTGTTCCCGCCCACTCCCCGCTCATTGACTCTTACTCTCCACCTTGTAGATGCCTACTCTCCACCCGCAGGACACTTTACGATTCCAGTACTGTTAGTATGTGGTAATGCAGCACTTTAGACATGGTAAGGGTGCACGGGCACAATTAGCACGCACTAATGGTACATTTGCTCCTTTACCGCTGTTTAGTAAACATACCCCTATATCCTATGCATTTGGCACAAAACACAGTAGCAAGAGTCATACTAGGAAAATCTTGTCGATTCCACATAACTCCTCTACTCAAACAGCTCCACTGGCTACCTATTATGAGCAGAATCAAATATAAAGTTATCCTCAGAATTCACAAGATTATAAATAATCTATCAGCGGCCAGTATTACATCATTAATAGTAAAACCTGCCAACAGCAGGCCCAGGAGACAAAATACACTCAACCTGCTGGACATACCACCAGATAAACCTATAAGCAGCCAAAGGGCTAACAGCAGAGCATTCTCACTATATACCTCATCACTTTGGAATTCCCTATCACCCCAAACAAGATCCATCGAACACACTGGTGACTTCCGCAAGAAGTTGAAAACTCTGCTGTTCTTGGAGCACTACGGTCCAGACCCTCAATAGGAACTTCTCCCCACAACTAGCATTAGTTCCTATCTTAGTGCATATAGTTCATGACCTCTTTCCACCCTTTATATCTATTGCGCTACTGTTAAATGTAATGTTAAATGTAATGAGCATGGTTGGCCAAAGTTGTTTAATGTTCAAGCACTGAGTTATATGTGAACTGTCTTGACTTGTAGAAAAACAGTATAAACAAGATATTAAATAAATAGGAATACATTGGATAATTTAATTGAACTAGGGTGTATTTAAACCTGAGGGGAGCTATTTAAACCTCCTCCTTTCTCTAGCTTTATTCATGCCTTAGCT
Organism: Ichthyophis bannanicus; assembly: GCA_033557465.1. Lineage (NCBI taxonomy): Eukaryota > Metazoa > Chordata > Amphibia > Gymnophiona > Ichthyophiidae > Ichthyophis > Ichthyophis bannanicus. The sequence goes on from CM066037.1 coordinate 344,011,155, forward strand.
ATAAACTAGGATAGCCTCTTTACCAGAAAAGAAAAGCGCATTCTTCAAAAATAGATAACAAGGTACTCTGACCATGCTTCTTTTTTTAATATGAGAACATAAGATATGCCATACTGGGTGAGACCAAAGGTCCATCAAGCCTAGTATCTTGTTTCCAACAGTGGCCAGTCCAGATCACAAGTACCTGTCAGGTTCCCAAAAGGTAGACCGATTCCATGCTGCTTATCCCAGGGGTAAGCAGTGGATTTCCTTAGTCCCCTTTAATAATGGTTTATGGACTTTTCCATCCAGGAAATTGGCCAAATCTCTTTTAAATCCTGCTATACTAACAGTTTTTACTATATCCTCTGGCAATAAAGAGTTGGGTGAAAAGATATTATCTCCGATTAGTCTTAAATGTGCTACATTGTAGCTTCATTGCATGCCCCCTAATCTTTCTACTTTTTGAAGAAGTAAACAACCAGTCTTTGTTTACCTTTTCCACTCTACTCTACTCCACTCCACTCATTATCATATCTTCCCTCAGCCATCTCTTTTCCAAATTGAAGAGCCCTAACCTTTTAAGCCTTTCCTCATAGGGCTATCCTTCCATCCAAGTTATCATTATGGTCTCGGTAGCTTTTCTAATTTTGCTGTATCCTTTTTTTTAGATACGGTGACCAGAACTGCACACAATATTCAAGGTGCAGTTGCATCATGATTCCTAGCATTCTATTTCCTTTCTTGGCTGCTGTTGCATGCTGGACAGAGGATTTTAACATATTCTTTGGGACTAAGCAGGAATGCAGTCCTCACTTATGGGTGATGTTACCGACGGAGTCCATATGGGAATGTTCCCTAGCTTACATAGGAAACTTTTGGGAGATCCACCATGCATGCATGCCTGTCTTCCCGTACGAAGGAGCCATCTTACCTTGATCATACTTTTTCTGCGGAACCCTTCAGATGCTGTCTGAGTCTCAGAAAATTGTTGATACCTTTAGGTACCTTTATTTGTCTGCTTCAACTATTTTTCGGTTGCGTGCTTCATCACCGTCTTCCTGTCTGTCTCCGGGATCATTGGTGCTTTAGCACCGTGTTTTTCCCAGGGTTCTTTTTCTTTTTCCTTTTTGGCATGTGGATTTTTTCTCTCATGCCCCCCTGGTCAGCTAGGACATTGGAGTCCTCTGACTGCAGAAGCTGTCTTACCTACCATGTCAAAGCCAGTCAATGCATCTAGTGTGACCGGACTATTTCCATCACAGACCACCATAACTGGTGCCTTCAGTGCCTTGGGCTACACCATGAGCCCCAACCTGCATTCTCTGCCTACAGATGATGCCTAAGGGGCTTAGGAATCAAGGAATCAGAAGAAACAGCGGGAAGTTCTGTTCCAATTTTCAGAGTCATTGACATTGGCCCTGGCATCAATCTCGGGCATAGATAACGTCGAAGGCCTCTGATGAGGCTTCGGCTTTGTGCAGGGGCCAGGACTTATCAGAGCCAAGGGGCTGTGTAGCATCGGATTGTTGGCTCTCCTTCAACAAGGAGTTCCCCCTGAAGGACCGGACATCTGCCCCATTGACATAAAAGGGCAATGCTGAGTCCAGGGTTAAGTCCCATGGCCATCGGCATTGTAGTCCTCTATGCGACTTAAAGGATGAGAGCCGGGAGTGGCCCCCCAAGCTGTCCAGGCAGGATAATTGCCTCCTGAGGCCCTGGAGGGCCAGTGCGATACTCCCAAGGCTGTAATCATTGAGGAGTCCCTGCCAAGGGAACCGGCATCAGCCCCAAAGGCTGCGGTGCCGGCTCTGGTGACACCTGACTCATTCCTTGCTGAGCAGATGCAAGCCCTCAAATGTAGTCTTGCTGCATTCCTTGTCCAGTAGGCTGCCTGAGACCTGGTCACCTCAGATTCCTTGGCACCGTTAACGACACCATTAACAGCAAGAACCTCACCATTGGAGGTGCAGCCTGTCTTAGAAGCTCATGCTCTTCCCAGAGATGACAGTGGTTCTGAGGGATGTTTGAGGCCTCTCTTGGTGCATTGAGTTTCTCCCCTGAGTGCCTCAGAATTGGACCCCCGGAAAACAAGAACTCCTTTAACCCCACCCGTGCACCATCAGTGCCATGCGGATTCCTGGCAGTACTTTGAATTCCTCTCAGACTCTGACTCTGACTGGGAGACTGAGGAGGAACCACCAGAGATCGTCCATCACTGGAACTGCCCCTCTGATCTCTCACCCACATATGAATGACAGAAGTCTTCCCCGGAGGACATATCCTTCCATGAGTTCATACGGGACATGGGGAAGGCCTTGCCCTTCACCATCAAGGCGGAGGAGGAACCCAGGGTGGAGGAATTGGAGATACTCCAATACCCCACTCCTCCTAAAGAGGCCATCACCGTGGCAGTACATCCCATCCTGAAGAGATTACTCTTTCACATGTGGGAGACACCCCTGACGGTGCCCTCGGTCAGCCGGCACCTCGATTCAATATATCGAGTGCATAAGAGCACCTGGCTTTGAAAAAGCACAACCTCACAACTCCATGGTTGTGGAATTGGCCATGCATCATATTAAGAGCTTGAAGACACCCTCCTTGGTGCCACCGGCCAGGAGGCACAGACTCTGGACAGGTTTGGTAGACAGTGCTTCTTGGGCTCGATGCTGGTGGCCTGGATCCAGTTATATATGGCGATGTACCTCCGAGACCTCTCGGGGATCTCACCGAGTTCTCAACTGGACTGTGGGGGAGGCCTTCGAGTGCTTCCAGAGCCTTAATTCCAAGACCAAGGAATTCTCTAACTTCATCTCCAGTGCGGCCTATGATGGGTTTCAGTCTGTTGCTAGGGCGGCCACAGTGGGCATCAGTGCCCACCGTCTGCTGTAGCTACAGCCCTTGGACTTGGAACAATGGGTTTGGGACAAGTTGGCTGATGTCCCATGCTGGGGAGAAAATCTCTTCGGCAAACCCATGGAAGAGAAGGCCCGAGAGTTGGGGCATGAACAGCTTACCATTAACAGGCTCTTTTGGAAGACTTCTGACCCTTCAGATGGAAGTCTTCAGGGAAGATGTCCTTCTTCCTAAAAAAGTAGGAAACCTATGGTACCTACACCTCATACCCTTCTTACTAGATGCCCTAACAGGACAGCAGTCAAAAGGACCATGCCAGTGCCAACAGTGCAAGCCAAAACCTCAGAAGGCCCAACCAGCACCACAGCTGCAACTTGGGGGGGGGGGGGGGGTTGACTCCTACCTCCGGAAGATAGCCCTCCTTCCCATTCTAGACTCTGTTCCATCACAGGTTGGGGAAGACTGATCTATTTTGCCCACAGGTGGCCCAGCATCACAACAGATTCCTGGGTACTTCAAGTGATCCAGGATGGGTACCTGTTGTGCCTCAATCAGTTTCCTTCCTCCTTCTTTCCAGGGGAGTGCTCCCTCGAGTCTCTCCATCATCAGCTCCTCCAACAGGAGGTACAGGCCCTCTTAGCTGACTATGCCATGGATCTGGTTCCTCTGTCTCAAGAGGGAAAGGAGTTCTACTCCCACTACTTCCTAGTTCCCAAGAAAACAGGCCGGTTCCAACCCATCCTGGATCTTTGGAACCTCAACCAGTTCAAGGTAAAGGAAAAGTTCAAGATGGTATCCCTCAGAATGTTGTTACCCTATCTTCAATGGGAAGATTGGCTGTGCTCCTTGGACCGCAAAAATGCTTACACATCCTCATTTACCCCCTGCATTGGTAGTATCTTCACTTCATGTTCAGCTGATGTCATTATGTCATGTCACCGCAAGGATTATCTATAAAGCAAAACTTTCAGATCATATATCTCCAATTCTCTACACCCTCCATTGGTTACCAGTCTCATGTAGAATCATCTACAAGTCATTAATCAGTACATTTAAGATCTTTAATAATATAGCTCCTTCCTTCTTATCTATGCTCATCAACATCCCACATGAAAATAGATCAAGACGAAGAATAAACCATCACATGCTACAAGTCCCTGATTCTATTCGAAAGACAAGTAAGAAGACAAGCAACACAGCCTTCTCATACTTTGCCCCTACGTTATGGAACAACCTCCCGGCTGAAATCAGAGCAATCAAGGACCTTCAATTATTTAAAAAAAAATCTAAAAACTCATCTATTTACTCTACACTACAATAACCTCCACATTGAAGATAATCCTAACACAGAGACAACCACTGATCAGCAGTCACTCACTGACCCTACCTAGACAGGGCATAAAATCTTTCACACACATTCACATTGCTCACCTAGTAAAGCTTACTCTTGAAAGCAATTACTTGTCGCTAATGTGAATAACTGTAATTTAATGTAAATATATCCCATTACTGTTGATATACTGTTGGTAGCCTGTTATCTCATTGTATTTTTTGAGTTACATTTAATAGTTGAATGTTCATTGTTCTAAATATGTTCTATGTAAAATAATAGTACTCTATTATTAAAGTTTATGTTACCTGTAAACCACTACTGATCGCTGGAAGTGGCGGTATAGAAAAGATGTATAAATAAATAAATAAATAAATAATCAGTACAGGGTGATATCCTTTGGTCTTGACTCCACCCCAAAATGCCTAGCAGTCATTGCTGCCTTTCTCCAGATCGAGGGAATCTTTGTCTTCCTCTTCCTGGACGATTGGCTCAACAGGGACGGGACACCAGATCAGATGTGGAAGTCCATGCATCATATAATTCAGGTACTGGAGCAGCTGGGCTTTGTCATTAACCATCCCAAGTCTCACCTGCAGCCCTCTCAATGCCTCGAGTTCATTGAGGTTCTCCTCGATATTGCTCAAGCACGAGTCTTCCTCCTGTCTGACCGGGCCCAACACCTAATTCCACTTGCGCAGGATGTCCAACATTGCCCATGGGTAATAGCTTGATAGATACTGTGTCTCCTGGGTCACATGGCCTCTACAGTCCACATCACTCCCTCAGCATGGCTTCAGATACAGCAGGAACAGTGGATGCTTTGCACACAGTGGCACCAGATGTCCAGTCACCTCTCTGACAAAGTCAAGGTCACTCTGCCACTGAAGGAGCCCCTTTCCTGGTGGCAAAAGCCCACCAACCTACTTTCAGAACTGCCTTCCAGGCTCCACCGCACCAATGGGTGCTGATGACGGATGCCTTCAAGCTGAGCTGGGAGCTCATCGAGATGGCCTGCATATGCAGGGCCTCTGGATGGCTGGGGAGAGCCTCCATCAGAGCAACTTCCTGGAACTCTGAGTCATAGCCAATGCCTTTCAAGTACCCACATTCTTTGGGTGTCCAGGGAGATGGACCAAGGGAGAGCCCTAGATGTGTATTTAGATTCCAGTAAAGCCTTTGACACTGTTCTGCACAGGTGACTTATAAACAAACTGAGCATCCTAGGGATGGACCAAAAGTTACTGCTTGGGTTAGAAATTGGTTGAGTGGGAGGCGACAAAGGATACAGGTAAAAGGAGCTCACTCTGAGGAGAAGGAGGTTACCAGTGGTGTGCCCCAGGGATCTGTCCTTGGTCCGACTCTTTTTAACATCATTGTTAGTGATATTGTGGAACAGCTTTTGGTTAAGGTTTTCCTCTTTGCGGATGATACCAAAATCTGCAATACAGTAGACACCCAGGAAGGTGTAGATAACATGAGGAGGGACCTAGCTAAGCTTGAAGAATGGTCTAGAATTTGGCAGCTGATATTTAATATTAATAAATGCAAAGTCATGCATTTGGGCTGCAACAATCAAAGGCAGCAATAGGAGTGAAGTACTTCTGTCCACAAAAGAAGAGTGGGATCTAGGCGTGATTGTGTCTGATGATCTTAAAGTAGCTAAACAGGTAGAAAAGGCAATGGCAAATGCTAGAAGGATGCCTGGGTGCATAGGGAGAGGAATGGCCAGCAGAAGAAAGGAGGTGATAGTGCCTCTGTATAAGTCTTTGGTGCGACCTCATTTGGAGTATTGTGTGCAATTCTGGAAACCGTATCTTCAAAAGGATATAAACAGGTTGGAGTCGGTACAGAGGGTGGCTACTAACATAGTTAGTGGTCTTCATTATAAAGCATTTGAGGACAGACTTAAGGATCTTAATAAGAGCTCCCCTGAGAGGCCAAGCCAGCAAAATTGGCAAAGGTGAGACTGACAGACTGTGTGTTATACCATCTTGTGCATTAAGACCGGCTCAGAGCTCTTTCAGCTGCACACGGCTGTTCAGCTCCACCCACAAGCATCATCATTGTTGAACAGTGGGGACTCCCCATAAAAATCCAGCGCGCCGAAGGAAACCCCTCTCTCTCTCTGCACACTGGGACTGCATTGACCACCAGAGCTCCCCTCAGAGGCCAAGTCAGAAAAATAGGCAAAGGTGAGACTGAGAGACTGTGTGTTATACCATCTTGTGCATTAAGACTGGCTCAGAGCTCTTTCGGTTACACACGGTTGTTCAGCTCCGCCCACAAGCATCATCATCGCTGAACAGTGGGGACTCCCCATAAAGATCCAGTGCACCGAAAGCGTGCCCGTGCCTGGCAGGCTTGTGCCTGAGGGCCTCGCCAGAAGGCCTTTTGGCGTGGCCCTTATACGTGGAAATTAGGAACAAAGAAGATCATTCTACCTCAAACCAAAGTACTTTAATATAGCAGAGATGGCATCCATCTGTCCAAGAAAGGTCAATGCGTCTTCAGTAGTAGACTGGCTAATCTACTGAAGAGGGCTTTAAACTAGATTCGTTGGGGATGGGTGAAAAAAGCCCCCAGGTAAGTGAAAGCCCCCAGGTAAGTGATGCATTAAATACCTTTATGGAAATGGGTAACAGGGGTAACATATGGAAAGCAGTGTGTATAAATGCCCGAAGCATGGGGAATAAGATCCCTGATGTTGAAGCTTTGGTGGGAATGGCCGACTTGGATTTAGTGGCAGTTACAGAAACATGGTTCACAGAAAACCATGACTGGGACGTAACTATACCTGGCTATACTTTATTCAGAAAGGACAGGGTAGGAAGAAGGGGAGGAGGAGTGGCACTATATGTAAAAAATACTATTAAAGCTTTGGAATTACAGAGCTTAAAAGGGAGAGAGGAGGCATTGTGGGTTAAACTAGAAAGAGGGAAAGAGAAATCTATTTGCATTGGCGTGATATACAGACCTCCCTCACAAGAGGAAGAGGTGGACAGAGAGTTAATTGAAAACATACGCAGCATTGCTAGGAAAGGGGAAGTGCTACTGATAGGGGATTTCAATATGCCAGATGTTGATTGGCACATTCCTGCTGCAGTATCATTTAGAAGTAAAGAAATCCTGGATTCTCTATAGGGAGAACTATTCAAGCAATTGGTAACAGACCCCACACATGAAGAGGGCCATCCTGGACTTGGTGCTTACCAATGGTGAAAGTGTTTCTGATGTTATAGTAGGAGATCATTTTGTATCCAGTGATCACCAGATGTTGTGGTTCAGTATTAGGACTAGGGCTGTTAGAATCCATTCAAAGGTGAGGGTCTTAGACTTTAGGAAGACTAACTTTTCCAAGGTGGGCCAGTACCTCAGGGAGTCGTTAGCGGGATGGGAACAGCTGGGGGATGTAGAAAGACAGTGGGCAAAACTGAAAGGAGATATTTTAAGAGCAACCAACCTTTTTGTTAAAATGGTAAATAAAGGTAAAAGGAAAAGGAGACCGCTATGGCTTTCAAAAGAGGTAGATGAAAAAGTGAAGAAAAAGAGGGAGGCATTCATGAAATACAAGAGATCACAGAAAGAGGAAGACAGGCATCTATATTTGGAAAAACGTAGAGAAGCTAGCAAAGTAGTCAGGAAAACAAAGATTCAAAAAGTGGAGGAAATAGTCAATGCAATAAAATGGGGGGATAAGACATTTTTTAGATATGCTAGTGAGAAGAGGAAGGGCAAAAGTGGTATTGTCAGACTCAAGGGTGAAGGGGAAGAATATGTAGAAGCTGATGAGGATAAAGCGGAATTGCTTGACAAATATTTCTGTTCTGTGTTCAAAGATGAAGAACCAGGAGCAGGACCTCAGAAAACACCCACAAACAGGAACAGAAGCGAGGGACATCTTGAACAATTTTCAGAAGACTGTGTTCATGAGAAACTATCTCAACTTAAAGTAGACAAAGCGATGGTACCGGATGGGATGCACCCTAGAATGCTGAGGGAACTTGGGGACCTTCTAGCAGCTCCACTGACTGACCTTTTCAATGCCTCGTTGGAGTCAGGATTGGTGCCAAAGGACTGGAGAGAGGCTCATGTGGTGCCTTTACACAAAAGCGGAAGTAAGGATGTGGTTGAAAACTACAGGCCAGTTAGTTTAACTTTGGTGGTGAGTAAATTATTGGAAACGCTGCTGAAAGAGAAAATAGTGAGGTTTCTGGAGTCCAGCAGATTACAGGATCCGAGGCAGCATGGATTCACCAGAGGCAGGTCTTGTCAGACAAATCAGATTGATTTCTTTGACTGGGTGACCAGGGAGTTGGACCGAGGGAGAGCCCTAGATGTGGTGTATTTAGATTTCAGTAAAGCCTTTGACACTGTTCCTCACAGGCGACTTATTTATTTATTTATTTATTTATTTACATTCTCTTATATACCGCGCTATTCTGCATCAGTGCGGTTTACATTGAACAAACTGAAATTACATTGAACAGGGCATTATAACTTGGAGATAACTATTTTACAGGGAACGTGGGCTATGGAGGGTTAAGTGGCTTGCCCAAGACCACAAGGAGCACCTGTGGGACTAGAAACCCCAGTCCTTCCGGCCCAAGGTTGCTGTCCTCTAGTGGGATTTGAACCCCTGACCTTCCAGCCTGAAGTACCTTGCCCCAACCACTAGGCCACTCCTCCACTCCTTATAAACAAACTGAGCACCCTAGGGATAGATCCTAAAGTTACTGCTTGTGTTAGAAATTGGTTGGGTGGGAGGCAACAAAGAGTACAGGTAAATGGGGCTCACACTGAGGAGAAGGAGGTTACCAGTGGTGTGCCCCAAGGATCTGTCCTTGGTTTGAGTCTTTTTAACATCTTTGTTAGTGATATAGCGGAAGGGCTGTCGGGTAAGGTTTGCAATAGAGTAGACACCCAGGAAGGTGTAGATAACATGAGGAGGGATCTAGCTAAGCTTGAAGAACGGTCTAGAATCTGGCAGCTGGGATTTAGTGTTAAAAAATGTAAGGTCATGCATTTGGGCTGCAGCAATCTAAGGGAGCAGCATAGTATAGGGGGTAAAGTACTTTTGGCCACTAAAGAAGAGTGGGACCTGAGCGTGGTTGTGTCTGATGATTTTAAAGTAGCTAAACAGGTAGAAAAGGCAATGGCAAAAGCTATAAGGTTGCTTGGGTGCATATGGAGAGGAATGGCTAGCAGAAAAAAGGAGGTGATAGTGCCTCTGTATAAGTCTTTGGTGCGACCTCATTTGGAGTATAGTGTGCAATTCTGGAGACCGCATCTTCAAAAGAATGTGAACAGGATGGAGTCGGTGCAGAGGGTAGCTACTAAAATGGTTAGTGGTCTTCATTATAAATCATATGAGGACAGACTTAAGGATCTTAATATGTACACCTTAGAGCAAAGGTGGGATAGAGGTGATATGATTGAATGTTTAAATACCTCTGTGGCATAAATATTCAGGGGTAGAGCCTCTTTCAATTGAAAGCAAGTTCTGCTATGAGGGGACATGGGATGAGGGTGAAGAGGGATAGATTCAGGAGTGATTTGCGGAAATATTTCTTTACGGAAAGAGTGGTGGATCCGTGGAATAGTCTCCCAGTGGAGGTGGTAGAGATGAGAATAGTAACTGAATTCAAAAAAGCATGGGACAAACACAGAGGATCTCTAAAGGAAAAAAGGGGACTGTTGTAGTTGTTGATATGGAAGGACAGACTAGCTAGGCCATGTGGTCTTTTTCTGTCGTCGTATTTCTATGTTTCTATGTTTCTATAGCTCTTCGTAGCCTCATGAATGTAATACCTGGGGTACATTCCACAGTTTGTTCTATTGTATATGCCTTGTAATTCAATGTACACCTAAACAACCTTAAGCTGTTTTGCCTTTGTTAGCTCACAACTAAGCTTCTAGATTCACTATACTAGATACACCTTTCCTTGACATAACCCTAATATTTACATTGTTACCTAATCTCTGTATTGTCTTATTTCGCCATCAAAAACCTACCCTAACTTAGGCTCAAACATCCATTAAGAAAGCACAAATCAACTCAATCGACAAACAAGAAAATTCAACAAACTAGTCTGACCCTCCAGACCTCTTACACCACAGAAAACCACATACCAACTAAATGCTGAAAGTACAGCAAGTTATATTATTGCTCCCAAAACACTAATACAGCATAAACAAAGTCACCCCTTCCACTCGAACTGCTTATCAAAAAATGAACAACACACTAATACTCTCACTCATCCTTGGATTGATTATCATTTCATCTCTCACCATAAAACTACATGTGCAACTCAATTCACAAATATATAGCCAACCCATCCCAATCCTCTACAGAAGCCACACCGTTTCTAAGTATACACCTACATATAAAATACATCACAGGTCTGAAAAACACACCAAAAAACACACAAAAAAAGAAATAAAATATTTAGGTGTGATACTTGACAATAATCTAAATATGGATTCACATATAAAATATCTAACTAAAAAAATACATTACAAACTCAAAACACTAAAACAATTAAGACCATTGATTCATCTACAAGACTTTATTAATATAATTCATGCTATCATCACCCCACATTTTGATTTTGCAAACACAATACTTAATGGCATTTCAAAACAAAATATTAAAAAGATACAAATAATTCAGAACATAGCTGCCAGGATGATTATGAATATAAGCCCACTTGAACATGTTACACCAATTTTGGCTGAACTTCATTGGCTACCTATTTACTCCCGAATCAAATATAAAATTCTTGTCAATACATTTAAACTTATAAATAATCTTGCACCATCGGCACTCAATACACTGATTAATATAGACATCAATAAACAATCCCAAAGAAGCAGAAACTTAAATACCTTAATAATACCAAAAGATTTCACAAAAGCCAGAAAACAAACAAATAAGAGAGCTTTCTCACACTCTGCTCCAATTCTTTGGAACAATCTACCTGACAACATTCGCCTGCTATCTGATATAAAGGAATTTAGAAAAAAATTAAAAACTCACTTATTCATATTACACTACAATACACCCTCAGAACAGAATACTCAAATAGATACAGGTTAACATTTATACATAATTATTACATACTCTATTTTCAAAATAAATATCACTAATACACTATTAACCATACCACACTCTCATTCACATGATGTTTATAGATGTAAACTAACAATGTATATATGTTCTAATATGTTATACCTTTAATGTTACAACAGTCCTTGTAAATTATAATTATCTGTTCTATGTAAACTGACTTGGTATTACATACCAATTAACCTACTGTTCCATGTAAACCGCACTTGATACTAGGGAAAGAGCGGTATATAAATAACTGTTAAATAAAATAAATAAATAAAATAAATATATTAATTCATATAATACAATCACCACTAACCTTAGGAATGACAAGAATGAAAACCAAATACTCAAATGTACCTATATTAAAGCCAGATCCATAAAAAAAGAAAATCCCCATCATAACTAACGCCGCTGCCCCAGACATACTATTTATAACAAAAACATGGCTCAACGAACATGATACTGTTCTCTTAAATCAAAGTCCCTAACTACACAATTTTTCACACACCCAGATCAAATAGACACAGAGGTGGAGTTCTCGCTATTATAAAAGAATCTCTAAAACCAACACTACACTGCTCTGATACAGTTTCAGACATAGACCTCCTCATTATCGAAAATTGTCTCATAGCCTTCTGCCTAATTTACAGACCACCAACTACTGATCCCAACGGGTTGACTAATATACTCCAAGAAGTATGCAACATTTCAGGAAAGAAAAAAGTAGGGGACTTCAATCTCCCCTCACTACAAAACACACAATCCTCCACTTTCCTTAACGCTATGGAACACCCATGCTTTAAACAAATCATATCAAGCCCCACCCACAATAAAGGGAATACACTAAATCTAATATTTACTCCACAAGATAACCCCGACTATCAGACTGAAATCCCTAAGATCACCCCAGTCCCATGGTCAGATCATCACCTTATTGAATTCTCAATAGGAATCCTATAAGTGCCCTCACTAACTGATGACCAAGTCCCAAAACATTACTTGAGGTTCAAATTCTATGAAAAAGAAGCTTTCATCAAAGAATTGCTAGAAATCATGGACACAAACTCAGATGACCTTGAGGAAGTAATAAAAAATTGTAATAATTGTATCACGAGAATCGCAACAAAACCACAAATTCAGTGCCCAATCAAAAAAAAATAATCCCACTAAGCAATGGTACACCCAAGTAATTCAACTGCTAAAAAGAAACATGAGGAAACATGAATGTAAATGGCATTCAAGTAAAACACCGGAAAATAGAGAAAGATATATCACTATGCTAACAAAATACCGCCAACAAATTAACCATACTAAAAAAGAGTACTACTCAAACATATTGGTGAAATCAATAAACAAACCTAAGCATCTATTTGCTATTGTAAAGTCACAGCTAAGCCTAGAGATTCTATGGAAACACTTCCCATCACCCCCCAAACATTGGCAGATTACTACATATCTAAAACCAACCTAACTCAAAACCATTTATATGTACCAACAAATAATATAAACCCATCTCTACAGATAGAAGGCTGGGAAGAGTTCCAAAAAGTCTACCTAGAACCTCTTAAAGAGTTAATAGCAAAATTGAAAACAACAACATCCACATCTGACCCTTGTCCAATGAAATGGATTAAAGATGCAGGTGACGAGCTTGCGCCCATTATATTAATAATAGTAAACAAATCTATCGAACAAGACTTCATGCCCAGAAGTCTCAAAAAAGCAACAGTCTGCCCATTCCTAAAAAAATAAATGACTAGACAATAAATACCCATCATCATACAGACCCATCTCAAACCTACCTTTTTTGGCTAAAATAATTGAAAAAATGTCCAAATTCAGCTGCAATATCACATTGATCAATATGCACCATTAGACCCAAACCAATTTGGATTCAGACCTCTGCACAGTGTAGAAACACTGATGTTAACTCTATACAATAAATTAATAAAAGGAATAAACAACCCCAACCAATCATTTATATTAATATCTCTAGACAATGCTGCCACCTTTGATTCAGTCATACATACACTACTACTACAAAGACTCATACAAATTGGACTAAGTGGAACCACCCTCCAATGGTTCTCATCATACATAAAAGACAGAACACAACAAGTCAATATAGATCAGAAATACTCAGACACTTACACTCAAACTATAGGACTTCCCCAAGGATCCACACTTTCAGCTCTTCTATTTAATGTTTACATACAGCCCATTTGCAATCTAATAAAAACATTCAAAATAGATTTTGCCATTTATGCAGAAAACATAATACTATACATGCTTTACGATGTAGCAACACACACTCTCAATCCCATAATCTAATGCTTCATAGAAGTTGATTCTTGGCTCAAAACACATGGATTAAAAATAAACTTTAAAAAAACAGAAGCCCTAATAATATCTAGAAACCAAAATTACACGCCAGCCAGCAACATTACCATTAATGGATCCATTCTTGAAGTTAAAAATGAAGTAAAATACCTAGGAGTCACACTAGACCAGCAACTCACATTCAGAACACACATTAAAGTTACAACTAAAGCCATATATAACAAAATACACCTCCTCAAACACTTAAAACCACTTCTCCACAGCAACGATTTCAGATCATTGATGCAAGTGATGATTACCCCACACATCGACTACTGCAACAGTCTACTCCATGGCCTCCCAAAACAAACAATCCACCCTCTACAAATGGCACAACATATGGCAGCTCGCATCATCTCGAACAAACACCATACTCAACATATCACATCCATATTTCACTCCCTCCATTGGCTCCCCGTACATAGCAGAATTAAATATAAAATCATAATGACAACGTTCAAAGTTATCAGGGAACTGGCACCTTCTACTTTAATCCAGTTAATCAGGAAAACACTTAATAATAGACACAGTAGAGCACCAGAATTCAGCATTTGAATACTTATCCCTGATGCTCTGGAACTCATTACTAGAAACACTGAGACACATAACAGACCTCTCCACCTTTCAAACACAACTAAAAACTGTTTTATTTATAGAACACTTGGGTGAAAATGAGACAAATTCACCAATCGCCCCGACTCAACCCCACTAAAATACCAGAAGCAGCACACTATCCACTACGTTACATCACTTCCCTAAAAAAACTCAGGACCCTTATAATTTGTACATAGTTCATATTAAAGCATCATGTATATATCCCTGATCACTTGCTGATGTTTACTGATCATGTAATTATCCAATAGTTCTCTTTACACATGTAATTTCCACTTTGTTCGATGTAACTCAGTTGTTTTATGTAAACCGCTATGATTTATCAATATGGCGGTATAGAAAACTCTAAAATAAATAAATAAATAAATAGAGGTGATATGATTGAGATGTTTAAATACCTCCATGGCATAAATGCACAGGAGGAGAGCCTCTTTTGATGGAAAGCAAGATCTGCTACGAGGGCCATAGGATGAGGGTGAAAGGGGATAGACTCAGGAGTAATATGTGAAAATATTTCTTTATGGAAAGAATGGCAGATGCGTGGAATAGTCTCCCAGTGGAGGTGATAGAGATGAGGACAGTATCTGAATTCAAAAAGCATGGGACAAACACAGAGGATCTCTAAAGGAAAAAAGGGGACTGTTGTAGTTGTTGATATGGAAGGACAGACTAGATCGGGCCATGTACCTGCCAGGAGAGCTTAATGTTTTGGCAGATCAACGCAGCAGAGCTCTTCAACCGCATGAGTGGACACTCAACAAGCAGGAGGCCAACTGCATCTTCCAGATGTGGGGCACATCGTCCATAGATCTCTTTGCCACTCCTCTCAACAACCAGCTGCTGCAGTTTTCCTCCAAAGTACCATGCAACAATCGGATAACCTCCAATGCTTTTCTCCTGAATTGGGCGAAGGTCTCCTATATGCCTACCCACCAACTCCTCTAGTGGCCAAGACACTTTTCAAGCTTCTGGTGGATGGCGCCACCATGATCCTCATAGCGCTGCACTGGCCCAGGCAGCCCTGGTTTCCCCTGCTACTTTGCCTGTCCCAGAGATAGCCTCTCCGACTCAGCTGTGTCCAGGACCTCGTCTCTCAGGATGGAGGATCTCTACTCCACCCCAACATCAAGTCCCTTTCGCTCACTGCATGGATGCTGAGCACATAGCATGTGTGCCTTTCCGCCTCTCAGAGGAGGTGGAGGATGTCCTCCTTGCATCTCACAAGGCCTCTACCAGATGTGCCTATGCTTTCAAGTGGCACAGATTCTCAGTCTTGTGTGCGGACAAGGCTCTGGACCCTTTCTACTGCCCAGTAGATGTGGTCCTCATTTACCTGCTCCACCTCACCATCTCTGGTCTTAAGTCCAACTCGGTGAAAGTGCACCTCAGCACAATAGCCACTTACTGTCATACAGTAGCTGATAAACCTCTCTCCGCTCACCCACTTGTTGGGCGCTTCATGAGAAGCCTTTTGTTGTCTCGTCTTCTGATTGGACCACTGCCAGTGGCATTGGACCTTAACATAATGTTGGGAGAGCTGCTTGTTCCTCCTTTCAAACCAATTGCCTCCTGTCCACTTAAATTTCTTACCTGGAAGGTCATCTTTTTGATAGCACTCATCTCTGCGCTCTGAGTTGGTGAAGTGCAAGCACTGGTGGTGCAACCGCTGTACACCAGGTTCCATAAGAATAGAGTGGTCCTTCATCCTCACCCTTAGTTCCTCCCTAAGTTAATTTCTGCTTTCCATCTCAACCAGTTGGCGGTACTCCCCACCCTTTTCCCCAAGCTTTATGACAACAGGGCGGTGGCATCACTCCACACTTTGGATTGTAAGAGAGTGCTAGCTTTCTACCTGGAATGCATGAAAGCGCACTGCCATTCTTCCCAGCTCTTTGACTCCTTTGGCTCCAGTAGGCTGGGTGTGACAGTCTCTATCTCCTTCACTTGTGCTCAAGCTGGACTTAGTTTGGAACACCATGTCACGGTGTACAATGACTGAGCTATGGCGCTTTCCATAGCTCACCTGCACTCTGTCTCCGTGGTGGAGATCTGTAGGGCTGCTACATGGTCTTCCATCCACATCTTCATAGCCCATTACTGTCTGGATGGAGATTCCTGGCATTACAGCAACTTCGGCCAAGCTGTACTCTGGTACCTCTTTTTGACTTAGAGTAACTCCTTCCCACTGGCCCTTCTCTCTGTCCAGGCTACTGTAATATGACATTGATGCCCTGCTGGGCGATGATTCTCGGAACCCTTTCAGCACTTCCTCATGCTGTTTTTCTCTGTTCGGCTTTTTCTGCTTGCCCTGTTAGGCTTTTTACTGGTTGCCAGTACTTATGTTGTTTCCAGTTTTCGTCATTTTGCTCCTTCTTCCATTTCCTGAAAGATGCTTTTTTGGCTACAACTGCTTCTCTGACCTCACTTTTAAACCATGCTGACAGTTTTTTGGCCTTCTTAAAGTGTGGAATACATCTGGTTTGGGCTTCCAAAGGAGTATTTTTAAACAATACCCATACTTCAAGTAAATCTTTAATCTTTTCAGCTGCTCCTTTTATTTTTTTTTTTACCATAGTTTCTTCCTTTTGAGTTAAAAGGCAGTACTATGAATTTCCTTGCTGTCCTCCCTCCGCGTTATGATCACTGTTGCCAAGTGGACTCAACAACGTTATCTCTTGTGCCAGGTCCTGTGTTCTACTAAGGGCTAGCTCCAAAATAGCTTTCCCTCTTGTCTGTTCATGAACCAGCTGCTCCAAGAAGCAGTCATTTCATCTATAAACTTTATCTCCCTAGCATGTCCTACTGTGACATTGACCCAATCGATACCAGGGTAATTGAAATCAGCCATTATTACTGTGTTGTAACTTTTGTTGGCTTCCCTGATTTCTTTTTGAATTTCATCTTCTCTCTGTTCATTCTGGCCACTGCCATTGTCTTCCCCTTTTTACATGGAATTTCTATCCATAGAGATTCTACAGTGAATTTTATTTCCTGCAAAACTTTAATCCTGTGTGACTCAATGCCCTCTCTAACACAGAGCACAACCCCTCCACCAATTTGATCTACCCTATCGTTGCGATATAATTTGTACTCATGCATCACAGTGCCTCATTGGTTGTCCTCCTTCCACCAGGTCTCTGAGATGCCAATTATATCTAATCTTTCATTTAGTGCTATATATTATAACTCTCCCATTTTAGAGGTTGTATTTTCTTTGTATTTACAATATGGTTATCTGTTGACAGGGGTAATTTGGAATCTTTTAGTTCTATCTGCTCTTTAAATAAAGGCATCTGGGTTACTTTCATTTTTATTGAAGCCTCTCTATCGGGATGCCCTAACTTCCCTCTTTTGCTAGTATCCTTCAAGGATATATCCTTCCAAACCATGTGCTCTTGGGTGGCTGTTGGCTTTCCTCTATCAACTAGTTTAAAAGCTGCTCTATATCTTTTTAAAGGTTAAAACCAGCAGCCAGATTCCACCCCGGTTTAGGTGGAGTCCATCCTTTTGGAAAACCCTTCTGCAGAATACTGTCCAGTTCCTACCTGCTGCAAGCATGAACGAGCATCTGAAAACTGCACTTTTTGTTAGGCAAACATCTGGAGGGTGTAGAGAAGGAGGTACACTCATATCCCCTTTATGTTATTATTTGAAACAAACATTGATGGACAATGGGGGCTCATGTTTTTGTTTTGCCAGGCTGCTGGTGTCCCTGAATGCAAGCTTGCTTGAGATGTATATCCCCACCCCACAGTTTCATAGTGGGGATATCTATATGGATGCCAGTATGGGCGTCCACATCAGGGGCATCTATTTTTTTTTAAAAATCAGGCCAAAACATAGATGTTGTGTTTTTCTGCACATTCTGTCCTGGAAATCCCAGATTGCATTGGACGCCCTTTCTAAAATGCCACTTCAAGTGTCTAGATGTAACCATGTTAAGTAGGAGTCAAAAATTACCTTATATTCACTGGATCTGGTTGATTTACATTATTTATACTATCATAAAAGAAAACACATGGAGGCACATTCCAGTTTCTGCACGTCCGGCCGCATTGGCCATGCAAAAACCGGATGTGCAGAAGATGGACATGATTCTGCTGCTGCGGGGCCCAGAAATACCAGCGATGGCAGAATCAGGGACATGGACGTCCGGGTGCTCCCCATATGCTGACAAGATTGGTGCAAAGGGAACTTCCCATCCAGAGGCCAGAATGCCATGGCTGGGGCATGGGAGCCATGGAATTCCAGCCCCAGTGCAACGAACCATCTATCTGATGTCTCGGAATGCCATTACCCATGTTTGTCCCTGCAGACCACGATCCTGCCAGTACCGGAGGTCCCCATGGGCAGGATCGCAGCTGCAGGGGCACAGTGCGGCTGGTGACATGGTGTGTGTGGGTGTGTGGCACCATGCAGTGGAGGCCCCTAGGGATTCAGGGTGGAAGAAGTCGGGCATCCATCTCTGTGCCGGGGGATGTACAGAGGCCAGTCCTGAATGTCCTCTGTATGTCCTGGCATGTTGCCCTGCCCCCGCTCTGCCCCTGCTCCACCCCCTCCCACCCATGTCCAGCACTCCCCACACAAACACTGTAAATGCGGGGCGTGCTGGGACTGGAATCACATTCCGGAGCTGAGCATGGGTTGGACGCCCAGCCCAGACATCCAACCCTGCTATTCATTGTACTGAATGACCACCATGGTGAATGAACTAATCAGCTCTTATTTCATGTGAAAGTTGTGATGATGTTCTGAACAGTGCAGTCCCTAGGATTTCAAGAATTATACAGACACTGAATAAAGAAATAATGATTACCCAGTAAAGGTTTTAGCTGTAAGGGGGTTTTCAGATCAAATTTGTGTGCATAATTTTTGAAATATTAAACAGTAGACTCAAGCTATGGGTGATCAATAGTCCTGCATTTGGGTGATTACACCATTATTTTGGCTAAAATATAGTCCGTTGCTTTTTAACATATTCATAAATGACTTGGAAATGGGAATAACGAGTGAGGTTATCAAATATGCAGATGACACAAAACTATTTAAAGTTGTTAAAACTCATGAGGATTGTGGAAAATTGCAAGAGGATCTTGATAAATTGGAAGACTGGGCATCCAAATGGCAGATGACATTTAATGTGAACAAATGCAAAGTTATGCACCTAGGAAAGAATAACCCAAACTATGGTTACACGATGCAAGGTTCAACATTAGGAACCACCACCCAGGAAAAATATTTAGACGTCATCGTGGATAACTTGTTAAAACCCTCTGCCCAGTGTGCAGCAATGATCAAGAGAGCAAACAGAATGCTAGGTATCATAAGGAAAGGAATGGAGAATAAAACAAAGGATATTATAATGCTTCTGTATCGTTCCATAGTGCGACCGCACCTTGAATATTGTGTGCAATTCTGGTTGTCGTATCTTAAAAAGGATATAGCTTTATTAGAAAAGGTACAGAGAAGAGTCACCAAAAGGGGATGGAAGGATACCCCTATGAAGAGAGGCTAAAAGTATTAGTGCTCTTCAACCTGGAAAAGAGATGGCTGAGGGGAGATATGATAGAGGTCTATAAATTAATGAATGGAGTGGAAAGGGTAAACATAGATCGATTGTTTATGCCATCAAAAGACTAGGGGGTATGCAATGAAGCTACAGGGTAACCTATTTAAGATTAATAAAATAAAATATTTTTTTACTCAATGTGTAATCAAACTCTGGAATTTGCTACCGGAGGATGTAGTGTAGCCATGTTTATAAAAGGTTTGGACAAATTCCTGGAGGAAAGGTCCATAAACCATTATTAAAGGGGACCCAGAATATCAACTGCTTGATCCAATAAAAACATTGTGGAACCTGTGTCTTTTGGGGAAACTGCTACGTACTTGTGACCTAGATTGGTCACTGTTGGAAACAGGATACTGGGCTTGATGGACCTTGGTCTGACCCAGTATGGTATGGCATATCTTAATTGAGGTCTCACTAGAGACTTATAAAGAAATACAATTACTGCCTTTTTCTGGCTGGCCATTCCATTCCCTATGCAGCAATCATTCTTCTGGCTTTTGCCATCATCTTTTCTACCAGTTTGGTCACCTTAAGATCATCAGATACTATTAGTCCAAGGTTCTGCTCTTTCATGTACAGAAGTACTTTATCCCCTATGCTGTATCTCTCCCTTGGGTTTTGCAGGCCTGATGCAAGACTTGTAATTTTTTAGCATTTAATCTTAGCTGCCAAATTCTAGGTAATTCTTCAAGTTTTGCTGTATACCTCTTCATGTTATTCACATATACCAGAGTGCCTACAATATTGCAGTATCATCGGCAAATAGGCAAATCTTATGTGATAGGCCTTCTGGATTATCACTTACAGAAATATTAAAAAGCACCAGACCAAGAACTGATTCCTGTGGCACACCATTGGTAACACCCTTATCCTGAGCGAACTCCATTTATCGCTTCTCTTTTTCTCCTCCCACTCAATCATTTTCTAACCCATTTAGTTACTTTAGGGCCCATACCAAATGCATTGAATTTATTTATAAATCACCTATGTTGAACCATTTCAAAGTCTTTATTGAAATCAAAGTACAACACATGTAATGCTCTCTCTCAATCTAACTCTTTCGTCTACCCATTCAAAGAAATTAATCAGATTCATCTGCTCTAGGGAAATCATACCTTGGATCCTATAACTCATTGTATTCCAGAAACTGTACTATTCTCTGTTTAACATTGTTTCCATTTATTTACTTGACGTAGAGGTCAATCTAACCAACCTGTAATTCCCAAACTCTTCCTTATTTAAGCTTTTATGGAGAGGGAACACATTCACCCTTTTCAAGTCCTCCAAGAGTACTCCCAACTCTAAATAATTTTAATTAGATTTTAATTTAAAATGGCATTTATATTCCACTTTTCTGTCTCAACAGAATCAAGGCATAACAATAAAATAAAAATAATTCTCATTCTTAAAAGAATAACAAAATTCTATTCCACATAGTTCTTATTCTGGAATTGAATTACGTTTGATAGAAAAGAGTTTAATATCTTGAGGCTTGGGGTCGGATACTCATGTGATTACTTTGTCAGATAATGCTCTAATACATCTTGAGGTTAGCCAGCTTGAAGAGAGCTATAGGCAGAGGTTTTGGAGACTCAGTGATAGCCTATTGACTGCTAAGGATTTAGTAAATCATCTGGAGAAAGATACAAGAAAGTTTTTTGAATTGAGTGTTTCAACTTCCTGGACCATGGCATGATTTTCCAGGAGCTGCTGAACAGAAATGGTATCCATCTATTGAAGAAGGGAGATGTGTCTTCCGCAAAGACTGGTTAACCTGTTGAGAAGAGCTTTAAACTAGGATCGTCAAGTACGGGTGAACAAAGCCCCCAGGTATGTAAAAGCCCCAAGGTAAGTTCTCATGTTACCTGTATATATTTCTGTTACTTTGTTCCATGTAAACAGTTGAAACATACTGCCTTTAATGTTTTATGTAAACCGATGTGATTTGTAGAAAGACGGTATATAAATTCAGTTAAATAAAATAAATAAATAAATAAATAAATAAATAAAAATAAATAAAACATTAAACAGTAGTATATAAAAGGGGAAACGAGCACATTTGGACAGCTGCATTTACTAATGCCCATAATGTGCAAAACAAAGTTCCAGATTTAGAAGCTGTAATGGAAGAGGCTGACATGGGTATAGTGGCAGTCATGGAGACATGGTACACAGAAAACAATGACTGGGACTAATAATACCAGGCTATAATCTATTCTGAAAAGGCAGGGTATGAAGAAAGAGAGGAGGAGTAGCACTACATGCAAAAAATAATATTAAAAGCACAGAACTGCAGAGCTTACAAAGGAAGGAAGTAGCACTGTGGGTTAGTCTGAAAAGAAAGAATGCAAAATCTATTTACCAGGTGTGTGCAGACCAAACATTTTTGTTTCGTTTAGTTTCCCTTGTCTTTTTTGGAATTTTTATTGTATTTTGTTGCTTCCTGTCTGTTATTAATAGTGCATATTATTGAGCAATAATTAGCACTATGGTAAAATAGTGCACACTATTAAGCCATACTATTGCTTAATAGGGCACTCTAAGGCTCAATAGTGTGCTCTATTTTCCCATAGTACACACTATTGCTCAATTAGTTACAGATGGGAAGTGATGAAATTTCAGGGGTTTTTTCTTCCATTTTCATTTGAAAACAGTGAATGTGCATCCCTGTTATTTATATTGGTGTGATATACAGACCTCCCTGACAGGCAAAAGAAATTGATATTTAATTGAGGACATTCACAATATTGCTATGAAAGGGGAAGTTGCCAGATGTTGATTGGGATATCTCAGCTATGGTGTCATCTAGATAAGCACCAGGTCCAGTATGGCCCCCTCATGTGTGGGTTCTGTTACCAATTGCCGGAATAGTGCACCCTGTAGAGAATCAGGATCTCCTTACTTCTAGATAACACTGCAGCAGGGACGTACCAATCAACATCCGGCATATTGAAATTACCTATCAGTAGCACTTCTCCCTTCATGGCAATGCGGTGCATGTCTTCTATTAAATCTCTGTCCACTTCTTCTCCCTCTGAAGGAGATCTGTATATCACACCAATGCAAATGGATTTCTCATTCCCTCTTTCATATTTAACCCAGAGTGCCTCCTTGTTCCCTTTTAAGCCCTGTAATTCTATAGCTTTAATATTATTTTTAACATACTGTATAATGCCACTCCTCCTCCCCTTTTTCTTACCCTGTTCTTCCTGAATAAGGTATAGCCCAGTATAATTATATCCCAGTCATAGTTGTTTGTGAAACATGTCTTTTCTTATAAGTTCTCTTCCAGATATTCCCTTAATGCTTTGAGTTCTGGCTCAGATAAAGATTAAATTCTACCAAATGGGACTTCTGCTCAGAGTTGTACATCTATTGGACAGTCATAGGGTCTATAAGAGAGTAAGATATCCACAGTCCCCTTATCAAACACTTCCCCGTATTTCAAGTATTTCTCCGGTAGGTGTTCAGTTTCCTTCTGGGTTACTGCACATCCCCGGATTTCCACAGCACCAACTTCTAGGTTATTCTTTTTCATTTCAAAATTAGGCAAAACATAGACAGGAAGGAGATTTGACATGTCCTCCACTGGATATGAGGTTCATGTCATTCCAGCCAGGGTATCCCTAGAATTATAGCAAAATATGGTGCATGAATCAAAATGTATCACCTCCTGGTGATCCTGAATAACAGTTACTATCTAAAGTTACAGGGCCTGATGACAGGAAGGAGTCATTAATTTCCACATCTATGCTCATTCATTTCACAGGTCTGCGACTAAAAAGCTGTTTGATTATTTTCATCTAATTTCCATGTATTTTGGTGTGCTGAAAACAAATAAAATATTGAAAAAAACTCCTAGATGTCATGATTTGCCACAACATGCAAAATTGTCTTCAAATTTATCAAATTTTTTCAAATTACTATTAATTAATTAATTCACATAAGTGTATTTAAGATATAAAATGCCAAAAATACCTTAAAGGGGTTGTCCGAGTTATGTAAAAAAAAATATAGCACTGTAAATCTGATGGTCAGCAATATATACATAAGCTAAGCAAGTTTTAAGTCCATGCTTCTAATGGTAGAAGGGGTTAATCTTTCCCGAAGAATCCAGTGGGAGGGAGACACAGGGCAGATAGCAGCAGCTCCGGTCAGTGCAGGGGGGCGTGGCCAGCACTGTGACGTCTCATGTACAGACACAGAGCTGCTCTCTCCTGCATGCCACACTTGTGCACGAATCATCATCAGGTTCTTGGTTCTAGGCTGTTCACACTTTTTCATCGCAATTCGTGTTAGCTCGTCATTCTTCAACCGTTATGTTATGGCTCTGCCAAAGTGTATTAATTCGCCAGACAGTTTCTGTTTCATCTGTGATGAATATACAGTGTTGAAGCAACAGCAGAATATTACAGACTTTGTGAAAAAAGTATACTTTACATACTTTGGAGTAAAAATTGGAGATCAAGATAAAGTCTGGGCGCCTCATAAAGTGTGCAAACGGTGTGTTGAGGACCTCCGAAACTGGTTCAAGGGTAAGAAAAAATCTTTCCGTTATGGGATTCCTATGGTATGGCAAGAGCAAAAGAACCATAGTGACGACTGCTACTTTTGTTCATGCGATGTGAAAGGGTTTAATTCCAAATGGAAGCATTCCATTTCATACCCCAATCTTCACTTGGCAATTCGTCCCATCCCCCATGGCACAGATATACCAGTACCCAAGCCCCCTGCTACCTTGGAAGAGATACCTAGCTCCTATGAAGGTGAAGTCATACCTGAACCAGATGACGAATCAAGTTCTGACATTAAAGATGATACAAGACCAAAATTGTTTTCTCAGGAGGAGATGAATGATTTGGTAAGAGACTGGAATCTTCCCAAAGACGCCGCTGAGTTACTCGGATCAAGGCTGAAAAGCAGGAATTTATTGTTGCCAGGAGTGTCATCTTCATGGTTCAGACATCGTGAAAAGGAGTTCGTTCCTTACTTCACCCAGGAAGGCAAGTTGGTTTATTGCATCGATGTCGAAGGTCTGATGGGTCAATTTAAAATCCAATATGATTCAGAGCAATGGCGTCTTTTTATAGATTCTTCAAAAAGAAGTCTCAAAGCAGTTTTACTCCACAACGGTTTTTACGCTTCCATACCTGTAGATAATTCCGTACACTTGAAGGAAACCTACGAGAATTTGGAATTGGTTCTTCGTAAACTTAAATATGAAGACCATGGTTGGCAAGTGTATGGGGATTTGAAAGTCTTGTGCATGCTGCTCGGGCAACAAGCTGGGTATACCAAATATCCTTGTTTACTGTGTCTATGGGACAGTCGAGACTGACAAAATCACTGGACCAAGAAGAGTTGGCAGCCGAGGGTGCTAACAGTCAGTGAAAAAAATGTCCTCTGAGAAACTTTGGTACCTTCCCATAAAGTTCTTCTACCACCTCTCCACATAAAAGTGGGATTGATGAAGCAATTTGTAAAATCACTTCCAAGAGATGGAGAATACTTCAAATACTTGGTCACCAAGTTTCCAAGCCTGTTGGAGGCAAAATTGAAGGAAGGTGTGTTCGTTGGACCAGACATTAGAAGGCTTATAGTTGATCAAGAGTTTGTCAATACCATGACGGATCCTCAAAAAGAAGGGTGGATTGCATTTAAAGAAGTTGTACAGAAATTTTTAGGCAATAACAAAGATCCTCACTACAGAAAGATCATCGGACAAATGCTGAAAGCATTTCAAGCTTTAGGTTGCCTGATATTTATTTATTTACATTCTCTTATATACTGTGCTATTCTGCATCAGTGCGGTTTACATTGAACAAACTGAAATTACATTGAACAGGGCATTATAACTTGGAGATAACTATTTTACAGGGATCATGGGCTATGGAGGGTTAAGTGGCTTGCCCAAGACCACAAGGAGCACCTGTGGGACTAGAAACCCCAGTCCTTCCGGCCCAAGGTTGCTGTCCTCTAGTGGGATTTGAACCTCTGACCTTCCGGCCTGAAGTACCTTGCCCCAACCACTAGGCCACTCATTCCACTCCTGATGAGTTTGAAAGTGCATTTCCTGCAGTCCCACCTTGACTACTTTCCTGAAAATTTGGGAGCTGTGAGTGAGGAACAAGGTGAACGATTCCACCAAGACATTAAAGAGATGGAAAGGAGATACCAGGGAAAATGGAGCATTACAATGATGGCAGACTACTGTTGGATGCTTCACAGAGACATTCCAGATGCTACTCACAAGCGTAAATGCACCAATGGGAGCCTCACAAGGAAGAAGAATCGAGTTTAGTGTGTGTAGGTGAGCTCATTTCAGTTCAAAAAAGGATTTTCATAAAAATATTGTAATAAAACTTTAATGTTATAAGTCTATTTCCAATTATTTTGAGGTATTGCCTTATTTAACATAGTTACCTAAATTGTCAGGAAACGTGATGTCCTATGACAAAATGGAGGTCATATTCGGATTCAGCGCACCCAAAAACATAAAGTTTACGTGGAATAACTAAAACAGCTCTCGAAAAAAAATTTTTTGCAGACCTGTGTTTTTCATATACTGGAACTTTATGCTGCTGAAAAAATATAAATTCCAGAGTCGATCATAGCATATGCTGGGAGTTGATGACAGAACTCTAGCATCAGGACTGATCCCTCTGGCACACCACTGGTAATGCACCTATCTTTAGAATGAATTTTATTTTCTATTTCACTTTATCATCTCCCACTCAACCAGTTTCTAACCCATTAAATCACTTTAGGGTTCATCTCAGGAGCACTTAGTTTATTTGTAAGTTACCAATGAGGAACTTGTCACATTTAGCACAATTCCCCTATGCAATTCTCTGGGCACCCAGTGAAAATAAAAAATCTGATTCTTCCAAGACATAACTCTAGTAAAGCCATTCTGTTTCAGATCATGTAAACCCTTGGAATCCAGAATCCATACTATCCTCTTCTTTAGCAGGGTTTCCATTAATTTACTCACCACAGAGATCAGACAGACCAGTCTGTAACTTCCAACCTCTTCCTTCCTCCCACTTTTGTGGTCAGAAACCACATGCACCCATCTCCAATCATCTGGGATCACTCCCCAACTCTAAAGAAGCATTCAAAGGATCTGTTAGTACTTCCTAAATTCCTTCAATAGCCTCAGATGAATCCCATCCAGCCCGATTACTCTGTCTGCTTTCTGTTTAGCCAGCTTCTCATGAACACAGTCTTCTGAAAATTGTTTATATTCTATCTCTCCATTCCTATTTGTGCTTGTTTTCTGAGGTCCCATCACTAGTCCTTCATCTGTGAACACCAACCAGAAATATCTAAGCAATCATCTGTGAACACCAACCAGAAATATCTAAGCAATTAGGATGTAGTAAGGGCTGTTAGTATAGCTGGGTTTAAAAAAGGTTTGTACAAGTTCCTGGAGGAAAGGTCCATAAACCACTATTAAAAAGGGACCCAGGATATCAATGCTTGACCCAGTACAAGCATTGTGGAACCTGTGTCTTTTGGGGATATTGCTAGGTACGTATGACCTAGATTGGCCACTGTTGGAAACAGGATACTGGGCTTGATGGACCTCGGTCTGACCCAGTATGGCATGTCTTATGTTCTTATGTTCTTACGACTTCAACCTTATCAGCCGCTACGTATTCCTCCCCTTCAGTCTTGAGTCTCACAATACCACCTTTGCACATCCTCCTGTAATTAACATATATATATATATATATATATATAAGTCTTTCCCCATGTTGTACCGTATTGTTGTTTTTTTCTTCCATTTGGATCTTTGCTTTCCTGACTATTTTACCAGTTTCCCTTAGATTGTCCAGATATCCAGATATTGTCATTTGTCTTCCTCTTTCTGGGATCTCATAGTTTATGAAGGACAACACCTTTTTTCTTTATCTTTTCTGCTAATTCTTTAAACTCATAGCAGCCTCCTTTCTTATTGCTTTTATTTACTTTTCTAACAAAAAGGTTTATTGCCCTAATAACATTTTCTTTCAATTTTGCCCACTATTGTTCTACTTCCCTCAGGTACTCCCATCCAGATAACGATTCCTTCAGGTATTCCCTCATCCTGAAGTCTAGGACACTCCCTTTTGAATGAACCATCTCTACCCAAGTTCTAATACTGAAGTATACTATTCGGTGATCACTGGGCGCCAGATGATTACCCACTATAACATCAGAAACACTCTCCCTATTTGTATGGAATGTCCAGTATGCAAGATCTCCACCATGGTCCAGGTCCAGTATGCTGTCATTTCGCATTGAGTGATCACCAGATGGTGTGGTCCAGTACTAGAACTAGGGCTTATAAAGGAAACCAAAGGAACTGGTACACAGACTGGCAGATTTCAGGTTTATATTAAACCCCTTTTATTGAACCCCTACGCATTTTGGACAGTAAGCACTTCTTCAGGGAGAAAAAATGGAGAACAAACCTCGAAAGAATACAATAAAAACAATAGGAATACATAATAAGCATAATATAAATATAATATAATAACATATTGTGAATTAGATAAACAAAACTATAAAAAGGGGGATAATACATTTGCACAATAATATGAAAATGTAAAAACTTTATAATCTATATAAATAAAAATGTAAATGTTCGTTTGTTCAAAATCGCAAATCTCCAAAAGTTCTTCACCGATTGCTTTGAAAGTTTGACACAGCGTTGCATTCCAATACGCGCATGTTTTTAACCTACTATTATATAGATGTCACACCTGTGACAGGTAAAAAAACATGTTTTTTGTGGAAAAACAGCGCCATCTGTTGGACGTAAAAGCAACACATGCTATAGTACATATTTTATGATTCACGTGCAATCGAGATGCTTTACTTCATCCAAATAATGCCTCGCAGAAGATCAAACTTAGGTCGTCGTACTCACCGAGCGGACACAGTGCGACGAGTAATTGCAAATCAAACCGAGGAAGACTGGGCATCAGCGAACGGGTGAAACAGACAAAGAATGGCTCAAATACGTGCCGAGGAAGCAGCAGAGTGACATGCAGCCAGACTTCAGGATGCACAGACAAAGAATGGCTCAAATACGTGCCGAGGAAGCAGCAGAGCGACGTGCAGCCAGACTTCAGGATGCACGGTTGCGAGCACAGAGATCGTGCTCTGCAGCTTCAGATCTGCTTCGTTCCCAACAGAAAGAATGCGACAGACTGAGAGTGGCTGAAAGACATCAACAAGAAACAGCGGATCAGCGTCAAATACGACTCCGTGCTCAGCAATCACGCGATTACAATCGCCTTGCATTCCGGTACAACCCAGCTGATGATTACAGTTTGAGCCGGCATGTTCTCATCGGCACTATGACTGAAGTATGTCCTTATTGCAAGGCTCTGAAATTTAATGGAGAAACGAAAGGCATGTGTTGCGCCGACGGAAAAATTAAACTGCCTCAAATGGGAGAACCGCCAGAACTTTTGAAAACTTTGCTTGCCGGATATACCGCCGAATCAAAGCATTTCCTATCTAACATCAGGAAATACAACTCATGCTTCCAAATGACATTGTTCAGCGCAGAAATCGTAACAGCGCAATTCATGCCAACTTTCAAAGTGAAAGGACAAGGGGGCGGAGCCTGATGTCCAGCGGGTAGGACGCTTTGCGTTGAAGCTCCCGAGAGGCCTACTTAGAATCCTGACTTAATACCTATACAAATTTACTATTTCGCTCCGAGCTGACCGGGGCACCTCGGGGGGGATGGCGGCCCATAAACCAGCGCGCTTGGACTTCGGGTCTCCTTCTTCTTCTCACGGAAAACGCTCCAAAACAGAGGTGTCCTCCCCGCAGAAGATGGTTCCATTTCGTGAAAACCCCGCAATGCACCTGGAGATTTTGGAGGAAATACGCGGCGTGAAGGAATTGGTGCAGTCCAATGGAGAAGCGCTTCGAGCCATGCGAGAAGACTTTGGAGTGCTCCAGGACCGACTTGAAGGTCTTTCACTACGGCAGGACAATATGGCGGGGGTCCTCGACTCGCACGAGGTGCGCTTGGGCAAACTGGACAAGGCTGAGCGCCAGATACAGAATCTTCGAAAGGAGTTGGAAGATAGCAATAATCGAGCCCGTCGCAACAATGTGAGGCTCCTCGGAATGCCGGAGGGGGTGGAAGCAGGAGATATAAGAGAATTCTTGCTCAAAACTCTTCCCTCCTTGCTGAAGATCACTTTTCACAGAGAACTGGAAATCGATCGAGCACACCGTGTTCCTGCCCACATGGCGCTCAACCGCACGACCCCCCGGCCTATTATCTTTAGCTTGCTACGATATCAACAAGTGGAACAAATTTTACATGCTGCCCGAGCGAATCATCATTTGGAATTTGAAGGTCGTAAGGTCTCCTTCTTTCCTGATTTGGCAAAGCCTACCGTTGACCGTCGGAAGAAACTCCTTGCTTTTCGCCCTCGACTTCAACAGCTACAGGCTCGCTTTGGCCTGTTGTATCCAGCGAAGCTCCGAGTGACTCTCCACAACCAGACCAGGACGTTCGAGGATCCTGATCTACTATCAACATTTTTGGACTCCAAAGAAGCAGAGCAGATGCGCTAATCCCAAATCTTGGACTCTTATCTGCCGGCTCTATCCGCCATTTTGAAGGGCCCGATGCGGCGGTCATAGCCAAGCACAGAAATAGCCTGGACTTTCTTTCTTTCTCTGTATGACTTTTGTTTTTTGGTCTCCTATCCCTTCATGATGTGTGCCTCGGTCGGATTCGGAGCACGCACAGTCCTACAGGTTATGTGTTTTTTCAATTTCGGCCTTCTCTGGGGTTTCTCCCCGCAGACACATGGTCGCCAGTAATTTTGGGGTTTTGCTTCTCCTCTACCGTACTGCGGTTTTCTTTGTTAATGTGGGGCGCTTCATTGTATTATATTAGCTTATTTTTCCTATGTCATGTGTACAGCCAGATACAGTCAGTTTGAGGGACATAGTGAAATTATGTGTGCTATCATGCTCAGAATTTTTAACTTTTCTGAATGGCCTTATGTAAAATCTTATTATTCATCGTCAAGGCATTAATGGTCCACTCAAAGGAACGTAAATCCTTAGCTATCTTAGCCATGAGCATGTTGATTTGGTGTTTCTTCAGGAAACGCATTTAAACTCTGCTGAAACACTGAAACTCAATGCTAGGCCTCACATGGTAGCTGCCTATTCTCCCACCGTTTCCAAATGGTACGGGATAGCCATTCTGGTTAAGAAGTCTTTGCACGCTACTGTACCTGATATTAGCGCTGACATGGAGGGTAGATGGGCCCGTGTACACCTTGAGGTTGGAGATAGTGAATTCACGTGTCTTTGTATTATGCCCCGAATGTGGACAACCCTGCTTACTATGCAAGTATTGCGCAGTTGGCCTCGGCCTCTGCCAATGCTCCATTAATACTTGGTGGCGATTTTACTCAAGTGTTCCCTCAATCTTTTCTTCTCAAACAAGGTGCTTGTTGGTTGGAAGATCCAGTACCGAGTAGACCTGTGTGGCTAGATATAGAAGAGGGCCTTTGCTAACCGATTCCTCTTACTTTTCTCCCTGGTATGACTCTCCCATCAGACTCCCACTATCCACCAATGCTTTTAGACACTTTAGGTGCCTTTAATACTCTTATGCAATCTTTCGACTCCCGACTCTGGTCAGTGCAACTTCGGCATCGCATTCGGAGCACTAGA
Source organism: Ichthyophis bannanicus (assembly GCA_033557465.1). Lineage (NCBI taxonomy): Eukaryota > Metazoa > Chordata > Amphibia > Gymnophiona > Ichthyophiidae > Ichthyophis > Ichthyophis bannanicus. Next base: position 344,042,712 of record CM066037.1, read on the forward strand.
GTACTCCCGCCATCGGCATTCTCTACATAAGGTTGATTGGAGACTTTCCGATCTCTCGGTAGTTCACCGGGTGTAGCATCCAATTTTACTAAACCTTATGTAATGCTATCACTAGAGATACCTCTATAGCGCAGAAAGTATGGGAGAGAGAATTGCATGTGACTTTGACCTCGGAGCAATGGAGCCTTATCTGGAGTAGAGGGACACGGGTTCCCGACCCGCCTCACTCACTCAGACCCTCTTCTTTCTAGCCCACCGGTGTTTATACACTCCTCACAGATTAGACAAATGGAACACTACTCAGGGCAATGGTTGCTGGACACGTCCTGCGGCCATTGGTTCATTGCCTCATGTTATGCATGAATATCCCGCACTACAGTATTACTGGCGTCGGGTCTGGGGTCGTATTTAGTCTATCTCGCACTCTCAGGAGTCCCTTTCTTGGAGGATAGTGGGACTTCGCCCAGTTGCGGGGATCCCCTCTCTCCCAAAAATGGCTTATCTCCTTTCGAACTTTATGCTTGGCATTGCTATTTCCCTAATTAAGTAATACTGGAAAATTAGCTCCCATCTGAGCCCCAATGAATGGTGGAATCATGCCTGTCTTTACAGTAAATATGAACAAATACCTCGTCTGTTCGCTTCCTCCGTTCAGACTCCTTCTCATTGGTCTCAATGGAAGATGCTCAATGACTATGTACATTTTGCTAAATGCTCTCATCTGACTGTCTAATTTTGTATATATCTCTGTCCCATGATCATGCTGTATTGTAGATACTCTTTTGATCGTTCGATGTATAATCACTGTTAATTGGAAGCGCTCACATGCTGATATATTCGGGTAGAGAAGAAGCATCGGGGTGGGGGGTACTGGGTTTACTTTTCCTTATTGTATACTTGTTTTGTCTCTTTTGGTGTGTTGTTTCTTTTGTTTGTTGCAAAATGAAAATAAAAGTTTAAAAAAAAAACAAAGTGAAAGGACAAATTTATCATAAAGCCGGCTCCCTGAAGCGATAAATTATCCAACAGAATTTTTGAATTCACTTGATCTTCCAGGCATACCACCGCACGTACTGCAATTGAAAATCGGCGTCCCAATTATCATGTTGCAAAATATTAACCAGCCAAAGCTTTGCAACGGCATGTGGCTTGCAGTACAAACATTGATGAGCAACGTCGTACAAGCAACAATCTTGACAGGACCTTTCAAAGGTGAAGATGTCCTTATTCCTCGCATTCCTATGATTCCAACGAATATGCCATTTCAATTTAAGAGATTGCAATCCCCAATTCGATTGGCGTTTGCAATCACCATCAACAAAGCTCAGGGCCAATCTTTAGAAATCTGCGGTTTAGATCTCCACACAGATTGCTTCTCTCATGGACAATTATGTTGCGTGTTCGTGAGTCGGCAAACCAAGCAATCTCTATATCTGCACAGACAATGGAACAACGAAAAATATTGTATATCCACAAGCATTGTGAAATTTAACATATTACAAACGTGCGTTCTCTCTTTTTTTCGTTTCCATTTAACCAGACTCAACCACAGCAACGCGTGGCCGGGTACAGCTAGTAAAATATAAAAACAATCATAAAGGAAAAAGGCATATCAGACAGATGAAACACCTTCATGAATAATATAAATGAGAAGAGTCTATATATTGCACAGTGGAGTATGTAAAAACAAATTTCACATCGGTGCACAAATGGTGTCAATAAAACTATAGGTGCCTCAAAGAAGGAGGGAAAAAGGAGATAAGGAGGACCAATTGTGTAGAAAGACATACTTGAAAGGGTCCAAATACCTTATAGAATCCTGCCATTGTATAAAAGCAATTACCGCTGAAAAATAAAATTGTATGGCAAAGTATTACTATAAGAATTTTGATGAAAAAAATAATAATACAAATGTACATGAAGTGTGAGCACAATCAAACATAGTAACATAGTATATGACAGCAGATAAAGACCAGCATGGTCCATCTAGTCTGCCCAGCAAAGTTAAAAAAAAAAACAATCCAAAAGAAGTGGGCAGGAAGTCCGCACAAATTTGTATTAATTGTCTTTAAAAAAGCAGCCAAAACCCCAAAAACCCAGCAAAGTTCAAGGTCACCCCTCCCCATGCCTCTCTTTAGGGGTGTATCTACTGCTCTGTGCAGGTCACCTGTGACAGTTACGTTTTTTAAAATTTTATCTTGTTCCTGTAAAGGGATCCACTATGTCTGTCCCATGCACTTTTGAATTCTGTCACTGTATTTGCCCCAACCATTTCCATTGAGAGGGCATTCCAAGCATCCTCCACCCTTTCAGTGAAAAAGTATTTCCTGACGTTGCCTTTCAGTTTACCCCCTTGCAGCTTCATGTTATGCCCTCTAGTATTACAACTTCCCCGTCTTAGAAAAAGGTTTGTTTGATCATTAATACTCCTTAAGTATTTAAAGGTCTGTATCATATCTTCCCTGTCCCTCCTCTCCTCTAGAGTATACATATTTAGGTCTTGGAGTCTCTTTTCATACATCTTCTGGCGCAGGCTCCAAATCATTTTCATCGCCTCTGAACTGTTTCCAGTCGTTTTATATCCTTTGTGAGATATGGTCTCCAAAACTGAACACAATATTCCAAGTGTGGTCTCACAAGCTACTTGTACAATGACATTAGTACCTCCTCCTTTCTGTTGGTAATTCCTTTCTGTATGCAACCCAGCATTCTTCTGGCTTTGGCCACCACCTTGTCACACTGTTTCACCACCTTGAGATCCTCAGAAACAATCACTCCAAGGTCCTTCTCCTGGTCCCTGCATACCAACTTCTCGCCTCCTATCACTTACAATTCACTTGGATTTCTGCATCCCAAGTGCATGACACTTCACTTCTTCACATTAAATCCTAACTGCCACGCATTAGACCATTCTTCCAGCTTTTGTAGATCTTTCCTCATGTTATCCATTCACTCAGGGGAGTTCACTCTGTTGCAAATTTTCATGTCATCTCTAAAAAGACAGACTTTTCCATTCAATCCTTCAGTAATATCACTCACAAATACATTGAATAGTACCAGTTCCAGGACCGATACCTGGGCATACCACTAATCACCTTCCTTTCATCTGAGTGAATTCCGTTTACCATCACCTTCTGTCATCTGACAGTCAACCAATTTCTGATCCACTTTGGGACCCATCCCCAGGCTGTTTAGTTTATTAATAAGCCTCCTTGGGAGTGGTGGTGGGAACAGTATCAAAGGCTTTGCTGAAATTCAGGTAGATCACATCCATCGCATGCCCTTTATCTAGTTCTCTGGCCACCCAGTCAAAGAACTCAATCTGATTTGTTTGGCATGATCATCCTTTGGTAAAACCATGCTGCCTCGGATCATAATACCTATTGGTTTCGAGAAAGTCTGCTATTCTCTCTTTCAGGATCACTTCCATTACTTTTCCCACCATGGAGGTAAGGCTTACTGGCCTGTAGTTTTCCACTTCTTCCCTATTACCACTTTTGTGAAGAGGTACCACATTGGCCCTTGTCAGGTCCTGCAGAACTTCCCTTTTCTCCAAGTATCTATTAAAAATATCTTTTAAAGGCCCTGCAAGAACCTCCCTGAGCTCTTTCAGTATCCTGGGATGTATCCCATCTGGTCCCATGGCTTTGTCCAATTTCAGTTTTGCAAGCTGTTCAAACACATCATCTTTTGTTAATGGTGTAGTATCTACTCCATTTCCATTTGTATAGTTGTCAATCACAGGTGGTTCTTCTCCAGGATTTTCTTCAGTAAAAACAGAAGTATTTGTTTAGCATTTTCGCTTTTTCAACATCACTTTCTATGAATCTGTTTGCAGCACTTTTGAGTCTTACAATTTCACCTCTGATCTTCTTCTCCCAAATATATCTGAAAAAGGTTTTATCACCATGCTTTAAATCTTTAACCATCTTTTCTTCTGCCTTTGATTTTGCTATCCTTATTTCTCTTTTCTTCTCTTTTAGCTTAATCCCGTATTCTTTTCGGTGTTCCTCTGTCTGTCATGTGGTACTTTCCCTTTCTTCATGAAAACATTGTATAATCCATTGATTCTGAAACAACCTTCATACATCTCATGCCAGCAATGAGTTTTGTTCCACTTCTAACATTCCATTTGCTTCAAAAGTACTAGTACAAAATGTCAGTGGCATTCCCAGCCACCTGTCACCTGGGGCAGGTTCCCTCGTGCAGTGTGGCACTATGTGCCACGATGGACTGCTGCGGGTGGGCCCACTTAGACAGCACAGCAAACTTACGATTAAACTGGTTTGCCATGGTGCCTCGCAATTCACTAGACTTTAGCCAGGACTGAGACTTCGGCCGGGAGAGAAGAGCACCTGGCCCCTGGAGTGCAAAACACCATGGCAAACCAGTTTAATCATAAGTTTGCTATGCTGCCTCTGTGGGTGTGGCAGGGGTGCACCCCCTCCCAGCTGGCACCTGGAGTGGGCCGCACCCACCGCCCCGCCCTTTGTACATCGCTGTAAATAGTAAATCTACAACTTTCATCCTTCTTAGAAAAAAACAGCACACTTTATCTAAGACAAACAGGATTCTGACCAGGTCATTCTACAGAAACCCTCCTCCTTTGCTTAATGAATGAATTTAGATGCAAAACAGAGTTCGGCCAAGTAGCAATCATTATTTCTCTAGAACTCAATGCTGCCTTTGTTATAGTAAATACATCCCTCATATTGAGTTGAATATCTGACCTAGGCATTAGAGACAAAGTACTGAATTGGTTTTCTTCCTATCTCCAAAGCTATAGTTTTACAGTGAAGATTGAACCTCATCCATTCTTTCTCTTGGAGTTCCTCAAGGAACCCTTCTTGTTCCACCATCTATTCAGTTTATTCTTAGCATCCCTGGCTACCATCATTCAGAGTCTAGGGTTCATGGATTGAGTCAGGGGAGCTGGGAACAGTGCTAACAGCCCCTTTTACTTTTCTTTCTCCATCTTATTTCATGCATTGTAATTATCTTTTCCTTCTTTTATTAACATTGTATTATGTAAAACACATTTCTAAATCCTGGCAAAGATTGAAAGGCGGTATATCAAATTACCCAAAAATCTAAACTAAGCATTAAAAGTACAAATTGTTTATATATCTTCCTCAAGTTCTAACCTATCTTCTATGATCACTTTTAAAGTTTTTGATGTGAAAGCATCTTTTAAATATCATGTGGAGATCGGAACTGAGATGTTGAGGTTGGGGTGTATTCAATGCATATGAGCCATTTTACAAACTTATATGTATTGATCTTGCTAGTTAACTACAGAGGACACTGTCTTTAATTCATTTGAATTTGAAGGGGAATATAATCTAGGGGGGATTAAGGAGGATAACCCCATTAATCTCTCCTGTATAGGGCTGATTGAAATGCATGTTTTTCAGAAATCTACATATGCCAAGGAGTAGTTGTAAATCCCAAAGTGAAAATGTTTTGACTTATTTCTGTATATGAAATGGAGAATACATGTGTAGACTTTTATCCCACCCAGGCCATGCTCAGAACACCCCTCGACATGCCACCTCGAAACTACCACCTACTAAAGATATCCATGGGTAAAGTGGACCCTTTCTAAAATGGCTGTTTATGCTTTAAATGCGATTTGTATATGTATATGCCTGATTTGACATTCACCCCATATATCTCTGGTCTGACTAAAAATAAATTCTTTCTTAGACTGATTAGGTCCATAAAATCCTATCTTAGTGATAAAGCATTGAAAACATTAATTCATTTTTCTTTTCTCACTTGATTGGACTACTGTAATTCCTTACTCTCTGGCATACCATTATATTCTATTAAGTATCTACAATTAGTACAAAATACTGCTGTAAAACTTATCTATAATATTAAAATATCATTGGCTTCCCATTGAAAACAGGATTAAGTACAACATTTTGATTTTGATACATCACATTTGCTGTACTGGTCACCCATATTATCTCTTCCCTTTTCTGAATCCATATTGTTTTAATAGGCAGCTGTGGTCCTCCCAAGCAAATTTATTTACTATTCCAATTTTTTGGTTAATTAGACTGGAATTTACCAGAAATGGTAAGTTGCAAGCTCCTATTTTATGGAACTCTCTTCCCCCAAGATATACGTTTGGAGCGTTCTTATAAAAATTTTAAAAAAGCTGTAAGATCCTGACTATTTGAAAAATCATATACTGAATATTTCAGATTTTATGTACTTATTTTTTAGAACGCTTTGACTCAGTCATTGAATTCATATATCTCTCCTTGGTGTATTCAGAAATTGTGTTGCCTTATGCTAGCATTATTGTGCTACTCATCTACCCAGTCTAAATGTTATTTTTGAATAATCTTTGCAGTTTTCTGGGTCAAGCTGCACCTTAGTAAGTGGAACCAATGTTTCAACCATCATGCTGTGGCTTTCTTCAAGGTGAAGGTGTTATGCAGCGGATGTCTGTTTTTATATATGGTGGTTCTCAAGCTGGATTGGTGGATTTGAAGTGGCAAATTTGAATTTTGGCAGGAAAGTTTGTTGAAGAAAAGGCAGGAAATTAGAATTTTATTTTGGAGGGAAAGTTCATTGGAAAAACATGGGAAATTTGAAATTTTAATTTTGTTGGGAAAGTTTGTTAGAGAAAAGATGGGGAAAGTGCAAGTAGGAATCCTGAAGACAGGGAACTTTGAATTTTAGCAGGAAGATTACTGTGACAATCTCATATTCTGGAAGGTAGAAAAAATCATTGTTCTTCGGTGCCAGACATTGTAACACTAAACCTTCTTGGAAAGAGGGGTTGCCATGCTCTGCTGATGTTGACTCCTTGGTTCACATTGAGGTTTCATGGGTGTCTTGCTATCTTTTCAGCCTCTTTGATCCTCCTTGGCTACCATGTTCTTCTTTTTCTAGGATTGTTGTGTCATCAAATTTGATTGTATGGCCAGTTTCCATTGCATAGAGAGCTACAGCACATTTCTGTGTGTTACTTAGTTTATAATGTCTTTTGTGCTCTTGTAGCCTTTTTTCTACGGAGCAGCCAGATTCACCTATTCACAATTGGCCACAGCTGCATGTAATTTCATAGACTCCAGCCGTTTGGAAATGGGGGATGCAGTCCTTTAGTCATGTGAGTGAGGATGTCAGCTTTTGTGGTGTGCTATACACTGCTCTGATGTTATTCTTTTTAAGCAGTTTACCTTTTTGATCTGTTACTCCTTGGATATAGGGGAGCACCACAAATCTTTGTTGTGTCATGGGGTTGTCATTCAGTCGTTGTTGGCAGTTGCTATTCTTATGGATTGGTTTATCCAAAGGTTTAAGCTTTGAGAGATGGCCATTTTGTTGTTGTCATTAGCTGAGAACATGTCCTCCATTCTTCCTGGAGACTGTCCAGGTCACAGACTCTTAGTGCCCTGTTTACTAGTGTGCCCAGGATGCCTCTTTTTGTGGATGGATGGTGGTGGGATGCCACATGTAGGTAACAGTTGGGATGGGTGGGTTTCCCTCGAAATGGCATGACCTGGAAAACTACAAAGATCATGATCCTAGCCACAGAAGTCTAAGAGAATAGTTATTTTTGAATGTTTGACAAATATTGTGTTTGTACATTGTTTTATTGTTTATATTGATTTCTGCCAAAAGGACATTGGTCACATGGAATTGTAAACGCCATGAAACTTGTTTTATGTAAATGGCGGTATAGCAAATAGTTTTAAATACATAGATTATACCCATGTAAAATACCACTCATTGTAGGTTCTGGCTTTTTAAACATCAAAATTGCAGATTTTTAAAAGATTCTTTGTACCATGTTCTTACTGGACTTAGTATGCCCAGAATGATTTTATTTGCTGATGTTTAAGTGTTATCCAATAGCGAGAACTTTAGAAATTCTTCAGAATCTTCTATCTAGCATTTGCTTTGTTAGTTTCAAAACAACTTTGTTCCTACTGTACTTGAATGCAAATTGCCTTGGGCTATTCCTGAAAAAGGTGTGAACTATGTTAAAAATCCCTTTCCTTCCTATTGGCATCCATACTGCATAATTTAGTGGGTTATTCCTTCATAGAACTATGATAGTATATCCAGGCATAGGCAATTGCCTAGGGTACCAATGATATAAACAAATGTGATTTGTTATTTTTACAATGTAATATAATTCTTGTATTCCACTCATTTACCACTCTGTAATATAATTTTGTATGTAATGACTTTCTGACTTCCTCTGCTGTATGTCTGCATCCTGGGAAGAGAGACTACGTGGCTAGTAACATGTAGCCTGTCACAGGTGCGGAAGTACAAAGAAGTGGAGTGACACAAGTATTAACCAATAAGTTATAGACATACTGGAAGAGGGAGAGGACACAATGTAGTATGTAATGACTTTCTCTGCTGTAAGTCTGCATCCTCAGAAGAGAGACTACGTGGCTAGTAACATGTAGCCTGTCACAGGTGCGGAAGTACAAAGAAGTGGAGTGAGACAAGTATTAACCAATGAGTTATAGACATGCTGGAAGAGGGAGAGGACATAGTGTAGTATGTAATGACTTTCTAACTTCCTCTGCTCTATGTCTGCATCCTGGGAAGAGAGACTATGTGGCTAGTAACATGTAGCCTGTCACAGGTTAGGAAGTATTAACCAATGAGTAATAGACATGCTGGAAGGAGGAGAGGACATAGTGCACTATAAAAGTACTGTGAAACAGAGGATAGGTATGAAAGCTTAGTCAAGCATTCACCCTTTCTTGCAAGAATGTAATGTAATTAAATTAATCCTTTGCTTCACTGAGGAGTCTGTTATTGTGTAAAACGTTATATTTATTGCAGATTGGGGGCTCTCGTCCAGGATTTGTGTCATCGCTGGAGGAGACCACCACCACCGAGGATGGGGAGATGCATCCCGTTGAGTTCAACGGCCTCGTGTATCAACGATGGGGGGCTCCAACAGTGTACTGACAGCAAAATCCCGAGACCATGAAGGAAAAATTAATACAGACTCAGTGAAGCAGACCAGGTATTAAGCAGGCACAAACGCGTCAACCAGGTAACTCCGTGCACGGACCAAGGTAAGAAACAAGACTGTAAAGTATTGCCTTGGTGGTTGGGTATCAAGACAGATTGTTGTGTGTATGAGACGTGTCCTAGACACGAAGTGAGTGCGGAGTCTCAATCCGTAGTTCCGACATATCCGCAAGGAGTGCTGCCGGAGAGAGATGAAGTGAAAAGCACATTGGTGAAACAGGTCTCGATGGGATTAGGAATTCTAAAGGAAACTCGAGTAAGGACCGGGCTGGCAGTACAGGTCCCGGGGACATTCCTCCAGACAGTCTATAAGGGAGGATGTTGAAGTAAATGACAGATTAATGAACACACTAAGAATAAGGATAAAGCAAAGAAGTGTTTTAAGAACTGCTGTTTTACATGGACAAAAGAAGACAAAGCCAGCTGCAGTCTTTTGGCTGAAATTTGGCACAGATGAAGGGTGGTTATGTCAAATCCTTAACTTATATGTAAACAGTGAAAAGATTAATTCAGCAAGTGTTTGATGCTGCCAAAAAGAAATAGCAGTGGTGCATGTAAATGGTAATAAAGCAGGAAATTCTTTTGAAAGCAGAGAAAAATAGATTAGCAGATGAGACTGCTAAAGGAGCTGCCTTAGGGGAAGACTTAACCCCTATATACAATTTAACCCCAGAAATAGAGAGTCAGGCAGCAAATCCCCGTATCTTAAAAAGGATATAGCATTATTAGAAAAGGTACAGAGAAGAGCCACCAAAATGGTAAAGGGGATGGAGGGATGCTCCTATGAAGAAAGGCTAAAAAGGTTAGGGCTCTTTAACCTGGAAAAGAGACGGCTTAGGAGAGATATGATAGAGGTCTATAAATTAATGAATGGAGTGGAACGGGTAAATGTAGATTGACTGTTTACATCATCAGAATATAAAAAGACTAGGGGACATGCAATAAAGCTACAGGGTAACCTGCTGGAAGAGGGAGAGGACATAGTGTAGTATGTAATGACTTTCTAACTTCCTCTGCTGTATGTCTGCATCCTGGGAAGAGAGACTATGTGGCTAGTAACACGTAGCCTGACACAGGTTAGGAAGTATTAACCAATGAGTTATAGACATGCTGGAAGGGGGATAGGACATAGTGTACTATAAAAGAACTGTGAAACAGAGGATAGGTGTGAAAGCTTAGTCAAACATTCACCCTTTGCTTCACTGAGGAGTCTGTTATTGTGTAAAAAGTTATGTTTATTACACCAAATTCCCACAGCAAAGACAATGAGACTAACTTTTGGCAACATGCAACTAGAAATAGATTGCCAGGTCATTCTTCCATGGAGTAAGCCTATAGCACCTGATATTCCAAGGTGGTCTCCCATCTAAGGTACCTGAACAATCAAACGAAATCCACCCTCAAGACTTTGCTGACTATCTGCAAGCAAAGATAAGCCATACCAACAAATCTCCAGTACCCTCAATGGCATTTGTACAAAGCAATATAACACCCTTGACCATGTTCACTACGCCATCTAAGAAACACATTGAAAACACCATCGCTACGATCAACACCACCACTGCCCAGACTGACCCCTGCCCTGCCTTCTGGATAGAGGAAATACGGTCTGATCTTAGCCCTTTTATAGCCAGGCTTATGGAAAGATCCTTCACAACAGGGGTGTTTCCTCAATCCCTCAAACATACCTCCATTAGACCTCTGATGAAAAACGGCAAGCTCAACAGCCTGAAAGTGGACTCATACAGACCGATATTGAGCATACCACTTCTTGCCAAAATAATAGAAAAAGAGGTACAAAGACAAATTCAAGACCACATTGACAACATTTCACCACTAGACCCATGCCAACATGGTTTTAGAGAACAACATGGCATGGAAACCCTCCTCACCACACTTATCAATAATATAACCACAGGAATTGATAACATCCGGCAGGGATTTGTCCTTATTTTCCTTGACATAGCAGCTGCTTTCGACTCAGTATGTCACGAGCTACTTCTGGTGCGCCTCAGAGAGAAGGGTATTTCAGAGACAGCGATAGTCTGGTGTGAATCATACCTCACAAACAGAGGGCAACATGTACGTTCAGGTGCCTTGGAGTAAGCCTATAGCACCTGATATTCCAAGGTGGTCTCCCATCTAAGGTACCTGAACAATCAAATGCCCTGAATTTTAATATCTCCATGCAGCCTATCTGTAACCTCATTCGATCTTTTGGGGTAAACTGCCTGATATACGCAGATGACTTCCTACTTTACATGCCTTTCTCGACAGAAAACCCAGACCTTTCACCCCTTACAGAATGCTTTGATGCAGTATCCAATTGGCTCCAATCCCAGAACCTTAGAATTCAGCACAAGAAAACTGAGGTGCTGTTCATCACGAGGAATTTAAATTTTATCACACCAACACATATAAAAGTCAAGGAAGCGGAACTTCAGGCTAAATCCTCAATCCGGTACCTTGGAGTCACCCTGGACCAGCGCCTTGACATGAAGATCCACATAAGCAACATATTCAGAGCGATATACCACAAGATCCGTACCCTCAGGCACCTTCGTTTCCTACTTGAACCAAGCGACTTCCGGACTATTTATCAGGCGCTAATCACGCCTCATTTTGACTACGCAAATTCAATCCTGCACGGTCTCCCTCAATCTACTTTAAACCCTCTACAGCTCGCGATGAACGCGTCAGCGAGAGTTCTAATCGGAGCGTCTAAGAAAGATCATATCACACCCATCCTAAAACATCTTCACTGGCTCCCCATACAGTCCAGACTATCTTTCAAAATTCTGCTGCTTACTTTCTAATCAATCAATGGACTAGCCTCTACATCATTAGCAGAGCTTATCCATACCACACCATCCAACAGGTCCAGGAGATTGGCAGCTATCAACACATTAGTAGTCCCAAAAGAAATAACCCAATGCACCCATGCTACAGTTAACAGAGCTTTCAAACTATGTGCACCGAGAAGCTGGAATTCTCTTCCACCCAACATATGTGCAATCACTGACTTGGTCCAATTTAGGAAGGCAGTGAAACATTACCTATTCCTTCAGTACTACAAGATAGACGAAGATACAGTAGTGTCACCCAAAGTCTAAGGTAGATATTATGACTAAACCTACCCTATAAGACACTCATAAGTATAGCCTGTATAATATGAAAATCCGATGTAAATAGTTACCCCAAGTTAACCAAGTTTTATTTCCTGTTTCCTGTAAGCACAGTTCATTATATGCAACGTGTATGTTTTATGTTTTATGTAAACCACACTGATGTCGAATAGCGTGGTATAAAAGAAATGCAAATAAATAAAAAATAAATATAACCAGGCCCAATGCTGCTTAGCCTCCAAGTACAGACATGGATTGGGCACACTCAGAGTGACATGGCTGTTGCAAAGACAAGCTTACGCTCACATATTTTAGGACCATGTGGATATGCTGTTTCAAAAGAGCACCACAATGACCTTCCTCTGCTTTTCTTCTGGCTCTCCAGTATTTGAGCTCTGTGACCTCCTCCTCTTCCCTTCCATTCTGGGATATGCTGTATGATCTTGCCTTTGGGTGTCCACATCTTAAATTCGGTGCTGAAAATATTGCCCATAAACTATGTGTTTCTCATGATCTCTGTGCTAAGTGAAACAGAAAAGTGGATTTTAGCATCACAATGCAGATTTAGTACTGTGAACTATTTTATAAGAGCTTCACTTAGAGCGCAATTCCATAATTTACACGTCCGACCCGCAGACACATCTAAATGAAAAACGGGCCCCATTTGATCCTAATTCCGCAAGCGTGGGTCTGGACATGCCTGCGGGTCAGAATCAGGGATGTAGACATCTCTGCGTGGCATGCACAACCCTCAGGACACAGGTATACGTAGCAGGCGGCCTGGACCTTCAAGGCATTTGGTGAATCCCGAAAAGATGTACGGCTATGCTGCTGCCCATCTCTGTGCGACCACGCCTCCTCAGTTAAAACATACATTCCCAAAGCTGCTCCTCACACTGATAGTGTGGTGCCCATGCCTACTACCCATGAAAATGGATGACACAGATGTGCTGATGCACAACAGACCATATAAGCTAGTCCTTTGCATGACCAAGACACTGCAAAGTGATCTCTGTGCACTCAGAGATGTTACAACAGCAAGTAGGAAGTGATATGATTGTCCTGACATACCTTGCAGCACAACATACATGGCAGTAGGTGAACATTTTAGTTGGGCTTGCATTGGTCATCTCTGACAACAGTCTGTACAATGCTATGTATGGACCAGAAGAAATCAGAAATGATCCTCTTCAGCTAAACATCAGAGCGTATCCCTGACATTAAATAGGGACCCTCAGATTGAGTGCATGCACCAGCGCAAACAGCACTACTAAATGCCCAAGAGCACCAGCATCTGTCTATACAAATGTGCACATTTTTGAAACCGCTGATGGTGCTGTGTGCCCTGTAGCATACAATCATTCTGAGGGTTCCTTATCACTGACAGGGATATTTGTTTATTTATTTATTTATTTATTTAATTATTTTTTTATACTGCACTCTTAAGAATCAGCGCGGTTTACAATAAACAATAAATTTGTACAATGCAGTAAAAATCATACATTGATATGCTTTGACATTTAGCCATAGAGACCCATATCCAGAGTTCTGTTGTATCCTGGCCGATCACACTGGTACCTGGTCATGCTGTGGTCAGCCTTACAGACCAAGTACTGACCAGGAACTGATATCCCCCTAAAATTGCAGTTGCGCACACCAGGTCCCCCCATGCATCCTTCTAACCACACACACACACACTTACTCTCACTTGCAATCACACAAAACACATAATCTGCAGTACAGGTTCCCTGCATCTTTAGAAAACAGCTGGTATAACATGATGGTATGGGGTCCCAGGACTACTAATCTAATTTGTGTCTGTCACCCACACATGTATCCATCCTATACTCACCCACATAGCATCCCTACATCAACAGTCCCACTTCTCGGATGACTGGAATTGTTAAGGTGGCTTGGATAATCTCCTCTAGCTCACACAGCAATTGTTAGCATAGCTGGAATAATCACCATTGCACCTCTGATTATATTCGATAGAGGTGTTCAGTAATGCGTCTTTACCATACAACCTTCCCCTACTTCTGCATTCTGTTCTTTACAACTGCATCTTGTGGTCTTCCAGATTGCAGACCCACCTGTTCAAAACATCTTTGTCACAGCCATTCATCTCTATGGGATGCATTTCAGAGCAGAGCAGAAAAGTTTCTAAGTCCTGGCCTTATTCCACGTTTCTGCTGGTATAACGTCGACACCCATGGGAAACACACAGAACGTACATAGGCCTTTCCTGAATATGCATTGCACAACTCTGCTGCTGACCACACCCCTGTTCCGCCCCCTCCTGCACATGTTCTGAGATCCCTGTGCTAGCACCGTGTACATGCAGGGGCACAGGTGTTTCAGAATACAGTCATAGATAACTTTGCTAGAAAAATGTCTATGCCGCATGTCCAAAGGGCTTATTCCTGTTCTGGAATGAGCCCCTTATTGTATTTCCCATGACATCAAGTTCTAAAATAGATTATTGGGTTCTAAGTACTCTGATAATAAGCAGTCTTCCTTTAACATTATTTCATGCTATAGAAATATTAAATGCATTGTTTAATTAACTGTTTAATTATAGTCAGTAGAACTTCATGGACTGGTGTTTTCTCATAACAGAGGTATGGTTGCACAAAAACATAGATCCATTTATTGATGTGCTTGTTTTTCTCTCTCATTTATCTGTATTTTGGAGCTCCAATCTTCTCTTAAGGTTAAAGCATCTCCTAGGCACTCTGCCAGAATATCTTTAAATTATGGCACTGTGTCAGTACCCTTTGAGTTGTTAGAGGAGTAGCTTTTTGTGTCCCCTGGAGAGGGTAGATGTGCTTTCAGAAATGGTGAAGTGATTCTGCTGTTTATAGAACCCTCTGACATCCTATGTGGGTAAAAGAACTATATAAATGCAAATTATTATTACATTGTTATTGTAATTAAGAGGAGATTCATTCACTTAATACTGATTAGTTTATTATCCCATTCGCAGTGTCTGACAGAACTCATGAGTGGCAGAGAGCTGTCCTCCATGCAGAGTGTCTTAAAAAAATTCCCTCCCCACTTTGATGAGCACTTATTTTTACAATGTCCTAGCTAGCTAAGCATACCGTTGGGATGGACTTGTAAAGATGAGTGCCTTATATTAATGCTTTTTTCATCTGTTCTGTATCTTGTACAAGAGTTCTTTCCTCAGAAAGGAAGTATGTTGTTGTTAGTTTGGATTCTGTACTTTGAGGGTTGCAGAGTTTTATAAGGAAAGCTGGGAGGACTTACAGGCATACAGAAGTAATGAGCAGTAACTTTGATTCAAGGTACTTTGCATCAACAACTGTAGGATAACAATGTTTGCTGTCTATTCTACTTTCTTTACAAAATATCCTACTTGGTGCATTTTATTTTTTTTTAAGTGCTGAGTCCTGGCAACCCTGCAGTCCCTGTTTTTTTTTTGGCAAGGTATGACTGGAAGTAGATTATCAGGCCTTTTCTTCTGAGGCAATGACTTACAGTGACTTACCCAAGGTAACAAGGAATGCTAGTGGAAATTAAACCCTGATCTCTTAGGTTCTAGGCTGTTGCTTTAACCACTAGGCTATGCACACCAAGATTTTGTCAGCCATTTATTTTCAACTGCTGTCAGAGTGGTCTTATTATCTTAACTGATAAAAAGCAGGACTACAAATCCTTGGATTTTTGCTGATGAGGATTAAGAAACATCCTGTTATATTCATTGACCCTGAGTTTCATAGATTAAAGTTTCTTTCAGGATATTTAATAGGAATTCTCTGCCACTTCTCCTTTTAACTGAAGAAAAACTTAACTACTGCTGTGTACCAAAGTTCCTCGGGACCATATGTGGATACTGCCATTTCTTAAGTATCATACCACTTCACTTAGAGGATGTGAATATGATTGAGAAGCATGGATATAGCTGATTCATCATAGAAATTAGAGCACAGCAGTTAAGGAAGCCATTTTGTGACAATGTAGTAAGCAGTGGCGTAACCAGGGCTGATTTTTTTATGGGTCCTGTGAATAGGGTTACCAACTTTTTCACCGAGAAAAACCCGACACCTGTGGCTCGCCATGCTCCACCCATTCTCCGCCCCTAGTCCCACCCCTGCCCCACCCCCAGCCCCACCCACAAAAATTAGCGAGGATACGTGTAGGCTAACTTCCTTGGTCAGATAATAATTAAACTGGGAACCCCAAAATCCAAACATGAAATGTACAACACTGGAGAAATAAAACTATAAAGTAATTTCCTCTTGCACTAAACAAAAACGCAAAGATGTTATCAATACACACTTCCCAGACCAAACATATTCCAGCTAATAAATTCAAAATAAAAAGTATTTTTCTACCTTCTGTTTGGGCGTTTTATTTTCAGTTGCAATTGCTCCAGTCACTTTCTTCTGGTTTCTTCGTGTCTTCTGCAAGCTATCCATTTGTCCTTTCTTCTCTTTTAGATGTTTTCCATTCTCTCTCTATTTCTGCTTTAACATACCGATTGTTTCCCTTTTGCTCTTTCCCCCAATTTTTTCCTTATTCCTTTATCATCCATTTAAATTTCACCCTTCCATTCTCAAGCCCCTCACTCTCCCAATACCCAGCCCATCATAGACTTTTCTTCCACACAAATATTTTTTCCCCTCTCCACTCATTCCCCATCTATTCTAGTCCTCCCCCAAAATCAGTTCCCTTATAGTTCTAGACCCACCCAGCATCCACTCCCTTCTAGTCCCATTCTCCCATGCCCCACATCAGCCCATTTCCAGTCCTATTCCAGCTCTTCATAAGCCCATTTCCAGTGCTAGCCTTCACATCACAGGCCATTTCCAGTCCTAGCCCCCCCCCCTCACAGCCCATTTCCAGTCCAAGTCCCCCATCACAGCCTATTTCCAGTCCTAGGCCCCCCCCCCCATCACATCCCATTTGCAGTCCGAGTCCCCCCGCACCATCACAGCCCATTTGCAGTCCTACCCCCCCCCCCCACCATCACAGTTCATTTGCAGTCCTAGCCCCCCTAATCACAGCCTATTTCCAGTCCAAGTTCCCCCTCCCTCCACCATAGCCCATTTCCAGTCTAAGTTCCCCCCCCCCCCATAGCCCTTTTCCAGTCCAGGTCCCCCTCCCCATCACAACCCATTTCTTTCCAGTCCAATGCCCCCCCATAGCCCTTTTCCAGTCCAGGTCCCCCCCCCCTTCACAACCCATTTCCAGTCCAAGTCCTCCTAATCACAGCCTATTTCCAGTCCAAGTTCCCCCTCCCTCCACCATAGGCCATGTCCAGTCCAAGTTCCACCCCCCCATAGCCCTTTTCCAGTCCAGGTCCCCCTCCCCCACACAACCCATTTCCCGTCCATGGCCCCCCCCACATAGCCCTTTTACAGTCCAGGTCCCCTCCCATCACAGCCCATTTCTTTCCAGTCCAAGTCCCCCCCCCCCCATAGCCCTTTTCCGGTCCAGGTCACTCCCCCCCATCACAACCCATTTCCAGTCAAATTCCCCCCTCCTAGCCTTTTTCCAGTCCAGGCCCCCTCCTCCCATCACAGCCCAGGCAGTCCTTGGCCTCCCCCCCCAAAACCGCAGCTGTCTGAGGCTTTAGAGGGAGCCGGGGAAGCCCGCGCGAGGCCCCGGCTCCCTCTGAACAGCCGCCAGCGTGAAGAGCCTTTTCCTTCACGCTGGTGGCTGTTCCTGTGAAGCCGCGAATGCTGGGAAAGGTTAAAGGGCATTGCCTTTAACCTTTCCCACCAATCGCGGCTTCAAAGGAACAGCCGCCAGCGTGAAGGAAAAGGCTCTTCATGCTGGCGGCTGTTCAGAGGGAGCCGGGGCCTCGCGCGGGCTTCCCCGGCTCCCTCTGAAGCCCTCCGGGTTGGGAGAAAAGCCGGTTTTTTTGCTCTGGCCGCTCCCGATCTTGCGGCCAGAGCAAAAAAACCGGCTTTTCAAGGGCCGGTTTTGCCTCTGCGCCGGCAGCCAGCCTGGCCATGGAAAAACCGACCAGGCCAGCTGAAAACCGGCCAGTTGGCAACCCTACCTGTGAAGCAAGAATTCATGTCGCAGGAAGATAGTAGTTTAGAGCAGAAGTTAGATAATTGGAACGATGTATTAACTAATGCATTGGAAACAGTAGCTCCCAAGATTAGCAAAAAGAGGAAACTACTCTTCCTTTTGTGGTGCTCATGTGGTGCCTTTACACAAAAGCGGAAGTAAGGATGTGGTTGAAAACTACAGGCCGGTTAGTTTAACTTCGGTGGTGAGTAAATTATTGGAAACGCTGCTGAAACAGAAAATAGTGAGGTTTCTGGAGTCCAGCGGATTACAGGATCCGAGGCAGCATGGATTCACCAGAGGCAGGTCTTGTCAGACAAATCTGATTGATTTCTTTGATTGGGTGACCAGGGAGTTGGACCAAGGGAGAGCTCTAGATGTGGTGTATTTAGATTTCAGTAAAGCCTTTGACACTGTTCCTCACAGGCGACTTATAAACACAATGAGCACCCTAGGGATGGACCCTAAAGTTACTGCTTGGGTTAGAAATTGGTTGGGTGGGAGGCGACAAAGAGTACAAGTAAATGGAGCTCACTCTGAGGAGAAGGATGTTACCAGTGGGGTGCCCCAGGGATCTGTCCTTGGTCCGATTCTTTTTAACATCTTTGTTAGTGATATAGCGGAAGGGCTGTCGGCAGGGCCGGATTTACCTTCAGTGAGGCCCTACACCAACAAAAATTGTGGGCCCCCAGCAGGGGCGGCCCAAGGGGGGTGCGGGGCCTCATTTGCATAAGGGGCCTCATTTGCATAAATATTTGCATAATGTTACCATATACTAACTTTTAGCAAACGTGCCTCTTAATGAGTGTATGGATAAAGAAAGACTAAAAGATTTCTACATTACTATAATCCAGTGCCAACCCATAGCAAACCCGCCGTATCCTAACAGCACTACCAGGACTCACAAAGCACCATACTCTACCAATCAAAAGGCAACACTGCAAATATTAAACCAATACATTTCAGAGAACAACAATACATGACCTACTGGGGAAAGAGAACAAGTGGCAATGTCAAATAGGAATTATATAAACAGAACACTTCAGCTCAGTTACACATGCAGAACATAGACCATCACCAAACAAGTAATCACAATTTAGAAACAGGAAGACAATAATTAAACTGGGAATCCCAAAAGCCAAACTTGGAATGTACAACACTGTAGAAATAAAACTATACATTAATTTGCTCTTGTACTAAACAAAGCGCAGACGTTAATGATGCACATTTACCAGAGCTGACATATTCCAATTAATAAATTCAAAATAAAGAGATATTTTTCTACCTTTTGTGCATTTTTTTTCAGCTGCAATTGCTCCAGCCACTTTCTTCCGGTTTCTTCGTGTCTTCTGCTAACTCTCCATCGTCTGCTGTCCATTTGTCCTTTCTTCTCTCTTCTAGTTTTTTTCCATTCTCTCTCTACATCTGCTTTAACATACTAATCTTTCTCCTTTTGCTCTTTCCTCATTCCTATTTCATCCACTCAAATTTTATCCCTCCATCCTCAATCCCCACTTACTCTGCCAATAACCGGCCAATTGTAGATTTTTTATCTCTCCCACACAAAATATTTTTCCCTTCTCCATTTTACTCTTCCAGCCCCATCCCATTCTAAACCTCCCCCAACATCAGCTCCCTTCTAGTTCCAGCCTCACCCAGCATCCATTCCCTTCTAGTCCCTGCATCATCCCATTTCCAGTCCTAGCCACCCATCAGCCCATTTCCAGTCCTAGCAACCCCCCAACCCAATACCAGTCCTAGCCCCCCATCAACCCACTTCCAGTCCTAACCCCCCATCACCCCATTTTCAGTTTAAGCCCCCCCTATAACCCATTACCAGTCCTAACCCCCCATTAGCCCACCTCCAGTCTTAACCCCCCCAGCCCATTTCCAGTCCTAGCCCCCCCATAGCCCATTACCAGACAGCCCCCATCAGCCCACAGTCCATTATCAGTCTTAACCCCCCTCATAGCCCATTACCAGTTCTAACCCCCCCAACAGCCCACAGCCCATTATCAGTCTTAACCCCCCCATAGCCCATTACCAGTTCTAACCCCCCAACAGCCCACAGCCCATTACCAGTCCTATCCCCATCAGCCCACCTCCAGTTTTAACCCCCAGCCCATTTCCAGTCCTAGCCCCCCCATAGCCCATTACCAGACAGCCCCCATCAGCCCACAGCCCATTACCAGTCTTAACCCCCCATAGCCCATTACAAGTTCTAACCCCCCCAACAGCCCACAGCCCATTACCAGTCCTAACCCCATCAGCCCACCTCCAGTCTTAACCCCCAGTCCATTTCCAGTCCTAGCCCCCCCCATAGCCCATTACCAGACAGCCCCCATCAGCCCACAGCCCATTATCAGTCTTAACCCCCCCTCATAGCCCATTACCAGTTCTAACCCCCCCAACAGCCCACAGCCCATTATCAGTCTTAACCCCCCCAAAGCCCATTACCAGTTCTAACCCCATCAGCCCACCTCCAGTATTAACTCCCCCAGCCCATTTCCAGTCCTAGCCCCCCCCCATCGCCCATTACCAGACAGCCCCCATCAGCCCACAGCCCATTATCAGTCTTAACCCCCCCCATAGCCCATTACCAGTCCTAACCCCCCCAGCCCATTTCCAGTCCTACCCCCCCCCATCGGCTCAAGTAAAATAAAATTTTAAAAAAAAAAACCGCTGGCTGCTACCAAGGCCGCGGCAGCATGGACGGTCCCGTGGGGCCCCCTCTGCCCTGCCGAATCCCTCCCTCCGCGACGGCTTTGAGAGGCGCGAAGGGAGAGTGTCTCCCTCGTGTCTCTGTTAGGCCCGCAGGGGCTGATGGGAAATTTCCCATCAGCCCCTGCGGGCTTAACAGAGACGCGAGGGAGACACTCTCCCTTCGCGCCTCTCAAAGCCGGCACGGAGGGGCTCAGCCGGGGATTCGGCAGGGTAGAGGGGGCCCCGCGGGAACGTACATGCTGCCGCGGCAGCTTTTTGTGGGCCCTTGCCAGCTGTGGGCCCTACGCCATGGCGTACATGGCGTATAGGTAAATCCGGCCCTGGCTGTCAGGTAAGGTTTGCCTCTTTGCAGATGATACCAAAATCTGCAATAGAGTAGACACCCAGGAAGGTGTAGATAACATGAGGAGGAATCTAGCTAAGCTTGAAGAATGGTCTAGAATTTGGCAGCTGGGATTTAATGTTAAAAAATGTAAGGTCATGCATTTGGGCTGCAGCAATCCAAGGGAGCAATACAGTATAGGAAGTGAAGTACTTTTGTCCACTAAAGAAGAGCAGGACCTAGGCGTGGTTGTGTCTGATGATCTTAAAGTAGCTAAACAGGTAGAAAAGGCGACGGCAAAAGCTAGAAGGATGCTTGGGTGCATACGGAGAGGAATGGCTAGCAGAAAAAAGGAGGTGATAATGTCTCTGTATAAGTCTTTGGTGCGACCTCATTTGGAGTATAGTGTGCAATTCTGGAGACCGCACCTTCAAAAGGATGTGAACAGGATGGAGTCGGTGCAGAGGGTGGCTACTAAAATGATTAGTGGGCTTCATTATAAAGCATATGAGGACAGACTTAAGGATCTTAATATGTACACCTTAGAGGAAAGGCGGGATAGAGGTGATATGATTGAGATGTTTAAATACCTCCATGGCATAAATGTTCAGGGAGAGAGCCTCTTTCAATTGAAAGCAAGTTCTGCTACGAGGGGACATGGGATGAGGGTGAAGGGAGATAGATTCAGGAGTGATATGCGGAAATATTTCTTTACAGAAAGAGTAGTGGATCCGTGGAATAGTCTCCCAGTGGAGGTGGTAGAGATGAGGACAGTAACTGAATTTAAAAAAGCATGGGACCAACACAGAGGATCTCTAAAGGTAAAAAGTGGACTGTTGTAGTTGTTGTTATGGAAGGACAGACTAGATAGGCCATGTGGTCTTTTTCTGTCATCATGTTTCTATGTTTCTATAGAAAAAGGCTAAAATAAATAAAAATAAATAAATAAATAAATAAGTATATGCTACCACCACTTTGCCCTTCAATATCACCACCTTGTCATAGTCACCATGTCAAACCCCTGCAGAACCTCCCATGTTTCTATGTTTTTATGAAGAAGCCAAACAGCTAGGATTAGAGGTTCAGAGGTTAGAAAGGAAATGGCATAAACAGCTGCGGAAAGATAAATTTAAGAACTATAGGCAGGTCTTACGGTGATTGAAAAGAGATTATTTTACTAAATGGATTCTGGAGGCAAAATATGCAAACAGAGAAGTGTTTTCTATTGTCAGAATTATCTTGTGAGAGTCCCAAAATAAAATAATATCAAAATTAACCGGTGATGAACTAGCCCATTTTTTTGTGGATAAAATAGAGAATATTCAAAAAGATTTTCCAATAGTGTCAGTATCTAAAGTGAAGGATGTGATGATGGAAAAGAAGATAAAATTGTTGGAGTTTTATGTCCCCGCAGATGATTATCTGTGAAAGTTAATTAGGCGGTTTATGGTGGGATATAATGCTGTTGATCCTTGTACAGTGCTGCTTTTGAGAAATTAACGGAAAGTTGTTTTTTATATCTCCGCATGATGATAGCTCAGTCTCCACAGGAGGGTGTCATCCCATCAAAGTTGAAACAGGCCTTGATTTGACCTGTGTTAAAAACCCCCCTCTTTGCCGATAGATGATGTGAAAGGTTATAGGCCTGTGTCCAGTTTGCCTTGTGTTGCGAAGATTTTGGAATCCATAGTGACCTCTCAGTTGCAGGGGTATATTGTAGAGATTAGAGGGTTAAATGAATGCCAATTGGGATTTAGGGCCACATTCAGTACCGGAACTACAGTATTGTGCAGAGATGGAGAGATTCTGGAGGCTGTTGATTTTTGGTCTTATTAGATCTTTCTTCAGCCCTTAGTACTATTTCACACTCTTGTAGCCAGGTTGCGTTCATTGGGCGTGCATGGATTGGCTTTAAAATGGTGTGAGTTTGTTTTGACAAACATCATTTTAGAGTAGAATTTAATGAGAAAGTGTCTCAAATATTTTCTTGTACAACAGGGGTACCTCAAGGGTCACCTTTCTCTCCTTTATTATTTAACATCTATATTAGTCCTTTAGCTCAACATATTAAGAAATTGGGATTTTACCCATATATTTAGGTGGACAATGTCCAATTTTTTATACCAATGAAGAGTTCTTAGCAGGTCTTGGTGGATTAATTAAGATCCAAACTTTGTGTTTTGCGGGATTGGCTACAGGAAAATAAGTTAAGTTTGAACCTGGTTAAAACTGAAGTTTTATGGGTGGGGAAGGTAGTGATTCAATTTGATACCAAATTTATCCAGCTTTTGGGACAGAAAGTTGAAATATCCTCAGAAGTATATAACTTGAGAGTCATCATCAATTCTAATTTGACTCTTGAGCCTTATGTACAATATATTCAAAATAGAGCTTGGCATAAGTTGAAGATAGCGAGACAATTGCGGTTAATGTTGAGGCCATAGATTTCCAGATGGTTATTCAGTTGGCTGTTTTGAGTTATTTGGACTATTGTAATTCGATATTCTTGGAATGCCAAAAGCGTTGTTACATAAATTACAATGAATTCAAAATATTGCGGCAAAGATGATCACACATAGTAGTCATAAGGATAGGGTTACTCCTTTACTGTTAAATGTTTATTTATGTTTATTGGACTTGATAAACTGCTCTTCACTTAGGATGGGGTACAAATTGTAAAACAAGTTAAAATCAAAGATAGAAAAGGACTGCCAGTTCTTGAAAAGGAAAGGGTAGAGCATTCATACTAGAAAGGAGGGGAGGGGAGGGGAGGGGGAGAGAGAGAGTGGGGAAGAAAGATAAAAGTAGGGGTCATGACATGGTCATATGCAATGTGGAAGAGAAAGGTTTTTAGGAGGGCCTTAAACTTAACATTGGAAGGTTTGAACCAGAGGACAGGGTTCAGTGTGTTCAAGGAGGCAGGACCAAGGAAGTAAAATGCTGAGGAGCGGGTGGATTCTAACCAGGCCAGAGAAGCAGAGGGAAAGTATAGATGGTTTGCGTGGATGCTGCAGAGGACATGGTGCGGGGAGTGAAGGAGAAAAACATCGGAAAGATAACAGGGGGAACCTGTGTGTAGCATATGATGAACCAAGGTGAGAAGTTTGTACTGCAGTAGGTGTTTAACAGAAAGCCAGTGATAGCGAAGCAGAAGGGAAGTGATGTGCTCGAAACGGGAGGTGCATGTGAGGATATAAGCGGCTGTATTTTGAATGAGTTGGAGCCAGTGGAGTTGATATTGAGGGAGACCAAGGAAAACAATATTGCAATAGTCAAGCCTTGACATTACCAATGCAAGCAGAAGAGTAGTTAGAGAAGAAGGAGAGAGGAAGGAGCAAACAGCGTGAATTTGACGGAACGTGAGAAAGAGTGATGCACTAGACTACACTTAGGTTGGCAATTGCAGGGGTAAAGAGGGGCAATATTGTCAAGGACAGAGGATAGCATGGGGTGCGAGAGTTGAGCTTGAGTAGCAACTAGAAGAGAGGGAAAATCAGATGGAAAGATATCATTAGAGGGGTGAAAGATCAAGAGTACGAGAGTAGATATACCTGCTGAGTGATACATGGGAAAGTCCAGGAGAATGGTTAGATGAAGAAGATGCAGCAGTAGGACAGAACTGGGAAGTAAAAAGAATGCAGTGGTGATCAGACCAGGGGACCGGGAAAAATGTAAATGAAGAAAGAGCTGATCGTAGAGACAGGGAAGAAAGGACAAGGTTGAGGACATGACCAGTGGCGTGGGTGAGAAAAAATACATGCTGAAAGAACATGAAATCATAGAGAAGTTGAATTAGGTTTTTATCAAGAGGCTTGAGTGGGGATGCTTAGCGGGTATTGAAATCACCCAGAACTAGAAGGTGATGGTATTGAAGTGATGCTTCAGAGAGGGCATGAAGAAGAGAGTCCCAAAGATGAGAGAAAAATACTGGGGGTGTGTAGATTAATAGAAAGTATAGAGGGGAAAAGTCATCAAGCAGGACTAGAAGAGACCCTAGATAGTGGAGAGTTGGAGATGAAACCTCAGAGATGGGAAGAGTCAAGTGAAAGAACGCCACAACACCTACGCTATTGCAACTGATCCTAGGAGTAGAAAATGCTACGCAACCAGGGGAAAGACATCGATTAAGGAGCGGCTCCTTCCCCTCCTTCAACCATGTCTCCGTTAGAAAGACAACATCAAGGTAGTGCTGGGAGATGAGATCTTGAATAAGAATAGTTTTTGCACGAAGGGACCTGCAATGTAACAATGCAGTATGCAAGAGAGTGTGAAAGGGGACCACTGAAGGAAGATCCAGTGGTAGTAGGAAAAGTGATGGCTGAGGGGAGATATGATAGATAGAGGTTTAAAAATGAATGAATGGAGTGGAACGGATAAACGTATATAGATTATTTATGCCATCAAAATATAGAAAGACTATGGGACATGCAATGAAGCTACAAGGTAACCTATTTAAGACTAATAAGAGAAAATATTTTTTCACTCAACATGTATTTTTATTTATATTCCATGCTATTCTGCATCAGTGTGGTTTACATTGAACAAACTGAAATTACATTGAACAGGGCATTATAACTTGGAGATAACTATTTTACAGGGAACATGGGCTATGGAGGGTTAAGTGGCTTCCCAAGACCACAAGGAGCACCTGTGGGACTAGAAACCCCAGTTCTTCCGGCCCAAGGTTGCTGTCCTCTAGTGGGATTTGAACCCCTGACCTTCTGGCCTGAAGTACCTTGCCCCAACCACTAGGCCACTCCTCCACTTCATGTAATCAAACTCTGGAATTTGCTACCAGAGGATGTAGTAAAAGCTGTTAGTATAACTGGGTTTAATAAGGTTTGGACAAGTTCCTGGAGGAAAGGTCCATAAGCCATTATTAAAGGGGACCCGGGATATGCACTGCTTATCCCGGGTCCCCTTTAATAAGGGGACCTGTGTCTTTTGGGGAAACTGCTAGGTACTTGTGACTTAGATTGGCCACTGTTGGAAACAGGATACTGGACCTGATGAACATAAGAACATTAGAAATGCCATACTAGGTCAGACCAAGGTCCATCAAGCCCAGTATCCTGTTTCCAACAGTGGGCGGGTGGGCGTGAGCAAAATAATGAATGATTTGGGACCTGAAAATACAGCAGAGGTAGCCAGTCAAAACACAATGAATAGACAGCATGCAAGCAACTAAGTAAATCTTCAATGGCTGCCAATAGAGGCCCCTTGTTTTGTTTAAGGTGGTATGTCTGGCTTTTAAAGCTATTCAACAGATTGCCCCTATCTATTTGTCTAATAGATTGTTCTGTTCATCAACCAAATCACTCAGTTCGTCGATTCATTTGACATTGATATTACCTTCTGCTTCTGCCTTTCAACAAAAGAGGATCAGGGAAAGGTGTTTTTCAGGTGTGATTCCAAAATTGTGGAATGAATTACCTGTTATAATTAAGGACATTGATGATTATGTGCAATTTTGAAAAGTTTTAAAGATGTGATTATGGCATCAATTTTTTAATCATACTTAATGTGAATTGTCTATACTTCAATTTTGTACTCTGCTTTGTATGTCTGTAGATTGTAAAAGGGGAATATAAGCACTGTTATTAAATTAAATAAACATGGGTTGGTACAAGGCAGTACAAATATTTGACATCTGCTGCCACTGACTGGGTGGGTCGGATACCAAAGTGGAGGAGCCATGACACATCCAGGCCTTGGCTGCGCCACTGGTAGTAAGAAAAACACTACTACTGGTACTACTACTGAGCATTTGTATAGCGCTACAAGATGTACACAGTGCTGCACAGACATGTAAGAGACAGTCCTGCTCTTCAGAACTTACAGTCTAGACAAGAAAGACAACACAGTAGGTGTAGACAGTGATACATCTAGGGGAAATGATAAGGAAACATAAAGGAGATCAGGTGAGTCAAGATCCAAAAGTGGAAGCGAAGAGGTGAGTTTTCAGCCTGGATTTGAAAAGGGCCAGAGAAGGCGCCTTATGTACAGACTCAGGTAGTTTGTTCCAGGCATAAGGAGCAGCAAGGTCAAAGGAGTGAAGTCTGGAGTTAGCAATAGAAGAGAAGGGCACAGATAGAAGCAGTTTGCCAGAAGAGCAGAGTTTCTGGGGAGGGGTGTAGGGAGGTATAAGAGTGGAAAAGTAGTGAGAAGCTGCAGAGTGAATGCACTTATACGTCAGCAGGAGAAGTTTGAACTGGATGCGGAAACGGATGTTAGCTAGAGCCAGCTAGGTTTATCCAGATTTTACAGAAATGGGAGGAAATGGGGCCCTCTCCCTGCTGTTGGGAGTAATTGGGCACTGGATGGGGAAGGCCCTTCTATCTTCTCCTTTGGTGAGGAAATGGGAAGGGGGAAGGGGATGCTTTTGGGAATGTTAGTATTTTAATTTTTTTATCATTCAATATGTTTATTAGAGATTTAACAATAAAAATCCACACATAAACAAAACAAGAAATGCCATCCATAAGGCAATATTTCAATGTAAAAGATACAATTTCCGAAACACATTAATAACAGCAACAGCCCCCATAAAGGTGAGCTTGTTATAGCAAACGCTGTGAAAAGCTCTTATTCAATCAATCACTCACCCACAGAAGGAAAACTCACAGACAGGCTGGAATGCAAACAGGATCTTTAATGTGCACACAGGATCAGACAGAGAGCCGGTTCCCTCCAACAAAAGAGTCTGAGCCCCGAGGGACGTCCTTCAATGCCTTAAATACAGTATAATTTCAAACTCATTCTATAATCCCATTTGCCACAGGTATTTCCTGTCCACCAATCAGCAGCCCCTGGGGAAGGTACCTGGGTGACCTGTCCAAACCGGTGTGCTCTGGTCTGTTGGTTTCTGGGCTAGGGGATACTGTGCTCAGACCTGGAGTGGGGGAAGGGTGTCCACTGAAATAGCAGGCTTTTTACTTTATGTAAGAGCCTCATGGCTGCCTCATTCCCCCCTTTTTAAGTGAGACCTCAACCGCTAGAGGCGGTTGAGGGCTGCATTACTGGAGGCAAGCCGCAGAGGGGTGTATTGGGTCAGGGCCATGACAGTGGTAATCGCCTTGAGTTCTACCAGGGTGTCAAGGGTGGTGGTAATGAAGCGGTAAAGAATGGGGATACAACATGGCAGAATGGCACATAGCAGTAAATAAAAAGAACCCCTACCACTGGGATTTTTAGTCCCCCTGGCCAACTGAACCACTTCATAAACCACCCAGGACCCATGGACGGGTCAGTAATATGATTAACTAGATCACTTAGATCTTGGATAGAGTGTTCAATGGAAACACTTGCATCAGTGAGTTTAAAACAACACATACCCTATACCCTCTATAGCAACTCCTGCACAAAAAGTTTTGTTCCGTGTGCACAAGTTGCTGTTCTGACTGTAAAAGGTTGCAGGGCCTGCAGAGGCCTCTTTCCTTTGGGACAAAGGAGGGCCGTGTGCAAAAAGTCTGCAGAGGCCTCTTTCCTTTGGGGCAAAGGCTCTTTCCCTGGGATCCACCCTTATCAGCATATTAATGGCTTTTATTCTTGCTAGTGTTGCGTCATTCTGGCTGCACCCTGCCATTCCCTTTGCTTCATTAATCACTGGCACTGTAGTCTTCAGGGCATATGAGTACTTTGTATCACCAGCTTTGTTTGGCCTGTTTAACTTGTCCAGGCTTGCCCAGCTTGCTCAGGCCTGTTTAACCTGTTCAGGCCTGGCATGTCTTTTCTTGTGCTGGGTCCATTTTCTGTGCACTTTCAGGCCTGACCTGTTTCTTAGCTAGGTCCATTCTCTGTGCACTTCTGTTCAGAGTATGGTTCCCCCTGGCTTTACTCTTGTTGTGCTGGGCTCTGGGTACTCATTTTCTTAGCCCACATGCTTTTTCCGTGTCATCATAATGTATTACAGCCTCAGGCAAGGATGCAGTCATACTAGACATACCTAACAGCCAATTTCCCTTCATTCCCAATTTTTCTTTTTCTTTTCTTGTTTATGGGGCAAAGTTAATCCCACTAAGGGCAATGGACAAGCAACCATTTGAGACAGATATTGAGACAGATAGGGGTCATCAGAAAAGCAGCTTCTGGTACTGTTCCCTAGAGACAACATACATTGTAACATCATTTTCTTGCAGCTGGTCAATAATATTGAAAACACATAACATGAAAGTATGTCAAAAGCAGCAGTGCTTAATAATGTGATAAATAAAGTTCTGAGAATAGTACAGCAAAAACATGAGCTGGTGTGGGTATTGCAGTTGCTGAAGCTGAAATGGCTTGTAGATTTCAGTTACTTTCTAAGAAAACAATATTAAAAGGATAACAATACAATCATTCACAGAAGCCCCCAAAAACCCCCCAGTCAGTCCAACAGTTCTTTTTCCTGCCTCTCAGCTGTTCCCCAGGACCTCGCAGTGTGCTTCACCTTTCTTTGAAGTTCAAGTTCTGTCTCTCTCAAAATTTGAACCTCTCATTCTCATAGGCAGACACCCTGGCCCGTTTTCAATGTGACACACTGATCCAGATAGGGACTCCTTCACACATCTCAGCGGTGGGCAGCTCTGAGTTCTCGGGATGGTCTGCTCCATCTGGACCCCGGCCACCTCCCTCCGCTGGGCTCCCTGGATTGCAATTTGGTGACATGGCTCCAGGCCCCATTCAGGAATAAAATGCTCATCTCTTTTTTTCTTTTTTTTTTTGTTTACATATTCATTAGCCAGATACATCACTTCAAATTACCTTCATCAGTTTAATGTCCATCAAAAGTCCTTCTTCTTAATATCCCACTTCATCCCTCACAACACTCCCCCATCACCTGCATCATTCCACCAATCACATACATAGGTACTAATGTATCCTTATTATTGCTGTGTATACTGGACCTCTACATAATGTACTGCTACCAGTATATTTGGCAACAAAGTGCAAGTGTATAAACTAAAAAGATTTGTTTCTCACAGTGCTATAATATACTGTACTCCTGAAACTGAAAACCCTCAAAACAAGGTACACTTTTTCTCTGGACACCAATGCGTCTATGATGTTACTGTTCTGTTCATCATTTGTCAGCACAGTACTTAACAAGGCAAAGTAATTACCTTGAATCCTACAGTTCAAAACAAGCATGAAACTGATACTTTTCCATAAAAAGGTTGGTAGATACCTGGAATGCAATATCATTGTAGTATTAGAAAAATGAATACAGTTGATCAAGGCAGTTTAATGTACCAAGCAGGAAAGAATGCAATATTACTTGCTTAATTTTGTATGTGCAGTCAAAACCAAATATATGTACCAGAGATAAAATTCAGGCTTTAAAAAGACAAGTAAAAAATCTTCATTTCTTCATAATCTTATAAGGATTTTCTCTCCCCTTTTTTTTTAAGTTCTAACAAATGTGTTGCAGCTAATTTTCACACATCAGCTTTGCCCTACAGATATTGCTAACAGTAATTTGACAGTCCTTCTTCAGCCTTACACAGTCAAGATGCCGCTCAGACATTTTGAGGATGCTCAAAGGAGGCACCCCCCATGGTTCCAGAAGCTTAAACTCTACAATCTAAATTGATGACCAGAGGATTGTTTGGAGACTAGGTGTGGCGTTTGCTAGGAGAAAGACTCCTAGGTGATTTTTTTTCTTTTGTCCTCTCTAATGTGCCTCCATTTATCTGCTAGAAGAAGGAACTCCTCCCAGTATCTTTCTATAGCTATGCAAACTATCTCAGCAGTTTCAATCACCCCCCACTCACTGCTGAGAGGTGTGACCAAAACACCTGGTTCCCTGACCATGCATGAAACATAGCAATGAAACTGGATATGCATCAAACAAAGCAATTGTCTTCCTTCACTGCTATACCAGTACTACAGTCCACACACAGCAAACCCCACCCCCCTTTCCAAACTGTCCCCTTCCCTGCAATCAGTATACCTGGTGTTTTTCACTGTTTGGGGACACAGGGGCGACTCGTCAATAACTTCACCTTTTACTGATAGAGTATCAAAATCAATCCTGAAATATAAAGACCTAATGTCTGGACAAAAACTTTCTTTCCCTAATGTCACAACTAAACACAGAGACACTAAAGGTTTTTTACATAACAGCACATTTACCACATGGGCCAGCCATGAATCTAAACAGGGAAGCTGGTCCGGATACTCCCCCACCACAATTTAGCCTCCAGACCCCATGCTCTAATCACAATTTGCAAAATCACAATTTACAGTGCAAATCTTGTAATCCCAATTCTAGGAATGCAGTGCTCAGTGTAAATTTTCTAATCTCACTTCTGGGAATACAATATACAATATAATCCAGGTAACAGGCAGAGTTTGGTTGCACAAAACACACAGGACCACAAAGGGAAAAAGAAAGAGGGAAAACAGAAAACAGAGACGTCTCAGCAGCGAATACTCATACACTCTCTTTCCTCAGTAGCAGCTGTTACAAATACACATTACATACACACACACATACTCTCTAGCTGTACCATAGGATTTAACTTTTACCATGTGGATAATAGTAATATGAGAAATATAGCTAGCTATTTTTCCAATGTCCACTAGATGGAGCTATAGGAGCACATGGCAACACAAAAGAAACCCCCCAGCAACACAAACCCCCCCCCCCAACACTATAGGACCACATGGCAACACAAAAGGAAACCCCCGCAACACAAAAAGAGACCCCCAGCAACACAAAAAGCCCCCAACACTATAGGCGCACAAGGCAACACAAAAGACACCCCCAGCAAACCCAAAAGATACCCCCAGCAACACAAAAAGCCCCCAACACTATAGGAGCACATGGCAACACAAAAGGAGACCCACATCAACACAAAAAGCCCCCAACACTATAGTAGCACATGGCAACACAAAAGAAACCCCCAGCAACACAAAAAGAGACCCCCAGCAACACAAAAAGCCCCCAACACTATAGGAGCACATGGCAACACACAAGAAACCCCCAGCAACACACAAGAGACCCCCAGCAACACAAAAAGCCCCCAACACTATAGGAGCACATGGCAACACAAAAGAAACCCCCAGCAACACAAAAGGAGACCCCCAGCAACACAAAAAGCCCCCAACACTATAGGAGCACATGGGGCAAAGGCTCTAAATAAATCGCCCCGATCATCGGAGAATTGCGATCAGCGCAATTATTCTTGAAAGGCACACATAAGGTGGTTAAGTACTAATATTTTAGGCAATTTTTAATAGCTTTGGCAGCACTGCACTTTAAATACCTTTAAGGGGCCCGAGGTGGCAAAGTTAAATTTATACTGCAGTCATTTACTGGCGCTCGCAAGCAAGCACCCCCCCCTTTTTTTCTTATTCAGATTCAGATACAGCAGATTCAGATACAGATACAGACAGGACGAGCAATGTTTTCAGGGCCACTAAGGCCCCTATTAGGACTGCTCGTTGCGGTTGATTGGGCCGCTACAGGTTCCCAGAAATTACCAGGACTCACAGATAGAGTACAGAAAGTAGCAGTACTCACCAGAACTCTGATCAGACAGGTAGTTTGGATGCCAGTCTATCCAGCCGGTTTTCAATCGGGGATTCAGCCGCAGGGACCGACTGACCACACAAGTCAAAGAGTCCTTCGGAGCACAAAAGGGGCCCCGTGGCGCCAAGGATCGTTAATCACCTGGAGGGGTCGGTCCCTGACCGGTGGAGGCCCCGATCCTGCAAAAAGCAGTAGTCTTCCCACTGTGGGTGCGATGAGAGAGAGGCTTTTCTTTTAAATTTTCCTGGCCAATGCACCAAAATGTTATAGCAAACGCTGTGAAAAGCTCTTATTCAATCACTCACCCACAGAAGGAAAACTCACAGACAGGCTGGAATGCAAACAGGATCTTTAATGTGCACACAGGATCAGACAGAGAGCCGGTTCCCTCCAACAAAAGAGTCTGAGCCCCGAGGGACGTCCTTCAATGCCTTAAATACAGTATAATTTCAAACTCATTCTATAATCCCATTTGCCACAGGTATTTCCTGTCCACCAATCAGCAGCCCCTGGGGAAGGTACCTGGGTGACCTGTCCAAACCGGTGTGCTCTGGTCTGTTGGTTTCTGGGCTAGGGGATACTGTGCTCAGACCTGGAGTGGGGGAAGGGTGTCCACTGAAATAGCAGGCTCATTACTTTATGTAAGAGCCTCATGGCTGCCTCAAGCTGATGCCCTGATCAGTACAAAAAAAAAAAAGAACAAAGAAATCAAGAGGTAATACACCCCCATATATAACAGGCATTACAATAATAGAGCAAAATCAACTTCATCCCTTCCTATCAAGCAAAAAACTTTCTAACTGATCAACAACTCTTGCCATCCACAGAAATAAAGATGTACATATGTGTAAAAATGTATATATGTAATTAATCTCCTCCCATCTTATGGAAGGGAAATCAAGTTACCTAACTACTGTGTGTTGTGCTTATCCTGTAAATCACTTTGTATATATTGCAATTTGTTCTGTCCTGATCAGACAGCTCCGTCATGTAATCAAATCCGCTCCTGATCGCTGGAAGTAGCGGTATATAAATGTATGCTAAATAAATAAATAAAATAAATAAACATCAGAAAATACATAAATACAATTTTGAAAAGCAATAATACACTTACAGGGAAATTTTAAAAAAGGTTTGGACAAGTTCCTGGAGGAAAGGTCCATAAACCATTATTAAGAAGTGATCGAAGATATCAATGCTTGACCCAGTACAAGCATTGTGGAACTTGTGTCTCTTGGGGAAACTGCTAGGTACATATGACTTAGATTGGCCACTGTTGGAAACAGAATACTGGGCTTGATGGACCTTGGTCTGACCCAGTATGGCATATCTTATGTTCTTATGTTCTAATGAAGTACCCAGTCCGATTACTCGGGACTGACCTGGGTAGATCTAGAAACATCAGGAAATATATGTAATTTGTAGCCACAAAACAGCTTCTCTTAGTTCTTAAAGTAAGCTTTCAAAACCAGAATCTTATCTGCAGAAGAGAGAAAAGTAACCAGCAAAACGACTCTTTTCTCAATCTTATCGGATGAGTCTTCCAAGAAATTAGTTAAATCCTTATCAATATCTATGGAAATAACATCCAACCCACTTTCATCATTGTTAACCCGACATTTCCCTGCAGGGATATAATAATTTTCTCAGTAAAAAGCAAAACTTCCTGAAAGTACTTATCAAGTAGAATCTGAGGGGAAAGCAACGATGACACAGGAAATTGCAAAAAACAGAGATTCAGCGCTTTAGCACTGTTCTCCAGTGATTCCAATTTGTTCTGGATAATAAAGGAATCTTTGATAGAAGCAGAGCTAACACTTTGTAATTGTAAAAGTTGCTTATTTACCTCTGAAAAGGAATTTACCACCTCAGTCAACTGAGCGTCCACCTCAGCAAACTTCCGGTTAGACTCTTGTGTATAAACACATAGGGAATCAAAGGATGTAGAAACCTTTACCTCTATAGCAGTAATTGCAGTCTATAAAACCTTCAAAGTAATCTCATCTGGAGGGATAATCGAGGTTTGCACAACAGGCAGACCCATCACAAGATTAGGTAACGGAGTTGGAGAATAAACAGGTAAAAGAACCTTATTAATATCACTTACCAGAGTAGAAGAGAGCTGAGGGACAGGAGGGAGAGGAGGAGTCTGCTCAACAGAGCTCAGAGATGTCCCTTCAGTAGGAAAAGAAGTTTCAGGAAGCGTTAAGAAATGTTTGTCTAAAGGCCCAAACACCTTTCCCTCCCCCGTGTGCACCGGACCCTTATCTTCCATTGACTTTTTAACCTTATGTTTCCCCATTATAAAGCAAACATTTAACACAGTCACAGCGTACAAGGGCCATAGGGCAGTGTTTTAAAGCCCTCAAGGACCCCGCAGATAGTCCGGTGCCGGATAGTTGTTCAGCGCTTGCCAGGGGAGCAAATGCACCCTCCAGCTGCCAGAACCCGCACACACAGCACGCCAATCAGCTCCTTATATGCCTGCACTCCAGGGCTCAGTCACAGCACACAAGGGCCATAGGGCAGAGTTTTAAAGCCCTCAAGGACTCTGCAGATAGTCCGGTGCCAGATAGTTGTTCAGCGCAGTGCCGGGGGTGCAAATGCACTCTCCAGCTGCCAGGACCCGCACACACAGCACGCCAATGAGCTCCTTATACGCCTGCACTCCAGGGCTCAGTCACAGCACACAAGGGCCATAGCGCAGAGTTTTAAAGCCCTCAAGGACCCCGCAGATAGTCCGGTGCCGGATAGTTATTCAGCATAGTGCCGGGGGAGCAAATGCACATTCCAACTGCCAGAACCCGCTCACGCAGCATGCCAATGAGCTCCGTCTATGCCTGCACTCCAGGGCTCAGTCACAGCACACAAGGGCCATAGGGCAGAGTTTTAAAGCCCTCAAGGACCCTGCAGATAGTCCGGTGCCGGATAGTTGTTAAGCGCAGTGCCAGGGGAACAAATGCACACTCCAGCTGCCAGAACCCGCGCACACAGCATGCCAATGAGTTCCGTCTATGCCTGCACTCCAGGGCTCCGTCACAGCACACAAGGGCTATAGGGCAGAGTTTTAAAGCCCTCAAGGACCCCGCAGATAGTCCGGTGCCGGATAGTTGTTCAGCGCAGTGCCGGGGGAGCAAATGCACACTCCAGCTGCCAGGACCCACACACAGCACGCCAATGAGCTCCTTATATGCCTGCACTCCAGGGCTCAGTCACAGCATACAAGGGCCGTATAGAAGAGTTTTAAAGCCCTCAAGGACCCCACAGATAGTCCGGTGCCGGATAGTTGTTCAGCACAGTGCTGGGGGAGCAAATGCACACTCCAACTGCCAGAACCCGCACACGCAGCACGCCAATTAGCTCCGTCTATGCCTGCACTCCAGGGCTCAGTCACAGCACAACAATGGCCATAGGGCAGAGTTTTAAAGCTCTCAAGGACCCCGAAGATAGTTCGGTGCCGGATAGTTGTTCAGCACAGTGCCAGGGGAGCAAATGAACACTCCAGCTGCCAGAACCCGCACACACAGCATGCCAATGATTTCCGTCTATGCCTGCACTCCAGGGCTCCATCACAGCTCACAAGGGCTATAGGGCAGAGTTTTAAAGCCCTCAAGGACCCCGCAGATAGTCTGGTGCCGGATAGTTGTTCAGCACAGTGCCAGGGTAGCAAATGCACACTCCAGCTGCCAGGACCCGCACACACAGCACACTAAAGAGCTCCATCTACGCTTGCACTCCAAGGCTTAGTCAAAGCACACAACGGCCATAGGGCAGAGTTTTAAAGCCCTCAAGGACCCTGCAGATAGTCCGGTGCTGGATAGTTGTTCAGCGCAGTGCCAGGGGTGCAAATGCACTCTCCAGTTGCCAGGACCTGCACACACAGCATGCCAACGAGCTCCATCTATGCCTGCACTCCAGGGCTCAGTCACAGCACACAAGGGCCATAGGTCAGAGTTTTAAAGCCCTCAAGGACACCGCAGATAGGCTGGTGCCGGATAGTTGTTCAGCGCAGTGCCGGGGGAGCAAATGCACACTCCAGCTGCTAGGACCCACACATACAGCACGCCAGTGAGCTCCGTCTATGCCTGCACTCCAGGTCTCAGTCAAAGCACACATGGGCCATAGGGCAGAGTTTTAAAGCCCTCAAGGACCCTGCAGATAGTCTGGTGCCGGATAGTTGTTCAGTGCAGTGCCGGGGGTGCAAATGCACTCTCCAGCTGCCAGGACCCGCACACACAGCACGCCAACGAGCTCTGTCTATGCCTGCACTCCAGGGCTCAGTCACAGCACACAGGGGCCATAGGGCAGAGTTTTAAAGCCCTCAAGGACCCCGCAGATAGTCTGGTGCCGGATAGCTGTTCTGCGCAGTGCCGGGGAGTAAATGCACACTCCTGCTGCCAGGACCCGCACACATGGTACGCCAACGACCTCCATCTACACTTGCACTCCAGGGCTCAGTCACCAGTTTCTTAATTTTTGAAAATTGTCATTTGGCAGTTGTTCACTAGGCAGATGCCTCTAGAGAATAATGGGAATTTGGGTGAGAGGGTACTGGGGAGAGTGAAAAGGCTGGAGCTATCATGTTTTTGCCAGCTTTTGGTTCTCCACAGTTTCAGGTACAGTTGGTCTGTTAATGAGCAAAGTTTCTTAGCCCTCTGGAAGAGTTTGCACATGGGAAGGAGGAGGTAGCTAGGAAGATAAAATCAAATAAATAAACCTGGAAGGGTAGGGAAAAGATTTCTTGCAGAAGTATTATTTTGCATGGTGAATCATGGATACTCAGCAGCAAGGGTGTTCATGTGGTGACAAGGCTCTAGATGAGGTTGGGGAGCAGTTGATTGTGCAGCCCTTTGTGTTTGCTCTTGGTAGGGCAGCAGGAGTCTTCTTTGCCTAATCCTAACTTTCCCATAATCTTGGTGGATGAAATGGGGATGTGGCCTTTATAGTGTTGTGTGCACTGAGAATGAGGAGGCACAGGATATATCAGTGAGTAGTATGGTTTTTCTGAGGTGCTGCAGGGTTCTGTCAGTCATTTCTTGTGTTCCTTTACTTCTTGTGGTCACAGTAGGGATATGGCCACATGAATTGGGACATTCCTACCATGCATGGGCAGACTAGACTTCCTGTCTCTTTGGTGTGTAAATGTTTGGTTAACTTGGGTCAGTGACAGAGCTCCTTGATCATTAGCAGGTTATGGGCAGGGAACTGCAAACCATCAGGGAACAAGAAGAGCATTGGACTTTTGTAATCATGATTCACAGCTGGCCCCTATTGTGAAGCAGCAAGCTTACAATTCTGGGGAGTGCTGAGCTGCTGGTAGAGTTCTGCTGGAGGTCCTGAAGCTATTGTGCTGGAAAGGAATCAGCTGCTAGAGGATGGATATGGGAAGTAGGAAGGTTTGAGACTGCTGTGAGTGGGATGACTTGTGGGGAGGAATGTAAGGACCCAGGGGGTGTTGGAAGTCACCTGGTATGCAAGGATTCTAATGCTGTGGGGTAGGGCAAGGGTTTCATGAAGCAGCAGGCAATAGGAGATTTCAAGTAGACAGCCGAGGCATTTCCTATTAAGTTTGTTGGTCTCTTCAAAGCTGGAGGCAGGATTTTGTGGTTCCATTTAGTGAAAGTGACTAGGAGAATGGCGCTGAAAGTAACCTGACCAGTGGCATAGTGAATCATGGTGTTATATCTGGGGAACAGCTGGCTATAGTCAGGGCTGGATGCGTGGGGCAAGGGAGTAAGTGTTAGAAGGTTGGGCTATAGAAGAGGGGCATCTGTCTTTCTTCTATTGTCCAGGATGTCGCTCATGGCTCTGCAGTACCAGAGGTTCTGCCCAGCCTATCCACAAGGATGGCTAGAATGTCTTCTCTGGTGTTTGAGGTTTCAGTGTAGGGGTCAACAGAACTTGAAGTGTTGGAAGGAGCAGGATGGAACCCCACTCTCTTCCTGTGACATCCAGAGGACATTGCTAGGCTGATAGGCCATGAGGTGAGGATAGGGTTAAAACAGGAGTAAACAAATGGCAGACACAGCTAGTGGGATCATGCTCCAAACAAGAAGAGCAGGAAAAAAAGGATTCGGGATCCATAAGAACATAAGAACATAAGATATGCCATACTGGGTCAGACCAAGATCCATCAAGCCCAGTATTCTGTTTCCAACAGTGGCCAATCTAGGTCATATGTACCTAGCAGTTTCCCCAAGAGACACAAGTTCCACAATGCTTGTACTGGGTCAAGCATTGATATCTTCGGTCACTTCTTAATAATGGTTTATGGACCTTTCCTCCAGGAACTTGTCCAAACCTTTTTTAAACCCAGCTACACTAACAGCCTTTACTACATCCTCCGGTAACAAATTCCAGAGTTTGATTACACGTTGAGTGAAAAATATTTTCTTTTATTAGTCTTAAATAGTTTACCCTGTAGCTTCATTGCATGTCCCCTAGTCTTTCTATATTCTGATAACGTAAACAATCGATCTACGTTTACCCGTTCCACTCCGTTCATTAATTTATAGACTTCTATCATATCTCCTCTCAGCCGTCTCTTTTCCAGGTTAAAGAGCCCTAATCTTTTTAGCCTTTTCCTCATAGGAGTATCCTTCCATCCCCTTTACCATTTTGGTGGCTCTTCTCTGAACCTTTTCTAAAATCGCTATATCCTTTTTAAGATACGGCGACCAGAATTGCACACAATATTCAAGGTGCGGTCTCACCATGGAACGATATAGAGGCATTATAATATCTTTTGTTTTATTTTCCATTCCTTTCCTTATCATACCTAGCATTCTATTTGCTCTCTTGGCTGCCGCTGCACACTGGGCCGAGAGTTTTAACATGGTATCCACAATGACGCCTAAATCTTTTTCCTGGATGGTGGTTCCTAATGTGGAACCTTGCATCGTGTAACCATAGTTTGGGTTGTTCTTCCCTAGGTGCATAACCTTGCACTTGTCCACATTAAATTTCATCTGCCATTTTGATGCCCAGTCTTCCAATTTATCAAGATCCTCTTGCAATTTTTCACAATCCTCTTGGGTTTTAACAACTTTAAATAGTTTTGTGTCATCTGCAAATTTGATAACCTCACTCGTTATTCCACTTTCCAGGTCATTTATGAATATGTCAAAAAGCAGCGGACCCAGCACAGATCCCTGGGGTACACCACTATTCACCTTTCTCCATTGGGAAAATTGGCCATTTAGCCCTACCCTCTGCTTTCTATCTTTTAACCAGTTCCTGATCCACAATAGTACACTGCCTCCTATCCCATGACTCTTTAGTTTTTGCCAAAAGTCTCTGATGAGGGACCTTGTCAAAGGCTTTCTGAAAGTCCAGATGCACAATATCAACCGACTCACCTTTGTCCACCTGTTTATTCACTCCTTCAAAAAAACATAACAGATTAGTAAGACAAGATCTTCCTTGTCTAAAGCCATGTTGGCTGTCTCCCATTAGGTCGTGACTATCTACATGCTGAGTAATTTTATTCTTTATGATGGTTTCTACCATTTTTCCCGGTACTGACGTCAGGCTCACTGGTCTGTAGTTTCCCGGATCACCCCTGGAACCCTTTTTAAAAATTGGTGTTACATTGGCGATCCTCCAATCTTCAGGTACTAGAGATGATTTTAATGATAGTTCACAGATTACTAATAGCAGGTCTGCAATCTCATATTTCAGTTCTTTCAACACCCTTGGATGTATACCATGCTCCTTGTGCGAGCTCCTTGGGGCGAGGTCCGGGGCGACGGCTCCAAGGTTTCCCCCTCCGGTGTTTGTCTCTCTGTGCTCTTCGGCTCTCTGCTACTGCTTTTACCTCTATTCATGGCTACTATTCCTGTTCACTGGGGCTGGCGCCCTGCGGCACCGGCCGTCGCTCCTTCTGGATTACTCACTCGTCAACTGTCACACCTTGTTTATTGTTCACGGGTCTCGCCCCCCCCTCCTCTTTCTTCTTCTCTTTCTCCACCCCTTGTGTTCTTACAATTTGCACTCTTGAACTGTCGATCTATTCGTTCTAAATCTTCTCTGGTTCAAGACTTAATCACGCTTCACAATTTGGACATTCTTTTCCTGACTGAAACCTGGCTAAAGGAAGGAGAAGAACCCATCTTGAATCGTTGCCTCCCGCCAGGCTATTCCTTTTTCTCCACGTCCCGCCGGGGTAGAAGTGGCGGGGGCGTGGCTATTATCTATCGCTCCTCTCTCTCTCTTTCTGAGCTTGTTTCCTCCCCCTCTCTGCTCTATCCAGAGACTCTGCTTGTGCAGTTGGCCCCTTCCACTACTCCGTATTACTTCCTATTAGTTTATGCTCCGCCCTCCCTTCCTAACTCCTCCTGGGACTCACTCTTGGCCACTATATCTGAGGTTTCCTTGCTCTATCCCCGCCTTCTAATTTTAGGTGATTTTAATGTTCATGCTGAGTCTCCCTCTTCGGCAAGAGACTCCTCTTTCCTTTCCCTTTTGTCTGATCTTTCTCTTCGTCAATCAGTTTCCTTTCCTACTCATACAGCCGGTCATTCCCTTGACCTCCTTATTACTTCTGTCTCCTTCCCTTTTCCCTTTTCCTCACTGTCGTCTTTCCCTCTTCCCTGGTCCGACCATCATTGCCTTCTGTTTTCTATCCCTGCCCCCCCTCCAGCCCCACTCTCATCTTTAAACTCTAGTCTCACTCCATCACTCACCCGTAAGATCACTGCAAACACTCTTAGCCAGTTTCCATCTCCTGCCAGTCTGTTCCCCATAGAATTCGAATCCCTCTCTGTTGATGCCCAGGCCCACTGTTGGAACTCCACCCTCTCAACTGCCTTGGATTCTGTTGCTCCCCTTCGTCCCCACCCTCACCCCCGCCATAGCCCACACCATCCCTGGTTTCATCCTGGCCTTTTCTTACATCGCAGACACCTCCGCCGGTCGGAACGTCTCCGGCAAAATCATCCTTCCCCCGCCAATCTGTCAGCCTTCCGCCTTTGTCACCATCAATACCGCTCTCTACTCCGCTCCGCGAAGCGTGATTATTATTCCACTCTTATCTCCTCCTCCTCAAATTCCTCACGTCGCTTGTACTCGATTTTGCACTCTCTTACTGCATCTCATTCTGCCTCCTCCTCTTTTTCCCCGCCTATATCTTCTCTTCCTGACCCTTCTTCTCTTGCTGCTTTCTTTGTTACTAAAGTGGACACTCTCCGACAATCTTTTCCCTCTTGTCCCTCTCCCCTCTCTCCCCCTGTTGCGCTCCCTCCTCCTTCCTTTGCATCCCCCTCCCACCCTGTTCCTGTGTTATCCCATTCCTGGTCTTCTTTTGAATTGATTACTCCCACTGCTCTCCAACAGACTTTTCTTTCTATCCGTAAAACTACCTGTTCAGCTGATCCCATCCCCTCCTCTTGGCTCCTAGAACCCTCTCTGGCACTCTCTCCATATATCCTCCTCCTGTTTAATTCTAGTTTGTCCTCTGGCACTTTCCCCTCTAGCTGGAAGCATGCTACTGTCCGTCCCATTCTAAAGTCCCGGTCCTCTGATCCATCTGCTCTCTCTAGTTGGCGTCCGGTATCTAATCTTTCTTTTCTCTCTAAATTCCTTGAAAAACTGGTCTTTATTCAACTCTCTTCTCACCTTGAGGCTTCTCTCACTCTCCACCCTCGTCAATCTGGCTTTCGTCCTACTCACAGCACGGAAACTGTCCTCCTTTCCCTTCTAAATGAACTTCACACTGCTCACGATCGTGGTCTTTTCACCTTGGCTGTTTCTCTTGACCTTTCGGCTGCTTTCGATCTGGTGGATCATCGCACCCTTCTCACTCGCCTTAGGGAAGCGGGTCTCTCTGGTGTAGTTCTTCGGTGGTTTCATTCTTTTCTCTCCGGTCGTTCCTTCTCTGTCGTTTCTGGTTCCTCTTCCTCTGCCCCTACTCCTCTTACCTGCGGGGTTCCCCAAGGGTCTGTTCTTGCACCACTTCTCTTCAATGTCTTCTTAGCCCCTCTTGCCCTCCAGATCCAACAGTTTAGTATCTCCGCGTACTACTACGCAGATGACATCTTTCTTCTCCTTCATACTGATTCCCTCTCTCCAGATATTACCCCCCTTAATCACTGTCTTGCTGCTATTGCTTCCTGGTTCTCCTCTAATTTCCATCACGTGAACCCTTCTAAATCCCACGCTATCTGGTTTACGTTTGGAGCTCCTTCCCCCACCTCTGCCCCCTCCTTCTCTTCACAGCCTATTCCTCTTGTTTCTTCTTTTCGTTACTTGGGTGTTACTCTTGACTCCTCTCTTTCCTTTAAGGATCACATTTCTTCTCTTGTTCAGCGCTCTTTTTTCTCCCTTCGGCAACTTCGTTCGGTCCGTCCTTTCCTCTCCCCTTCTGCCCAGGCCACTCTTCTTTGTTCTCTTGTGATGTCCCGTCTCGACTACTGTAATGTTTCCCTTGCTGGTCTGCCCCTCTCCCAATTGTCCCGTCTTCAACTTGTTCAGAATTCTGCTATTCGTCTTCTAGCTCACGCCTCTCGTTTTGATCACGTTACCCCACTCCTTCTTCATCACCACTGGTTGCCTATCCCCTTTCGTATCCAGTATAAAATTCTTATTCTTACTCACAAAGCTGTTCGCACTGGTTCCCCCTCCTATCTTGCTGATCTGATCTACTTTCGCCCTCCCCACCGTTTGCTCCGTGCTATTCACACAAATCGTCTGTCCCTTCCCTCCCCCTCTCAGGCCCACCTTGTCTCCACTCGTTCTTCTGCTTTTTACTTCTTAGCCCCAAGCCTCTGGAATTCCCTTCCCCCCCCCGCTTCGCGCAGAAGAGTCATACCTATCCTTCAAGTCACAACTTAAGACCCACCTCTTCAGTCTAGCGTTTAACCTTCCAACCATGGTTTCCCCCTCCCCCTCCACTATCCACCCTCCCCCCGTTTCATGATGTTGCACCCCTCTAATGTTGTACTGTGTTTATTGTTCTTTTAGTGTCTTTCTTTTCTACCCTGTCCTGTCAATTTTATGGCGTTCTTTTCCTTTTCATGCAGCCTGTTTTTAACTTGTTTTATATTGTTTTATTGTAAACCGCCCAGGTGCCTCCGGTGTTGGGCGGTATATCAAATTTTAAATAAACATAAACACATAAACATACCATCCGGCCCAGGTGATTTGCTACTCTTCAGTTTATCTAATAGTTGTAAGACATCTTCCCGATGTATCGATATTTCCTTCAGTTCTTCCGCACCTTTAAATACCACTTCAGCCATGGGTAACATCCCTACATCTTCCTCAGTAAAGACTGAAGCAAAGAATTCATTCAGTCTCTCCGCTATCACCTTGTCGCCTCTTA
The DNA here is from genome assembly GCA_033557465.1 of Ichthyophis bannanicus. Lineage (NCBI taxonomy): Eukaryota > Metazoa > Chordata > Amphibia > Gymnophiona > Ichthyophiidae > Ichthyophis > Ichthyophis bannanicus. The sequence continues at coordinate 344,086,784 of CM066037.1, forward strand.
GTGCTCCTTTAACCCCTTTATCATCTAATGGACCAACTGACTCTCTCACAGGTTTTTTGCTACGAATGTACTTGAAAAGGTCTTTATTTCATGTTTTTGCTTCCGCAGCAAGCTTCTTCTCAAATTCTCTCTTTGCCTGCCTTATCAATGCCTTGCATTTGACTTGCCAGTGCTTGTGCTGTTTCCAGGTTTCGTCATTTGGCTCTTTTTTCCATTTCCTGAAAGATGCTTTTTTGGCAACAACAGCCTCTCTGACCTCACCTTTAAACCATGCTGGCAGTTTTTTGGACTTCCTTCCACTTTTCTTAAAGCGTGGAATACAGCTGGTCTGGGCTTCCAATATAGTATTTTTCAACAACATCCAAGCTTGATGTACATCTTTAACCTTTGCAACTGCTCCTTTTAGTTTTTTCTTAACTGTTTTCCTCATTTTATCGTAGTCTCCCTTTCGAAAGTTAAAGGGTAGTACTGTGGATTTCCTTACTATCCCTCCTCCACTAATTAAATCAAAGGCGATCATGCTATGATCACTATTGCCAAGTGGCCCCAACACCCTTATCTCTTGCACTAGATCTGGTGTTCCACTAAGGACTAGGTCTAATATGGCTTCCCCTCTGGTCGGTTCATGAACCAGCTGCTCCAAGAAGCAGTCATTTATTTCATCTAGGAACTTTATCTCCCTAACATGTCCTGCTGTGACACTGACCCAGTCAATGCCGGGGTAATTGAAATCACCCATTATTATTACTGCACTGTAACTTTTGCTAGCTTCCTTGATTTCTTTGAGCATTTCATCATCCATTTGTTCATTCTGGCCAGGCGGACGATAGTACACCCCCACTGCCATCGCCTTCCCCTTTTTACATGGAATTTCAATCCATAGAGATTCTACAGCAAATTTTGTTTCTTGCAAAACTTTAATCCTTTCTGACTCAATGCCCTCTCTAACATAGAGCGCAACCCCTCCACCAATTTGATCAGCTCTATCATTACGATATAGTTTGTACCCAGGTATCACAGTGTCCCACTGGTTGTCCTCCTTCCACCATGTCTCTGATATTCCAATCATATCTAACCTCTCGTTTAGTGCTATATATTCTAACTCTCCCATCTTGTTTTTTAGACTTCTAGCATTTGCATACAAGCAATTTAGAGACTGTATTTTATTCATATTAATTTGGCTATTGGTAGACATGGGTAATTTGGGATCTTTAAGCTCTGTCTGCTCCATACTCGAGGGCATTTGGGCTACTTTACTCTTTTTTGGAACCTCTCTGCTTTTTGTAGTATCCTTCAAGGATACATTCTTCCGAACCATGTGCTCTTGGGCGACTGTCGGCTTTCCCCTATTATCTAGTTTAAAAGCTGCTCTATCTCCTTTTTAAAGGTTAATGCCAGCAGCCTGGTTCCATCCCGGTTAAGGTGAAGCCCATCCCTTCGGAAGAGCCCCTCCTTTCCCCAGAATGTTCCCCAGTTCCTAACAAATCCAAACCCCTCATCTCTGCACCATTGTCTCATCCACGCATTGAGACTCCGGAGCTCTGCTTGCCTTTTGGGTCCTGTGCGTGGAATGGGAAGCATTTTGGAGAATGCTACCCTGGAAGTTCTGGATTTCAACTTCCTACCTAAAAGCCTAAATTTAGCTTCCAGAACCTCCCTACCACATTTTCCTATGTCATTGGTACCGACATGTACCAAGACAGCAGACTCCTCCCCAGCACTATCTAAGACCTTATCTAGGTGGCGCGTGAGGTCCGCTACCTTCGCACCAGGCAGGCATGTTACCAGGCGATCCTCACGTCCACCAGCCACCCAGCTATCTACATGCCTAATGATCGAATCACCAACTATAACTGCTGTCCTAACCCTTCCCTCATGGGCACTTGGCCCTGGAGAAACCTCCTCGGTGCGAGAGGGGTTTACATCACCTGGAGGACAGGTCCTAGTTACAGGATCACTTCCTGCCACACCAGGGTGATGCTCTCCTGTCACGTGACCTCTCTCCTCCATGGCAACAGGGATGCTGCCAGACTGGAGGTGGGACTTCAGGACTATATCCCTGTAGGTCTCGTCTATGTACCTCTCTGTCTGTCTTATGCTTTCCAAGTCTGCTACTTTAGCCTCTAGAGAACTGACTTGTTCCCTGAGAGCAAAGAGCTCCTTGCACCTAGTGCACACGTAAGACCTCTCACCAGCTGGGAGAAAATCATACATGTGACACTCAATGCAAAAGACTGGAAAGCCCACATCCCGCTGCTGGACTGCTGTCTGCATCTTAGTTTTAAGTTTGTGTTTAGATCTTTAAGTTCTTTACGTTCTAAAGGGTGCTATGGATATTTATACCACTAAAACTGTACCTAATAAGTTTAATATACCTTGTTCACCTGAAGCTTAATTAATCTCAGGTCCTTAGTGTATGACTGATTTGGGTAATGAGCTTCACCTGAGACCACCTCCTGTCTTTTAAGTTGTGCAAGTACCTATAAAGCTGTGATTATCCCAGGGGAGGGTGGGTGTGGGGAGGGAGGGAGGGATATAACCCTTATTAAAAGAGGGCTGCTACACAGTACCCTGTGCTGTGCTGCTGAGGTAAGCTATATTCTGATTTGATTTAAATTATAGCTCTTTGCTGCTGCTAGGCTCTAACCTATTATGAAATTTAAACTACAAGCTCTCTGCTGGATTCTAAATTTAACCGGAAAGCTCTCTTCTGTGTTTTAATTTGAAACTAAAAGTACTTAGCTGATGCTAGGCCCTGAGTGACTATGAAATTTAAACTTCAAGCTCTCTGCTGGATTCTAAAGTTAACCAGAAAGCTCTCTTCTGTGTTTTAATTTGAAACTAAAAGTACTTTGCTGATGCTAGGCCCTAACCTATTATGAAATTTAAACTACAAGCTCTCTGCTGGATTCTAAATTTAACCAGAAAGCTCTCTTCTGTGTTTTAATTTGAAACTAAAAGTACTTTGTTGATGCTAGGTCCTGAGTGACTATGAAATTTAAACTACAAGCTCTCTGCTGGATTCTAAAGTTAACCAGAAAGCTCTCTTCTGTGTTTTAAATTGGAACTAAAAGTACTTTGCTGATGCTAGGCCCTGAGTGACGATGAAATTTAAACTACAAGCTCTCTGCTGGATTCTAAATTTAACCAGAAAGCTCTCTTCAGTGTTTTAAATTGAAACTAAAAGTACTTTGCTGATGCTAGGCCCTGAGTGACGATGAAATTTAAACTACAGCTCTCTACTGGGTATGAAAGGTAACCAGAAAGTTCTCTTCTGTGTTTTAAATTGAATCTTAAACTGTTGCTACTAGGCCCTGACTGACTTAACAAAAAATAGTGGGTTCACAGATTAATTAGCTTTAAAAGAAAAAAATTCCTTTTAGAAAAATTCCCAGAAGTATATACTCACAATTTCAGATTTCTCTCCAGAAGTAACAGCCCCCCTTTCTAGTCCTTCAAGACTGAGGATTACAGAGCTCTGATTGAGCTATTTATGCTTGTGCTGCTGAGGTAAGCAGTGACCTACTTCCTGGGTAATTAACAGTCCTTGCTTGGATAGAAGGAGTCTTTCAAAATGGCCTTTTGAACTGCCAGCTGGTGTTAACATCTATTGAAAAAGCTTCACAGGTCGCTTGCCCACTAGGTAGAAGGCCTCTTTGTAAAGGTCCCTAGAAGACTTTATATGCTGCTCAAGGAGAATTGACCTTGTTTTGCCTTTTGTGCTAAGCTATATTCTGATTTGATTTAAATTATAGCTCTTTGCTGCTGCTAGGCTCTAACCTATTATGAAATTTAAACTACAAGCTCTCTGCTGGATTCTAAATTTAACCAGAAAGTTCTCTTCTGTGTTTTAATTTGAAACTAAAAGTACTTAGCTGATGCTAGGCCCTGAGTGACTATGAAATTTAAACTACAAGCTCTCTGCTGGATTCTAAAGTTAACCAGAAAGCTCTCTTCTGTGTTTTAATTTGAAACTAAAAGTACTTTGCTGATGCTAGGCCCTAACCTATTATGAAATTTAAACTACAAGCTCTCTGCTGGATTCTAAATTTAACCAGAAAGCTCTCTTCTGTGTTTTAAATTGGAACTAAAAGTACTTTGCTGATGCTAGGCCCTGAGTGACGATGAAATTTAAACTACAAGCTCTCTGCTGGATTCTAAATTTAACCAGAAAGCTCTCTTCTGTGTTTTAAATTGAAACTAAAAGTACTTTGCTGATGCTAGGCCCTGAGTGACGATGAAATTTAAACTACAGCTCTCTACTGGGTATGAAAGGTAACCAGAAAGTTCTCTTCTGTGTTTTAAATTGAATCTTAAACTGTTGCTACTAGGCCCTGACTGATTTAACAAAAAATAGTGGGTTCACAGATTAATTAGCTTTAAAAGAAAAAAATTCCTTTCAGAAAAATTCCCAGAAGTATATACTCACAATTTCAGATTTCTCTCCAGAAGTAACAGCCCACCTTTCTAGTCCTTCAAGATCCTTCTCAATGTCTGGAAGTGGGGCTTCAGTGGTGGCAGTGCAGACCCTGGTATGGAAGCATTGGAGTGCAGGGATCTGGCCTTGGGGTTCTCATTGAATTGTGGGAGGCAGTTTCTAGAGCACTGCCAATGAAAATCCAGCAGGGAATGTAAACTGGCATTTTTTGGTTAAAGGAGGGGTAGAAGAAAGAAAGGTGGTTCAATGAAAAAGGAGAATGTGGAGCAGCCCTTGGGGAAGGAAAAAAGATGCCTAGGAATATCATTATTTAGATGTTTGTCTTTCTCTAGTTAGCAGATGTTTGGGGTAGGTATGAGCTGGGGTAATATGGGTTGATTTGAACACCTTTGAGGTGGTCTATTTTATTTATTTCTTTATTTCTTTCTTTATTTAACATTTCTTATATACCGCCTTTCATGATATCAAGGCAGTTTTCATTGAACAAACTGAAAGGCAGTATACAAATACAACATGACATAACACATGTGGATTTTATTTTGAAGGCCTGACAAAAGCATGAACACTGATGATGATTAAACTATGATGAGCAGTTCTGGGATAAGATGCAGGAGAATATACATATGTCCTGGGATGAGCAGGATATTAATCTTTAGTTAATGCAGAAGGAATGCAAAGAGCAAGCATTTCCTTATCAGGATCTGGGTAAAGATGAAGCATTGACTCCTTCATCTGGGAAACATTCCTTTTGGACTTCCACAGGGTCCATAAGTTCAGGAAAGCCATTTACGGGAGGATCAGACATCTTCTGGAGGTACAATCTCTTCACTTGTAGTTTTACAGATTGTATGTGCAAGCATGTGTGTGCCAATTGTGCATCCTGTCACACACTCATAAAATGTGACAAGCATAGAGTCCGTACCTCTGCAGGGGAGACCAAGTGATGAATCAGTGTGGGCCAGAGCCCCTACAGTGATAAAGGTACAAGAGATGAGGCTCTGAATAGCTTGGTACAGTAGGAGAAAAGAGGCAAGGGTTCTTGAGAAAGATTATGAGTTTGAATTTAAGATTCCATTTTGCAGATAGTAACCAATAATATGGTGACCTACTCAGTACTGGCAATACAATCGAAACAAATGGTGATGCAGAAAGTGGAGGTGGAGCAGATTTTGAGGGAGATTATATACCCATTTTTGGTTATGTTTATGTCTTTGGCTGTGGTGCCAAAGAAGAAACCAGGGAAGTCTTGCCATATCCACATTTTGTCTCATCCTCATGGTAGGCATGAGTCTGTCCTGCTAAGGGATTTCTACATGCATCTTTAGATAGTGCAGTGGATTTGCTAAGGAAATGCAAAGTTAGTTCATCCTTTCCCTTATTGAATTTTCATTTTCAAAGTCTGTTTTATTTTGATAAGTGTATGCTGATGGGTTGCTCTGTGTTGTGCTCTAATTTGAGATATTTAGTACATTTGTCCACTGGATTACAGAACAGGTTACAGGGAATGGGAAAATTGTTCATTACTTGGAGATAATGGGAGGTTCTGCAGGGGTTTGACATGGTGACTATGACAGGGTGGTGATATTGAGGGGCAAAGTGGTGGTAGCATATACTTATTTATTTATTTATTTTTATTTATTTTAGCATTTTTCTGTAGAAACATAGAAACATGATGACAGAAAAAGACCACATGGCCTATCTAGTCTGTCCTTCCATAACAACTACAACAGTCCACTTTTTACCTTTAGAAATCCTCTGTGTTGATCCCATGCTTTTTTTAATTCAGTTACTGTCCTCATCTCTACCACCTCCACTGGGAGACTATTCCATGGATCCACTACTCTTTCTGTAAAGAAATATTTCCGGATATCACTCCTGAATCTATCTCCCTTCACCCTCATCCCATGTCCCCTCGTAGCAGAACTTGCTTTCAATTGAAAGAGGCTCTCTCCCTGAACATTTATGCCACGGAGGTATTTAAACATCTCAATCATATCACCTCTATCCCGCCTTTCCTCTAAGGTGTACATATTAAGATCCTTAAGTCTGTCCTCATATGCTTTATAATGAAGACCACTAATCATTTTACTAGCCTCCCTCTGCACCGACTCCATCCTGTTCACATCCTTTTGAAGGTGCGGTCTCCAGAATTGCACACCATACTCCAAATGAGGTCGCACCAAAGACTTATACAGAGGCATTATCACCTCCTTTTTTCTGCTAGCCATTCCTCTCTTTATGCACCGAAGCATCCTTCTAGCTTTTGCCGTCGCCTTTTCTACCTGTTTAGCTACATTAAGATTATCAGAAACAACCACGCCTAGGTCCCGCTCTTCTTTAGTGGACAAAAGTACTTCACCTCCTATACTGTATTGCTCCCTTGGATTGCTGCAGCCCAAATGCATGACCTTACATTTTTTAACATTAAATCCCAGCTGCCAAATTTTAGACCATTCTTCAAGCTTAGCTAGATCCCTCCTCATGTTATCTACACCTTCCTGGGTGTCTACTCTATTGCAGATTTTGGTATCATCTGCAAAGAGGCAAACCTTACCCGACAGCCCTTCCGCTATATCACTAACAAAGATGTTAAAAAGAATCGGACCAAGGACAGATCCCTGGGGCACACCACTGGTAACATCCTTCTCCTCAGAGTGAGCTCCATTTACTTGTACTCTTTGTCGCCTCCCACCCAACCAATTTCTAACCCAAGCAGTAACTTTAGGGTCCATCCCTAGGGTGCTCAGTTTGTTTATAAGTCGCCTGTGAGGAACAGTGTCAAAGGCTTTACTGAAATCTAAATACACCACATCTAGAGCTCTCCCTCGGTCCAACTCCCTGGTCACCCAGTCAAAGAAATCGATCAGATTTGTCTGACAAGACCTGCCTCTGGTGAATCCATGCTGCCTCGGATCCTGTAATACACTGGACTCCAGAAACCTCACTATTTTCTGTTTCAGCAGCGTTTCCAATAATTTACTCACCACCGAAGTTAAACTAACTGGCCTGTAGTTTTCAACCACATCCTTACTTCCGCTTTTGTGTAAAGGCACTATTCAACATCAGCGCGGTTCACAAATAACTCAAATGTCCAATGTGGGGGTCTACATTGGACTTACAGTAGAACAGGGAATTTAAACTTGGAGAACAGTTAAACTATATACATATTGGTATAAAGCCTCATTTTATCTATGTACAGTAATTAAAGGTCGCTGGGATGTGTAGAAACAAGGTCTATCGTGGGGTTAACGGGAGGGTGGGTTGGGGGATCAGAGAGGGTGAGTGGTGTGTTTATTTTGTGGGTGTTGGGTATACTTTGAAGAAAGTGACCTTATGGCACATGTTTTAGGTGGGAAGCCTGAATTGTGCATGTTGCATGATACCTATGGGTCAGATATTATGACCAGACAACTACAGAGGCCAACCCTATTGCACAAATATGTAGGCTAAGAAGAGCAGAGAGAAAGCTGTGTATCCAATAAGTACATGATGAATTCAAAAAATAAAAAGTAATAATAAACAAATATTACAATATTAATAGCAAAAGGCAAACAGGCTAGGTAAAATACATTTCTTGAAAATCAGCACCAAAAGAAATCAAATTAATAAACAAGATACATACGAGGTGTGACAAAAAAGAAACGAGACTGTGGCAGCCATGCCCATGTCTCAATGCCAATTGGCTAACCGCTTATGTCACTGTGTTGTGCAACATCTCACCAGTATTCTGATGTAATATTTTTCATCTCTCTCACTCTGTTTTTCTTTTTCAGATTTTTTTGTAGCATTGATGAAGAGTTAACCATTGTCCTTTGTTCATTTGGACTGCAGCAGAATGCTAATTGACCTTTTTGGAGGTCTTTAACTAAAGGGCACGAAGGTGTTGCACCTAAAGTGCCAAACTTATGGCGTGATAGGAGCAACACCACTGTGTTAACTATCAAGACTATTGTTATATGTTTTGTCTTGACTAGATTGTAAGCTCTGACGAGCGGGGACTGTCTCTTGCATGTATATGTGTACAGTGTTGCGTGTGACTGGTAGCGCTATAGAAATGCTCAATAGTAGTAGTAGTAGTAAGGGTGTGGAATACATTTCCCAGGCAGTTAACATGGAACACTGTCACCTAATGTGTTCTGCATTACAGTGGATGCATGCAACGTCATCTATTAAGGTGGTGTTAGGTCAACCTAAGCTAATGCAGTTAAGAGCTGTGATCTGTTTGTTGGCCAAGAACTGCCTCACACTGAACGTGGTGTATGCGGGCACGCTGTCATGGTGGAGCAGCCATGACTTGTCTCTCCCAGCACTAATTGCTCTAAGCTTGCCGCATCCACTCTCCGCCCCAACCCGCCCACTCATGACCCTAACACGGGTTGCACGGTCAGTGTAGGAATCGTCATGGCTCCACACTAGCTGGCAACATGTGTCCCATAAGAACATAAGATATGCCATACTGGGTCAGAACAAGGGCCCATCAAGCCCAGTATTCTGTTTCCAACAGTAGCTATTCCAGGTTTTAGGTATCTGTCGGGTTCCCAGAGGTATACAGATTCCATGCTGCTTGCCCCAGGGATTTCCCCAGGCCACTTTAGTAATGGTTTATAGACCTTTCCCCCAGGAACTAGTCCAAACTTGTTTTGAACCCAACCATGTAAATGTCTTTGAATATCCCCTCCCCCCCCCCCCCAGTATGAATCAATCTGAGATTCTGAAACAGAACAGAATGGATACAGAATAATGTTCCTTTTAAATAGGATATTTTATTTGGGACTGACTGTGCTAGGTTGTTCCAACTGAATTACGGGGGTGGGGAGGGGGAGGGGAGATAATCAAAGAATTGGGGAAATGTTTAGAATCTTGGATAAGACTGATTTTGTCCTGGCTGGTCAGATATTTTCTATAAGATGGTGATACTGTCCAGATTTTTCTTCCTGTTGCAGATCCTGCCTTTTGAATTACCTGAGAAAACCTTTAGGATAATACTCAAAAGGATTGCGTGATTGATCTGGAGAACTAGGCTTTCAAAAGTTGCAAGGCACCACCTTATATCTGGCAAGGGAACAGAAGAGGGGGGGGGGTTGTCATTACCAAATTTAAAAAGGTTTATATATATCAGCCCAGCTGAGAGAGCAGTATGAGTGTTTCAGGGAGGTAGATAAGCAATGGGTGATTATAGAATGGTAGCTGAGAGGAAATACAGGGTTGGATTATATTTTGTGGGTTATGAAAGGACCAGGAGCAACCCATGAGCCCGTATTTTTTAGCATATATTAAATCTATGGGACAAGTATAAAAAGGGGCTTTTGGAAAATGATGGGACATCACCCCTTTCTGCAATAAGGTAGAATGCAAATTTTCACCCTGATTTATTTACAAGGCTTTTCTAGAAATGGGAGAAGAAGGGATTGACTAGAATAGGGCAGCTTTCTGTGCCAAGGGATCTCTTACAGCATTCAGTGTTTTAAGGGAACAATTTGGTTTAAACTTTATAGATAGGTATGGATATCTACAATTGAGTTCAGGGAAAATAATGAAAGTTTGATGAAGGAAAAGACACTGTTTGAGGATCTTTGCATGGATTTAAGCCGGGCCATGGTTTGCTCCTGGAAGGAAGTCCTAGGTAGACCCTTGGAAGAAGCAGATTGGAGTATGATACTACAATAGAATATAGCTATCTATATAGATATCTTTAGTAACCATTCGTGTAGAAAATGGGCATAAAGTGCTGTACAAACAGTATGTGATCCCAGTGGGATTAAAGAGAGTGAGTTCAAGTGGATCACATGGATGTTCACACAAGGGTTGGTAAACTGGCACTTTTATGTGTATTTGGTGGGAATGTCATGAGGTGCAATGCTATGAAAAATTGCCTTAATTGCTTTGTTTCAAAGGGAAAGGAATGGCTAGCAGGAAGAAGAAGGTGATCGTGCCTGTATATAAGTCTCTGTTGAGGCCTCATTTTGAGTACTGTGTACAGTTCTGGAGACTGCACCTTCAAAAGAACATGTGGAGGCACATTCCGATGTGGCCGTCCAGCCCCTTGTGCAGCCGACCAGAAGTGGGATGCCCAAAGGTAGACCCGATTCTGATTTTGCGTGGGCTAGACATGCCCGCGGGATAAGATACAGCTTGAACATGCAGGCCAGGCCATGATTCTGGTCAGCCTGCAGGACCAGCAGATCCCCTGCTTCCTCAGTCAGGTTCCTTAATGGAGCCACAGTGCCATGATGTCCCATCGCCATGGCACTGCGGTTCCATTCAGGAGCTGTAAATGCTGGCCGCCGCAGATGTTCTTCTTTCCCCACAGCCAGACCCTCGATCCAGCTTCCCATGGCCAGGGGCCTGCTGTGGGAATCTTCCTGCACCCCCCTAACATTTTGTCCTGGCCCGGCAGCATAATCCCCCGATGTCCAAGGGGACTTATTCCACCTCTGTGGTGGAATAAGTCCCCTGTTCATGTCCATGGCCCCAGACATACAGGGCCTAGCTCAGAATCAGCCCTGTACATCCGTGGTCACGGCCTGCCCATGTTCCACCCTTCCTCGCCTCTGAAACTCCCCCTCCTGCCCCCGCCTAAGCTTCCCCATACAAATGCGCTGTTAACCGGGGCCATCAGGGGAACGTATAGCAGGGATGGACGTCCAATCCGGATGTCCATCTCCTCTATTCGCTGTACTGAATGACTCCCAAACTGAATGGAATTGGTGCAGAGAGCTACTACTCAAAAGATCAGTGGTCTTTCTCATAAAGCAAATACAGTAGCTTGCATGGACATGCATTCAGCATAAGATTGACACCCTCACCCCAAGTGCGTGTAGCTATCCATTTTGAGGATATCAACGTTGCTAAAATCAGTTGAAACATAAACCTCCTTGGCTTTTTATTGGACATTTTGCCCTGGACATCCCAGATTACATCTGGATGTACTTTCTAAATCTGTATAGTGGTGATATTCAGTGTGGCTATATGGATAGTATGCAGATAACCATTTAGAACAACATTTTGCTGTCCTAAGCTGTAGTGGTTGTACCTATGCAACTGATTTGTCTCAACTTGGTTTGTAAATCGCCTTGATGGAACCTCTCTCAAAAGGAATTAGAGCAAATACTGTTGTTGTGTTGTTAAGTGCCATCGAGTCGGAGTGCTAAAGAAAGCTTAGGTTTGATCTCCTCTAGTACCGACTGGTTTGTGCTTCGGGCAGTCCATGGTATACACAGTATTCGCCGCCAGCACCATAATTCAAAGGCATCAATTTTCTTCCTATCTGTCTTTTTCACTGTCCAGCTTTCACATCCATATGATGTTATTGAAAATACCATGGCTTGAACAAGTCAAATCTTTGTATGGAGAGAGACATCTCTTGAGAATCTTATCTAGGTCTTTCATAGCCATTCTGCCAAGAGCAATGCGTCGTCTGATTTCTTGACTGCTTGTTGCTTCTTTATTGATAGTTGATCCAAGTAGGTTAAAGTTGTTCACAATTTCAATTTCTTCTCCTTCAACGATGAACCTGTTGATTATGCCAGTTGTCATGATCTTTGTCTTCTTTACATTAAGGTGCAGGCCCATTTTGAGACTATGTTCTTTGATTGTGAGAAGCAAATGTTTCAGATCATCTTCACTTTCAGCCAGTAATGTGGTATCATCAGCATAGCGAAGGTTGTTGATGAGTCTTCCACCAATCTTCACACCTCTGTTGTCTTCATACAATCCTGCTTCTCTGATGATTTGTTCTGCATATAAATTAAACAGGTAGGGGCAGGGGCGGCCCAAGGGGGGTGCGGGGCCATGTGCGGAGACTCGGTGCGGGGCCTCTTTGCATAAGTGGCCTTATTTGCATAAATATTTGCATAATTTTACCATATACTAACTTTTAGTAAACATGCCTCTTAATGAGTGTATGGATAAAGAAAGACTAAAAGATTTCTACATTACTATAATCCAGTGCCGACCACCAGACACATTAGGAACTACTACAAACGCTGCCCATTTAGAACCCATAGCAAACCCGCCGTATCCTGACAGCATTACCAGGACTCACAAAGCACCATACCCTACCTATCAAAAGGCAACACTGCAAATATTAAACCAATACATTTCAGAGAATACTGGGGAAAGAGAACAAGTGGCAATGTCAAATAGGAATTACATAAACAGAATACCTCAGCTCAGTTACACATGCAGAACATAGACCATCACCAAACAAGGAATCACAATTTAGAAACAGGAAGGCAATAATTAAACTGGGAACCCCAAAAGCCAAACTTGGAATGTACAACAACACTGTAGAAATAAAACTATAAATTAATTTCCTCTTGTACCAAACAAAGCACAGACGTTAATGATATACATTTCCCAGAGCTTTCATATTCCAGTTAATAAATTCAAAATAAAGAGATATCTTTCTACCTTTTGTGCATTTTTTTCAGTTGCAATTGGTCCAGCCACTTTCTTCTGGTTTCTTCATGTTTTCTGCTAACTCTCCATCATCTGCTGTCCATTTGTCCTTTCTTCTCTCTTCTAGTTTTTTTTCCATTCTCTCTCTCTACATCTGCTTTAACATACTAATCTTTCTCCTTTTGCTCTTTCCTCATTCCTATTTCATCCTCACAAATTTTACCCCTCCATCCTCAATCCCCTCTTACTCTCCCAATACCCGGCCAATTATAGATTTTTCATCCCTCCCACACAAAATATTTTTCCCCTCTCCATTTTACTCTCCCAGCCCCATCCCATTCTAATCCTCCCCCAACATCAGCTCCCTTCTAGTTCCAGTCTCACCCAGCATCCATTCCCTTCTAGTCCCTGCATCAGCCTATTTCCAGTCCTAGCCCCCCATCAGCCCATTTCCAGTCCTAGCTCCCCCATCCATTTCCAGTCTGAGTCCCTTCATCAGCTCATTTCCAATCCTAGCCGCCCCATCAGCCCATTTCTAGTCATTTCCTAGCCCCATCATCAGCCCATGTCAAATCATAGCTCCCCTCCACTCAGCCCAATTCCAGTCCAAGCCCCCCCATGAGCCTACTTCCAGTTCTAGCCCCTCCATGAGTCCATTTCAATTCAAACCCCCACCACAGCCCATTTCCAATCTTAGCTCCCCCCAACAGCCCATTTCCAGTCCTATCCTAGCTGCTCCATCAGCCCATTTTCAGTCCTAGCTCCCTTCCCTCACAGTCCATTTCCATTCCAAGCCCCCTCCCCATCAGCTATTTGCAGTTCAAGCCTCCCCTTCCGCTCAGCCCATTTCCAGTCCTAGCAACCCCCAACCCATTACCAGTCCTAGCCCCCCATCAACCAACTTCCAGTCCTAAACCCCCATCACCCCATTTTCAGTTTAAGCCCCCCCATAACCCATTACCAGTCCTAACCCCCCATCAGCCCACTTCCAGTCCTAACCCCATCAGCCCATTTCCAGTCAGCCCCCCATAGCCCATTGCCAGTCCTAAACCCCCCATCAGCCCACAGCCCATTACCAGTCCTAACCACATCAGCCCACCTCAAGTCCTAACCCCTCCCCATCAGCCCATTTCCTGTCCTAGCCCCCCATAGCCCATTATCAGTCCTAACCCCCCATAGCCCATTACCAGTCCTAACCCCCATCACCCCATTTCCAGAAAGCCCCCATCAGCCCACAGCCCATTGCCAGTCTTAACCCCCCATAGCCCATTAGAAGTCCTAACCCCCCATCAGCCCACAGCCCATTACCAGTCTTAACCCCCCCATAGCCCATTACCAGTCCTAACCCCCCATCAGCCCACAGCCCATTACCAGCCTTAGCCCCTCCATAGCCCATTAACAGTCCTAACCCCCCATCACCCCATTTCCAGACAGCCCCTATCAGTCCACAGCCCATGGCCAGTCTTTACCCCCCCATCGCCCATTACTAGTATTTAACCCCCCCATCAGCCCACAGCCCATTACCAGTCTTAACCCCCCCATAGCCCATTACTAGTCTTAACCCCCCCCCATCAGCCCACAGCCCATTACCAGTCTTAACCCCCCCCATCAGCCCACAGCCCATTGCCAGTCCTAACCCCCCCCATCGGCTCATGGAAATTAAAATAAAATAAAAAAGCTGGCCGCTGCCGCCGCGGCAGCATGGAGTGTCCCGTGGGGCCACCTCTGCCCGGCTGAACTCTCCCGGCGTGGCTGAAGCCCTCTGCTCCAGCTTGCAGATACACGAAGGGAGAGTGTCTCCCTCGCATTTCTGTTAAGCCCGCAGGGGCTGATGGGAAGCAGGGGCTGATGGGAAATTTCCCATCTGCCCCTGCGGGCTTAACAGAGACGCGAGGGAGACACTCTCCCTTCGCATATCTGCAAGCCGGAGCAGAGGGCTTCAGTCGCGCCGGGAGAGTTCAGCCGGGCAGAGGGGGCCCCTCGGGACACTCCATGCTGCCGCGGCGGCAGCAGCCCGTTTCTTTTTTTTTTTAATTTCATTTTTAAAAAAAGCAGAATGTTCTTTGCGCGGGGCCCCCTGAAACGCGGGGCCCTGTGCAAAAAACATTCTTGCTCAATGGACAGGCCGGCCCTGGGTAGGGGGAAAGTATGCAGCCTTGTCTTACACCTTTGCTTATTTTAAACCATTCTGTTTCTCCTTGTTCCGTTCAAACTGTTGCTTCTTGATCAATGAACAGATTGCGCAAGAGAACGATCAGGTGTTCTGGTATACCCATGCTTCTTAATGTGGCCCAGAGTTTCTCATGGTTTACACAGTCAAAAGCCTTGCTATAGTCGATAAAGCACAAATAGATATCCTTTTGGTATTCTTTAGTCTTTTCAAGGATCCATCTCACATCCGCAATGATGTCTCTCGTTCCTCGCCCTTTCCTGAACCCTGCTTGCACGTCAGGTAGTTCTTGTTCCAGGTATGGTTGTAGTCTCTTTTGAATAATCTTCAGTAGAATCTTGCTGGCATGTGGGATCAGAGCGATTGTGCGATAATTTCCACAGTCAGTTGGATCACCTTTCTTTAGTATTGGTATAAACACAGATCTTTTCCAGTCAGTTGGCCATGATGTTATCTTCCATATTTCTTGGCAGAGCCTTGTGAGTACGGTAACAGCTGCATCAGATTGCTGCAATACTTCTATGGGAATGCTATCAATGCCTGGTGCTTTGTTCTTTGATAAGGCTTTCAATGCTGCTTCAACTTCTTCTTTCATCACCAATGGTTCCAGATCATAAGGTACAGGTTGAAACAGCTGCTGGTCCACTTGATCTTTATCAAATAAAAACTCTGCATATTCCTTCCACCTTTTCTTGATACTGTAATAAGTAAAATTCAAATATGAGCCTTTGTACTATCTTTTTTGGTTTCCTTGAGGAGCATGAACATTGTCTATCATTTAAAACAGGAAAAATAGAATAGATCCAAACAAGATCCAAATTAACAATATAAATTTGTTAAAACACTTTTGTAAAAAAATAATGAAAACATACACAAACTAAAAGAAGGACAAATTAAAAGTTCTGACATGGCCATGTTTTGGATCACATTTTTAAAATAAAAGTGTAGGGGCCTGCCAATCTGTTTGTTATAACTTCAGCAAAAGGGTTAATAGAGAAACTGTGAGAATAAGTTCAGCACAGTTGTCTTTGACCTTCAAGGATAGGTTCAGACATTGAAGAACATAGTGCACTGAAGAAAGCAGGAATGCAGTGGAGGCGATCATTGAAACGTAACACACTAGGTGACAGGATGTGAGTTAATTAATTAATTAATAAGAAACATGTTTTGTCAGAAAGAAATGATACAGACATGATGTCTGGGAAGAAATACTACAAAGGAGTTAGTGAAGAAATATAGAGATAACAATATATGTGTGTTCGCATGTGTACGTGCTGGAAGGCCTTTAAAGGAACTAGGAGAAAATGTGTATGGGAGGTAGTTAGTAGGGACAGGACATGGAGGTGTGCTGAACTGACTTCTCTCTTTCTTGCTAGGTATGCTTATGCTCTCTGCTTGCTAGGTGTAATTAGATAATATACTTAAGCTTCTATAATAAAGATTTCTTATTGAGGTCTGCAATAGTTGTTCGGTATGCTTATTAACATGTGTATGTGTGCCTGAGGGGGAAAGTGGAGGATATAGCAAGGGAAGGCTATCCCAGGTAATTCTCCAACACTTTGGAGTCACTAGGTGAGTGTCCAAAGGAGTGTCGCCTCCGAACCTGAGCGGAAGGTAGTCACTAACATATTGGCGAGCCCAACTAGGAGTCCTGACCTTGAGGAGGCACTACAGTGCATGGTGGCATTTCTCTGAAGAGGTCCAGGACTGGTGAAGACACTGCATGAGGTAAGATACATTTATTATGTTGAATGCTTAATGCGCTGTTTATCATTATTTTGCTATACATCTTTTGTTAGTGCTGTTAGTAATTTGCTTAGTTTATTGTGTAGGATCCTTAAGAAAGAGAAACCTATAAGTTGTTAAAAATGTAAATCTCTGCTGAGCGTACTCCTCTAGAGATATTATGTGATTGTTATCCAGCTAATCAGGGAGCATTGAAGAAATATAGTCAGAAATGGTACAAGGGACTACCACACCCTTGGCCAGAGAGTGGTTCCTGGGTACCAGAATATAGGATGCAGGTTAAAAAGTGGATAGAGGAATTTAAGAAGAGTGATAAGTCTAAGAAAAAGGATAGAGACATGATAAAAAACTGGGAAAATATGATAGTAGCCGCAGAAAGGACCATAAGTCTGCCAGCATACCAGTGTGTTCAAGAAATCACGAGTGTACCCTTAGTTGTCCCAGGATTCGAGGCTCCTGAATTTAATCCACCAGGAAAAGGAGCAGAAGTAGCTTCAAAAGATAAAAGTCAGGGAACTCCGGGAGTGGGGTTGCCCACTGTAGAGCAAGTGGCAGGGAAGTCCTTTTATACTAAAGTAAGTGGGCATCTTAAAACAGGAGGTATTTGGGGAAAAAGCAATAGCAGAGATGGTAGAAGAGATACTGGAGGAAGAAAGAAAAAAGGCAAAAGGGAAGAGCGATGAGGAAGCAGAACAGAAAAAAGCAGAAGAAAAAACAGGAGAAAGCAAGACAAAACAGATATCTAGTGCATTACACCCTGAGGTAGGATTAGGGAAGAGATTTCAGTGGTCCAGTAAAAGCGAAGAGGGGGAAGAATACAATGTTAAAATAAAGGATTATGACTTAAGAGATAGGGACAAGAAAAAAGAGCAGAAACAGAAAGACTTAATGAGTCTAGCTAAAGAATTGTATCAGCAGGATAGTGCTGAAATAACAGGACAGTACGGTACAGAGCAGGGATACCAGATGAATATGACCCCTAATGAATATGTAGCATAGAAGGAAGGCTCCTAGGCATTTGTTTTGTATGGAACCGGGGGGGGGGGGAGGGGAGGGGGAGGATGAGTCCGTTGGCCAGGTAGATTGCCACCCCTCCTCCTCTGTGCAAGAGGGAAAACAAAAACTTTACATACACATACACCTCATGCAGATTATACTCGTACCTGGCACAAAATTCTCACAGATTCTTCTTACAAATAAAATCCTTTATTCCTTATACATCACAGAAACAAGCATATAGGTAGCACAACCAAAACGAACTAAATACAAAGTAACTTGGAGATTTCCTTCACCCTCCACTTACAGCTATAAAATAATTATGAGATTTCCTGTCCATAGACAGATCCTAGCACAGTGAAAGAGAAAGATATATGACAGTGAGATTCCTAGCTACACACAAAGATAGACTTTCACACAGATATCAGATACATACTACTCTCTCATTAGCAGACATACAGTGGAAATTTACAACCCACCTTCTTCAGAAAATGGGTTGCAAATTCCCAATCTTTTAAGAGTTCTGTCCTGTTATATAGTGTTCTTTCCAAATAGTCCCTTTGTTTTCAATTCCATTCATCTGGATTTTCTCTTTCATTCCTTTCTTTATCTTGTCATATCTGCACTTCTATTCCAGCCGACCTGTGATCCTTATGGCCTGGTGTATAAACATGTGCTCAGGCCTTTTTCAGATTTATTCCTTGTTATCTGATCTTTTTCCCAACATATTTAACCTTCCACCCAGTCTGTTTTTCCATCCCCTATTTTTAAGAAATATAGAAAATATATATCTTATTAGTGCTCTGGTATTCTGACAGTTTCCACACTAGGCCTCAGTAGGCCCCATGTCAAACTGGCATAACCATGCTAAATAATGTCTTCTCTCTCCTGTGCTCTGTAGATAAGTGTGTCTTTTATTTTATTTATTTATTTATTTAACATCTTTTATATACCGCGCTATTTGTTTTCAGTGCGGTTTACAAGTAACAGAACTGCACAATCAGAAAACACTGGTGTGCTTACATTATAACAGGTAACTTAACTTAATCATTGCTACCATCTGATGTCATCTGATATCACCTAATGCTCATAGCATCGCACAACGCACATACAATACTAATTGCTGGCATTTGTACGGTTAACTCCTTCCCTTCTGGCTCTCACAGTGTCTAAATGGACAGACAATTTAGCGGGATGGACAGAGTCCTCCCAGCCACAAGGTCTTCCATGGCCCCGGGAGGGATCAAATGAGACATGAGTGCCCCAGAACAATATATACAGACAATGGGTCACATTTTAGAAATTTGTTGATGAAGGGCTTGGCGAAAGCTTTACTAGTGAAACAATACTTTGTCTCTGTCTATAGGCCACAGGCTAATGGCCTGGTAGAAAGAGTGAATGGTCTTTTAAAATCTGTTCTGAGAAAAGTGTGTGCTGAAACTTCACTGAATTGGGTGCAAGCTTTGCCTTTAGCTCTCTTTTCTTTACGAAACTCACCACTGAAGAAAAATTCACTAACCCCATTTCAGTTGCTTACAGGAGGAAATACAGATTGCCATTGATTAACCCAGAGGATGGCAAGGTTCCAGATGATTTGAACACTTATCTTACAGTGTTGCATACCTCCTTGCAGTTAATTGAGCAAATTGTCAGTAGGCCAGACTCAAGGACAGCATTACATATTCTACTGATAGAGAAGTACAAAGCAGGAGATATGGTATATACGAGGGTTAAACCTCAGACTGGTTGGACACAGCCCAATTTTGAAGGACCATTTACAGTACACTCATCTATCCCAACTGCAGTGCAGATATCAGAGGGAGGAGTATGGATCCAAAGTTAAGATGTCCAGCCTGCTCCATGTGTCTGCTTGGACTGATTTGTTTTTGGGAGTCCTTTACATTGATTGCTACAAAAATTCGGAGTCATGATACTTCTTTGACAGACTTTAACAATTCTTTGAATGATGTTCCACCAAATTTACTGATAACAAATGTGTGGTATTCTTTGATGAGTCAAACAGTGGACTCTTTGGGTACTAAGGATTGTGTCATGTGTTCAAACAAATTTGTAGCTGCAGACATGTCTGCAGTTTTTTCTATTTCTGTGCCTAATATTACTGTACAACAATGCTTGGGAACAGCATCACTAATTAATGTTTCTAATTGAACTCAAGGACCTGTAATACAACATAAAAAGTATCCCCTTTACAGATAGAGTGTCAAATGGTTCTATTAAAGCTGTAGATTGGTCTACAAAGCTCATATCTTTACGTAGTTATATTCTTGATAAGCCCTGTGTTGCACTGCTAAACGATATTACTATACAAAGTGAGGCAATATATGGCAAATGTAAGCCATATGGAAATGCTGGATATGGATTTTTTGATTTATGCTACCGATCTCTTAGTGGTACATTGGAGGTGGGAGACAATCCCCACTGTAAAACAATTGTTACTCTGTCTGCAAATAGCTTTTCTATAGTTTTCCAGGATTACAGTAACCAGTGTGGTTACATATTATATCCTTGCTTGCCATCAGGCTAGAGAGGTACATGTGCTTATGAACAAACATTATTGCCAGTAGCATCTTATTTATTTATTTAGCTGTATTTATATCCTGCTTTTCACTGGGTCAAAGCAGTCAATTGGGGGATACATTTAACACGAGGGGATATGAGACACATATGCTAATACTTACAGAGAACATGGGCCATGGAGGGTTAAGTGGCTTGCCCAAGACCACAAGGAGTGTCTGTAGAACTAGAAATCCCAGTCCCTCCGGCCTGAGATTGCTGTCCCCAGGTGGGACTTGAACCCATGGCCCTCTGGCATGAAGTACCTTGTCCTAACCACTAGACCACTCCTCCCTTTGCAGGATTTTTCAGGATTTCCAAAGGCTTTAGCTCAATATCATCCCCATTATAGACAAAAGAGATCTTCCTCATATTTTTCTGAAAATTATGTACCTTATGAATTTCATTTGTTCTCAGATACTGAAGTCACGTTTGCCTCAATTCTTACACCAGGACTGCAGGCTGCTACTAATGTTAAATGGATACAGAAAGTACATTTTGATTTAATGAAGTTGCTTAATTTAACAGAACAAGGTTTTCGTATTTTGAACACAACACTTGATGCTAACACACATATGACTTTGCAGAACAGGTTAGCGTTAGATTATATTTTAGCGAAAGAAGGACATTTTTGCTCAGTCATGGGAGGGACTTGTACATATATCCCTGCAGTAGCTGGAAAGGATGGAAACCTATCCATTGTTATACAACACCTGAGGTATCTAAGTGTGTACATGCAAATACAGGCTGGGGTAGATCCTAAAGTAGATTTGTGGTTTTCTTCCCTCACTTCATGGTTTGAAGATCTTTTCTCCTGGCTACGAAATTTGCTATTTGGTCTAGCTCAACTTATTGTGTTTACCTGTATTTTGTTCCTTTCTATAAATTGTATCATGTCACGGTGTTGTTCTCCTACTATCAAGGTTATGATATAATCGCTAACTGTACATTCTACTCCTGCGCACCATTTAGTATCACACCTGTAGGCCATTGGTTGCACTTATGACCCCTAGGTCTCTGGTGGGCTCATACATTCGTCACCCCAGAGGGGATGGGGGAGATGTAGGGGCCTGCCAATCTGTTTGCTATAACATCAGCAAAAGGGTTAATAGAAAAACTGTGTGAATAAGTTCAGCACAGTTGTCTTTGACCTTCAAGGACAGATTCAGACACTGAAAAACATAGAGCACTGAAGAAAGCAGGAATACAAGGGAGGCGATCACTGAAATGTACTAGGTGGCAGGATGTGAGTTAATTAATTAAAAAGAAACATGTTTTGCAGAAAGAAATGATACAGACATGATGTCTGGGAAGAAAACTACAAAGGAGTTAGTGAAGAAATATAGAGATAACAATATATGTGTGTTCACAATAAATGAAATTGAAGAGTTCTATGAACAAGTACAAGCTGAAATTGATAGAACATGCAAACAGGATATCCTGATAGTCATGGGCGACTGGAATGCAAAAGTTGGCAACAAAGAAGAAGGCAAAGTAGTTGGAAAATATGGACTTGGCAACAGAAATGAAGCTGGAGAAAGACTGATAGAATTCTGCAAGACCAATGATCTATTCATCTCAAACACCTTCTTCCAGCAACACAAGCTGCGACTGTACACATGGACTTCACCCAATGGATTGTATAAAAATCAAATTGACTACATCTGTGGAAGTCAATGATGGAAAAGCTCTATAACATCAACCTAGACAAAACCTGGAGCTGACTGTGGTACAGATCATCAACTACTAGTATGCAAACTCAAGCTAAAGTTGAAAAAGAGCAAATCACTCATGAATGCAGCAAAATATGACCTTGAGAATATACCACTGGAATTTAAAGACTGCCTGCAAAATTGATTTGCTGCTTTAGATACAAATGACAGAGCTCCAGAAGAGTTATGGAATGACATCAAGAAGGTTGTGTTGGAAGCAAGTGAGAAGTCTCTACAAAAGGTGAAAAAGCAAAAACGGCCAAAATGGATGATGAAGAAACTCTGAAAATTGCCCAGAAACGCAGAGAAGCTAAAGCCAGAGGAGAAAGAAAGACAATCACAGAACTCAACATAAATTTCCAATGTGCAGCAAGACAGGACAAGGAAAAGTACTACGACGACGCATGCAAGGAAATAGAAGCAGAAACTATTAGAGGAAGAACACGATCGGCTTTCCTAAAGCTACGAGAGTTAAAGAAAATGTTCCAGCCTCAAATTGGAATGTTACAAGATGCTCAAGGTTCTATGTTGAATGATGCTGAGAAGATCAAGAAAAGGTGGAAGGAATATACAGAGTTTTTATATGATAAAGATCAAGTGGACCAACAGCTGTTTCAACCTGTACCTTATGATCGGGAACCATTGGTGATGAAAGAAGAAGTTGAAGCAGCATTGAAAGCCTTATCAAAGAACAAAGCACCAGGCATTGATGGCATTCCTATAGAAGTATTGCAGCAATCTGATTCAGCTGTTACTGTACTTACAAGGCTCTGCCAAGAAATATGGAAGACAACATCATGGCCAACTGACTGGAAAAGATCTGTGTTTATACCAATACTAAAGAAAGGTGATCCAACTGACTGTGGAAATTATCGCACAATCGCTCTGATCCCACATGCCAGCAAGATTCTACTGAAGATTATTCAAAAGAGACTACAACCATACCTGGAACAAGAACTACCTGACGTGCAAGCAGGGTTCAGGAAAGGGCGAGGAACGAGAGACATCATTGCGGATGTGAGATGGATCCTTGAAAAGACTAAAGAATACCAAAAGGATATCTATTTGTGCTTTATCGACTATAGCAAGGCTTTTGACTGTGTAAACCATGAGAAACTCTGGGCCACATTAAGAAGCATGGGTATACCAGAACACCTGATCGTTCTCTTGCGCAATTTGTACATTGATCAAGAAGCAACAGTTCGAACGGAACAAGGAGAAACAGAATGGTTTAAAATAAGCAAAGGTGTAAGACAAGGCTGCATACTTTCCCCCTACCTGTTTAATTTATATACAGAACAAATCATCAGAGAAGCAGGATTGTATGAAGACAACAGAGGTGTGAAGATTGGTGGAAGACTCATCAACAACCTTCGCTATGCTGATGATACTACATTACTGGCTGAAAGTGAAGATGATCTGAAATATTTGCTTCTCACAATCAAAGAACATAGTCTCAAAATTGGCTTGCACCTTAATGTAAAGAAGACAAAGATCATGACAACTGGCATAATCAACAGGTTCATCGTTGAAGGAGAAGAAATTGAAATTGTGAACAACTTTAACCTACTTGGATCAACTATCAATAAAGAAGCAACAAGCAGTCAAAAAATCAGACGACGCATTGCTCTTGGCAGAATGGCTATGAAAGACCTAGATAAGATTCTCAAGAGCAGAGATGTCTCTCTCCATACAAAGATTCGACTTGTTCAAGCCATGGTATTTTCAATAACATCATATGGATGTGAAAGCTGGACAGTGAAAAAGACAGACAGGAAGAAAATTGATGCCTTTGAATTATGGTGCTGGCGGCGAATACTGTGTATACCATGGACTGCCCGAAGAACAAACCAGTCGGTACTAGAGGAGATCAAACCTAAGCTTTCTTTACAAGCTCAGATGACAAGACTTCGACTTTCATACTTTGGACACATCATGCGAAAAGAGAGATCATTAGAGAAAGACATCATGCTTGGCAAGATAGAAGGTCAACGTAAAAGAGGAAGGCCAGCAATGAGATGGATCGATACAATAACAGCAGCTACGGGTACCAGTCTGTCAACAATGAGCCGCCTGACTGAAGACCGAACACAATTTAGGATAGCTATCCAGAGGGTCGCCATGAGTCGACTCCGACTCGACGGCACTTAGCATCGCATGTGTACGTGCTGGAAGGCCTTTAAAGGAATTAGGAGAAAAAGTGTATGGGAGGGAGTTAGTAGGGACAGGAGAAGGAGGTTGTGAACCGACCTCCCTCTTTCTTGCTAGGTATGCTTATGCTCTCTTCTTGCTAGGTGTAATTAGATAATATACTTAAGCTTCTGTAATAAAGATTTCTTATTGAGCTCTGCAATAGTTGTTTGGTATGTTTATTAACATGTGTATGTGTGCCTGAGGGGGGAGGGGGCGGTATAGCAAGAGAAGGCTATCCCGGGTAATTCCTCAACACTTCGGAGTCACTAGGTGAGTGTCCAAAGGAGTGTCACCTCCGAACATTAGTAGAAGCTAGCCGCTAAGAAAAGCAAATAAATAATATCAGAAATAATACACTCCTCTGGCTCTCCGCCCCCACCTCTGGGATTCACTTCTGTTGACTCTCTCTGACTTATCATTAAACTATCCTCACTTAATAATCGCAGAGGATCTTAACCTGCACCTTGACTCTCCTTCCTCCTCTAGAGATCACTCTTTCATCTCTCTCCTTCAGGATCTGTCTCTTACTCAACATGTCACCTTACCAACTCACTCTGCTGGTCATACCCTTGACCTAATTATTTCTCCATCTGATTCCATCTTCCTACTAGACCACCTCCACTCTATACCCCTGCCCTGGACAGATCACTACTGTTTGACTTTCCACTGTCTCTCCCAGTCTTCCAGCTTTACTTCCTCCCCTCATCCATCTAATTCTCCGCTATCAACCCCTGTGTGCTATGGTCACCGGATTACTCCTTTCACCCTTCAGCGCTTTCCAGCAGCTGAGGATCTTCTTTCTGCAGAGTTCCCTTCCCTCTCCCCTGACTCACAGGTTTCTCATTGGACCTCCTGTCTTTCTGTGGCTTTAGAGCAAGTGGTGCCACTACAACCCCGTCCTCCTCGTCACCGCCCCTCACAGCCCTGATTTCATTCTGTTCTTCGCCTCCTCCGCTCCCAGCTTCGCCATGTAGAGCGGCTGTGGACGAAATCACGTTCTCCATCTTTGTTGAAATCTTTCAAAGAACATTACTCCGATTACCGTTCTCAGGTCCACCATGCCAAGCAAACCTACTTTTCTGCCGCACTTTTCGCTGCCCCAAATCATACTCATCATCTTTACATGCTCCAGTCTACCTCTCACCCTCTGCCCCCTCCGGCCACCCTTTGCCCTTCTCAGCTGGCCTCCTTCTTTAACTCTAAAATCCTTGATCTTCGGGCATCATTACCGCCTTGAACAAAACCACCGTACCTTCAAAACGCGCCTAAAGACCCACTTATTTTCCTCTGCATTTGACCTACCTACTCCCCCTATGTGATTGCATTTCTTCTCTCCTTCAGTGTTATCCACTCCTCCTGTCTGGTATGCATGGTTTACTATCCGTTATCCTATCTGCATTGCAATTTCTTTTCATTTTCTCGGCCATTGGCCATTCTTGTAATTTTTGATAATTGTATACCGCTCTGTTTTATCTAATGAAGGGCGGTATATCAAATATAATAAACATAAACATATACATTGTTCATAATATAATATAAAAACATGCCATTTGAAAGTGGTTGGACCTGAAAGAAAATTTCAGACTATGCTTCTTCTTTTTAAATAAAACTTTTAAAAATAAAAATAATAGCATCATATATATGTTATAAAATATTGACTATTGAGTTTACATAAGCTTGTAATTAAAGTTAGATACCAATTAAAGGAGGATAATTACTGTAGTAATTATTGAATTACTTCACATACACCAATTTCAGCAAATATTATTCTGCTCTCATCGCCTCTTCTGCTAATTCCTCTTATTGTTTGTTCTCAGTTCTAGTCACTCTTTCTACTCATTTTGCTTCATCCCTCCCTCCCCCAAACCTGTCATCCCCCCTCCCAACATCTCCTTGCTGACTATTTTCTTAATAAAGTCCAGTCTCTTTGATCTACCTTTCCCAACTGTCCTCCTCCTCTTCCCGCCTGTTCTCACCCTCCTGATCCTCTTACTCAGGACAATTCTCTTGCCCATGTAAATGCCTTTGAAAATGCCACCCACTGTTCTTAGCTGGTTTCATTCTTTTCTGTCGCAGCAGTCCTTCTCTGTTTCTCTTCCTCTCCTCATCCTTTGCTTTGTGGTGTTCCTCAAGGTTCTATCTTGGTTCCACTTTTATTCAACCTCTTCTTGATCTCACTCACACTCTTGATTCAACAACATGGTGTTCTGGCTCACTAATATGCAGATGATATCCTCTTATTTCACCCACCAATCCAGTATCTCCTGATCTTTCCCCACTCAATGTCTGTCTCTCTTCTGTCTTCACTTGGCTTGGTGACAATTTTCTACATTTTAACTCCACTAAACCTGCAGCAATTTGGTTCAATTTCTGTTGTCCCCCCCCCCCCCCCCCCATTTTGGTCCCTTCTTTCTCTGGCTCTGCAGTCCCCCTTGTTGATTCTATTAGGTACTTAAGGGTTACATTGGACTCATCTTTGTCTTGCTGTGCACACCTTTCCTCCCTAGTCCACCAGTCTTTTCTGTCTCTATGACAGATTTGAGCAGTTCGGCCTTTTCTCTCTTCTTCTGCCCTGACTACTCGTCTGCTTACACTTGTCGGGCCCAATATTCAAAGGGCATTTACACAGTTTATAGCCTAGTTAACTGTGTAAATGCCTTAGATGTGGATATTCAATGGCACATACATGGTTAGTGCCATTGAATATCCCTGTCTATGTCCCCTACATGTCCCGATGCTATCTTGTTAGCATTGGGGCATGTTGGGGGCATTCTGGGGCAGAGTGAAGGTGGGGAATGGTGCTAACCAGGCAGCGAGGAAAACCATCACCTATCTTTAAGGTGCCGATCGCTAACCAGGCAGAAGCCAATATCACTGTTGCCCGGTTAGCTTTAGTGGCTTCCTGTCCTTGTGGCGATCAGCAGATGTTCAATTCCATCACTGTGGCATTGAATATCCGGTTTAGAGGTCGGCAGGGAGGGCTGTGTGCCTCATCGGTGCATAGCCCTTCCAAAAGGCGGGCAGCTGAAAATTGGGCCTATCATGTCTAGATTGGATTATTGCAACATAATCTGTCTTGGTCTTTCTCAGTATCAACTCATCCAGAACACTGCTGTCCGTATTCTCGCTCATGCTTCATGCTTCGATCATATCTCCCCCTTCTAGTTCATTATCACTGGCTTCCCATTAGATATCGACCGCAATACAAGCTCCTTACACATCATGCACTCCACACTGGTTCTCCCACCCTGTCAGATGCTCTGTTACTTCACTCCCACCACTGTTCTCTCTGTAATATTCATGTAAATCAGCTTCACCTCCCCTCTGCATCCCAAGCCCGACTGAAAACTACCCGTTCTTCTGCTTTCTAGCCCCCGCTTTATGGAACTCACTTTCATCCGCCCTCCCGTCTTGAATCCTCATTTCCCCGATTCAAATCAGTCCTTAAAATGCACCTCTTCAATGCTGCTTATGACTTACAATCACTTTGACTTCATTTTTCTCTATCTACCCTTCCATTTCACTGACTTCCCTTCCCTCTTGTCTTCCTCTTCCCCCTTTTCCCCTCCCCACATGTTATGAATGTGGTTATCTTTCCTATTTTAACTGACTTTTCTTTGCTTTTTTCTGACTTTTATTGATTTTCTGATTTTTGTATGCCACCCTGCTGCTATTGTGAAGAACAATCAATCAAATTTTAATAAACATAAACCTCATCTGCAGTGGAAGATGAAGATGCATCTGATGTTGTGGAAGAGGAGGATGAATCCCATCCTTTGTGCTGCAGGCAGGAGCGCTTGCACATTTTAGATGCCTTTTTAGCCACAGGAGCAGCTCCTGTCGAAAGCGCTCCCTGCCCCCCACACCAGAGGCCCTATCCCCACTCACCTGTTGATGCGGCTCCGCTAGACGGTCCCAACAGCTGGACCCTCAAGTTCTGCCCCTGTCCAATGACTACTGCATTCATTGTCCTCAGCCATCACTATGAGCTCCAGGCTTCACACCGGCAGACCCCATACGATCTCCCTCTTCAATCAGCTCCACTCCAGCAGCAGCTTCAGGTCTCACCTGAGAGGGACCAAAAGATACAGCAGAACTACAGACCACCAGGGCTGGCCATGGAGCAGCAGGCTCAACCGGCCACCAGACCAAGCCCTGGAAGTATCCTGCATGTCTGCCTCCCATGTGCCTGCTCTGGGTTGCCCAACTCCCCTTTGTTGCTGCGAGTCCACAAATGGCGCAATGGCCTGCCCATAACTGGAGCCCCATGACTTGGTCTCCATGCACTGGAGGCAGGGCTAGTCTGCATTGCACCCAAACCAAATGCACTACAAACAGCAGTAGCATGGCAGCAAGAAGGACTGCCAAATTCAGCCCCGCTGAGGCAGAAGCCTTGGTGAAGCTAGTCTTGAAGTCTGAGGAGGTGCTGTACTCCAGGAGTAATCAGAGGACAAACCTGCACCTCTGCATGGCCATCTGGAGAGGAACCAGTCCAAGGCGTGATAAAAGTGGAGCGACAAAATTAAACTAGAATACATCATTTTTATAAAAAAGGAAAATAGACTGCATATCAAAAAAATCTCTCTGCCAAAATACTTCCAAACCAATGTAAAAAAGGAAATAGACCACTGTCAATGCAGGACAGCGCCAGCATATCAGAACAGCTTCAAAAATTAAATATTAAAAATTAACTTTGAGCGTACAAAAATTGCCGAAGGCATAACTAGAAACATCAGTATTATTAAAAAAAGAGGAAAATAGACTGCATATCGGAAAAACACTCTCCAAAAAACTACCAAACCAATGTGAGAAGGGAGATGTAGAAACTACTGTCAATGCAAGACTGTGTCGGCATATCAGAGCAGTTATCAAATATAAACTCTAAATGAACAAAAGATGCCAAAGCATAATCAGAAATACCTTACTATCCGAAGTCACCGATTGCAACTGTGAAGCATACAGTAAACTCAAGATGCCCGCTCATGCATGTAAAAAAGAAGGAAGAAAAAGGGGCGGAGCTAACTCGCGGGAGGCGGGAAACCGCCATATAGTAAAGCTATGGGGTCTAATAGTCAGTAATATAAGAAAATCAAAAAACTATATCAATTTTTTTTTTGGAGGATACATTAGATCTCATACCTAAACGTTGCACTGTTGTTGCAACGTTTGGCTCTGAGGCTGTCAAGTTGTCTGTGCTTAGGGCTTATTTTAAGCACAGGGATGCCTTATTTTGTGGATATCGGCTCCAAGTCTTTCCAGACGTTGGACGTGTTACTCAGATTAGACGCAAACAATTTTTGGAGTTAAAATCTAGAGTTGTTGCTCTGGGAGTGTCTTTTTTTCTAAAATTTCCCTGTCGCTGCCTGATAGTTTATCAGGGGCAAAGTTATGCCTATACTGATGTGACACAGTTGCAGAAATTTCTAGCTTTAAAAGAGATGGTTAAGAAGTAGGCGGGTGGGTTTTTCATTTATCAGCTTCCTAATGTGGAGTGTTATCACTCTTTATTGCCAGATTTATTATTGTGTTTTCTTTCTTTGGGAAATCCTGGTGCGCCGCAGGGCAGGGTCCCGAGGCCGGCCTAGTAACCGGGTCCCCGGGGCCCGTGTCTTCGCCAGTCGGCGGTTCCCGCAGGGGCGGGGGGGGGGGGAGGGGAAGATCTGACGTGGCGTCAGTGTGCCGTCCTCACGCTGGTGTGGGACGGCGCGATTGGCTGTCACCAGCTGGTGGGCGGTGCAGAGCGGCAGGGAATGAGAGGGCTCGACCGCGTGGTCTCCCTCTTCCTGCCGGCTCTGCGAGGGAAAAGGTGTGTGACCGTGGCGGTGCTCGATTAGGAGCAACGGTTACTCAGGGGTTTCGGCCTTGGTGCACGCTGCCGAGCGACGCTGGGTTGTGAGGGTGGGGGAGTGCTTGTTGAGTTTTTCTAGGGTCTTGCGCCCAGCGCTTATTAAAAAAACACACAAAAAAAAAAAAGAAAAAAATAATAAGAAAGACAACACGTGTGGGGGGGGGGAGGGGGAGCTCGTAGGCCTGCATGGGAGGATCTCGGCGTTATTAGCTGGTATTCAGATTAAATAACTACTCCCGGAGTAGTGGATTGAGGGGCTTGGGGGTGGTGGGCTCTCCTTCGCAGGGTTCAACTGTGTTCATTCATACAAAAAAAAATAAAATCTACATAAAGCAAGATAAATAAATTTACATAACCAAAAAAAAAAAATACAGAAGACATTTGAGCAACAGGGGTGAATAAGGGCTTGCCATTTCTTCTGGAGTCTCGGGGATGGCGCGTACCACAAAAGGCCAAAGGGTGGGTACAAAGGGCGCGGCTGGGTCGGTAAGGGCGAGAGCCGGCGCACAGGGGGCTGGGCAGCGAGGGCGCGTGGGGCCTGTGGAGCCTGGGCCTGCTAGCAGGGGGTCAGCTGTGGTTCGGAGGGCTGGTGGAGCGGCGCGGCGGCCGCATGGCAGAGGCATCCAGAGGGGAGCATGGCTGGGGAGGGCAGGCTGCGGGGCCGCCCCGGTAGAGTCTGGCCTGGCGGCGGTAGAGACCGTCCGGTCTGAGACGGCTGTCGAGGCAGGCGCTGGCATGACCATGCCTGCCCAGGTTGAGTGGTGAAGCGGGGTTGTCGGTTCCGCTCCTCCCTCTGGGGCAGCAGGGGGGGGGGGCTGAGGCAGCAGGGTGGGGTGTGGACCGTCCAGGGCTGGGGCCTTTGGGAGCTCTATACCCCCCGCAGTTTCCGGAGTTCTATACTCCTTCTCCGAGGGGCGGGCGCTTTCCGCCCACGCCAGTGGCGGGGCCGCCTGGTCCTTGGTCCTTCGGGCCTGGGCACTGTCCTGGGTTGGGGCCGTGGGGGAGTGGATGGAGCGATTGGGCTGGTGCTGGTTTTGGTGGGTCAGGAGTCATGCAGAGGAGGGGTTTGGCTGGGTGGGAAGCAGGTGGCATGGGCTCCTCCGCCTGGAATTGGGGTGGTAGGGGGAGTGGGTTGGCCAGGGCTTCTGGGTATGTTGCTGCTGGCTTCTCTTCTTCTCTTCCTGCACAGGTTCCAGACAGTGGCAGTCCTCGACCTAACATGTCAGATGCTTGCAGTATCAGCGGCGGCACTGGGTCAACCCCTGCGGTGGTGCAGCCCAGTGAGGAGTCGGCAGCACAGACCGCGAGTGCAGCAGCAGTGGCCAGCACCGGAGTGGGTGAGTATGCGGGCGGAGGGGATGGGGTGGGTCTGCAAGATGGGGGTGTTTCTGTTTGCAGAAAGTGAAGGCGAAGTGCCGGCGGGGCCGTCGTTGCAGGCGTGACTCCTCTTCTTCGTCGTCCTCGTCGAGGTCAGGCGACTCGTCCGGGGATTCGGCTATAGTGGCTGTTGCGAGTGGTGAGGGGCAGGGAGCTTCGGTGGTTCGTTGAGCGGAGCTGTGGGAGGGCATACTGCGGAAGTTGCGGCGTCGAATCAAGTGTCGCAAATACATTGATATTTTTCGTTTGCTCGAGGGGCGCAAATGCTCGGGAGAGAGCAGAAAAAAGCGTAAGGAGGACGAGAAAGCTGGGAGGGTACGGAAGGTTTCCCGCAACACCCTCAATTGGACCCGGGCCTTTTTGAGGTTGGCTAGTGTTTGGGGTCATTATTATCCAGGGCAGTACAGGGCCCTGTTGGCGGACGCGGATACGATTTTGGCAGCCTCTCAGGCCCATGATGGTTGGGCCTGGTTGAATTACGATGAGGAGTTCAGAGATATGATGGAAGAAAATGGGCAGCTTTCCTGGGGGATAAAGGAGATTAATTTGTGGCTCACGCAAATGTCGGCAAGAAGCAAGGTGGGTGGGGCGGCGTGCAAGCAGGTGGTTCTGTCAGCTTCGGTTAGCTTGCGGCCTTTTCGAGCGCCAAGGGTCTCGCTTACGCAGCAAAAAGGGAACGTCGGGGGGGGGGGGTGGGCGGAGACGTCTGTTGGCGTTTTAACAAATCTTCGTGTCCGTTCCCAGACTGTAAGTTCCGGCACGCCTGTTCCCTCTGCGGGTGCGGTCATTCGGCAGCAAAATGCAGCCGTAAAGGGGTTGGGGGCGCCGCCGCAGGGGGCAAGTGAGGGGGTGAGCCTGGCATTGGCTCTTACGCCCATACGGATCGATGCCATGCGTCCTTGGTTAGTTCGTTATGGGGGGTCCCGTCGGGGGCGGGCGTGGGGGACGATATTGTCCGGGTTTGTTGAGGGTTTCCGCATTTTGTTGGACGGGACGGTAGGGGGTGGCCGGGCTAGGAATGCTAGTTCTGTCACAGCTCTGGTTAACGTCGTGCATAAGGAAATTGTAGCCGAATGCGCTCTAGGTCGAATTGCTGGGCCTTTTCAGGAGCCTCCTTTTTCCCCTTTTGTGGTTTCGCCATTGGGAGTCATGCCAAAAAAGGTGCCGGGTAGTTATAGATTAATCCATAGCTTGTCCTGTCCGCCTGGCAATTCGGTAAATGACCGCATTCCTAGGGAGTTGTGCACAGTGCGTTATGCTTCTTTCGATGCAGCGGTTGCCTTGGTACGGCAGTGCGGGTGCGGGGCACTGATGGCGAAGGTTGACATCGAGTCAGCTTTTCGTTTGTTGCCGGTGCATCACTCGGCGTTCTCGTGCTTGGGGTTTCAGTTCGACTCACGGTTTTATTTCGATAAGTGCATGCCGATGGTTTGTTCGATATTGTGTGCCTACTTTGAGGCCTTCAGCACCTTCGTGCATTGGGTCTTGGAGCAGATGATGGGTTTCGTCACCATTGTCCACTACCTAGGCGATTTCCTCTTCGTGGGGCCTGGACAGGCCGGGACGTGTGCTGCGTTGCTGGAAGCATTCCACCATCTGGCTAATGAATTCGGAATCCCTATAGCGTCAGATAAAACTGTGGGTCCGGTGACGTGCCTTACCTTCTTAGGCATAGAGATAGATTCGGGGAAGATGGTGGTGCGTTTGCCGGGTCAGAAAGTGAACCGGTTGAGGGAATTAGTGGGGGCGGTGGGCTCTGCGAACAAGACTACCCTCCGGGTTCTTCAGTCCCTGGTGGGTCATCTCAACTTTGCGTGTCGGGTTCTTCCCATGGGGCGCCCCTTTGCCAGGCAGTTGGCTTTGGCAATGGCGGGGGTGCGAAAGCCGCATCACCATATTCGGGTATCACCTGGGATGCGTGAGGACTTGTGGGTTTGGGATGCCTTTCTCGCTGATTTCAATGGCTGCTCAGTTTTGCAGTTGCCAGAGCTGACGAGCGCGGATCTCCAGCTGTTTACGGATGCGGCGGATGGTTCCGGATTCGGGGAGTACTGCCAAGGGGCTTGGTGTGCGGAGGCTTGGCCCACCGACTGGGTAGCGACCGGGTTGACCCGCAATATTACATTTTTGGAACTGTTCCCTATTGTGGTGGTGCTGTGGGTGTGGCCGGAGCGGTTGCGGAACCAGCAGGTGGTTTTCTGGTGTGACAATACTGCGTTGGTGGAGGTTATCAATCGCTTGTCACCCAAGTGCGAGAGGGTGGCGGCGTTGACGAGGCTTTTCATTTTGGCTTGTTTGCGGTTAAATGTCACTGCGCGGGCGCGGCATGTGCCGGGCACTCAGAATTCCATTGCTGATGCTTTGTCACGTTTTCAGTGGTCTCAGTTCCGGATCTTGGCTCCGGACGCAGAGGAAACGGCCGCAGTGGTGCCGGATCAGCTTTGGCAGGCTGGGACCCTGATATGATGGCTTTGCTGGCGGCGTCGGTGGCACGTGAAACATGGGCAAAGTATGTGTGTGGCTACGCTCAGGTGAGTCGATTTTTGGGTACATGGGGATGGGGGGGAGGGCGAGTCCCTGACGAGTTTATGAGTCAATTTGTCCTTTGGGCGAAACGGGAAGGCTGGGCCAGATCAGTGGTTACGGCGGCTATAGCTGGGTTTTCCTTTTTCTGTAAGGCGGCCGGTTGGGGAAACCCTTGCGTAGCCTTCTTGGTGAAGCGCCTGTTAGCTGGGTGGGCCAGGGTGGGTCCCCCATTACATGAATGGCGGCTTCCGGTGTCACATGAGCTCCTACTCCAGATTTGGGAGGTGCTCCCGCTTATTGCGGTTTCGGATTTCGAGTCAGTACTGTTTCGCGCGCTGTTTGTGACTGCATTTTTTGGAGCGTTCCGCTTGTGCGAGTTGGTACCATGGTCTTGGAGAGTGGGTGCCTTCGGGGGGTTAGATGTTAGGCACGTGGCGCTTGAAGAGGCTCAGGTGCGCATATATATCCCGCAGTCTAAGGCCGATCAGGCGAAAAAAGGGGGTTGGGTGCTACTGCGGGCTATTTCGCCTCTGCCATCCTGCCCGGTTCATAACCTGCGCAGCTATTTATAGCGGCGTGCACGGTCTCCGGGTTATTTGTTCCTTCGTGAGAACGGGAGGCCGGTGACACAGTTCCAGTTTATGGCTGTGCTGCGTTTGGCTTTGCGCCACTTGGGTTGTGATGAGAGGCGTTTTGACTCGCACTCCTTTCGGATCGGCGCTGCTACGAGTGCAGCGGCAGCGGGGCTTGGGGGACAGGTTATTCAGCGCATTGGCAGATGGCGCTCGGGCGCATACGAGGGATATGTCAGGCCTCAAGCATCCTGACCTAGGTTAGGTGTGGTCTGGCGGGTCAGGGGCTGTCTGAATTGGGGTCTTCCAGTGTGCTGTCCCTACTGAGAGGGGGGGGGGTTGGGGGGGGTTGAATTAATCTGTTTATTCCTTTTGCAGAGTTGCCCGCTGGTTGCAGCCCGCTTTGTATTCTTTCAGATGGGGTCTTCCCCGGAGAGTGGTGGATCATCGGACACTCATTCGTTTATTGGGCCGAACGCCGGGCGGTGATGCGGCCCCTCGGAAGGCACCTTGGCCTGGCTGCGGCGGGAGTTCGGCTGTGTTGGATGGGCGAGCGTGGCATGCGATGGGATCAGCTTGTGCCCTTCATCCAGTCAGAAATTGAGTGACGGCAGCGGCCAGTCGGGCTGTTGCTTCATCTGGGCGGGAACGATGTGGCGAGCTGGTCTTGCAGGCGGCTCATTCGAACAGTTCGGAAGGACATTGGACTTTTGTGGGACATGCTGCCGGGGGTGGCCATTACTTGGTCTGATATTATCCCGCGCCCGGCCTGCTGGGCCCAGCGGCGGTGGTCCCGCGGCTTGGTCAAGCTTAATAGGCAGATTGGGCGTTGGGTATAGCAAGCTGGTGGGAGACAGGTTTTGCACCCGTGGGCTGAGGTGCGGTGTTTGGGGCTGTATCGCACGGATGGCGTGCATTTGGCCCCTGTCGGGCAGGACTTGCTGCTGAATGACTGGCAGGAAGTGCTCGAGGGCTGGGTTTGGTCTCAGCTTTCTTTTGGGGGGGCGGCACAAGGATAGGCGGGGCGACCTTGTGCCGGTGGCGGGGTAACAAGCTAGCGCTCGTCGACCCGGCGGGACATATAAGGCTGATGCTGGATTGGAGGGAGCGGAGTGCTCCTTGGGTGGGGAGAGACATCGCTGTTGGGGTCTCTACCCGGTGGAAAGCAACTGGGGCCTGCCTTTGCTAACAATATGGCGAAGCGGGCGGTGGGGGGAATGGGGGGAGGATGATGCACCACCTTGCTATCATACGGCTAGTGGGGGGCGTCATCCGGATTGGGGGAGGGGTTGGGGGGGAATGTTATTTGAAACTTAAAATGTTGTGTTGGCCCATGTTGGGCCGGTCTTGATTTTGTTAATAAAGCTGTGACCAAATAGTTAATTCAAATACGTTATTGTGGCGTGTTTTCTGTTGAGATAAGAAAATGGGGGGTGGGGGGAGAAGGTGGCTTAGGTGCTGTGGTGGCGGGCGAACCGGGCATCCGGATACCCTGGATAATCCTGGCGCGCCGCAGGGCAGGGTCCCGAGGCCGGCCTAGTAACCGGGTCCCCGGGGCCCGTGTCTTCGCCAGCCGGTGGTTCCCGCAGGGGCGGGGGGGGGGGGGGGGCGGGGAAGATCTGACGTAGCGTCAGTGTGCCGTCCTCACGCTGGTGTGGGACGGCGCGATTGGCTGTCACCAGCTGGTGGGCGGTGCAGAGCGGCAGGGAATGAGAGGGCTCGACCGCGTGGTCTCCCTCTTCCTGCCGGCTCTGCGAGGGAAAATGTGTCCCAGCCCTCCCACCCATGCATCGTGGTGGGGGGGGTGTTGGAAAGGGGGTGGGGATTGTCGCAGCTGGGTAGGGGGCGAAAGGGGGTTTGGAGTGCTGGGCAGGGTAACGAGCTAGCGCTCGTCGACCCGGCGGACATATAAGGCTGATGCCGGATTGGAGGGAGCGGAGTGCTCCTTGGGTGGGGAGAGACATCGCTGTTGGGGTCTCTGCCCGGTGGAAGGCAACTGGGGCCTGCCTTTGCTAACAATACGGCGAGGCGGGCGGTGGGGGGAATGGGGGGAGGATGATGCACCACCTTGCTATTATACGGCTGGTGGGGGGCGTCATCTGGATGGGGGGGGAGTTGGGGGGGAATGTTATTTGAAACTTAAAATGTTGTGTTGGCCCATGTTGGGCTGGTCTTGATTTTGTTAATAAAGCTGCGACCAAATAGTTAATCCAAATACGTTATTGTGGCATGTTTTCTGTTGAGATAAGAAAATGGGGGGTGGGGGGAGAAGGTGGCTTAGGTGCTGTGGTGGCGGGCGAACCAGGCATCCGGATACCCTGGTTATTGTTGATTGTCTCTCCTTGATGTGATTCTTATGTTGTGATTGTTCTTTTATTTCTTGAGTTCTTTATGGTATTTCTTCAAATGTGTTTGCCTATGCTTTGTTTGTAAATCAAGAAAATGCTTAAATAAAAATATTTAAAAAAACCCTATATCAATAATAATGGAAGGACTCAATAATGTATGCCCATAAGAAACATTTAATTAAAAAGAGAGGTAATTATAATCGGGGGGTTATCCATAAACGCCGCATAAAGTAGCACCATAACTTCTATAACTGTTGCTAAAAAATGATTAAAAGGAAAATAAAACCGTGATACATCATGGGAAAACATGCTGATGAAAAAGGTGCGACACTACAGAAGCAGATACCACGCAGAAAACAGCAACCAGTCCAAGGCGTGATAAAAGTGGAAAGACAGAGTCTTTATTAAACCACTGATAACCCGACACAGGCTGTGTTTCATTGCCCTTCATCAGGGGTTTGTCAGGCACATACTAAAAACATAAGTATATAAATATTTAAAATCATAAAAGAACAGATCACTAATAGCACTATCTGCAAATAAATAAATAAAAACAATAGAAAACACATCAGATAGTAAACAATAAATAAATCACCAGAATTAAAATAAGAATAAAACACATCATATACAATCAAAATAAACAAACTGACAATATGCTCAACGACATAAAAAATCATAAATACCTCTGTTGAAGACCATTAAAACAAAAGGTCTTGTACCATACTGTTATGGGGCAAAATAAGAAAACATTCACACTGAAGGAAGACATAAATAAATAGGTTTAAAAACAGTTCAAATGTAAATAATACATACATAAATGTTCTAACTATAATGTATTCAGTGGAAAAAAAAAGAGATAGAGAGAGAACATACTGGTTAATTGAGATTATCTCTCTATATGAAACTATCTCTCTATGTGGAGAATGCAGGAGTGAGTCAGTAAAGAGCAAGGACCATAATGGGGATCAAAAAGGGCTAGGAATGACTAAAAATAACAAATGGAACATAACATATCTAAAACCAAATTTAAAAAGACAGTTAACAACCCCTTTTACATTGAAAATATATTAACCGGGTAGCCGGACCCGGCGTCCCCTCTCTCCTTACCCCAACCCCTTATTCTACCCCCCCCCCACACCTCCCTCAGCTTCAAATTACCACAGAAAGCAATTCTTGGTGACAACTGGTCGCAGCTTTATTTCAAACAACTCATTAACATTAAACAGAAATACTGATCCAACCAACCCCCTGCGGATTGATGCACCGCCAGCCATACAACTAGCAAAGCGGCCACGCCTCCGCTCCAGCCGTGGTCCCCACCAACGGCCAAGTTCTGCCACCCCTATCCGACTTCGCCATGTTACTAGCAAAAGTCTTCCAGGGGTTTTCCGGGTCGAGGGCACCCCGCCCCCTCCCCAAGTCGCCTAAGGCTTCGGAGCCCGGACCTCCGGGATCCCGCCACCGGCACAGGGGACAACATCTACCTGTGCCGCCCCCCCCATAGCCCAAAGCTGCGACCAGTGTGGTCTCTCTTGCACAACCTTCTCCAGCGCCTCCTGCCAATCGTTCAGGAGCAAATCCATTCCCACTGGAGATAAGTGCACCCCATCCTCCCTGTACAATTCAGAGCCAGCCACCTCCACCCAGGGATGCTGAACCTGTAACCCTCGTTGCTCGCAGACCCATCTCCCAATCTGCCTATTGATCTTGGTCAGACCACGAGACCAGCGATGCTGACCCCAGCATGCAGGCCTCGGGATGATGTCCGACCATATTAACAACACACCCGCAAGCATACGACACAATACAGCAAAGTCTTTCATGGCGGCCCTGATCAGCTGCTTACAAGATCAAGCCGCCATATCATTACCCCCCAAGTGCACCAACAAAATCGCCGGCTGGCCCCTGATGCGCTCATGATGACGAAGCAAAGGCAGCAGCTGCGTCCACCGCAGGCCCCGCTCGGCCAGCCATGACACCGCCACCACCGCAGGATCCAAACTCAAGTTCGATCCACAAGGGCGCTGCGCCGCCCGCTGGCCAGCCCAATAGATGAAGGAGTGCCCCAACATCCAACAGCCCCGCACACTCATACCCCCATCTGAAACAGAAAAGAACAGCATTAGCGACCCCCGGTCCCCCCCAGCTGACTATTCATAATCGCACATAGCCCTCAAACGCCCTTGAGCGCCACCTGCCAATGCTCTGTATCCACTCACCCGACAAGCCCGCCGCCGCTGCACTGGTCGCCGCCCCGATCCTAAAAGAGTGTGACGAAAAAAGATGAGGGTCTTCCCCAATCCGCCGCAAAACCAAGCGCAAGACTGCTGTAACTTGAAAACGCGTAAGTGGGGCGGCATCCCCGTGCACAAACAGACCACTTACGCACTCCGGGAGAATGGCCAAGTACTCTCGCATGGTGGAGACAGGGCATGTAAGCCCACCCGTCGCCCTAAGAACCACCCATAACCCTTTACCCTTCTGGTCCATTTTGGACTTTGCTAACAAAACACGCATTCGCTCATTATCGATCCATACATGCTGCCGACGCAAACTATTCCCACTATCCACTCTTCCCGAAGCCGCAGAACTAGCTGACCCTGAAGGCCCCAAAAAAGGCCAAACAGAACACCGCCCGGAAGAGCACATACTCGTAGGGTGCCCTCGCCACCTGCACCGACTCCCGGCACACCCTCTCAAGTAACTCGTGCATTATTGGCCATCGGCGATCCCGCGGAGCTGGCTGAGACCGCTCCCAACCTTGGAGTAACCGCCGAGCTAGTAATCCTCTGCCTCCGAAGTCCCACCCAACTGCCCTGGCGAAGAATCCAAACCCCGCCAGATGACTTCGCACTGCCGACCGCGTGACCCCGTGCTCCTTCGCCCACACTACGTACCGCCTGAGCCACATGTCAGGCACCATCCCACCCTGCCAGCCCATCTCACGCAAAAAATTTTGCACTTGCGCACAACCCCGCTGATAAGCTTCCCAGGTGTTAGCAGCCACTGAGCTCTTCAAGAGGTGCCTCATCGCTGCAGGCCAGAGCCCCACAAGCTCAAGGGGACCCGGAGCCCAACCTCGTCCGCCTCCAGCGCCAACTTCCGAAAACGCTCCATCTGTAAACGGGAAAGAGCATCAGCAATTTCATTAACCTGCCCTGGAATATGCCGCGCTTTCAAATCAATATTCAAACGCATACAGGCCAATACCACCCGTCGCATAAGCGCAGCCACATGACTACAGCGAGGCGAATAACGATTGATGACATTGACCACAGCCTCATTATCACACCACCACAGAACCCTGCGGTTAACCAGCTTGTCCGTCCACAACTCTAACACAACCAATATCGTAAAGAGCTCCAAGAAAGTAATATTTCTCAACAATCCTTCATCAGCCCACGCCTGCGGCCATCTGTCAGCACACCAAGCCCCAGCGAAATAGATTCCCAAACCAACTCCCCCTGCGGCGTCAGTGTACGGCTGCAAGTTGCTACTGGAGATCTCCGCCTCGCGCAGCACGGACGTCCCATTGAAGTCCCGTAAAAAGGCATCAAAGACCCGCAGATCCTCCCGCATAACCTGAGACACACAAATGCGATGATGCGGCCTTTGCACTCCGGACGTCGCTGCCGCCAAGCGCCTACTGAACACCCGCCCCATAGGAATGACTTTACAGGCAAAATTAAGGGAACCTAACAGTGCCTGCAGCTCTTTTAATGTCACTTTCGGCGAGGCCAAGACATTGGCCACTAAGACCCTGAGCTTCACCACCTTCTCTTGCGGCAATCGCGCCACCATGTTCAGCAAATCCAGTTCGACGCCTAGAAAAGTAAGCTGCGTGGTCGGGCCCACCGTCTTACCCTCAGCCAGTGGAACCCCCAACTCCCCGGCCACCCCAACAAAACCCTCCAACAGGTTTCTACGACTCAGCCCCACCGATGAAGAGGAAATCATCTAGATAGTGCACAACCTCCGAGTCACCCACCCTCTGCACCACCACCCAATGTAGGAAGCTACTAAACATCTCGAGGGAAGGCGCAAGATATCGCACAACCCATCGGCAGACACCTGTCATAGTAAAAGGCACCCTCAAAATGGAAACCCAGCAACCGAAACGCCGAAGGATGGACCGGCAACAAGCGAAATGCCGAT
This sequence comes from Ichthyophis bannanicus, assembly GCA_033557465.1. Lineage (NCBI taxonomy): Eukaryota > Metazoa > Chordata > Amphibia > Gymnophiona > Ichthyophiidae > Ichthyophis > Ichthyophis bannanicus. Next base: position 344,127,839 of record CM066037.1, read on the forward strand.
TCTATATCAACCTTCGCCATCAGCGCCCCGCAACCGGCTTTTGAGACCAACTCAACCGCCTTATCAAAAGAGGCATACCGCACCGTACAGAACTCACGCGGGATAGAATCGTTAACGGAAGTTCCGGACGGCGAAGACAAGTTGTGGATCAGTCTAAATTTACCCGGCTCCTTCTTGGGGATAACACCTAAAGGGGAAATAACGAAATTCGGAAACGGCGGGTTGCTGAATGGCCCCGCTATTCTCCCCACGTGCAATTCAGCAACCAACTTCTCACGCGCTACAGACGCCCAGCGCCGAATACTCAGAGAATTCCTCACCGCTCCGGCTACCACCTCGCCTCGAAGTGGAATAACAAAACCAAACTTAAATCCTAATTGCAACGCTAAACTATCTTTCTTCTTTGGATACCGGAGAAGCCAGCTACAAAGCACCTGTACCCGAATTGGGGAGGGGGCTAATTCCTTAAGAGCACCCTCACTTGGCTCCCGGAACTGAAGGAGGCACAGCCCCTTTTTTAACGCATTTTGCCGCTGAATGGGGACCCCCGCAGACCGAGCATGCGTGCCGGAACTTACAGTCCGGAAAGGGACAAGTGGCCCTATTATACCTCCAACACAGGTCAGCCCCTGCCCCGAGGACCGACTTCATCTGCCCTGCGGGGGGCACTCCGTGAAAGGAACAACTCACCCCACCCGAAACACCTTGCCCCATCTTAATGCCACCTGCCCCCCCTGAACCAGCCTTGACCGACATCTGTGTCAACCACAGATTAATGTCTTGTGTCCCCCAAGTTAAGAGCTTATTTTCCTCCATTTTATCCCAAAATTTTTCGTCATAATTAAGCCACGACCATCCTTCGTGCGCTTGTGACGCTCCCAGAATAGAGTCGGCGTACGACAGCAAGCCGCCATACTGCTCAGGGAAAAAGACCCCAAACACTCGCCAGTCTCAAGAACGATCGGACCCAATTGACTACGTTACGCAATACTGAACGAACCCACCCAGCCTTCTCATCTTCCCTCTTTTTCTTTTTTCTATCCCCGGAGCACTTCCGTCCTTCGAGCAAGCGAAAAATGTCAATATACTTTCGTTTCACGATCTTTCGTCGCAACTTTTTCGGGACACCTTCCCATAATTTGGCCACGGCCTCTAAAGAAGCCGAACCTACACCCACAAACCCAGAAGCCCCCCCATCCCCCGACGCTGCCCTCCTACCCGCCTCGCCCAAAGAAGAATCAGAACCATCCGACGACGAAGAAGATGATGAATCAGAGCTATGCCGCCGCTGACAGGCATGCTTCCTCTTCTTATGCACCTTCCCAGATTGCTCTACTCGCGACCCACCACCCCCACTCACACCTACCACCCGCCCTGATGACTCACCCACCAAGCCTCCAAATGCTGCTCCGTCGGAAACCACTGGCAGCCCGTCACGAGGGTCCTCCGCCCGCTGCTGCGCACGTGCATCCTGTGCCCGCTCAACCACACTCGTCGCTGATCCTGTCACACCACTTCCGGACTCCATACTCCTCACTCGCGCTGAATCCCCTGCAGGCGGCACACCTCTCGGAGAAGCAAGAAATGGTACCTGTGGAGATATAAAGGGGGGACACAGCAGGGAGAAAACCGAAGACCACGACGGCTACCAAGCCCCCACCCAATCCGTCCCCGATGAACCTTGCCCACCAGCTAGCCACCTATCCCAATTGGTTTGCTGCCCATGAGGACAAAAGCCACCAGGCGACATCGTATACCCACTATGTGAAGCCCTGCCGCTGCTCCCACCGCACAAAGTGCCGGCCATTAGGCTGCTCCAACCCCAAGGACCATAGGCACCTACTCCCCCACCCCCTCGATGTTCCCCACATTATCACCCCCCTCCCCAGAGATGCCAGCAGCCTTGCCATCCCTTAGCCCCATCCCCCCAGTAGCAGGCTCAGGAGGCATCCCTACAGACCCGCCCATTCCCCCCAGAGCCCGCGTCCCCCTGACCCGAGTTGAGCGCCCTCTTCTAGACCCCCTCCCCACCTCAGGAGATAGAGCAGAACTGACTGAAATGCTCCGAGCTACACCAGCAGCTCGCCCTGACCCCAGACCCCGCTGCTGCGATCTCCCCCCTCTGTCAGCCCCCCTCTCCCGTTGCGCTCTAGCCCTCCCCACTAAAGCTACCCTACCAGCCCCCCGACCCCCCCAGATCGCTTAGCCCCCATCCTGGAGAGCCTCGCAGCCCCGCCAAAAAACCCCTCCCCAAAGTAAACAGTGAGTTGTTCTGTCTTCTTCCTTTTTTTTAAAAAAAAAAAACACCAGAAACCCCTATTTGTCTGCCTTTCTTTTGTTTTTAAAATGATCAGCCCCAACCGGCGATCCTTCCCCACGCTTGCTTCTGGTTTTTTTTTTTTTTTTTATAATATGAACCGTCACCACCTACTCGCCTGCGAAAAGCACACTGCAGAGCACCGCCGACTCCGCAGCCCCGACCATGCTCGCACTGCTCTCCGGGCGGCCTCCGAACTGCCCCAAGGCCTGACCGCCAGACACCCGATGACACCAATGTTGCCTGCCGGTTCGTCGCCCGATCGCATGTGCTCCTGGTGTGCCACGAGCTCCGGAGCACATGCCTAACCCTCTGTCCTGATTGGCTCCGCTCGTTACGCCTCGAGCGGAGCCAATCATTTTGAATGATGCGTGCAGCGTACTAACGCTGACGCGCGTCGCCGACCTCTTCCTGCACGAGCAGGGTCCCGCGCCGGGCCGAGCAGCCGGTTACAGGCGGGCTCCGGGACCCTGCCCGCGCCCTGTTACATATATGCCATCAGTGAGTGTAGTAAATACATAGGTGCATACTGCCCAATTATAAACGTGGCGTGTAATATGTATAAAACAAAATTGAATCGCCTCAGGAATAAAAATAATTGGAGCGACAAAATTAAACTAGAATGCATCATTTTTATAAAAAAGGAAAATAGCCTGCATATAAAAAAAGCCTCTCTGCCAAAATACTTCCAAACCAGTGTAAAAAAGGAAATTGACCACTGTCAATGCAGGACAGCGCCGGCATATCAGAACAGCTTCAAAAGTGTCTTTCCACTTTTATCACGCCTTGGACTGGTTGCTGTTTTCTGCGTGGTATCTGCTTCTGTAGTGTCGTGCCTTTTTCATCAGCATGTTTTCCCCGTGGAAGGACGTCTTAAGCTTTGGGGAAGATGCTTTAGACAAACTTATTCCACAAGAACCCCTCCTTAATTTATCTGAGGAAGAACCTGATAACTTCTGGAACCAATGGGAGGATGTGGTGCATTTGACAAAAAAGTTGTCCCAGACACCCCAATCAGCCCTCAAACTCCGCGATACCCTGATGCGGTGACGCGGCTCACGGACACCTGATGCAGGAACACCCGCCCCCTCGGAATGACCCGGCACGCGAAGTTCACAGGGGCCAGCATGTCTCGCAGTGCTACCTTAGAAGCTCCCATCATGTTTGCAACCAGGACCCGCAACTGCATCACTTTGCCCATCGGCCAGAGCGCCCTCTGTTGACCGTGTCCAATTCCACCCCTATCAATGTGATGCAGGCTGCCGGACCTTCCATCTTACCCCCTGCCAATGGGACACCCCATTCCCAAGCCAGCCTCCTGAACCCGTCCAGCAGCTCCTGGCACCGAGTGGACTGCGCCTCGCCCACAAACAGGAAATCACCCAAATAATGGACCACGGTCGCACATCCCCCGTCTCACCAAGACCCAATGCATGAACGTGCTGACTTCTCGAAATAAGAACAGGACACTGAGCAACCCATTGGCAAGCACTTAGCAAAATAGTAATGACCCTCAAAACAAAAAACCCAACAAAGGAAATGCTGAGGGTTGTACCGGCAACAATCGAAACGCGGATCCGATATCCAGCTTCGCCATAAAACTCCCCGTCCCGCATTTCCTCCCGAAATCATTCTCTCCAACCCATCCCTTATTCTGGCACAGTAAGCCCATACATAAATCCCCCTCAAACACCCCACCATCCCATCGCCTCCCATACTACCGAAGCCAGAGCCTAAGTGCCTCAACCCATATAGGCATCGGAGCCAGGCCCATAAAATCCTTACTTTTTTTTTTTCTTTTTGGGGCGGGCGGGGAGCCACTAGCCACCCCTTTTTTGACACATTTGATTGCTGAATGCCCCCCAGCACACCTCCCCCCCCCCCAAACGGGCCACCCCATACCTGCCGATGCCACCATGCCCCCCTTTCCGTCCCCCACCGCCCCCTGCGCCCCGCCTGGCTGCCATCTACGTCAGCCAATAGTTGATAACCTCCGTTCCACAGGACAGCCACTTATGCTCCTCCGTCTTATCCCGCGAAACTTCTCCGTGCAACTGAGCCATGCCCAACCATTGTGAGTCTGTGCCGCTTCCAAGATAGGGTCCACATAGGCTAATGGCATCCCGTACTGCCCAGGGTAATGATGACCCCCGACACTGGCCAACCTCAGGAAGGCTCTCGTCCAGTTAATGACATTGCGCGACACCTTCCGAACCCTCCCTGCTTTTCATTCTCCTTCCTCCTCCGTTTACTATCACCCAACTGCCTCCTACTACCCAGGAGCCTAAAATGTCAATATACCGCCTTTTCGGATCTTCCGCTGCAACTTCCGTGGCACTCCCTCCCCGAGCGCAGCAAAAGAAGCACGCGTGGGCGCCGCATGACCCGAAACTGCTCCCCCCGTGCCGGAGCCATCCTCAACACGTACCCCGCTCGCCAAGCCCACTGAGATGATTACGCCTCGAATGACGAAGACGCCGTGGACCCTGACCTATGTCGTCTCTTACAGGAGCGTCTTCGCTTCTTTGTCGCCTTACCCCCCGCCCCCCCCTGCTCTTCCCCTCCTTCCCAAGCTCTGCTCACCCACTGTGCAACTCACCTGCCCCAGAAGCCAAAGGCCGCACCAACCGAGCACCGCCATCCTGAGCCAAGCACCCGCTGTCCGACTGCAGCACTTCCCCGTAGTCCCCCGTCGTCTCGGGAACGTGCTCACCGCGCGCAGCTTCCTCATCGACCTCACCACTGACGGGCAAGAACCTCCTCACCCCCCCCCCCACCCAGCCCGCGCCCCCCCCACGTCTTCCCCTCAAACCCCCCCTATTTGCAGCTCCCCGATAGAACACCCCCTAACTGTTGAAGCCACACAACCTGCTCACCCCCCAGCTCACCCCTTTTTTCCCCCTGCCCCCATAGCCTTACCGTGTAGGCATGCCACCCCTAACCACCCTAACCAGGCCCACTCCCGCAAAATTCTCCTAACTGATACAATGATTTACTGGCCTGCTCTCTCCGCCGCTGTCTCTCGTTGCACTCTGCTCCTCGGAGGCCTCACGTCCTCATACGCCTCCCCTGCTCACCAGCGCGGCAGCAACTGCCGAGCCTTTTAAGGTGCTCCCGCCAACCGCCGCCTCTCTGGTGCCTCAGTCACACGAAAATTCAAAATGTTGCCGCCATGGAGCTCCGGGGATCGCCAGCCACCTTCTTGCCCTCCTCCGGTGACTGACGACCAACTGGCTTGCTCCGCCCTCACCCCGCCTCCTCCCCAGACCTGCACGATTCCCCATTGGCTCCCGCACTCCTCACTCACCCACGGGAGCCAATGGGGTTCAGCTACATGCCCCACGCTACCGCCGGCAGCCTTCTCCTTTCCACGTGGGAGCAGGGATCACGCACCCGCACAGACATAAATGATAAGACCAGTGTCTGTATTATTGTTGATGTTTTAATGAGTTCTTGTTTTATTTCATCATTTTATTTGAGGTTTACTCACCCTGAAGAAGGAGTTCAGCTGAAATGTGTTGGGGTTTGTTTAATTAAAGTCTTACATACCTACCACTGTCTTGGTGCACCTCTTTCCTGCTGTCTTTGCTATCTCCTATGGGTGGTTGTGCTCTCCTCTGGACCCCAGCAATTGCATAGGTCACATTAAAATCACCACAGCCCGGGAACTGTTGCCTGTTGTTGGGGTATCATTGTAGTTTTGTAGCTCTTAGCCTGTGGCCTGCTGCAACTGCCCAATCTCCAGAACATATCATAATCACTGCCTATCAACATTTGTAGAACATAGATTCACATGGCACAGGGTAGCCAAAGTTGTAACAACTGATAAATATGATGAATTGCCCCCCGAGAATGGAATTACATGCCCCTGCTGCTAGGGTGACCAGTTTAGCTGTAAAAAGCTATGTATGTCAATGCACTGTTGAGCATATGTGGACCTCAAAGGGTTCTAATCTGATCCGTTACCTCTCTCTCACAGTGAATTTGGTATACACAGGACATTGGAGGCATTAAAATGCAGGTTCCACACTATGCTGCGCCAGAGGCCTGATGTAATCCATCACCTCAGGAAGAAGGTTGCTGCAGATGCAGGTAAGTGAGACACAGGGCAGTCTCCATGTGCCACCAGGAACAACAGTTGTGACTGAATGGAAGGCCTACACTTGTATATGACATTGAATATGTAGGTTGCACTGCACGATAGCATGCTTCAGGCCTCATGGCTTCACCACATATGTCATCAGCCACATAGTGGTGATAGAGAACAGCTCAGTAAGCATTGCGTGTACGGGGCACTAAAATCTGACTGCAGGGAGGTCCACTCTGTGTCTGCTATCTGTCTCAGTGCATGCCTCCCACATGGCTCCCACACAGACAGCTGTGTCATGCACCACAGACATGGTGCCAATTGTGTCCCCACGGGACGTTTTAATGTTACTGAGTGGGGGTAGACTGGCTGAAACACATGTAAACATTGTGCTGAGTGGTGCTGAGGACCCATTACAATGGTTGAATGTATGAGTCAAACCTACAAGCTATAACACCACCCACTGGAGCCCACATCTGTATAGTGCACTCAATGGAATGAGCATATAGGAGAACACATCACCAGCAATGCACAATCACACACTGACCATACCTGCCCACCCAGCCAACCACGGGAGATTGGTCAGCATGATAGGGGACCGACCACTCACAGAGCAGCATGTCTGAGGGACATATGTGCAGGTCATGGAGGAGCAGATGGATGATAACATGGGGAGACAGGCAGTATGCATGCTCAGTAGGCAGTGTGTGTGTGTGCATGTACCTCCATGTGTCTACTCAGGGCCGGAAAAAGAATTTCTGCTTCCTTAGGCAGAAACCTCGGCCTTGCCATCCCCCCAGCTGATTCTGTCCCCAGCGGCTGCCACTGCCCCCCCCCCCCCAGCTGCTGCTGTCTCACCCAGCTGCCATCGCTGCCGCCACCCCCAGCTGACACCAATTCCATCTCTGGAAGGGGAGGCAGCAATGCAGTATTTCCAAAAGTGGCAGCTTTTTGCCACTGCTTTTGGAAATTTTATTTATTTATTTATTTAACTGCATTTATATACCGCCTTATCATACAATCAAGGCGGTGTAAGAAACAAAACAGACAAAACTTAATGAGAGTGAAAGATATACATGGAATGAGTTAATTGAATTGTAAGAAAAATAAAATCATTAAAACATATAATCATTAAAACATTGCACATTAATCATTGCAACATGACATGTGCCAAACTACAAGGTGATATAAAATAAAAAATATCATATGAGAATATAAACTACTTAAAGAGCTTTGAAGTGGTGGGTAGGTATATCAGACGATTACGTGATAGGTCCATAATGCTCAATGAAAAGCAATGTTTTTAACAGCTTACGGAAGTCTTTAAGTTCCGTTGCTGATCTCAATTCGTCTGGGAGTGAATTCCAGATTATTGGGGCAGCCATGGAAAATGCTCTCTCTGTAGTATCCTTTCGCAAAGTTCTGAAATTAATAGAAGAGCTTACTCTGTGAGAAGTTCCCTTTCTTCTTGGTCGGGAGCTGGGGTCTGGAAGAATGAGGGAGTGGAGACAGCTGAGATATGATGTTTTATTTTGAATATGTTAATTATTGTTTTATATTTTATGCGTAAACGGATTGGGAGCCAATGAAGATCCTTCATAACTGGAGTAATGTGGTCATGAATAGATGTTCCAGATATAATACGGGCTGCGGTATTCTGTGCTAATTGAAGAGGTTTGAGAGCTTGCAACGCTAGACCAAGGAAGATGGGATTGCAAAAATCCAGTAAAGGAGTGATTAGCGCAGTACGAAAAAGATCAGAGGCAAGAAGTGGTTTTAGTCTTCTTAAAATTCTCATCCTAAAATACGCATTCTTGATTGTTTTATTAATGTGAGCTTTAAGATTTAATTCACTGTCCAGAGTAACACCAAGGTATTTAACTTCTGTTTTAATTGGAATGGTTGTGCCAGCAACTCTGATGTTCGGTGGATGTAAGAATTCAGAGTTACGAGTGATTAGAAGGGCCTCAGTTTTGCTATAATTGATTGAAAAATTATTTTCCTTACACCATCTTGTCATTTCAGTTAAGCAGACTGAGATATTGGAATATATAGGGTTGTCAATAGAAAAAGGCGTAAAAATCAAAATGTTGTCTGCATAAATAGTGTATTGGATGTTATGAGCTTTCATGATATCACAAATTGGTTGTATGTAAATATTAAAAAGAAGAGATGAGAGGGCGGACTCTTGAGGGACTCCTTGCAGTACATTAAATGATTGGGAAGTATTATACCCTACTTTTACTCTAATCTGCCTGTCAGAAAGGTAAGATTGAAACCATTTGAGAGTATTACCATGAATACCAATCTTCTGTAATTTTTCCAGGAGAATTCGGTGGTCAACTGTGTCAAAAGCTGAGGAAATGTCTATAAAGATCATTAGAATCCCTTTTTTGTTGTTGTCTATAACACGGAGGATACTGCGTTGCCTGCCTCCCCCCCCCCCCACAAATGTAATCGGTGGCAGCTAGGGGTGGGGCAGCACAGCTGGAGTGGAGGTGTGGCCTAGTGGTTGGGGCAAGGTACTTCAGGCCGGAAGGTCGGGGGTTCAAATCCCACTAGAGGACAGCAACCTTGGGCCGGAAGTACTGGGGTTTCTAGTCCCACAGGTGCTCCTTGTGGTCTTGGGCAAGCCACTTAACCCTCCATAGCCCATGTTCCCTGTAAAATAGTTATCTCCAAGTTATAATGCCCTGTTCAATGTAATTTCAGTTTGTTCAATGTAAACCGCCTTGATATCATGAAAGGCGGTATATAAGAAATGTTAAATAAATAAATAAATAAATGTATGCCACTGCTGCTGCCACCCACCCATGCTGCTGCCCATGTTGCTGCCACCCACCCATGCTCCCACCCATGCTGATGCCACCCACCCATGCTGCTGCCACTGCCGTCCAACTGTGCCACTGCTGCCGCCCACCCAGGCTAGCCACTCTAGGCAGCCGCCTAGCTCACCTTGTGGATGGGAAAGCTCTGTGTCTGCTCTTTCCATCTTCTTTAGGTATGATCAGTGGTGGGATTCTGCCAGTATGGCCTAGTTTCCCCAAACTGGTTCCTGCCTTGGGCCGCATTCGCCAAACCAGGCCAAAAATGGCATCACAATGCCTGCGCTGTACTGGCAGGGATTCCCCCACATGCCAGTGGTTTGATGTCATCAGGGGACTGCAGCATTTTCAGGAAGCCACAGATGCCATCAAATTACTGGCAGGTGGGGGAATCTGGCTGCTGGGCCACGAGGGAGTTGGTGCCCTGCGGTTGCTTCCAGTGGGCCGAGTGTATGGCGCAGGCAATGCAAATGCATACTATACTGCCACCTGCTCTGTTCTGGCTGTGATGGGAACAATCCAAACTGGTTCCTGTTTGGATTGAATCCCTCCATTGGGGTATGATGCTACACCCATGTAATGGGCCACTATCCCTCTCCCTACAGCCAGAGCAGAGGAGGAACCAGCTGACATCTGACAGCGGAGGGGACAGCTACCAGAGGGTGCACAGGTCCAGCCTCAGCAGACATAGCATCTGGCAGGCCAGTACATCAGCCAACCACTTCCAGAAGGTCCTCGGGGAGAAAAGAAGAAGAGGAGGTTCCTAGGAGGCACAGCCAGCAGGGTAAGGGCCTGAGATCCCTGAGGTTGAGCAGGAGGAGGATGAGAGCCCAGAGGAGAAGGAGGATGACAGCATGATGAAGGAGGAGGAGGAGGATGGAGAGGAAGAGGAAAAGGTGGGGAAGAGCTGGAGGAGGAGAAGGGTGGAGAGCTTGAGGAGGAGGAGGAGGAGGTTGGAGAAGAAGCGGAGAAGGTGGGTGAAGAGCTGAAAGAGGTAGAAGTTGGAGATCTGGAGGAGGAGGAGAGTGAAGAGCTGAAGGAGGAGGAGGGTGGGGAGCTGGAAGAGAAGAAGCAGAAGTATGGAGAGCTGAAGGAGGAGGAGGAGGAAGAAGAGGAAGGTGGAGAGTTGGATGAGGTGGAGAAGGTAGGGGATGAGAAGCAGGACAGTGAGGGCAAGGAGAAGAAGCCCCTGTCCCCTGTTGGCACAGGGGATGGGGAGACTGACACCTAGCTGGCCAAGAGTGAGGTAAAGGAGGAGCCTGTGGAGGAGCTGGGGGTGTATGCAGTGCCTCCCACCCCCCCAGCTGAGCATGGCTTCTCTGCTATGCCAGCCATTGGCCTCAGGGGACAATACAGCTGCAGTGGAAGGCACTGCAGACACCTAGGTCCCCTGGCCAGACCATAGGCCAGTACCAGCACCACCTGTCCCAGGGTCAGATGTTGTGGAACCTGTCCCATGCCTGGCCCCATCCCCAGTCCCAGAGCCAGAAAATACTGCTGTACTGGGCAGCTTAGTGCTGGAGGTGTGCTTCCTAAGGGAGGAGGTGCTTCAGTCAGCTGGGGACATCTCGAGAGGGCTACAGGCCATAGCAGAGTCCATACTGAGATCCAGGGAGGGTTCCTTTGCCCCATAGGGGAAGGGCTCCACATGCCAATGTTATAAGCACTTTCTAAGAAGGCCTGTACTGCCAATGTGTTTGCTTCTGTGCATGTTTTTTGGGGATGTTTATTGTTGAATACATTTGTTCCATGTTTGTATCTCACTGTGTCACATTATTGTCACCAGCAGCATAAGTGGGTGGCTGCCACATAGGTGTCAGAGATTTTGGGTTGCACTTAGCAGGTCATAGCATGTGTGGCATGCTGTGTAGTTGTTGGGGCCTGGGTATGCACACATATAGTATGTTGCGTGCACAGGCCAAGGTGGTGTACATGCCATGACTCACATGGTGGAAATGCTGGTGGAGTGAGAGTGTTGCTGCCATGTGAGCGCATGAGTGCACAGGAACATGAGAAAGGCCATACTTGGTCTGATGAGGGCCCATCAGACTCAGAATCCTGTCCCCAAGAGTGGCCAGGCCAAGTCACAAGTACAGGGCAGCATCCGAGAAAGGCACACAGGTTCCACAATGTCAGTTTTAGCCCAAACCCTGGAATCCTCATGTCCCCTTAAATACTGGTTTGGGTACCCCTCCCCAAAGATATCATCCACACCTATTTGACACCCAACTACAGTGCCACTCTTTTTACATCCTCTTATTACAAATAACAGTTTCATAATGTATTGAGTGAGACCAATATTTTCTCTGTGTTGTTTTACGGGGCCAGATTGCTGCTGCATTGCGTCTCCACTTGTCCCTCTACATCTTCAAAGCATAACCAACTTATCTACAGTTACCCTTTGCACTCCATTTAGGACATCATGTATCTCTTTCATGTCTGCACTCAGCTGTCCCATTTCACGGTTCAGAAGCCCTAACCTTGGAAGACATTTTCATCTGCTGCGACATGGCATATGCAGCACAGCCACCCATGGGTGAAATAGGTGGCAAGATTGACCATACTGGTGATGATAACCAATGGTGTGGCAGAGGTGGCACTGCCCATCACACCAGGAACAGGCCTCCATGTCACTTCTGCTGAGCATGGGCCACATCAGACCTTGCAAAGGCTGTGCATGTTGGACTATCACTTACTATGCCATGGAGAGATCATCAGGGTGTCTTGGGTGTGAGGGTATGTACAATGTCAGGAGGGCATTTTGTGCTCTCCACCAGGTCAGATGTGGGACTGTGGATACCATAGGTACTCTAGAACTGCATGGCAACTGTACCCAGTGTCTGAACAGCAGCATGGACAAATGTGTGTTTTGTGAGGATTGCACTGTCTAGAGGGAAGCAAGTGCAGACACCCCATGGTCTTAGGGGGCAAGGGAGTGTGGTCGGCCTAGGAGGTCAACACCAGATAACAATGCCATACCCATTTCTCAGTGTACCCAGCCTACAGGCCATATGGCATTTTTTATTATTTCTTGACTTATGTTACCAGTGGTAAATCCCGCTTTATCATTCAGTCAATGCAGTTAACAATCAACATTGAAACATAACTCTGAAACCATAACAGGTCCACCACAGCACTTACATATCGAATGAATCCAATGAGTGCTCTCATCAACTCTTTGGGGTATGGATTAAACCTGAATTCTAAAGACTGTACAAACCCAGAAGCAACTTCCCATCTGCTAAACCCTACAGTTCCAGTGACCAATAATTAGCAGAGCAGCTTCGTGTGGTGAAAAGCTTTTCTGATGACATCACGATGACTTTTGGCCTTGACAAATGTGCTAAGGCAACCTTTTTCAGAAGAAAATTGAGCGAAACCGAAAACATCTCCCTTGCTGAGGGCTGTGACATCAAGGTCCTTGAACAGGAAGGCATTTATAAGTATCTCGGAATAGAGGAAGGAATGACACTCGAGCAGAAGCTATTGAGAGAGATCATTAAAGAATATTATGGGAGATTAAAAGTGTTATTCAAAAGTGCTTTAACATCATGAAATAAGATACAAGCCATCAATCAGTTGGCAATTCCTGTACTCTCCTGCTGTTTTGGGATTATGGATTGGCTTCATAAAGAGCTTGAAAAACTGGATGTGCGAACAAGAAAACTCCTCCATGCTCATGAAGTAATTTACAAGAATCAGTGTATGCCAAGGTTGTACATCCCTAGAGCTGAAGGAGGGTTAGGACTTATAGAGATTAACTACACCTACAGAGTTACTATTGTAGGTCTCCAAGCCTATCTGACAGCATCATCGGATCCAAATACACAAAAAGTGCTGAAATATGAAAGGAAAAGTCCAGAATCTGTCTCCATCATCAAGCTTGGACAAGTGTTCCGATGATTAGAAGGAATGAACGAGAATCCACAGGTGTGCATGGGAAAGGAAATGACAGAATTTGCAAAACAAGCGAAACCTGGCTTAGAAGTGAGATTCGCGACTGCCGTAGTATGTGCAAAACTAACCCATTTGGAGAAATTACCCCGAATGAATAATGGCTTACAGGGGAAGGGATAATCTACATTGCAGTAACAGGGAGAGGAGATGAGCAGGACAAGAGAAGGGATTTGTACAGGATGAATTATATAGCAATGGTACATTTGATGGATGATGGGTTCTCCATCATATCACATGCATCATATTGTCAGGGCCTCCCTACCAACTGCACCTCCTATCCATCCACACACAGCACTGGAGTACATATCTGTACTGTGCTTCTAGTGCACACAGCATGTACCCTCCCTGTTTGCTCTCCCCAGACCACACTTCCAGCCATACACCACTGTGACCATAGCAGCAGGCACACACATCAGCAGCCACATATATGTTGGCCTGAGAATATAGAGCCACTGGCCCATGTACACCAGTGTCATGGTGCAGGGTGCAGCTGACAAGTGCAAGCACATTCAACAGCATTGTCAGGGTTAGCCTTAGAGTTGGGCCACAGTGTTAGAATCCTAAGTGACGCTCAGGCTTTACACCCCCTCTGGCTATCAAACTCTATTATTTAGCTTTGATTGGCCTGCTTTTGCTGCACTCCAGAGGTTGCTGCCCTAGGTGACTGCTTACTTTGCCTTGACACTGATACTGTAACCCTGGGTTGGCTGTGGTACTGGGCCTGTAGTGCGTCATAGAACACTCCAGTAGTCCAGTAGCCCGTTTTAGCCACTAAAGCGCTAGCATGTTTGATATTCCACATACACAGTTAAAACGCTAACCATGTAGAGAGCACTATATTCCACTTACCCGGTTGCAATCATTTTAAGCGCCTACTAGGCTGATTTCCCATTTACCCAGTTAGCTTGAGGTGAGCGCACAGGGGCTTATATTACACTTACCCGCATACTGGGGATACCCAGGTAGGCCCTCCGAATATTGGCGGCTTCCAATGTCGTGTCTTGGCACCGATATTCAAACTTTCTGCAGGGAAATGTTACAAGGGTTTCTCTTGTAGTTTTAGACAGGGCGGTCCCTGGATAAGGTACATAACTGCATATTTTAAACATCTTACAAGGGTAGCTTTCCATCTCCATTGCCTTGACCTACAAGGATGTCCAAGGCAGTGAAACGCACCCGGAAGGCAAATTTCATTCCTTCTGAGACTTACATGGCCCTGGGGCTGATCATCCAACAGCATGCCACCCTATATCCATTTGAGGATGCAAGCACAAAGCAACGAGGATGACAGGACATCACCATGAGAGTGAATGTGGTCTACCACCAGGATCAACGCGTCCACTAGGTGAGTTAGGTGGATGCCTAGGGTGGCCAGCTCAGGTGCATGGTGGCAATACACACGATGGGCCATGTCACCCCCCTCAGCTGCTGCTGATTCCTTTGTGGGGGGGGGGGTGCTGGCAGTGACACTATTTCAGAAGGCGGCAGCTTTCTGCCACTCCTTTCTTCCCTGCAGCAGGCCATCCCTGTGGGGATCAAAAGCGGCAGGCCATGTATGCTGAAGGACATGGCCTGCTGTGGGGAAGAAAGGAGTGGCAGAAAACTGTCACCATCCCAAGGAATCGATGGCAGCCTAGGGGGCAGCAGCAATTGGGGGGGGGGGCAGCGATATGACTTTGTGGGGGCAGTGCGGCCTGGGTTTCTGCCTAGTGTGGCAGAAACCGTTGGGCAGACCCATCCACCACCATAAAAGGGATGTGGAGGATCTCAAGAAGAAGTGGCGGGCTGTTTGGCAGGCTGCAAAGATGAAAAGGGCTGTAAACATCAAGCTGCCACCTGAGCGCCAGCAGCAGTTGAGCCCCCTGGAGGAACAAGTCCTGCAATTTATTGATGACATCATCATCACAGAGGTTGGCGGCTGTGATAGCTCCACTCCTGCCACACAGGACAGTGAGTAGATCTTGCTCCTTGGCTGATATGTGACAGGTTAGAATATTCTGCAGTGTTGCATAGGTTGCTGATTTGTGTGCCCTACAGCTGTTGACCTTGTGGAAGCTTTCTCCCATCATTGCCTTCCCTCTCCCGCATTCCAGGCCACTTCATGCTGTCCTCTGTGCCCTTCCAGGTCCCTTGCCCTCCCTCATTTTGCGGCTACAGCTACCCCTGCCCCTTCTCCTCCGTCACCCCTATTTCCATTGACAGGGACTCGTATGTGTGGGCTACCGTACTCCTGTACCCTTCTGGGTTATGGGGTACTATATTGTAGCATGCATCATGAAATTGTTTAGCCTAGGACACCACTGCTGTCCCTTTTCCAATGATGGCATTCACTCCTGCAGAGCCTGCGATCTGTTTTGGGCAGCCAGAGGCACATCAGGGCATTCACCCATAGGCAGTGTGACTCATACCGGCAAAGTAGAGTTGTAGAGATTTATGATAAAGGGGTACACCCTCACAGTAGATATCATGTTGTGTTTCTGTATGCATAGGTATGAGGGGCAGCAGGCCTATCTATAGTGTGTGCTCACTGTGCCTTGGGTACCAGTCATGTACACAGAGGTGAGCATACAGTTTAGTATATCTCCTCTCACATGTGTCCTGCTCATTGGGGTGTACCTGGTTGATGACTGGCTGCCACCATGGGTCTTTGCTGGGGGAATGTGAGGCAGGCATGAGCACTGTTTGTTGATGTGCACACTGGTGATGTGTGTCACCTCTCCACTGTCTGACGCACACTGAGATTGTACCTCAGACTCCTTTCTGGTGTCGGGAGACAGTTGATGTGACAGCGAGCCTCAATGGGTCCACCTGCCCCTCTTCTATCAGGGCTTATGGACACGTGGACCTCTCCAATTCCTGTGACTACTGTTAAGGCCTGGTCTGTGTCACTCTTGCTCTCCTACAGACCAGCCAGTAGCTGGACCTCCCCAGCCTGTAGATGCTTAGGGAGGTGGAGCTCCTTTTCCAGCAGCAGAAGACCACCCAGGATGTAGCACAGCACAGCAGGACACTGTAGCTGCCGGGAAAGAGGAGCTGGCCTCAGCCAAGCCTGCTGCAGCTAAGCTTGAGTTCTCAATCCCTGAAGACCCTGGTGACAGTGGCCCTGATGATGCTGAGTAGCAACTGCTGCGGGAAGGGGTACGGATCTAATATTCTACCGAAGGCATACATTCGGAGCTCTGCAACATCAGGCAGGAGATGCAGGTGGCAAACCAAATTATGCTGGACCATGATATAATGGAACAGCATCAAAGAGAGGCCCAACTTCGGTTGATGAGAGAGATGGTGGCCTACTTCTCAACAATAGCCAGCATATGTCGGTAGCTGTTGGTAGCTGTTGGTATCTCAGCAGGCCCAGGGTGCTGCTGCTGGACAAGGGGGCACTCTGGACACACCTCCGGACGGCACAGAACCAACTGAATTGGGCTACTTAACTGGAGAGGATGCAGCAAGAACAACCTCTGACACACTTCCACTGTGACGCAGTACCCCGGGGTAGGGCACATGCACTAGAAGGTTTCACAGATGAGTCTGTTTCTTGTGGCGAGTGCAAATGGCTGCTGCTATTGGTTCCTCCTCTGCACTCCTTCCTCATTAGCAGCCTCTGCAGCATCTGTCCCCTTGTCACTTCATCCTCAGGATTGGGAATGCCACGCTGCATGGCAAGATTATGTAGTATGCAGCAGGCTGTGAATATCCTGCATACACATTCGTTACTATATAGCAGCTTACTTCCACTGTGGTCTAGGCATCTGAAGCGGCTTTAGAGTACCCCAAATACTGGTTCCACCACTGCCCTGGTCCTCTGCTGAGCCTGATTGTACCACTTCTCCTGTGGGGTCTGTAGGTGGCACAAAGGTGTTAGTAGGCAGGTTCTGAATGGGTATTCATGGTCACCTGGGGAGCAGGTGGAAGACACTCATCAGTACAGCAAATGTGCAAGGTATGTCGGAGATAGTAGGGTGGGTTGGTGGACATATTGATTGTGCTCTTCAGAGGACATTGACATGTGGCAGGACATTCTGGTGACAGTTCCTGGCAAGCCACGTGCATCATGTAGGTGCTTGCCTGATGCTCGGGATCCTGGCGTATCTCCAGGATGCCCTGCTCATGCACATTCTTGGATTTTGACAGCTCTGGTCTGTTTGTATGCATACCTGCCCCTACAACTGTTGAGCAGTGTTCCCCCTGTGACTGCATCCTCTATGGGCATCCTCTCATCCTAGCCCTTCAGATCTCCCATCAGAGTATGCTCCTGTGTTGGGGCATCTCAGATTCAATATGTACAGTCACATGGATCCCATTCTGGGGTGCCTCATCACAAGGTTGCAAGCATTACTCAGTTTCCATCACATTGCCTCACACCTGTGTCCACTCATTGAGAAACCATGCATCTCTAAGTTATCCAGTGTCTGCCACTTGTCCCAGGCCTGACTGTGAAAGGATGAAGGCATCGTGCAGGAGTCCAGGAACCTGGCTCATACATCGGTGATTAGCATGTTGGCATTTACCACCACTTGCATGTTCATGGAGGTGAAGTTGGGGCAGTTTCTGTATGCCCTCTGATCCTGACCTGGTGCCCTCAGTGCAACATGGGTGCAGTCTATAACATCGATGACTGATGGGAAGCCTGCTCTGTCATAGAATGCCTGCAACTTCAGTCATTACTCAGGCATGGTGGGGAAGGTCATGTGGTTTCCCATCCTTCTCAGCAGGGCGCTGGTGAAGGCATCTATGCAGTGGCATATGGCGGACTGGGTGATGCTTGTAGTAGCACCAACAATGTGCTGGGAGCTTATTGTAGCCAGGAACCCCAATGCAGTGATGACCTTCAGAGCCACTAGCAGTGCCTGGCTTCGGGCAGTGGCTGGCTCCAAATCCCAGCACAGAATCCCATACAGTTCTGTGATTGTGGCACTGTCCACATAATACCATTGGTACACCTCCTCCTCTGATAGTTGAAGGTATGTGATCTTAGGTCTGTAGACCCATGGGGTACTGTATGTGTGCCTGTGGCACTGGGTTACTGACCGCTGCTGTTGCTGTTGCTGCACATTCTGCTGCCTCCTGCTTCCCTGGCATGTTGGTGGCGTCTCCACCTCTATAGCAGTCTCAGCAGTCCCCACATTGCACGGTTGGTTCCTGTCCACAGTTATTTCAGCTGTACAGGTTTGCTGATGGTGCTTGCTGTGTCCTATGTGGCAAAACCCCTGGCCTAGGCTTATACTGTTTATGGCATTTTAGGCTGCTGCACTACAATGCAATGTGTGCCTTCGAGTCAGTCCTGACTCCTGGCGACCCAGAAGCTCCTGGGTTTTCTTGGCAGTGTCACCGGAAGTAGATTGCCAGGCCTTTCTTCCGAGGCAATGGAGGGTTAAGTGACTTGCCCAAGGCCACAAGGAGTGCTAGCAGGAATCAAACCCTGGTTGCTTGGTTACCAAGCCAGTGTTCTAACCACTAGGCTACTCCTCCACTATTGGCGTAAAATGTGTATGTCAAAGCCATGCCCCTGATATGCCCCATTACACCCTCTTTGATATTCAGTTACTGCAGGCCACAGTGCCCAGATTTTGGACAATACCTGTGTATGTGAAGATGCCCTATAGCTGGTTATGGCCAACATACGCAGGCAAGGCTGTTTTTCCAGCGCCTTAGCAATGCCTAAGGCTTCCATTATCGGGCCCTTCTTGTTTCTGTGAAAAGTAAATCTCTATCAATATATAATGCTCCTCTATACACATTTTTTTAAATTTTATAGGGATAACACCAGAATTTCCAGGGTAGCGTTCTCCGAAATGCTTCCCGTTCCACGTGCAGGACCCAAAAGGCAGGCAGAGCTCCGGAGTCTCAATTCGTGGATGAGACAATGGTGCAGAGATGAGGTGTTTGGATTTGTTAGGAACTGGGGAACATTCTGGAGAAAGGAGGGGCTCTTCCAAAGGGATGGGCTTCACCTAAACTGGGATGGAACCAGGCTGCTGGCATTAACCTTTAAAAAGGAGATAGAGCAGCTTTTAAACTAGATAATAGGGGAAAGCCGACAGTCGCCCAAGAGCGGATGGTTCAGAAGAATGTATCCTTGAAGGATACTACCAAAAGCAGAGAGGTTCCAAAAAAGAGTAAAGTAGCCCAAATGCCCACGAGTATGGAGCAGACAGAGCTTAAAGATCCCAAATTACCCATGTCTACCAATAGCCAAATTAATATGAATAAAATACAGTCTCTAAAATGCTTGTATGCAAATGCTAGAAGTCTAAAAACTAAGATGGGAGAGTTAGAATATATAGCACTAAATGAGAGGTTAGATATGATTGGAATATCAGAGACATGGTGGAAGGAGGACAACCAGTGGGACACTGTGATACCTGGGTACAAACTATATTGTAATGATAGAGCTGATCAAATTGGTGGAGGGGTTGCGCTCTATGTTAGAGAGGGCATTGAGTCAGAAAGGATTAAAGTTTTGCAGGAAACAAAATTTGCTGTAGAATCTCTATGGATTGAAATTCCATTTAAAAAGGGGAAGGCGATGGCAGTGGGGGTGTACTATCAACCACCTGGCCAGAATGAACAAATGGATGATGAAATGCTCAAAGAAATCAAGGAAGCTAACAAAAGTTACAGCGCAGTAATAATAATGGGTGATTTCAATTACCCCGGTATCGACTGGGTCAGTGTCACAACAGGACATGCTAGGGAGATAAAGTTCCTAGATGAAATAAATGACTGCTTCTTGGAGCAGCTGGTTCATGAACCTACCAGAGGGGAAGCCATATCAGGCCTAGTCCTTAGTGGAACACCAGATCTAGTGCAAGAGATAAGGGTGTTGGGGCCACTTGGCAATAGTGATCATAGCATGATCGCCTTTGATTTAATTAGTGGAGGAGGGATAGTAAGGAAATCCACAGTACTACCTTTTAACTTTCGAAAGGGAGACTATGATAAAATGAGGAAAATAGTTAAGAAAAAACTAAAAAGAGCAGTTGCAAAGTTTAAAGACTTACATCAAGCTTGGGTTTTGTTGAAAAATGCTATCTTGGAAGCCCAAACCAGCTTTATTCCACGCTTTAAGAAAAGTGGAAGGAAGTCCAAAAAACTGCCAGCATGGTTAAAGGTGAGGTCAGAGAGGATGTTGTTGCCAAAAAAGCATCTTTCAGGAAATGGAAAAAAGAGCCAAACGACGAAACCTGGAAACAGCACAAGCACTGGCAAGTCAAATGCAAGGCATTGATAAAGCAGGCAAAGAGAGAATTTGAGAAGAAGCTTGCTGCGGAAGCAAAAACGCGAAATTTAGATTTTTTTCAAGTACATTCGTAGCAAAAAACCTGTGAGAGAGTCAGTTGGTCCATTAGATGATAGAGGAGTAAAAGGGGAACTAAGAGGCGACAAGGCAATAGCGGAGAGACTGAATGAATTCTTTGCTTCGGTCTTTACTGAGGAAGATGTAGGGATGTTATCCATGACTGAAGTGGTATTTAAAGGTGCAGAAGAATTGAAGGAAATATCGATACATCGGGAAGATGTATTACAACTATTAGATAAACTGAAGAGTAGCAAATCACCTGGGCCGGATGATATACATCCAAGGGTGTTGAAAGAACTGAAATATGAGATTGCAGACCTGCTATTAGTAATCTGTGAACTATTATTAAAATCATCTCTAATACCTGAAGATTGGAGGATCGCCAATGTAACACCAATTTTTAAAAAGGGTTCCAGGGGTGATCCGGGAAACTACAGACCGGTGAGCCTCATGTCAGTACCGGGAAAAAAGGTGGAAACCATCATAAAGAATAAAATTTCTCAGCATGTAGATAGTCATGGCCTAATGGGAGACAGCCAACATGGCTTTAGACAAGGAAGATCTTGTCTTACTAATCTGTTATGTTTTTTTGAAGGTGTGAATAAACAGGTGGACAAAGGTGAGTCAGTTGATATAGTGTATCTGGACTTTCAGAAAGCCTTTGACAAGGTCCCTCATCAGAGACTTTTGGCAAAACTAAAGTGTCATGGGATAGGAGGCAGTGTACTACTGTGGATCAGGAACTGGTTAAAAGATAGAAAGCAGAGGGTTGGGCTAAATGGCCAATTTTCCCAATGGAGAAAGGTGAATAGTGCTGTACCCCAGGGATCTGTGCTGGGTCCGCTGCTTTTTGACATATTCATAAATGACCTGGAAAGTGGAATAATGAGTGAGGTTATCAAATTTGCAGATGACACAAAACTATTTAAAGTTGTTAAAACCCAAGAGGATTGTGGAAAATTGCAAGAGGATCTTGATAAATTGGAAGACTGGGCATCAAAATGGCAGATGAAATTTAATGTGGACAAATGCAAAGTTATGCACCTTGGGAAGAACAACCCAAACTATGGTTACATGATGCAAGGTTCCACATTAGGAACCACCACCCAGGAAAAAGATTTAGGCGTCATTGTGGATAACATGTTAAAACCCTCGGCCCAGTGTGCAGCGGCGGCCAAGAGAGCAAATAGAATGCTAGGTATGATAAGGAAAGGAATGGAAAATAAAGCAAAAGGTATTATAATGCCTCTATATCATTCCATGGTGAGACCGCACCTTGAATATTGTGTGCAATTCTGGTCACCGTATCTTAAAAAGGATATAACATTATTAGAAAAGGTTCAGAGAAGAGCTACCAAAATGGTAAAGGGGATGGAAGGATATTCCTATGAAGAAAGGCTAAAAAGGTTAGGGCTCTTCAACCTGGAAAAGAGACGGCTGAGGGGAGATATGATAGAAGTCTATAAATTAATGAACGGAGTGGAACGGGTAAACGTAGATCGATTGTTTACGTTATCAGAATATAGAAAGACTAGGGGACATGCAATGAAGCTACAGGGCAAACTATTTAAGACTAATAAAAGAAAATATTTTTTCACTCAACGTGTAATCAAACTCTGGAATTTGTTACCGGAGGATGTAGTAAAGGCTGTTAGTGTAGCTGGGTTTAAAAAAGGTTTGGACAAGTTCCTGGAGGAAATGTCCATAAACCATTATTAAGAAGGGATCCAGGATATCAATGCTTGACCCAGTACAAGCATTGCGGAACGTGTATTTTTTGGGGAAACTGCTGAGTATGTATGACCTAGATTGGCCACTGTTGGAAACAGGATACTGGGCTTGATGGACCTTGGTCTGACCCAGTATGGCATATCTTATGTTCTTATATTATGCTATGCCCCGACACCACTGGCCATAGCAGGTCATAGTAATAAAGGCATTTTATGTTCCAGCATGAAATATATACATAGGGTCTCTGAGCATCAGCATTTCACTGCGCTGTGAATGCATATTTGTGATGTAGGCAAAGATTTGCATTATGGTCAAAAATCCAAATCACGTACACTCTGTCGGTCACATATCTTTTGGAGTCAGATCACCAATAAGTTGTAATGGGCCTACAGCACATCCAAAACAGTGTGCCTGTCAGATAAGCATGATAGCAATGATCAGGGAAGAAAGAAATATATTAGAAATGCTTAGGAAAAGGGTACATGCATCAATGCAGAGGAGGAACTCCCTCCAAATGTTTATGCAGGTGAGTTTAAAAGACATGGCTAAAGAATCCATGTGGATAAAACTATGGTCTGCTGTGTACGCCTCACAGGTGGCACCAAGTTCAGGCTGAGCACATGGAACAAGACTCAGCAGCACTGAAAATCATCACTAAATCTTTGTCAACATCAGATAACAGGTGTGGACATTGACACAATGCACTGGAAATATAGATTGCTGTCTCTCCGCTGTCATCTGCTGCTGACATGCACACCTACATGCTAATTCTCTGATCGGGGTTGTTGTTGCAGGTGATCCACCTCTCATGTGACATCATTTGCAATGAAATCATCATGTGCAGATAGTTCATGATAATGGCTCCCTGCTGGATTATACTCCATGCCCGTACTGTGTCTCAGTGACTCCCATTGTGGGTGGTGTCTGCCATATCATATGTTTGTTACACATCAGGCCACCCATGCATTGCCAACATGACCATTCCTCTACAACTGCATATCCAGGTGACTGTCACATTCACAACTGTCCACCTGTGGCTCACAGAGTGCTTGCAGATGTGTGTGATACATCTGTGATGACATCTCCCACTTAACGCAGCGCATTACCAACCACCAGACATGTAGGACATGTGCAAGTATGATGTTGTTGTAATAGCCCACCAGTCTATCAGCCCTCCATTATTTGGTTATAAGTGTTGTTGACATTGTGTGTTTACCACCCTCGTCCCACAAGTGTAATGAGTTGCACGTTCCAGTTGTGCCTCTCATTTGGGAACTGGTATTCTATGGGAAGTCTGTTATCTACTGTTTTCAAACAAAGCAGCTGTCACTGCTGTACCACCATGTTGTATGGAATTGGCAAGATGCATGTACACACCATCTAACATTACTGATGTGGACCCACCATGTTGAATCCTCATGTGTCAGGTTGTGTTTTGCCAACTTTCACATACCTGTCTCTGGGTGATATCTGATTTTTTATACTCCGCAGCAACTGACCTAGTATTAATTTGCTAGTTCCAGATTCATGTGTGGACACAGAAACATTGTACACTGTTGGAACATGTTATCTTAAACACAAACGCCCCTGTAAAAGTGAATGGGAAAGACAGAACATGTGTCTGTGTGTTATAGCAGAATGCAGGGTACTGTGGTGTAGAAAGTCCCTCTGATCCCTTAGAGATAGCTGAAATGGAAGAGTTGGCTTCAGTAGCTGACAGACAACAAAAGCACATGGCTCATGGTTTCCAGGGAAACCACAAGCAGAATGAGTCACGGGAGAGGAAAACACGCCCCTGCTGCAGTTTATCTCCACAGTCAGGAGTTGAGGCAGAACACCTGCTGGGAGGAGGGGTTAAGTTAAACTCTAGAAGGCAGGGGTATAAAAAAATGCTCATTAGAGAGAAAGTTAGAAGAAGAGGAAGGAGAGGAGGAAGGAGAAGGAGGAGAACAGGAGTCAAGTTCAGAAGCAGAGGAAGAACTGCTTGGGAGTAAGAACTCAGAGGAACTGATGTTGAGAAAGGATTCTCTGAGGTTTAATTCTGAGAGGGAAACCAGCAAGAGAAACAATTGGAGAACCAGTGCCAACAAGCCAGGTAGAAACAGCCCAGGTTTGGTGCCGTGTCTGAAAGGCAGCCAAAGGGAAAGAATACCAGGAAGGCTAACTTGGGAGCACTCACAAACTCCAAGGTTTGGATCTTTAGCTGACCCTGAAGCACAAAGGAATCCTCCTGTAAGAAATCCCAAAGGTAGGCTGAGTGATTGGCTCAAAGACAAAACTGTTTTTAAGAATTGGTCTTCTGCTAACCCAGAAGGGAGGGACTCTTCTCACAGTAAATATAATATATATGGTAATTCACAACCGTGTCTGATAGAGTGCTACAAAGAGAAGCCTCGAGCAGAGAAACTGGGTGTAGTTCTAGAAACGCCATGTAGCCAGTTTCAAACATTCCCAGCTGATAGCCATTATGAAGCAATGGAGACAGAACCGGTTGTAGAGTATATGCCAGAAGAACAAATGGACTGTACATTGTCTATTTCAGATAATATAATATCTTTGTGCTAATGTCAGGCTGTGCAGAGAGCTGCATGAGTCAGCAGGAAGAAAGCACAAATGTTTGAGCTGAGAAGTGTTTGTTTAAAGTTGGATTGCTGTAAAGCAACTGTTCATGCTGATATAAGAAGCTGTTTTTGTTGAGTTCTTATGGTGTTTTCCTGCCAGAGATGTATGGCAAAATGTCTTTTGTTTCCTTTGCTTGAATCCACCCGGAGGGGCATTAAAATCCTGTTATTTTTGCCTGAAACCATTCGTGCTCAACTACTCTTTATTTGGATAGTAAAAGTACTACAACTCCCATGAGGCATTGCCTACTCAAACTCTGCTATACTATCTGAAGAAAGGATATCAGGCCGCTTAAACTCTGCATGCCCAAGCTGTGGGGTTCTAGCGTGTTACAGTACACATGTACACAACTCGGTCATGTTTGTGCTGTGCTGTATGCTGCTCATGGCTATATCCCTTGTAGAACACATGTCCATCTGTGTTGCAGTGCACATCCTGAGTACTGTGCGAACCATTGCAGCTGTCAGTTCAAGGTATTCCTCAATCCTTTTGCTGTGGGATGGGTATGCCATGTGCTGCTCATGTATCTGATTTCACATGTTGTCATGTAGCATGGTATGAATGATAAAGATGTGCAGCAGCTGTTGACTCCAGGGACCTCACATAGCAGAGTCACACATACATTTGCAGAGTCTGAGCCATGTGATAGTGGTATCTGAGTGTTATTGTGTGCCAAGTCAGGAACAATGCTGATAAGGTTGCAAGCCATTTCATGAGGTAAAGACTAGGTGAACCAGAGATCAGGTATGTGGGCAGGATGGTGCGGCTGCGATCACCATAGACCATGCCTGTACTCATGACATACCAGGGCCACTGGCACACACATGCAGGTATGCTGAACATTTGCATAGGTGTGCATACGACTTCCATATGTGACATATGTGAAGTGATGTTTCATGGCATGTGAGAACCTACCATTCATCATGGTTCTGCATCATGACCTGATGGAATATTGCACAAGTGACTGTGAATGGATGCACTACAGTCTTGAAGGACTACAAAAGGGGACTGCTACTTCTGGAGAGAGATCTGAAATTGTAAGTATTACATCTGGGAATTTTTCTAAATCTTGGGGGAAAAGGAATTCTTTAGATTAAAGCTGATTAATCTGTGAACCCAGTGTATTGGTTAAATCGGTCAGGGCCTGGTAGGAGCAAAGAGTTTTCAGTTTAAATTTAAAACACAGAGGAGAGCTTTCTGGTTAAATTTAGAACCCAGCAGAGAGCTTCCAGTTTAAATTTAACACTCATTCATGGCCTAGTTTAAATTTAAAACACAGAGGAGAACTTTCTGGTTAGATTTAGAACCCAAGACTCCCTCTATCCAAGCAAGGGCTGTGGAACTCCCCCTGGAGATTGGTCACAGATTACCATAGAAGCAAAGGACAGGGTACTATGTAGCAGCCAGTTTTTAATGTCTTTTTTCCCTCCCTACCTCCCTCCCCAACACCCACCCACCCCTGGGATAATCGTAGCATTATAGGTGCTTAAACCTCTTAAAGGAAAGGAGGTGCCATATTCACTCTCAGGTGCAGATGTTTATTCTCATCAGGCATACATTAAGGACCTGAAATTAATTAAATTCCAGGTGAACAAAGTACATTAAACTTATTAGGTATAGTTTTATTAGTATAAGTATCCCCAGCAACCCTTAGTAAGTAAAGAACTTAAATATCTAAACACAACCTAAAAACAAAGATGCAGACAGTAGTCCAGCAGCGAGATGGGAGCTTTCCAGTCTTTTCCACTGAGTGTCACATGTATGATTTTCTCCCAGTTGGTGAGGGGTCTTACGGTGCACAAGGTGTAAGGAGTTCTTTGCTCTCAGGGAACGAGTCCGATCTCTGGAGGCAAGAGTAGAAGACTTGTAAGACATAAGGAAGACAGAGAGGTACATAGATGAGACCTACAGGAATATATTCCTGAAGTCCCACCTCCAGTCTGGCAGCATCCCTGTTGCCATGGAGGAAAGAGGTCACGTGATAGGAGAGCATCACCCTGGTGTGTCAGGAAGTGATCCTATAGCTAGGACCTGTCCTCCAGGTGATGTAAAACCCTCTCACACCAAGGAAGTTTCTCCAGGGCCATGTGCCCATGAGGGAAGGGTTTGGACAGTCATTATAGTTGGTGATTCAATCATTAGGCATGTAGATAGTTGGGTGGCTGGTGGATGTGAGGATCGCTTGGTAACATGCCTGCCTGGTGCGAAGGTAGCAGACCTCACACGCCACCTAGACAAGATCTTAGACAGTGTTGGGGAGGAGTCTGCTGTCTTGGTACATGTCGGTACCAATGACTTAGGAAACTGTGGTAGGGAGGTTCTGGAGGCTAAATTTAGGTTTTTAGGTAGGAAGTTGAAATCCAGAACTACCAGAGTAGCATTCTCCAAAATGCTTCCTGTTCTATGTGCAGCACCCAAAAGGCAGGCAGAGCTCTGGAGTCTCATTGCGTGGATGAGACAATGGTGCAAGGATGATGCTTTTGGATTTGTTAGGAACTAGGGAACATTCTGGGGAAAGGAGAGGTTCTTCCAAAGGGATGGGCTTCACCTTAACCGGGAGGGAACCAGGCTGCTGGTATTAACCTTTAAAAGGAGATAGAGCAGCTTTTAAAGTAGATAATAGGGGAGAGCCGAAAATTGCCCAAGAGCGCATGGTTCAAAACAATGTATCCTTGAAAGATACTACCAAAACAATGAAGTTAGGGCACATCAGCAGAGAGGTTCCAATAAAGAAAAAAGGTAGCCCAAATGCCCTTGAGTACAGAGCAGACAGAGCTTAAAGATTCCAAATGACCCCTGCCTACCGATAGCCAGATTAATATGAATAAAATACAGTCTCTAAAATGCTTGTATGCAAATGCTAGAAGTCTAAAAAATAAGATGGGAGAATTAGAAAATATAGCACTAAATGAGAAGTTAGATATAATTGGTATCTCAGAAACATGGTGGAAGGAGGACAACCGGTGGTACACTGTGCTACCTGGGTACAAACTATATCGTAGTGATAGAGCTGATAAAATTGGTGGAGGGGTTGCGCTCAATGATAGAGAGGGCATTGAGTCACACAGGAAACAAAATTCTCTGTAGAATCTCTATGGATTGAAATTCCAAGTAAACAGGGTAAGGTGATGGCAGTGGGTGTATACTATCGACCGCCTGGCCAGAATGAACAAATGGATGATGAAATGCTTAAAGAAATCAGGGAAGCTAAAAAAAGTTACAGAACGGTAATAATAATGGGTGATTTCAATTACCCCAGTATTGACTGGGTCAGTGTCATGGCAGGATATGCTAGGGAGATAAAGTTTTGGGATGAAATGAAGGGCTGCTTCTTGGAGCAGCTGGTTCATGAACCGACCAGAGGGAAAGCCATTTTGGACTTAGTCCTTAGTGGAACACCAGATCTGGTGCAACAGATAAGGGTTTTTGGGGCCACTTGGCAATAGTGATCTGTGGCGCCGTCCCTACTAGGCGGTTGCCTAGTGAAGGCAGCGGGCCATCACATATCTTATATTTTTACTTGAACTCCAGGGTTCAAACCTCTGGAGGTGTAGTTGTGTGTAAAAACAGTCCAAGTGGTTTTCAGGCCAACACAGGAAAAATTTATTCAATTTTATCGCTTTACAGTCAGGCTTTGCAAACAGACCTTTTGCAGAAAATCTTGAACACCATAACAGAAAGAAGGATATTTTCTCCAAATCAAAACTTTGTCACCAAACTGTATTCCAGCAGTGCTATAAACAAACTGTTTCTTCCAGCAGCTTAACAGAAGAACTTCTTTTCCAAAAACAAACACAGTTAAAAGTAATGGCAATTAGCAGAGTCCAGCAAACCTACAGCTTCCTTCAACGGCTTAAAGTTTTAGCTACCGGACATCTTCTGCTTGTCAGCACAAAATACTAGAAAATGGCTGCATTAAAACATTCACTTCAGCACAGATATTGTTGGTGCTTTAACCTTGAGAGTTCTTTCTCTCTATCCTAAGCTTCCTGTATAAAAATCAGGGTAAACGGTTTTCTGGATTTCCCTCTCAGTTAAACCGTTAGGCTTTCCTTAATCTGAAGTCATCCAGAAAGAACATTCCATCAAAGAGTCTGTGGAATCCTGTTCCTCTCCACCAGGTTCTATTTCAATGTCTTCCTCATCTGCATTACATGTCACTGGGTTTAAAACAGGCTCGGGAATTTCAAGTTTAACTTCTTTTAAAAGTCTGAACAGTCTTTCCCACTGAGCTTTCCTTCCCCCTTCTGGGTTTGTAGTATAGCTATGAAACTTCTTCCCCTTTAATAAACCCTTTAAAGGCTTTGTCTCTCTCAGCTTATCTTTAGGAACATTCTTCCTGGCAGGCTTTCTACAAGATACAGTTTCTTCCTTAGAATCTTGTAAGCTTATCTCTGAGTCTGGGTTATATTCCTTAACCCCCACAGACTTTTCCCTCCTACCTCTGAGCTTGGCTGTGAACTTCCTACAGCATGGACTTTTCCAGGAAGTAGCGTCATCTGAATTAGAGCTGCCTTGGGAATCACTGCAGTGTCTGTTTCCAGACCCTCTAGGCTTTCCAGCACTGAAGATTTGTTCCTCTTCAGTCTGGTCTGAGACTTCTTGCTCTAGCCTACTTACAGCCAGCCTTCTCACTTCCTCTCTCCTGGAAGGAGTGTGATTAGCCCTGGTTCTGGCTCCTTCACAACTGCTGTCTCTGAAGCTGTTCCAGTGTCTCCAACTGGATCTGTTGCCTGAACTGCACCTGCTGCCTTGTGTTCCCTTTCCGTTTCTGCTCCTGCTTGAACTCTCTCTGAAGTCTTCATCTCGAGTTCTGCTTTTACTTCCTCCCTTGCACTGTGTTCGTGTGAGCTTAAATGTTTGAAAGTGACGTCCCTCTCCTGGCCCCACCCACAGGTATTTCCTATCTCTCCCTAGGGTTGCCATGGAGTCTGGGTGTGGTCTGAGCCTGGCTTTTGAAGTGTGGTGTTTTCCACTACCTTCATTCTGGAACGTGTGTTTTGGTGAGCCCTTCCCCCACACAGAAGAAAAAGTTTCATTTTTTCTGTTTTCCAGGGCTGTGCTGCACTCTCCTTACCACAGATCATAGCATGATTGCTTTTGATTTAATTAATGGAGGAGGGATGGCAAGGTAATCTACATTACTCCCTTTTAACTTTCGAAAGGGAGACTATGATAAAATGAGAAAAATAGTTAAGAAAAAACTAAAAGGAGCAGTTGCAGAGGTTAAAGACTTACATCAAGCTTGGGTGTTGTTTAAAAATACTATCTTGGAAGCCCAGACCAGCTGTATTCCATGATTTAAGAAAAGTTGAAGGAAGTCCAAAAAACTGCCAGCATGGTTTAAAGGTGAGGTCAGAGAGGCTGTTGTTGCCAAAAAAGCATCTTTCAGGAAATGGAAAAAAGAGCCAAACAGGGAAAACTGGAAACAGCACAAGCACTGGAAAATTAAATGAAAGGCATCGATAAGGCAGGCAAAGAGAGATTTTGAGAAGAAACTTGCTGTGGAAGCAATAACGTATAATAAAGACTTTTTCAAGTACATTCATAGCAAAAAATTAGTGAGAGAGTCAGTTGGACCATTAGATGGTAGAGGGGTAAAAGGGGCAGTAAGAGGGGACAAGGCTATAGCAGAGAGACTGAATGAATCCTTTGCTTCGGTCTTTACTGAGGAAGATGTAGGGATGTTACCCATGACTGAAGTAGTATTTAAAGGTGATGCTGCAGAAGAATTGAAAGAAATACTCATATACCGGGAAGATGTATTACAACTATTTGATAAACTGAAGAGTAGCAAATCACCTGGACCAGATGGTATACATTCAAGGGTGTTGAAAGAACTGAAATATGAGATTGCAGACCTGCTATTAGTAATCTGTGAACTATCATTAAAATCATCTGTAATACCGGAAGATTGGAGGATCACCAATGTAACGCCAATTTTTAAAAAGTGTTCCAGGGGTTATCTGGGAAACTACAGACTGGTGAGCCTGACGTCAGTACTGGGAAAAATGGTAGAAACCATCATAAAGAACAAAATTACTCAGCATGTAGATAGTCATGGCTTTATGGGAGACAGCCAACATGGCTTTAGACAAGGAAGATCTTGTCTTACTAATCTGTTATGTGTTTTTGAAGGTGTGAATAAACAGGTAGACATAGGTGAGTTGGTTGATATAGTGTATCTGGACTTTCAGAAAGCCTTTGGCAAGGTCCCTCATCAGAGACTTTTGGAAAAACTAAAACATCATGGGATAGGAGGTGATATACTATTGTGGGTCAGGAACTGGTTAAAGATAGAAAGCAGAGGGTAGGGCTAAATGGCCAATTTTCCCAATGGAAAAAGATGAATAGTAGAGTACCCCAGGGATCTGTGCTGGGTCTGCTGCTTTTTAACATATTCATAAATGAACTGGAAAGGGAAATAACGAGTGAGTTATCAAATTTGCAGATGACACAAAACTATTTAAAGTTGTTAAAACCCAAGAGGATTCTGGAAAATTGCAAGAGGATCTTGATAAATTGGAAGACTGGGCATCGAAATGGCAGATGAAATTTAATGTGGACACGTGCAAAGTAATGCATCTAGGAAAGAACAACCCAAGCTATGGTTACAGGATGCAAGGTTCCTGCAGGATGCAAGGTTCCACCCAGGAAAAAGATTTAGGTGTCATCGTGGATAACATCTTAAAACCCTCCACCCAGTGTGCAGCGGCAGCCAAGAGAGCAAATAGAATGCTAGGTATCATAAGGAAAGGAATGGAAAATAAAACAAAGGATATTCTAATGCAGGGGTCTCAAACTCCAGTCCTGGAGGGCCGCAAACCAGTCAGGTTTTCAGGGTGTCCCTAATGAATTTGCATGAGATATATTTGCATACAATGGGGGCAGTGCATGCAAATATATCTCATGCATATTCATGAGGGATACCCTGAAAACCTGACTGGTTTGCGGCCCTCCAGGACTGGAGTTTGAGACCCCTGTATGCCTCTGCATTGTTCCATGGTGCAACCGCACCTTGAATATTGTGTGCAATTCTGGTCGCCTTATCGTAAAAAAGATTTAGCGTTATTAGAAAAGGTACAGAGAAGAGCCACCAAAATGGTAAAGGGGATGGAAGGATACTCCTATGAAGAGAGGCTAAAAAGGTTAGGGCTCTTCAACCTGGAAAAGAGACGGCTGAGGGGAGATATGATAGAGGTCTATAAATTAATGAGTGGAGTGGAACGAATAAACATAGATTGATTGTTTATCTCATCAGAATATAAAAAGACTAGGGGACATGCAATGAAGCTACAGGGTAACCTATTTAAGACTAATAAGAGAAAATATTTTTTTACTCAACGTGTTATCAAACTCTGGAATTTGTTACCAGAGGATGTAGTAAAAGCTGTTAGTGTAGCTGGGTTTAAAAAATGTTTGGACAAGTTCCTGGAGGAAAGGTCCATAAACCATTATTAAAAGGGAAATGGAATATCACTGCTTGACCCAATACAAGCATTGAGGATCCTGTGTCTTTTGTGGAAACTGCTAGGTACATATGACCTAGATTGGCCACTGTTGGAAACAGCATACTGGGCTTGATGGAACTTGGTCTGATCCAGTATGGCATATCTTGTGTTCTTGTGTGTACAGCTGCAGAATGGATATGATGTACCACTGACTGTGTGTTTCAGGTTGTCATGTCCCTGTAATGTGTCCAAGGTTCAGGTCATATACTCTGCAGACCCAAAACACATCTTCAATAGTGCACAGTGAGCATCCTTGTCTCGGAGGGAGGCTATGTGCATATTGTCCAAGACTATCGATTGGTGCACATGGTGCTCAAGGTGTCTGGCTCATGTATGTCTGTCACAGACATGTGTCAATGTCCATATAGTGAGGGACCTTGGGCTGATCATAAAAGCACGGGTGCATTGTGCATCTCCTCTTGCACCCAGCATCATCTTATGGACATACATTCCATCGCAGTCATCTCCATAGTGGGCACATCTATAGCCCTCCTTTGGATGGTCACCTGCTCCATTCTCACATTGTAGTCCACAACTGCCTTGACAGTGTACATGACATCACAGCCTGACAGATAGAATGCTGTCTGCTAATGGCATACACTGCCAGGATACAGCACACACTGCCTTTAGTGCACACCTGATGCCCTCAACATAGTAGATATATGTTGTGAAGTCAGTGCCTCACATGCAGACATTTGTGGATGTCACCATGTATGGCTGTGGACCCCTGTCTGCAGCAGAGTAAAGGGGAGATGGGCACACATGCCTAATGGAAATGGTGAGGTATCAACATGGGTGGGTGTCTTACTGACTGGAGAGGAAAGTATGCTCCATCCTGTCCAGTCTGTGATTCAGCTGCGCCAAATTTGCATTCAGATCCTCTGCCATCATGGAGAAGTGGTGCTGTGCCTCAACTGTTCAGCCATTGTTAGAACCACAACACTGTTTGCATCACCAAGTGTCACTGCCCACATGTACTGGGTCTGCCTCCCAAAATAACTATGTGTTGTGGCTGCTGGCGTGGGTTGCTACACCTCAAACCCTGATGAGTTGGGGAGAGTCTGAAGGCCATCTCCTGTATCAGCTGCAGCCAGGGGTCTTGCATATGATGGAAGCAGGTGGCTGGAGATGCATGCAGCATCCCTGGTGTCATGGTGCAGCACCATGCTGCTGCTGGTGTCCACAAATGCAGGTAGGTGGGTGGGGCTGCAGGCAGCCTCCCTTGAGTTATGGTGCTGCACCATGCTGCTGCCTGTGGATGAAGCATCATGCACCTCCTCCACCATGGTGTTGGTTGTCACCCTACCTGACCACCTACATCCTCCGCACTGTCTGCTGGCTGTTACAGGATGACCCCTCTTCCCTCCTCTGTGCATGGCTCCACATAGTTGGTCTCCAATGCCTCTTCCAGGCCTGTTGCCAGGGGCTCAGCAACCTCAGCAGCATCCTTATGGTGTCTCCAGCTTTCAGCCTCATGTGAGATTGAAGCATGTGTGTCTGTAGGAAGGAAACAGAGGGAGGTCTATGAACACAAAGGCACATGAGGAATCATCAACACACAATCTGGCAGTGTAAAGTGCAAAGTGACACAATCACATGGGCGCCATACACCAGGATCGTATAGTTGCTCAACGTGGCTGGTCCTACTGTGGTGCCGTTTGTCATATGCAGGTACACAGAGTCACATGGGATGGTGTCAGGTGCAGTAATAATGCCACAGTAACAACACAAATGCCTAACTATGAAGGCATGTGACACACACATGGCCCCTGTAATGATGGCACTGTGCATGTGGTGATGTACTGTATGCTCTCCTGTCCCCACATAGCAAATTGTAATGTCTGTACACCACATTGGAAGGAAAAGCCAAGATGATGGTTTATCATGAGCAGTCACTGTAAACCAATGGCCACCCCGGACACAGATGTATGGGTTGCCCTGGGTGCCCCAATGTGTGTCCAGCCACACACATCAATGGCGAGTGACTGTCCAGGAGAATACACATTAGCAGATATTTGATGGAACACACATCTGTGGCACCACCAGGTGACCCTGACATGGTCAGTGAACATCACACATCAACTGACTGATGCCCCCACCCAGTAGCAGTTGACAAGAAGACTGCTCCTCCCATTTGTAGGGCAAGGTACTATGATACAGGCCAACATTCTGTTGGTCAACATCCATGAGCACGATGTGCACTGTGAACATTGGATGACCATTCCACACAAGCTGCAACATATCCATCTACACTGATTCTAACACAACTGCTGCTTCTCAGCTGTCACATGCTGCAATACATATGCAGGTATGGCCCAACACAAACAAACAGGTATCGTGCTTAGATGACTGCAGACATCATCCAGGCTGCAAAGAGAGAGGGGGACACAAGGGGAAAAAGGAATGGGAAGTAGAAAGTGGCTGTGTGAATGGCACCGTTCAACATGTATCACATGACATGGGGAGAAAAGATGTTTCTGCAAGGGGAGCTGGGCCATATTATGCAAAGGAAGCAGCAGATTGTGAGCTGTGGTATCAAGAGCTGTCATTTGTGTTGGATGCCACATAGAGAGGATGTTTGTGCTGGGAGCAGAGTTCAAAAAGGGAAAAGGGGTAGAGGGTGCATTCAGTGAGTTGCAGTCAGCTTTGAGGAGACATGCAAAAGAGATATGGAGTTGTAGAGGGTCCCATGATGCGGTGTGCAAAGAAATGTTAATAGTAACGTCTGGTAGCTGTTGGCAATGGTCACACACTGACACACACAGCGTACAGAGCCTGTTGATGATGAACAACCATACACAGAAGTGTGTCCTGTAAGGGGTAGGCCACAGGACACCAGATTGTCAGATGTGTGTACCCAGGAATGCACCAGATTGTCAGTGGTGTGATGTAAGAGAGAGAGCATGCGGGGCAAAATGGGAGACTGTGCATGGGGAGGGACCAACAGGGCAGTGCCTGCTCATGGGTTTGAGTGTTGAAGGATAGAGAAGTGTAGATGTTGTGTCCCCGGTCAAGTTCTGGGGAAGGAGGGTGGAGCTGTGTGCTGACAACACTGACTGCCAATGGATGAAGGGTTGAGGATGTTGTAGTCACAGACAGTTGAGGTATACATACACATGGATCAAAGGAACAGCATGTGTGCACATGAGCACAGACAGCTGATCCAGTACTGCTACATGGATGACAATCAGAACTACAGAAACACAGCATGCACAACCTCCCATATAATCCACTTGACATACTGGTAATCATGGGTCAATACAACAGTGACTGTTCCAGCACAGAACAAATTAACCACAGTCCAGTCCTCCAGCTACAACACATGTGGTTGCACAGTGCAGCAGCACAGCACTGCAATCCACTGCTACTCACAAGACCTACAAGCAACTTGACATCGCTGCCCTGCCCATTGCAAATGTGTCATACCTCCACCAAACAACAGCATACTCATTTTTGAGAAACCAAAGACATGGCACTAAACAACTGTCCGGTGTGAAGAGCACCACCGCACACATCGCACACTCATAACAAAGGGGTGTCAACTTACCACTGAGGAGAATGATTCTACACTGTGGACCAATGTACTGCAGAGGAACATATGGCCATGCAAGAACATATCCATAAGAGCAACACCACTATTACCTACATACTGCATATCTCACATGCCAAAGGAATAGAATAAGTTGGGAATGCCACATGAGCAGTAATGACCCAATGAGTGACACAAGACAGATGAGGCTCAGTAGTCGCACCAGAGGCCATACTGGCAATGCAATGGAGAGAGCATTTGAGTTCCCCACCAGTGACTGGGAAACAGATAAATACAGACATGCATGTGAGGGCCCCCAACCACCACACCACTTCCAACACATCTACCTGCAGTTGTTGCACACCCATAAAACAGCAGACCTGTCGACACAGACATTTGATACCTGTAGGCTCATTCGAGGCCGCTGTGGCCCATAACCAGCCCGCACATACCACAGCACCTGTGATCCCCACCACACAACCCTATATTGTCACTCGGTGATCATCAGCATGTGTGGCAGGTCAGACCATGACCCAGAGCACACATATGATGGACATAGAGGTCATATCTGTCCACAGGGCAGCAGATGCTACAATGATGGAAACCAACCCTGAACATTGTGTAGTACAACAATAGATATGTAGCACTGTAGAGACACATATGAGAGACTGGCAGGGCCCATCAAAGTGCACAATCTATTGTAGGGAGGCACACCAATAGATGTACACATTCCATGCACCAATGGAGAATGTAAATGATGCACCAAGGTGAAGAGGAACAGCAGGTTACACATGTTCCACCAAGTAAGGTAGCCACAGGCCGTATGTGCAGTGCAGCAGAGATCAAACCTAACTTACAGACCCAGGGAACATGACCAAGGCTTAAGGGGCATCAGGGTGAGAGGTGTATGCTCTGGACCTAGCAAGAGAGGAGAATGGCATGTACAGAGGCCTATAGGCAGGGGAGAAGAATGGCCATGTACGGGTGTAGCCAGAGGTATGAAAGTAGAGATTGTGTGGCAATGCAGAATGAAGGTACAGATAGGTCAGCAGCTGGAATATGATCTGCATGCAGCAACGTATCCAGAGGCCATGACATGACCTGAGGTGAAGGATAATATGGTCATGCCGGGGCTGGGTGGAGATTAGTCATACAGCAGACTGAGGCACAGATTGGTGATGAGGGAGATGATACAGGGAGACAGTCATGGGGTACAATATAATACTGACATGGCAACGTGGATACAGAGTGCATAGGGATCCTGGTCCAGCACACAATTATGATATTCTGGGATATGTAGATGTTGTAGGGTAAGAAACGGCAAGTCACAGCTATGCTGCATATGTGTGTGGTAGGAGAGTGAGGAGGTATGGATGAGGGAACTTTTGTGTGGTGAAGAGACAGGAAGGGGTGTGTGCTATCCACATAGACATGGACAATATGGAGAGATGTGGTTTGGTGAAACAAGGAATATGTTCAATGCAGCGCATGGACATCAGTCATCTATACAGGAAACCCCTGGAGGCTATATTGGAAAAGCAGGCAGAAATATGGGGCGTGATGGTTAGAGAGATCACAGTTGTACAGAGCACAGACTGTGATACCTCAATGTACAACTGTGACATGACACACATTGGTAGGGATGTGTATGTAATGGGACAGGACAGAGTGAGAGAGAAGGAGTGGGCATCAGGCAGACACCTGGGGTACACCAACCAAGAGTGCAGACAGGGTGGAGGGTGCTCCACCAGATAGGACACTATGATGTACATATGTTACATGTTACATGTACATATATTAATAATTAATTTGTATATAGTTACTCTGTTTGAATCCTGTACAAGACCCCCTGTTATATTGTAAGTTCAGTGCAGGTCCCCTGCACTGAACAAATATGTTACATGTAAAACGCACTGATATTAAAGAGCGCAGTATATAAGAAAGTTAAATAAATAAATAAATAAATAAATAAATAAAATGATGGAGGAGATGGCCAGGTGAGGTGACTGGCACAGAGACATTGGAACACATTGTGGACAGTTGAGAAGGTGAAAGACTGTGTACAGCAGCGTCAGAGGCAGCAGACGGCCATGTCTGATGTGACGACAATACAGGCATATGGACGTTGTCTGGGTCATATCACCAGGGACATATGTATGTGGCCGTACATTACACTGCTATGGGTGTACCTGTGTCGTCTCTGTTACCTGCAAACACTGCGACCAGGTGGATGATGTGTATGCATGTTGGCAGCATAGGCCAAGCACATCGATATGCATGCGAACAACACAGACATGCATGTATAGAGGACAGCAAAGCATGGCAGCAATAATCATGTTTGTGAGGGCCTGTCGGGCCTGTGGGAAAATATGGCAGTGTGCCAACTACATGACAGTGTTGGAGAGCGGCATTGGATGATGTGACAAACAGCAAGACAGAGGTGGCTAGGAAAGTGGTGGGGTAGAGGCCTAAACACACACAGACATGACAGACACCCGGGAGAGACAACGGTATTGGTGATGTATGAAAACAGGCATTACAAGGGCGGTACTGGAGCCATGTGATGGACCTGTGGAAGGTCTGAGTTAATTAAAACCTCAGTGGCAATAGTGTAGGGGAGGCTGATGTGCCAAGATCCATCATGAGGGTCATTAACCATATGTACACAGTACAGGCCAATGTTAGTGGCATGTGAGGTGACATTGTGTGGTACTACAAGGTATGGGCCAACAGAGGGATGGTGAAGGGGACAGGACAGAGTACGCATGGGGATTGGGGACATGATGTGCGAATGGCCACATTGTGTGGTGGTTAGACACTGTGCGCCTCCTACAGGGCCCACATGTGTTTGACATGATCTCACCATCAGCAGAGTGCTGCATCTCATCCCGCACATGCTCTAAGTACTCTGGATGCAGCAGGCAGAGTTCCTGCCCTTTCTTACGCAGGTCATCCACCTATCAATGACAGAGACATCCTCATGCCTACATTTATCAATCGGAATGATATATGCATATAGTGCACCCCTAATGGCGGCCCTTAGTAGCACACATGTTGCTGTGCAGTGCTCCAATGTCTTCTGGGAGTGGGTGGGCTCCTATCCCTGGCAAAACATACATCCAAACACCGTCACCAGCACCACCTGTGAGTATGATCGGGGGTAGCAGTAGTGCAATCTCCAAATGGGGGACATGTGTCTGTTGATGGCTACATTGTGATGATGGCTGCATGGGTGTGCCATGGCCCACAGGACATGTTGCTGTGATGCAAGGGTAAAAGTGTGATACCAGGAACATGTGCGTCCTGTACAATGCATGATCACCATGCATATCAGTAGCAAGGAACATGGACAACAATGTGCATGTGAGACAGGAATATGCTGCTGGTGGCATTCACAACATATCCATGCCTGAGGAGCACTGTCTGCCCCTCCCTCAGGGATGCATTTGGGGTTGTTTCAATATCAAGGTTCCCATGCAGCTGCTGGGCTGCCCCCACCCAGCGCATCATCACCAAAAGTGTTGCCAAGGGTATGCTATACAGGGTGGTGGTCATGTATAGGTGGGGGTGGGGGTATCCCTGTGTACCCCAGGGCTCTGTGCCATGTCCACACCTTCATAACATAGATAGACATGAGCCACAAATAAGAATAATGAGTGCAGACAGCATATTTGCAGCTGACACTATGGTCATACATGTTGAGGAAACCCTGGAGAATTGGTAAATATGGCACGATGACCTTGCTGATTTGGGAGACTGGACATTCATTTGGCAGTTGGAGGTTAATATGGACCCATGGATATGTAGGCACCTAAGAATGGACAACCCTGACTGTGTTACATGATACTAGGTTGCACATTATGGACAACCACCCGTGAGCCAGGTGTTGGCATCATCGTGGATAACACGTCGACACCCTTCGGCCAGTGTGCTGTGACGGACAGGAATGGCAAATTGAATGCTGGGAGTCATAAGGTGAGGAATGGATACTAACATGAAGGACATCATCTTGCATCTCTATTGTTCCATGGTGTAACGGCACCTTGTATAATGTGTGAAACCCTGGTAGCCGTATATTGCTAAGAATATAGGGGAACTTTGAGAGGTACGGCAAAGAGCATCAAACTGTTTAAGGGGGTATGAGGAGAGACTGAGAAGGTTTTGCCTCAGCAACATGGGAAACAATGGCTGAGGGGAAATAGCATGAAGGTCTATAGGGAAATGACTGGTGAGGAAAGGGTAAACATGGATTGATCGTTTTAGCCATCCAAATGTCAGAGACCTAGGGGACATGCAATGAGGTGACAGAAGACTGAGAAGACTGCAATGAGAAGACTGGTCAGAGACAAGAGTTATTCACCCAATGCATTATCCAACAGTGGAGAGCCTTACCGGTGGTTTGTGTGTGAGCTGCTATTTTAGCTGGATTTAACAGAGGTTTGGGCCAGTGCCCTGAGGTAAGGTCCATAAACCATTTTTACTGAGGATCATGGAAACCTACTGCTGTCCCATAATACAAACATTGTAGAATGTGTTTCTCTCTCTGGCAAACTGCTAGGTACATGTGACCTTGACTGGCCACTGTTGGGAACAAGACACTGGGCTTGATGGACCATGGACCGACCCAGTATGGCATAGCTGATATTCTGCTTGCATTTGCCAATGCTACATGGACCTATGGTGGGCCATGTCCCACATGTGCTGTTCTGTGGGTCTCTAGGGTATGTAACAGTGATGGGGCTGGTGATGGCTGGTGTGTGTGTGGGGGTATATGGTGTGTGGGTGCGGCATTACATGTTCTGTAGGACATACACGTGGTGACAGTCAGACACCTACAGAGGTACTTACTGTCCTGGGGTAGTCGCTATCTGCCTGAAATATCTCATGGACATGTCTCCAGGACCTTTGCAGACGTCCCATGTCATGCCTCATCAAGGAGCTTGGGAATAGCCTCCTCTTCTTCCTGCAGATGAATGTAGTCAGTAAATGGAGGCTGTGGTCAAAGAACTGTGGCTTTCATGAACATGCAGCCATCTTGCCCATGTGCTCTGTGCTTTCTGGCCATGGATATCGGATGTTCTGTGCATCAGTAACACGTGGACGTCATAATGGGCGGTAGTTATGCATGGTATGGCAATACGGTGTGCTACCCATCTGCATGCTGTAGTGCCCTACAGAATGTCTGACATCCACAGAAGTGCAGGCACAAGCAGCCGTCTGAGCACAGAGAGTTAGGATGATGTATCCACATCCTGGGATCAGAGAGGGGGCAGTGAATACTGAGGGACACTCAGGTACTGTTGGACATCCTCATCAGGACCACAGTGCTGACCACATGCCTTAGGGACAGTCAGCATATGCAATGCATGGCATTCATGGCCAGGATGAGGAGCAGCCAGCATGGCCAGCATGGCAAGATGTCACAATAACAACACTCACAGCCACGCCACTGACATCACGGAAATGGAAGAAGAGGCGCATTCCAGAGTCAGAACGAAAGAGGGGGCACCATTTCAGTACAGAGGAGAATGAGGTACTCTTACAGTAGGTCCTTGACCACTATGAACCATTGTTTAGAAGCCTCAGCACCAAGACCCCTATCAGCGTGCAGAATGCAACATGGGAGGACATCAGGCAGGCTGTGTCCACATTGGGGGGACCAGCACATGACTGTGTGGCACTATGCAAGCATTTTGCTGATATCAAGAGATATGCTCGTGCACGGCTTACTGCAGAGTGCCAACATACACTGGGCACCGGTGGTGGGGAAGA
The DNA here is from genome assembly GCA_033557465.1 of Ichthyophis bannanicus. NCBI lineage: Eukaryota > Metazoa > Chordata > Amphibia > Gymnophiona > Ichthyophiidae > Ichthyophis > Ichthyophis bannanicus. Next base: position 344,169,493 of record CM066037.1, read on the forward strand.
CTGACATCCATATTGAGCCCCATGGAGGAGCAACTGGCACAGCATCTTGGACCAGTCTACATCAGTGGTTTGCCAGAGAACTGGACATATCCTACCCAAATGCAGTTATGTGGAATCGCTAATACACGCGAATGTCTGTGCGAGGGGGTTGGGGGGCAGCCATTGTGACAAAAACATTGTACCCACACTTTTCAGCTTGGCAACACATACTGATGTTTGATATCTGGGAATAGCCGTAGATTACTACCTCAACCTGGGGATACAGATCTCTAACACGACAAAGTCCATAGACTACAAGATTAGATCCCTATGGCATCTCTACCCACTACTCACCCATCTGACATCTGATCAGAGGGGAAGCCATTTTGGACTTAGTCCTTAGTGGAACATAAGATCTGGTGCAAGAGATAAGGGTGCTGGGGCCACTTGGCAAAAGTGATTATAGCATGATCGCATTTGATTTAATAAATGGAGGAAGGACAGCAAGGAAATCCAAATACTAACTTTTTAAAAAATATTTTATTGAAGTTTAAGAAAAATAACAACGATACAACAATACCCCACCCTTCCCTGTAACAAATAGATCCAAGAGGTATAACAAGAAAACCAAGCCCCCCATCATGGTCATACAAAGTAAGAGAAAAAGAGGACATGCCAAAAAAATTCTTCACCTCTGCACCAGCAATGAGGATTATTGAGCAGCACAATATTATAAGCACACGTGCGTGAAGTACAACAGACCAAGGATTGAAAAAGTTTGCAGTGGGGAAAAACAGTCTTGGCTAAAGCTTGAACATCCGGCTTAGCCTCCCATTCAATTAACTAAAGAGTGGAGCAAAGGTGGAGAGACAAATTTGTAAAGGCATCTACTTATACAACCACCACATGGGGCACGTAACCCAATCCTCCTCTCAAGACACTTTATACTCTTCAAACTATATAAGAAAAATATATGGGGTAGGCGTTATATCCAACTAGAACCTTAACTCCCTTCTACCCTCCCTCCCTCCCCCCTTCCCCCCCCCTCCCTCAGCCTCAGCGTAAGCTTATGTGGGATAAACTGACCAGTATTTCCTCCTAACAATAGTAGAACATATTGCTAGCGGAGGGAGCACAGACCTAGAGAAAAAACGCTTGTAACTTAAAGCAAACCCCAGTTAAAACTAAACACATATTGAAATGTGTCCTAAGCAAGAATTATCACATAGTAATAAACAGTTGTCATGTAAGCAAATGATTTTCCTATGTGGGGAAGACAGGTGTGAGGTGACCCCCTGGTCGCCCAGAGACCTAATTAGAGTACAAGAGAAAGGGAGCCCATAATTTTTCCAACTTATCCAGCTTTCCCCTGAGATCAGCTGCTAACTTTTCCATCTTATAAAAATCCCATATCTTCACCAGCCACTTCTGCATAGAAGAAACAGTGGCTCTTTTCCAGTATCGGCTTATCACAGATCGGGCTGCTAACAGCAAGCACTGTATCAATTTAGTAACGTCGGGAGGTATAGTCTCCAAGGAGAGGTGTCCAAGAACACAGCATTTTAGCTTACAAGGAAAGTCAAGCCTCAGTCTGTGAGTAATCTGGGCATGAACTGTAGTCCAAAAGAGTTGAATCTTCAGACACTCCCAGCACATGTGATGGAAGGTTCCTCGCTTCCCACATAATCTTCAACACAAAAAATCATCAGCGCAGTCCCAATGATATAGATCGTCAGGCATGATGGACATTCAAAATAAAATCCACAACTGGGTGTTAATCAATGACAATGATATGGAGCATTTGTGAGAATACTGAAAGGTTTCCAACCAGAAGTCATCCGGCCTGTCTGGAAGATCCCACTCCCAACGCCTCCAAAAACTGAATGACCTTGAGGAAGCAGGAGAGTCCATAGAAAGGGCTTTATAAAGGTGAGCTAGAAGAGCTTTAGTACGGGTAGTGTCAAAGAGTATGCGCTGCCAAATTTTAGGCGAATGCATTCCTGCAATAGCAGTGTGGTGTGTAATGATACAGTGTCAGAATTGAAGATATTGAAAATCAGAAATAGAGATATTGAGCAACTGTTCCAGCCATTGTTTAGTTACCAGCTTCAAATGATCATAGAGAGATGTTAAATGCACCCTTTCACCTGCCAAGCAAAAACGTCTTTCAAAATCTCGAAAAAGGGAAAAGCCCCTAGTGGCGTATAAGGCAATATGAATGATGAAAATGAGGATCTTTTACACACTCTCCTCCATACTGTCTGCACCAGGAGTATAAAAATGTGACTCATAAGGGTTTATGTATCTCAGCCGGGGCAACCAGCATTACGGCCTCGGGTAGCCAATCCTATTTCCTTCCCCCCTTCTCCCTTCCCCACCCCCACCCTTCCCTCCGTACATATCTGGCGGACACTATTCAGTTTTCACCAAAAACATTATTCGTTTATTTGACAACATTTGGAAACAACATTTGGAATTAGCAGTAAAAACTGTTGGCCACAGCATAACTGCATAGTTTTAGAACATTACAATATAATTCAATTTCCACATTGCACACCATAGTTAACAACAACTAGTACATTTCCATTTCCTAGAGCTATCTCCTCTCTCCCCTAAGAGGCACAGCCCGTGCTATCCTATGATGGCTGGCAGGGATGTTGGAAAATGCCATCCAAGCCTTCTCCCCACTGCCCCCAGTCCAAATGATCATATATTAGGTAAAAAGGGTCCGCCTGCTGTTAGAACAGGCCTGAAGGCTCCCTTCCTATTCACAGCAGTGTCCCGATCTGCCTCTGCCCAGGACCCGTTATTGATTCTCATATTCGTCTGTTCCTCGCCCCCCCCCTGCCATGAAAGCGTAGGGAGGCCCTCTACACACTGCTCCTGCGTCGCCTCTGTGTACCACTGAGAGGGAATGTCATCTCCCCTATGACCATTCCCCCTTCCCTCCATGTTTGGGCTGTGCGCTTTCTCCTATGGGGCCCTATCTGCCAACCCCACATGGCAGCGACTCCTCGCTTGTCATATGGGGTCCCACCATGCTCTACAGCCGTGGCCAACTCCTGTTTTTGCCATAGTTGTTCGACTGTGTCTTGTATGGCACAAAGGAACACATCCATCCCAATTTCCAATAGATGTATTCCATCGGCGCGATACAAACCGGGGCAGTGTTCTTCTATGTGGTCATGCCTGATGCTATACCCCCCGACTTCGTCCATGAAACGGGCCATCCACCTGTTCACTTTCCTCCTCGTTCTCTCAATCGCCTGGTGTGACCACTTGCCCCTCCACACCCCTCGTGGTATGATGTGGGACCATACCAGCCACGCCTCTGGGAAGGCATTTGCCAATGCCCGCATGTCCCGCTGCATTTTCTTTGTCAGTTCCACGCTGCATTCCACGCTGCATGTGCCAGCCATGTCATTACCTCCTAAGTGGACCACTATAGCCCATGGCTTTTCCCCTGCTCTCTTTTTTTGCAGGAGGAACGGCAGCAGCTGGTCCCACACCATACCTCGCCGGCGCATCGACACGACCGACACTCTTGATTTTGGTAAGCCCAGATTGAGCCCTTTGGGTCTGATCCTTGTCCTCTTTTGTGCCCAGTGAACAAAGGAATGGCTGCATATCCACAGTTCCAGCCGGGGGCAAACATCTATGTGAATCATTGACACAAGATTACACAGTCAGTGGTGTATAATTGAATTCTATACAAACATTTTTTCTTATTCACCTAAAGTCCTTTTGTTCCCCTCTTTTTTTTTTTTTTTATCCCAAACAATATTAGTTTCTTTTACAATACTGGAAATACCTACTGCACACTAAACCACATTGGCCTAGCCGACATTCATAGCTCAGCTTGTCGGCGTTAAACCTGGCGTACATAAAGCTTGTACCTGTCTGAACACCATCTGCCAATGTTCATAATCTGTTCCCTTGTCATCCCTATATTGGCCGCCGTGGAAGCGGCCCCAATGCAGAAGGAGTGAGTGCCGTATAAGCGCGCCTCCAGACCCGCTGCTTCCAAGCTTAGCTTAAGCACTCTAGCAAATTGGAAACATGATAGGGGGCACCGTTCTCATGCACCAACCACTTTTTGCCCCCTGCCAAGCGGAGTTGTTTGTACTCCGCAAAAGTCTTAACCGGGCAGGAAGGGTCCCCCGGTAGCGGGGCTAGTCTTACCCAAGCACCTTTTCCTTCGGTATCTGTCTTTGACTTGCGGACGTATAATACCAGTGACCCATCCTGCATGCTAACATCCATCTTCCTAATGCCCCCTTCGGCTGACTCTCGATTTGCCGAGGCCACCAATTCCCCTACCCTGAACGCTCCAAAGAACACCCAGGAAAAGGCGCATCTGAACATCCGAGTCTCTAATACATCGAAACATATTTGGCTCGTGGTCTCTATAAGTTTCTTTAATATTTGATGTGTGATCGGACGTCACCTCTCGTCACTGTGGGCCCGCTCCGCTGACCAGCCCTTCATTACCTTTGTGATAACGAAGTCCGTTCTTGGGCTCCTCTTATCCAGTGCTTTGGCGCAAAATGTGATTGCCGCCAGTTGCGTCTGCACCGCTGATTTTTTGACTCCGCTACATTTGCAATGTAGGATCCACTGCAGGATCGAATCTGTCTTGAGACTGTCCGTGTCCCTTACACCCCTCTTTTCACAGAAGGCTTGAAAATTTTTCAACGCAGCCAGGTATTTTTGCCTCGTCCGTTCCGCTAGCGAACTCATTAAGAGCTCCCAAACCTCGGCGGACCAAACTCCCATACCTGTCTGGGATGGCTGTCTTGACTGTGTCGGCCTCGGGGGCGAGTGCCCGGAAGAGCGGGATCTTGGAACGAGAAAGCGCATCAGCAAGGTTATTACGCTGACCAGGGATATGTTCCGCCCTAATAGTCAGATTATGTGAAAGGCACAACTTTACTATCTGTCTCAACGATGTCACCACCCCTGATGTTTGGGCAAGCATCCTATTCAGTGCATGTACCACTGCCAAGTTATCTGTGCGGAATATGATTGCTTTGTTGACTAGCCACGGGGCCCATATGTACAATGCTACCATGATGGGAAAGAGCTCCAGGAACGTGATATCCCTTGTGGCTCCCACAGAGTGCCAGTCACTAGGCCATTTCTCAGAACACCACGCTCCTTTGAAATAGGTCCCGAAACCTGTCGCCCCCACTGCATCAGTGAATAACTCCAGGTCTTTGTTCGACACCGGATATTCTTGCCAAAATGCAAGTCCATTGAATGACTGTAAGAACTGCTCCCACATGAGCAGGTCCTCCCGTATCTCTCTGCTGACCCTGATTTTATGGTGCCTTTTTTTGACCCCTTTTGTTGCCAGCGCCATGCGGCGACAGAAGACTCACCCCATTGGCATGACCCTGCACGCGAAACCCAGCAAACCCAGCAACGATTGGAACTGCTCCAATGTTGCTTTTCGCCGCCCGTGCATGCTCTGAATGGCACTCCTCAATTTCCCAAGTTTCTCATCTGGCAAGCGTGACAATTGCGCTATTACATCAATCTCTATGCCCAGGAATGTAATCACCTTCACGGGCCCACAGGTCTTCTCGTTCGCTAGGGGAATACCGAATCGCTGAGCAATGTGCCCGAACATAAGAACATAAGAACACATTGAGTATCCTCCTGCAGTCTTCAAAACCATCTCCAATGAATAAGAAATCATCCAGGTAGTGCACTACCTTATTGCAGCCCGCTATGTCCTCAACTACCCCATGGATAAATGCGCTAAACTGCTCAAAATAAGCACATGATATTGAGCAGCCCATGGGCAAACATTTGCCATAAAAATATTCCCCATTAAATGTGAACCCCAGTAGTGAAAATGACTCTGGGTGCACTGGAAGCAATCGAAAGGCCAATTCAATATCGGCCTTTGCCAGCCATGTCCGCTGTCCCGATTTCCATATGATTGCCACAGCCTGATCGATTGTTGTGCATTTCACGGAGCATAGCACCGGATCAATGTGGTCGTTCACTGAACTCCCCTCTGGATATGATAGGTTGTGAATCAAGCGGAATTTTCCCGGCTCCTTTTTTGGAACTATTCCCAATGGGGAGAGCACCAGATTCGTAGCGGGAAGGCTCTTAAATGGCCTGGCGACTCTTCCCATGCCAATTTATTTTGCTAGCTTCCTATGCACTATCTCATTGAATTGTTTGACCGAGGGGGAGTTATGGATTACTTGCTCTCTCATTGGGGCTGACAATGGAATGGGGAAGCCGTAGGCGAAGCCACTCTCTATGCTGAGAGCTTTGTCACGCAGCGGGTAGGCCCACAACCACGGTCGCATGTGCTCAAGCTTGATGGGGGTTGGGGCCATGGCTTTCATTTGGCCTCTGCTGCATTGGCCTGAAAGGTCTTGCCTCTCTTCCTGATCGACACGTGGAAACCTGGTGGCTGCCTCCACAGCTGGAACATGCGTGTCGGAATTTGCATGGATGCCATGTGCAGTTCCCCATATTGTACTGATGACATGCTTTGCGGTAAAAAAAGGGCTGAAAGGGCTGCGGTAGCCCTTCCTGACTCCATGGCCTATTAGGGGCCATTTCATCCAGCCACAGATCCAAGATTCTGTGTTGCCATGTCATGGTCGGGTCCTCTGCCATGCTCTTCCTGAACTTAACATCGTAATTGAGCCTGGTCCATCCTCCGAATCTCTTGTGTGCTCTGGTAATGGTATCCAGGTACTTAATTAGGTATGGGCTTGATTCTGGCTCTCGTTCGATAACGACGCTCATGAATATATGGAACGCCGATACCCAATTAGTAAAGGATTTTGGAATTCTCGGCTTCCTATCCTTTTCCCAGTTTCTTTCCCTATCCTTGCTTTCTTTCGCCTCCCCCTCATGGTCTCTCAGCAGTAGCGAGAATATATCAATATATTCTCTTCGCCAAATGCGCTTTTTCAACTTCCGTGGCACTGCGCTGGCTCAGGAGCTTATGCCACAATGAGGATCTCCTCCTGCCGCAGCTAGGGTTACCGGTGCCACGGCTCTGGCTGCGCCAACCTCCAGGTTTTCTCTTGCCTGGTTGGGTAACTCGCTGTGCGCTGTCCATATTCTAGCTAGGGGGGTTTTCATTTTTAATTTGTTCTTTTTTAAAATTTTTAAGGCATTCTGCATTACATTTACCAGTGCCATCTCTCTGTCCGAGTCAGACATAGATTCCCCGGATGATGAAGACGACAATTCAAGTGCTTCCCTTGCACACCCCGACTTACCAATTGCCGTACTGGTGCTTGCCGTTTGCGGTTCCTCGGACCCCGTGTTGTGAGTTTCCAACCTTTTCTTGAAAGTGCTCAGGCCGTGTTGGCTCACCTGTTCTCGAATGATACGCAGCAGTTCATCTAACTCCTGGTTGGACGTGGATGGCGCGGGTGGCTGTGCTTGTTGTTGCGGTAGTGCCTGCTTGCCCCGACCTGATGTTCTTTTAGTTGTTGCGTGTCCGCGCGTGGCGTCCTCGCTATTCATCTTCCTCTTAGCTCCCGCTGTTGGTGCCTTCCTTGCTGCCTTTCCACGCATTGCCATCTCCGCCATGCCTGCCACGTTCATGCTTCCACGACCACTCTGCGTGACCACTCTCTGCGTTCTGCCGGCCTCGGCAGGTCCTTGAATCTCTTCGGCTGACCTTCCGTGGCATGTCTAATAGTAAAGAGTAATTATACTGCAAGAGGACAGCGGGAAGAAGAAGAAAACATGTCAGTACTATGGTCTCCCTTAGCAGTTAATCCCGGATGTTCTTTACGCTTGCATTATTCACCTTCATTTACCTTCACAAATTGAAATAGTTTTGGACTACATTCATATGCCATTAAGTTAATCTGTACATAGTTCCCCCGGTTGTCCTATTGTTGAAGTTCCCTGTTCAATGTAAAACTCAATGTTACTTGTATGCATTGTAGTATGTTCTTGTTCTATGTACACCGCACTGATTATAATAGCGCGGTATAAAAGAATTGTTAAATAAATAAATAAATAAATATGTACTTTTTTTAAAAATCTAATTAAAATTGTAAAGTATGTATGTATTTATTTATTTTTTTTAATCATATTACTAACACCTTTTTTTTAAATATAATTAACTGGATATTTCCATTACCTCTGTCCAATTTGCTTCTCCCCCTTTTTTTTTTTGCATGTTAGAATCCACTGCCATCCGGTTCCACTCACCATATTTAAACTCTGCCATATATTTACCGCTATCCCACTTGAGTCCACCAGATGGCAGCCATATCCAAATGCTAGCCCTCCGTGTTTCTCCTCTTTTTTTTTTTTTTTTTGCATTCAGCTGCCCTCAGGCTGGCCATCTATATGTGCTTCGAAGTCTTGGCCCCTGCGCATGTCTCCCATGCTCTCCGGGTGTCCCTATTTCACTTTTTTTAAAATAAAGGCTGCTCCCGTCCACCCAGCCACATGTGCTTTTGAGATGCCGACCAGCAGCACTGCTCTCCATGTGTTATCCCTGGTGCTTCCGGTATCTCTGGCCCCCGAGTGAAATCGCCACAACTGCAGAGCCACGCCACACGGATCCCCCACACCTATCCCTTTTAAATGGGATCAGAATGGGTGCTAACATTTAAGAGGCTTTTCTTCTTTTTTTTTTTAAGGATTGGGGCCCGCTAGCTTTCCTATGCTCGGGAGGATAGCAGTAGCCGGGATCGAACCCGCTATGTGCTGGACCCATAGATCGGGGCTCCGCCAGCCTCCTCCTAATCAGCGATCATGGCTCTAGGCTGCTTCAGCCAGCTTCCTGCATGTTATCCCCCCCCCCCACACCTAAATACATGAATGGCCTTCATGCTGCAGCGCAAGCAAGAGCAGGCTGCTTGTGTCTGTGACGCCTCTTGCCTGCCATTCCTCCCCCCCCAGCCTGAGGCACATTGCGCCTTTTGGTACCTGCACGCAAAAGGAGGCGCCTCTGATGCCGCGTGTTGGACGCTGGGACTGGACTGGTGTAAGCCAGGAGAAAAATGCTCGATCGCTCGCCTCTCCTGTCCTCAGTCCTGCCGCCGCTAGCTCAATGGTATGGGGAATCGCCTTGCTCTCCATTGGCTGCTCTGCGGGGGGAAAGAGGCCGAACCGTGGCCCGCTCCTCACTTATATAGAAGGCCATGGCTTGCCCCTTCCCCCCCCCGCGGTGTCCCCCTGCCTCCCGCCAAGGTTAACTCTTGGCCTGCTGCCGCCCCACCTGTGCCCGGCCGTGTTAATTCGCTCCCGGGTCTTTCTCTTCTTGACGAAAGGGACTGCCGATAGTGGAATTGGAGTGATCCAATCAGCTTCAATAGCACAGTACTACCTTTTAACTTTCAAAAGGGAGACTATGATAAAATGAGGAAAATAGTTAAGAAAAGTGGCAGTTGCAAAGATTAAAGACTTACATCAAGCATGGGTGTTATTTAAAAATACTATCTTGGAAGCCCAGACCAGCTGCATTTCACTCTTTAAGAAAAGTGGAAGGAAGTCCAAAAAACTGCCAGCATGTTTAAAGGTGAGATCAGAGAGACTGTTGTTGCCAAAATAGCATCTTTTAGGAAATGGAAAAAGGAGCCAAATGACGAAAACTGGAAACAACATAAGCATTGACAAGTTAGATACAAGGCATTGATACGGCAGGCAAAGAGAGAATTTGAGAAGAAGTTTGCTGTGGAAGCAAAAATGCGTAATAAAGACTTTTTCAAGTATGTTGGACCATTAGATGATAGAGGGGTAAAAGGGGCACTAAGAAGGGACAAGGCCATAGTGGAGAGAATGAATGAATTCTTTGCTTTGGTCTTTACTGAGAAAGATGTAGGGATGTTACCCATGACTGAAATGGTATTTAAAGGTGATGCTGCAGAAGAATTGAAATATCGATATACTGGGAAGATGTATTTGATAAACTGTCGAGTAGCAAATCACCTAGATCAGATGGTATACATCCAAGGGTGTTGAAAGAATTGAAATATGAGATTGCAGACCTACTATTAGTAATCTGTGAACTATCATTAAAGTCATCTGTAATACCTGAAGAATGGAGGATGGCCAATGTAATGCCAATTTTTAAAAAGGGTTCCAGGGATGATCCGGGAAACTACAGACCTGTGAGTCTGACATCAGTACCAAGCAAAATGGTAGAAACCATTATAAAGAATACAATTACTGATCATGTATGTAGTCATGGTTTAATGGGATTAAGTCAACATGGATTTAGCCAAAGAAAGTTTTGTTTTACTAATCTGCTATATTTTATTGAAAGTGTGAATAAAGAGTTTGACAAAGGTGAGCCGGTTAATATAGTGTATCTGGATTTTCAGAAAGCCTTTGACAAGGTCCCTCATGAGAGACTCTTGGTGAAATTAAAAAGTCATGGGATTGAAGGCAGAAACTGGTTAAAAGATAGAAGGCAGAAAGTAGGGCTAAATGGCCAATTTTCTCATTCAAGAAAAGTAAATAGTGGAGTACCCCAGGGAACTGTGTTAGGCACGCTGCTTTTTAACATATTCATAAATAACCTGGAAAAGAGAATAATGAGTGAGGTGATCAAATTTGCAGATGACACAAAATTATTCAAAGTTGTTAAAACCCAAGATGATTGTGAAAAATTGCAAGAGGACCTTGATAAATTGGAAGACTGGGCATCCAAATGGCAGGTGAAATTTAATGTGGAAAAGTGCAAGTTATGCATCTAGGATAGAACAACCCAAACTTTGGTTACACCTTAGAAACCAGCACCCAGGAAAAAGATTTAGGCTTCATCGTGGATAATACATTGAAACCCTCCACCCAGTGTACAGCGGCGGCCAAGAAAGCTAATAGAATGCTAGGAATCATAAGGAAAGGAATGGAGAATAAAACCAAGGATATTATAATGCCTCTGTATCGTTCCATGGTGCGACTGCACCTTGAATATTGTGCGCAATTCTGGTTGCCATATGTTAAAAAGAATATAGCTTTATTAGAAAAGGTACAGAGAAGAGCCACCAAAATGGTAAAGGGGTGGAAGGATACCACTATGAGGAAAGGCTTAAAAGTTAGGGCTCTTCAACTTGGAAAAGAGAAGGCTGAGGGGAGATATGATAGAAGTCTATAAATTAATGAATGGAGTGGAACGGGTTAACGTAGATCAGTTGTTTACATCATCACAAAGTAGAAAGACTAGAGGACATGCAATGAAGCTACAATGTATCCCATTTAAGAACAATAAAAGAAAACTTTTTTTTTTCACTCAACGCGTAAGCAAATGCTGGAATTCATTACTGGAAGATGTAGTAAAAGTTGTTTGTGTAGCTGGGTTTAAAAAAAGTTTGGACAAGTTCCTGGAGGAAAGATCCATAAACCATTAATAAAGAGGACCTGAGAAATTCACTGCTCTCTCCAGGACAAGCATTGTGGAAGTTATGGACTTTGGGTACCTGCCGGGTACTTGTGACCTGGATTGACCACTGTTGGAAACAGGATACTGGGCTTGATGGACCTTGATCAGACCTAGTATGGAATTTCTTATGTTCTTAGCTGTTAGGAGGACCTTCTGAGACATTCAATAGGGCTCAGGCAGCATGCATGTGTGGCACCCATTCACATTCGAGCTGTAACCTGTCACTGGTGGTCACACATTGCATGTGCACAGTGCAACCATATACACCCTGACTTTCTACCAACAGCAGCCAGGACAGTGAATGAAGTGCAAATGTAGGAACTGCAGCCACATGACTGTAGCCTGTTACAATATATCACAATATAGGTACATAGCTGGGGCATGGTCACAGCTCGGTCAGGTTGAAGGTGGTCTGTCACATTACCGAATGTATGCAGCATGATCATACTTGTGGCAGACACACAGCATGAGGCAGTGAGCATGGCACATAGTACAAAGCATGTACACTAACATCAGCACACTCACTCACTGACACTACAGTAGCAGGGCACACCCCCACAGGTGGTCATGGAGGGTTGCCAGATTGTACACAGGGCACCACACTGTCTGTGTATTTGCTGAGGGGCTTACCCACAGCACGTTGTTTGCGCAGTCATACAGCATGGACATCAAATGCATGCACACTGCATTGCTGCATCACACAGCCACCCTGATGCTCAGTCATATACATTCATACACACACAGGTATACACTGTCCACAAGTTTTTAAAGTTGTCATTGTGACATGGTCCTTTGTGCTCGAAAAATGCTCATCCATTGGGCACCCCTGCCTTGTGTGCAGGCATTATTAACATGCTCTGTACATTACGGGCACTATCACCGCCCAATGATTCCAGTGATATTAACATGCTCTGCCATCCAGTCTTACATTGTGCAGTTCATGTGCTTGATATCTTGATGTGTAGAACAATGATGGATATAATGTGGTGGGTGGCACCTGCAGGTCCTTTGCCTGAAAGGTTGAATAAAGTAAACATACCTTCACCTACCATCTTGGATCCACAGGCTGGCCTTGAATCTTGTGTTTGGAGCCACAGGGCAGCTGTGTGGAGTCTTTGGCAAAGGGGTATTAGGGGGGGCATTGTCAGGTTGCATGAGTGCAGGACCTGGGGTTTGCCTATGTGCATTTAACTGTCTGCAGGCTCTGTGACATTCTTGTGCATTGTGGTTTGTGAGGTGCTTAGCTGGATGCCTCGAGAGATCTGTGTGTTGCACTGCCCTACTATGCTGCTCATACATTGACAGGTATAACTTACTGATATGATGTCTCCAGTCACAGTGGCAGGCCATAGCACATGGACACACATATTCCAGGCCATGGATGTCCAATCATACCGCACTATGTGTCCATTGGATGGTGTATTCTTGTTAATGAGTCACATACCACTCACATATGTTTCCCTGCACAATGGGTACTCTTGATTCACATGTGTATGGGATGCTTGTGTCTGTCTGTGTACTGAGTTATGGATGTGGCCCCAGAGCACTCAACATTGAGGGACATCATTTAGCATGTGAGGCAGCAGGGTGTGTATGTTTTGGACCCATATGGTTGGCCCTTGGATTGCATTGCATTGCTAGCTACATGAACTGTTAACACACCACAGCCACATACTCACTCTATAGGCACATGTCCGACCATCCTAATCTGAGACACAGGTCATCACATTGGCACACTAGCCATCTGCCAGACCTCACCACTGGTGGTAGGCAGCATGGTGGCAACTCCAGCACTCCATGCAGGTGTGCATCCACTGCTACTTCAGTGCTGCCTGTTGGCATATTTTGGAGAGCTGCATGTGGTGAGTCATAACATGGCGCTCCTGACCTCCTCCCCCAGGGGCTGTGGTCACAGATGCCACCACCTTACACCTCAGGTGGTGGGGAGGTGGATGTGCTCCAGTTTCCATGGGTATCCCACTGACAGTGGCAACTGCTGCATTGAACCTCTCCCAGACCAAGAGAACACATATCACCCAGTTGCAGGCTGCACCCACTGCATCACAACACACACACTCACACAGCAATAACATGGCAGCATGGTGATATTGGGGTTGTCTGAACTCAGTTCTGACTGCAGAAGCATGTATGTGTGCTGCCACTGTCACTGCAGCATCATACCATGTATCATATATGTTCTCCCTAGGCAGCCAACTTGTCACACTCCAGGATCATGGAAACCCATGGCAACACCCACATGGCACCTTCTTCACCACATAGCAGCACCCACTTGACACTCCTTTGCCACTTTGCCAATGACCTTTAACCTTTCCCAGCATTCGCGGCTTCACAGAAACAGCTGCCAGTGTGAGGGAAAAGGCTCTTCACGCTGGCAGCTGTGCAGAGGGAGTCAAGGCCTCGCATGGTCTTCCCCGTCTCTCTCTGGAGCCCCTTAGCTGCAGAGCTGTTCAGATGAGGGGGGGCTAGGACTGGATGGGCTATGATCGGGGGGGGGGGGGAATGACTGCAAATGGGCTGTGATGGCGGGGGGGGGGGAAATTGGACTGCAAATGGGCTGTGATGGGGGAAACTTGGACTGGAAATAGGCTGTGATGGGGGGACTTGGACTGGATATGGTCTGTGATTGGGGGGGTCTAGGACTGGAAATGGGTTGTGATAGGAGGGCTAGCATTGGAAATGGGCTGATGAAGAGCTGGAATAGGACTGGAAGTGGGCTGACTAGGGGGCTAGGATTGGAAATTGGCTGATGGGGGATCTTGGAGTGGAAATTGGCTGATGGGGGGCTGGAATGGAACTGGAAAAGAGCATATGGGGGGCTAGGACTGGAAATGGGCTGATTGAGAGCTGGAATAGGACTATAAATGGGCTGATGGGGGGAGCTTGGACTGCAAATGGGTGATGGGCTGGAATAGGACTGGAAATGCCTGATGGGGGAATAGGACTGGAAATGGGGTGATGGACTGGAATAGGACTGTAAATGGGCTAATGGGGGGCTAGGATTGGAAATTGGCTGATGGGGGAGCTTGGAGAGGAAATGGGCTGATGAGGGCGGGAATGGAACTGGAAAAGAGTATATGGGGAGATAGGACTGGAAATGGGCTGATGTGGGAGCATGGGAGAATGGGACTAGAAGGGAGCGGATGCTGGGTGGGTCTAGAACTATAAGGGAGATGATTTTGGGGGAGGACTAGAAGGGGATGGGGATGGGGAATGAGAATGGAGAGGAGAAAAGATATTTTGTGTGGGAGGGAAGAAATGTCTACGATGGGCCGCATATTGAGAGAGTAAGTGGGGATTGAGAATGGAAGGGTGAAATTTGAGTGGATGATAAAGGAATAAGGAAAGAAATGGGGGAAAGAGCAAAAGGAAAATGATCAGTATGTTAAAGCAGATATATAGAGAGAATGGAAAAAATCTAAAACAGAAGAAAGATCAAATGGATAGCTCGCAGAAGACAGAAGAAAACAGAAGAAAGTGACTGGAGCAATTGCAACTGAAAAATAAAATGCCCAAACAGAAGGTAGAAAAATACTTTTTATTTTGAATTTATTAACTGGAATATGTCTGGTCTGGGAAGTGTGTATCGCTAACATCTTTGTGTTTTTGTTTAGTGCAAGAGGAAATTACTTTATAGTTTTATTTCTCCAGTGTTGTACATTTCATGATCCCTTGTTCTTTGTGTGGTGATGGTCTATGTTCTGCATGTGTAACCGAGCTGAGGTATTCTGTTCATGTAGTTTCTATTTGACAGTCCCACTTGTTCTCCTTCCCCCAGTGAGATATATTGGTATGCTCTAAGATGTATTGGTTTAATATCTGCAGTGTTGCCTTTTGTTAGGTAGGGTTTGCTGCTTTGTGAGTCCTGGTAGTGCTGCTATGATACGGTGGATTTGCTATGGGTTCTAAATGGTCAGTGTTTATAGTAGATCCTAATGGGCCCAGTGGTTGCCACTGCAATATAGTACTGTAGAAATCTGTTAATCTTTCTTTATCCAAACACTTATTAAGAGGCACGTTTACTAAAAATGCATGTTTATGTTTATGTTTATTTGAATTTAATATACCGCCCTATCAGGGCGGTTTACATGTACAACGTCAAACTGGTATGGGCACAAGGCCCCGTAGCAGGAAAAGAACTACAAAAATTAAGACAGGAAAGAGGAGAATAATAAGACATAGGACAAGACGTAAAGCGAGAGAGAGACAGGACATAGGGAAACATGGATAAACCAGGTCAGCTGGGTGTGGCCGGAAGGTTGTAAGCAGAGGTAAAGAAGTGAGTTTTGAGTAGTGACCTAAAGGTAGTGTAGTTTTCTTCTAGACGGAATGAAGTGGGCATAGAGTTCCAAAAGGCTGGACCATGAAAGAAGAAGGCAGAGTGACGGGTAGATTGTAAATGCACACGAGACGGTGGAGGGAGGTGAAGTCGCTTGATATGGAGGGAGCAAAGACTACATGTGGGGGTGTGAAAGTGAAGAAGATCAGTGAGGTAAAGTGGCGTGTGTGTGTAGAGGACTCGGTGAACCATGGTTAATATCTTGAATTTAATGCGATAATCTATCAGGAGCCAGTGCAGGAGAAACAGTAAGGGGGTAATATGCTCTCTGCGGGAGGAGTGGGAGATAATCCTGGCTGCGGTATTTTGAATAAGTTGTAACCGATGAAGGCTTTCCTAACCAGGGCTCTACAGATCAGCAAACAGTAAGGATTTGAGGGTTTGTTTGTTTGTTTTTATTATATTACATTGCTAGCTCTCTGACTGGGAGCTCTTAAAAGGGTTTTTTGTATATTTTTTTAAAGCAAGGTTACTTTCTTTTTGGTGCTTTAGGGGAACTTTCCTTGAGCACAGTAGGTTGCTGAACTCTAGTAACCTCCTCAGGTTTAGAAACTGCTAACACCTAATCAGGAGTTAATGGGCCTGATTTCCTGAGTGCAGCTGAGGCCTGCATAAAAGGCTTCAGTTCCCTGCCCTGTTGAGGCTTTCCTAACCAGGGCTCTACAGATCAACAAACAGTAAGGATTTGAGGGTTTGTTTGTTTGTTTTTATTATATTACATTGCTAGCTCTCTGACTGGGAGCTCTTAAAAGGGTTTTTTGTATATTTTTTTAAAGCAAGGTTACTTTCTTTTTGGTGCTTTAGGGGCACTTTCCTTGAGCACAGTAGGTTGCTGAACTCTAGTAACCTCCTCAGGTTTGGAAACTGCTAACACCTAATCAGGTGTTAGTTCCCTCCCTACCCACCCCGACTCCCACCCACCCCTAGTGAGCAGTCTTGCTTTATAGGGTACCTCCCCCTTTAACAAATCACAGAGAATTGGACCAGCACATTTTGAATATAATTAAAGAGATTTAACTGCTTTTTCTTTGAAAGGACAGCTGGGAAACCGGCTGGTACTTGGTAGATCTCTCTCTTTTGCTTTAACAGATACCTAAGCTCCACGAACAGAACAATGGCTGGGAAAAATCGTATTGCTAAAGCTGTTGCCCCCGTTACAGCTTCTGCTTTGGTCCAGACAGAGGTCCTAATGCCAGTTGAAGGACCAGTTCCATGTGCAGGGTGCCTGCATGCTGAAGCTCTGAGGAAACAAGTGGAGGAACTCAGAGAGGAGGTGGCGAGGCTGAGGAGCATTCAAGACAGTGAGAAGTACATTGATGAGATGCTTCTTGCAGCAACCAAGCTCTCCAGCACAGGAGAAGATGGGTGCCAACAGAATGTCGATGGTTGGACACAAGTCACCAGGGCCTGCAAAATCACCAATGCAACTTCTCCAGCCCTTGAATTGAAGACCCATTATGCAGCCCTGGAAGTGGAGGAGGTGAAAGCATCCCTGGAAAGGGAAGAACCAGAGTTCAAGTACCCCAAAATTGCAGAATCAGTGACCAGAAAGAAACTAAGGGTAGTGGTGGTTGGAGACTCTCTTCTGAGGGGTACTGAGGCGTCCATCTGCCGACCAGACTTGATGTCCAGAGAGGTATGCTGTCTGCCTGGTGCAAAAATCCAAGATGTTATGGAGAGTTTGCCGAGACTCATCAAGCCCACTGACTATTACCCAATGTTGCTAATCCATGTTGGAACAAATGATACTGCCAGGTATACCTCGGAACGTATCAAAAGTGACTTCATGGCTCTGGGACAGAGGGTGAAGCAGTTAGTTGCACAGGTGGTGTTCTCTTCAATCCTCCCTGTTGAGGGTAAAGGACAAGGCAGAGAGGCTTGCATCCTGGAGATGAATGCATGGCTGCGTGGATGGTGTCATCGAGAGCGTTTTGGTTTCCTAGACCATGGGATGCTGTTCCAAGGGTTGCAGAGCAGAGATGGCATCCATCTGTCCAAGAAAGGTCAACGCATCTTCGGTAGTAGACTGGCTAATCTACTGAAGAGGGCTTTAAACTAGATTCATTGGGGATAGGTGAAGAAAGCCCCCAGGTAAGTGAAAGCTCCCAGGTAGGTGATACATTAAATACATTTATGGAAATGGGTAACAGGGGTAACATATGGAAAGCAGTGTGTATAAATGCCCGTAGCATGGGAAATAAGATCCCTGATGTTGAAGCTTTGGTGGGAGTGGCTGACTTGGATTTAGTGGCAGTTACAGAAACATGGTTCACAGAAAACCATGACTGGGATGTAACTATACCTGGCTATACTTTATTCAGACAGGACAGGGTAGGAAGAAGGGGAGGAGGAGTGGCACTATATGTAAAAACTACTATTAAAGCTTTGGAATTACAGAGCTTAAAAGGGAGAGAGGAGGCATTGTGGGTTAAACTAGAAAGAGGGAAAGAGAAATCTATTTGCATTGGCGTGATATACAGATCTCCCTCACAAGAGGAAGAGGTGGACAGAGAGTTAATTGAAGACATACACAGCATTGCTAGGAAAGGGGAAGTGCTACTGATAGGAGATTTCAATATGCCAGATGTTGACTGGCACATTCCTGCTGCAGTAATCTAGAAGTAAGGAGATCCTGGATTCTCTACAGGGAGAACTATTCAGGCAATTGGTAACAGACCCCACACGTGAAGGGGCCATACTGGACTTGGTGCTTACCAATGGTGAAAGTGTTTCTGATGTTGTAGTGGGAGATCATTTTGCATCCAGTGATCACCAGATGGTGTGGTTCAGTATTAGAACTAGGGCTGTTAGAATCCATTCCAAGGTGAGGATCTTAGACTTTAGGAAGACTAACTTTGCGAAGATGGGCCAATACCTCAGGGAATCGTTAGTGGGATAGGAACAGCTGGGGGATGTAGAAAAACAGTGAGCAAAACTGAAAGGGGGTATTTTAAGGTCAATCAACCTTTTTGTTAAAATGGTAAATAAAGGCAAAAGGAAAAGGAGACCGCTCTGGTTTTCGAAGGAAGTAGCTGAAAAAGTGAAGAAAAAGAGGGAGGCCTTCATGAAATACAAGAGATCACAGAGAGAGGAAGACAGGCATCTGTATTTGGAAAAACTTAGAGAAGCTAACAAAGTAGTCAAGAAGGCAAAGATTCAAAAGGAGGAGGAAATAGCCAATGCAATAAAATGGGGGGATAAGACATTTTCAGATATATTAGTGAGAAGAGGAAGGGCAAAAGTGGTATTGTCAGACTCAAGGGTGCAGGGGGGGGGGGGGGGAATATGTAGAAGCTGTTAAGGATAAAGCGGAATTGCTTAACAAATATTTTTGTTCTGTGTTCACAGATGAAGAACCAGGAGCAGGACCTCAGAAAACACCCACAAATAGGAACAGAAGCGAGGGACATCTTGAACAATTTTCAGAAGACTGTGTTCGTGAGAAACTAGCTCAACTTAAAGTAGACAAAGCGATGGGACCGGATGGGATACACCCTAGAATACTGAGGGAACTTGGGGACGTTCTAGCAACTCCACTGACTGACCTTTTCAATGCCTTGTTGGAGTCGGGAGTGGTGCCAAAGGACTGGAGAGAGGCTCATGTAGTGCCTTTACACAAAAGCGGAAGTAAGGATGTGGTTGAAAACTACAGGCCGGTTAGTTTAACTTCGGTGGTGAGTAAATTATTGGAAACGCTGCTGAAAGAGAAAGTAGTGAGATTTCTGGAGTCCAACGGAATACAGGATCCGAGGCAGCATGGATTCACCAGAGGCAGGTCTTGTCAGACAAATCTGATTGATTTCTTTGACTGGGTGACCAGGGAGTTGGACCGAGGGAGAGCTCTAGATGTGGTGTATTTAGATTTCAGTAAAGCCTTTGACACTGTTCCTCACAGGCGACTTATAAACAAACTGAGCACCCTAGGGATGGACCCTAAAGTTACTGCTTGGGTTAGAAATTGGTTGGGTGGGAGGCGATAAAGAGTACATGTAAATGGAGCTCACTCTGAGGAGAAGGATGTTCCCAGTGGTGTGCCCCAGGGATCTGTCCTTGGTCCGATTCTTTTTAACATCTTTGTTAGTGATATAGCGGAAGGACTGTCGGGTAAGGTTTGCCTCTTTGCAGATTATACCAAAATCTGCAATAGAGTAGACACCCAGGAAGGTGTAGATAACATGAGGAGGGATCTAGCTAAGCTTGAAGAATGGTCTAGAATTTGGCAGCTGGGATTTAATGTTAAAAAATGTAAGGTCATGCATTTGGGCTGCAGCAATCCAAGGGAGCAATACAGTATAGGAGGTGAAATACTTTTGTCCACTAAAGAAGAGCGGGACCTAGGCGTGGTTGTGTCTGATGATCTTAAAGTAGCTAAACAGGTAGAAAAGGCGACGGCAAAAGCTAGAAGGATGCTTGGGTGCATATGGAGAGGAATGGCTAGCAGAAAAAAGGAGGTGATAATGCCTCTGTATAAGTCTTTGGTGCGACCTCATTTGGAGTATAGTGTGCAATTCTGGAGACCGCACCTTCAAAAGGATGTGAACAGGATGGAGTCGGTGCAGAGGGTGGCTACTAAAATGATTAGCGGGCTTCATTATAAAGCATATGGGTGCATATGAGGACAGACTTAAGGATCTTAATATGTACACCTTAGAGGAAAGGCGGGATAGAGGTGATATGATTGAGATGTTTAAATACGTCCTTGGCATAAATGTTCAGGGAGAGAGTCTTTTTCAATTGAAAGCAAGTTCTGCTATGAGGGGACATGGGATGAGGGTGAAGGGAGATAGATTCAGGAGTGATATGCGGAAATATTTCTTTATGGAAAGAGTAGTGGATCCATGGAATAGTCTCCCAGTGGAGGTGGTAGAGATGAGGACAGTAACTGAATTCAAAAAAGCATGGGACCAACACAGAGGATCTCTAAAGGTAAAAAGTGGACTGTTGTAGTTGTTGATATGGAAGGACAGACTAGATAGGCCATGTGGTCTTTTCTGTCATCATGTTTCTATGTTTCTATGTTTCTAAGTTGAACGTTAGTGATGCCAGAAAAAACGGAGTTACAATAGTCTAACCATGATAAGACTGTGGATAGCGTGAGGGTGGTTAGAGTCGAGGGGGACAGAAAAGGGCGAATGGAACAAATTTGTCGAAGGAAGAAATAAGACGTCTTAGCTAGGTGTGATATGTGATCTTTGAAAGTGAGATTGGAATCAAGGAGAATGCCAAGATATTTGAAGGAAGAAACAATTGGGATCGCAGAACAGCCAAGAGAGGGAGCAAAGGAAGGGCAAGGACTTCCGAATGTGAACCATGTAGCTGAGGTTTTGGCGGAGTTGAGATGGAGAGAGTTTGTGGATAGCCAGCTGGAAACAAGAGTGAGACATGAGTTCAAGGGTGTGAGGTCAGGATGTTGCGAACTGTTATGATGAATGATGATAATGTCGTCCGCGTATAAAAAGGCAGAAAAAGGTTTGCTGAATGCAAAGGGCCAGTGGTGCAAGGAAAAGATTGAACAATAAGAGGGCCAGAACAGAACCTTGAGGGACACCACAGGGAAGGGGGGAAGCATTAGAGAGAGAGTGTGGGTCTGTTGGAGAAGCTATGGAGAAAAGACGAGAGAAAAGGAAAGAGTGGAACCAGTGGTGAGCAGCACCTCGTAGGCCTGCATCATGTAGTCGTGAGAGAATAAGGGAGTGATCCACAAGGTCAAAAGTGGAGGAAAGATCTAGGGAGACCATCACCGTGATGTCAGTGGAGGGTTAAGTGACTTGCCCAAGGCCACGAGGAGTGCTAATGGGATTCGAACTCTGGTTTCTTTGGTCATAGGCCACTACTCCAATCACTAGGTTTTTCCTCCAGTGCTATTCAAGTTTTTCCTTTCTCAGACTGCTATTCAGAACTGTTGATTAATAGGACAATCATGTATCATATGCACAGGTCCGCTTTTACCTATGGGAAAAAGGGGCAGTTGCTCTGGGCCCCTGCACAATGGGTGGCCAAGCTATTCTACTGCCCATAGGTAAAAACGGCCCTATTCCTCTGTTCTTCTCCCTCAGGTTCTTACAAAAGAAGTGGGCAGCACTTTAGTGAACAGACCGATGACTTATTGCTTCTGGTCTATTCACTAAAGCATAAGAACATAAGATATGCCATACTGGGTCAGACCAAGGTCCATCAAGCCCAGTATCCTGTTTCCAACAGTGGCCAATCTAGGTCATACGTACCTAGCAGTTTCCCCAAAAGACACAGGTTCCACAATGCTTGTACTGGGTCAAGCATTGTTATCCTGGGTCCCTTCTTAATAATGGTTTATGGACCTTTCCTCCAGGAACATGTTCAAACCTTTCCACTTTCCAGGTCATTTATGAATATGTCAAAAAGCAGCGGACCCAGCACAGATTCCTGGGGTACACCACTATTCACCTTTCTCCATTTGGAAAATTGGCCATTTAGCCCTACCCTCTGCTTTCTATCTTTTAACCAGTTCCTGATCCACAGTAGTACACTGCCTCCTATCCCATGACTCTTTAGTTTTGTCAAAAGTCTCTGATGAGGGACCTTGTCAAAGGCTTTCTGAAAGTCCAGATACACTATATCAACCGACTCACCTTTGTCCACCTGTTTTTTCACACCTTCAAAAAAACATAACAGATTAGTAAGACAAGATCACCCTTGTCTAAAGCCATGTTGGCTGTCTCCATTAGGCCATGCCTATCTACATGCTGAGTAATTTTATTCTTTATGATGGTTTCTACCACTTTTCCCGGTACTGACGTGAGGCTCACCAGTCTGTAGTTTCCTGGATCACCCCTGGAACCCTTTTTAAAAATTGGCGTTACATTGGCGATCCTCCAATCTTCAGGTATTAGAGATGATTTTAATGATAGTTCACAGATTACTAATAGCAGGTCTGCAATCTCATTTTTCAGTTCTTTCAACACCCTTGGATGTATACCATCTGGTCCAGGTGATTTGCTAATCTGCAGTTTATCAAATAGTTGTAATACATCTTCCCGGTGTATCGTTATTTTTTTCAATTCTTCCGCAGTATCACCTTTAAATACCACATCAGCCATGGGTAACATCCCTACATCTTCCTCAGTAAAGACTGAAGCAAAGGATTTATTCAGTCTCTCCGCTATAGCCTTGTCCCCTCTTACTGCCCCTTTTACTCTTCTATCATCTAATGGTCCAACTGATTCTCTCACAGGTTTTTTGCTACTAATGTACTTGAAAAAGTCTTTATTACATGTTTTTGCTTCCACAGCAAGTTTCTTCTCAAATTCTTTCTTTTCCTGCCTTATCAATGGCTTGCATTTAACTTGCCAGTTCTTGTGCTGTTTCCAGTTTTCATCATTTGGCTCTTTTTTCCATTTCCTGAAAGATGCTTTTTTAGCAATAACAGTCTCTCTGACCTCAACTTTAAACCATATTGGCAGTTTTTTGGACTTCCTTCCACTTTTCTTAAAGTGTGGAATACAGCTGGTCTGGGCTTCCAAGATAGTATTTTTCAGCAACACCCAAGCTTGATATAAGTCTTTAACCTTTGCAACTGCTCCTTTTAGTTTTTTCTTAACTATTTTCCTCATTTTATCATAGTCTCCTTTTTGAAAGTTAAAAGGTAGTACTGTGGATTTCCTTTCCATCCTGGAAATGTGATCATGCTATGATTACTATTGCCAGGTGGCCCCAATACCCTTATCTCTTGCACCAGATCTGGTGCTCCACTAAGGACTAAGTCCAAAATGGCTTTCCCTCTGGTTGGTTCATGAACCAGCTGCTCCAAGAAGCAGTAATTTATTTTGTCTAGAAACTTTAATCCTTTGTGACTCAATGCCCTCTCTAACATAGAGTGCAACCCCTCCACCAATTTGATCAGCTCTATCATTATGATATAGTTTGTATCCAGGTATCAAAGTATCCCACTGGTTATCCTCAAACAAACAGCAAAAGTAATTAGTTGGGGAAATAAAAGACCAAAAAGCAGAAGAGCCAAGAAACCAGTAAGCTGTTATTTTGCGCATTCTAGCTAGTACTTCTATCTTAAAGATTAATTTCCCTAGTTTGCATACCTCAGGTGGCATTTAAATAAAGACCTTTTTTTTTTTATCTTTCCACACATTTTGCTGTTTTGCTTTGGTGTGTTTTGATTGTCTCCTAGATTAGTGGTTATAAATTTCAGGGATCTATTTATCACAGCACTAAAAAGCTAATGTCACACATTAGTTTGCATGGCTCATTGAGATTAATGAGGGTCTATCGATTAACAAAGCACATTTATGCATTAGCTTAATTTGATAAATATGCTCTTTGATTTTTTTCCAATTAGCAGGTCTGTTTTCAGGAACATCAAAATGATCATTCATATTTGCTGATTGAATTTGGAAATTCTATATATTTTGATTAACTTTAAATCAGACTTGCTGGGTGGGGTGGGAGTTAGGGTGGAGGTTGAAACTGAGGTTTAGAATTGGGGTACATTATTAATCATTTCTGGCTTTATTTCAGATAGATGGCAATGTCATTCATGTTAATAATATTATACAAACAGGGTGACTTTTTAAAGGTTGAGTTATTTATTTCTGTCACTGGTAGCATTTTAAAAAGTATTTTACAGTTTCACTGCATATCTTGGTTTTAAATATCAGTTCCTCTCTGAAAATAAAGCTTTAGGAGGTCATTTTAGAAACATTTGGACTTGTAAATGGCAACATTTACATATCTAGATTACACACACGTGCATATAGCGATGTTGGAAGGCCAATATTTGAATGTGTTGAAACCTCAACACAGGACATAGAGATTTCAAAGGGATGTGGTGGTGGAGAGTGGCATGGGCATGGTTTAGACCAGGGGTCTCAAACTCCATTCCTGGGGGGCCGCAAACCAGTCCGGTTTTCAGGGTATCCTTAATGAATATGCATGAGATATATTTGCATGCACTGTCCCCATTGTATGCAAATATATCGCCTGCATATTCATTAGGGATACCCTGAAAACCTGACTGGTTTGCGGTCCTCCAGGACTGGAGTTTGAGACCCCTGGTTTAGATATACCTAACAAACAGAAATGGACTTCCCATGTTTCAATGGGAAGCCATGTCTAAATTTAAAAATATCCATGTTGGCTTTTGCACCTGCCCTGAAGCACATGCAAATACCAATGTGAAGGGACAGGTGCAAAGGCCAAGGGAATCCCCATCATATCAGCAGAATCCCATCCTATGATCCTTCTGACACCAATAACATAGCCCTCCTATCCCCTAGAGACCCCTGACACCTTTAGTATAGCCCTCCCATCCCCTGATAACCCCTAACTGTTACCAGAGGGTTCCTTATTGCCTAGCAGGGAGCAGGAGTGATCTTCAATTATTCCTGCTGTGTCGGGCACTTGGATTGAAAATGGTGCTCCTGACCCCTAGTAATAGACTTGCACTCCTTATATGGTAGCTTGACCCCAAGAGGTATTACCATTAGGGGTTGACCAGTTCCAATTTGAACCCGGCAAAAATAATGGGGCAAGAGTGACTGTGGATTGCTCCTGCCCCATATTGCTAGACACTAGAGATTGTGAAAGTAGGCCTATTGGGTATGGTGGGTCTTCAGGGCATGAGCGTCTTCTTCAGGGTGGAGGGGAGGTCTTACTTGGCATGGGGTGGGATCAGAGGTCTTGTTTGGTTGAACTGGGGATTTGGGGAGTCGTTGCCTGTTGGGGGAGGGGTTGATTGGGGGATTAAGGGGTTATTGCCTGGAAAGGAGTGAGATTGGGGCATTACGGAGTTCTTGTCTGGTGGGAGGTGATAATATCTGAAGATCAGGGAGGTTCTTGGCTGGGGGGGTGGACTGGAAAGTGAGGAGATTCTTGGATGTCAGGAGCTATGGTTTTAAAAAGCTGCAGACATGCACATTTAGGCACTTTGGGACATTCTTTTTCAAATCGCTGCTCCAGCTGGACATGCTATCAAATAGAACATGTATTTGCCGGTGTCCCTAAAGGGATTATACAAAAGGCTCTGCAGTTGTAAAATGGACACTGCAGTCATCCATTTCTTTGATCTCAACTTAAAGTTGTGAAATTTTGTTTAGATGTAAAAATAATAATTCATCCATGCCAGAAAAACACTCCCCTTTCCCCAATGAAGAAATAAACTAAAGCAAAGCATTTTAACTTTCATGTTTGGGGGGAACTCTCCCCCTAAACTTATGACATACTCAATTGGTTGACAGCAAGATGTTTTTATTTTCATTCTGTACATAGGAATTCTCAATCATAGCTGCATATAAATAGAAAGATTAGAGTATAAGCTCTCTTAAACGAGGACTCATTGTACTTGTACAAAATTTGTTGAAAAGCAGCCTGGTTTTAGGGTGCTATATAGAAGTTCAAATAATAATTAACATTATTTATTTAGAGAAAAATTTGATGTCAGCTTTAGCTAACAGCTGTAAAGAAGCGCCAGCTGCTCATTTACTTAATAAGATTACAAGGAAACAGAATTGGATCACACTTGTTTCACAATTTAACCATGTAAAGGCACAACTCCAGTTTGTGTGTGTGTGTATATGCAGAATTTAATCACTCCATGCTTTAGTTGGAGCAAGTCTGTTTCAACCAGCAGACACTCGCTATTGTTCATACTGTCAAACGCTTTCACCATTTTAATCTCCAGGGCGCTAGACAGGCAGCGCTGTTTTATTTCAATTAACTAATTAGGTGACTCATCCTAAACATAAGTTAGCATTGTTAGGTTCTTTGTAATGATTGCACTGGCACTGTAAATTGATTTTCTCATTGGGCACAAATGTCATCCACCTCCATCAGACAGTATTAAGAAGAAGTGCCAGGCAC
Source organism: Ichthyophis bannanicus (assembly GCA_033557465.1). Lineage (NCBI taxonomy): Eukaryota > Metazoa > Chordata > Amphibia > Gymnophiona > Ichthyophiidae > Ichthyophis > Ichthyophis bannanicus. Next base: position 344,196,069 of record CM066037.1, read on the forward strand.
AGTAGGAAATCATTGTAGGTATCAAATGAGGGTGGTCATCCTTGGGTTTTCCAATTAGGAAGCCTATTGTGTGGACAGCAAACACCATTTCCATGGCTCAATACGATCATATACCCATTAATTACCTTTTGCAGCTGTAGTAAGGATTACATTCTTTGCTGAAGATGCACTGAAATCCATCTACATAGTGATTCAATAGCATAGCAAGCTAAAAAAGAAAATGGACTCTGTTAATTGTTACTTCTAAAATGAAATTCATGTTGAGTAAAGTTGCAGTTTCATTGTATAAAATGATTAGGTCTCCTGGCTTGAAATTTTATTCTGTAGGTCTTCTCATTCACAATGTTAGGATTTATTATGCATTTATATATTTTTTGTAACTTATTTTGCTACTATGTACATGCACAAACAATAGTAACCCTATATCCTGTTAAATATAATACTTTTTTGTTGTTAATAGTATTTTATAACCTTTAAATTGTATTTTGTGCACATTCTGTGGGTGCTTTCTGACTAGGAAAGCTACTCTTTTAGTAACTTCTATTTTTTTGTGGATTATACAGGCAATGCCATATATTAACATATTTTATAAACATTACAGTATGTAAATGAGAGTGGATGAACTCTCATTTACGTACTGTAGTATGCAAATGAGAGTGCATCCACAAAGCATAAGCACAATCTGGGTGTATTTAGCTAGTACAGGTATCCATTGTAACATAAACCCTAGAGTGCCTTATTGCAGTTGTTTGATTTGGAAGTTTGTTTTTTTACAGTATTTTGATCCAATCTGCTTTGTTATGCTGGAACTTTAGTATAGGTTGGAGCTTCTAGTGGTTAATTGCACATCAAAAATTCTTCTTGCTATTTTGTAGTATTTTTTGAATACACTTGTGGCATGTTTATTAAGGCGTGCTAATGTTACCCGCATTAAGTGCAGTGGTAATGTTACCAATGCCATATAAGGAAGTGGGCGGTGCGGCGTTAAGATAACCTGAGCCATTATCGTGCAATAGAGGGCGCCTGGCCGTCTAACGCACGTTAAAGGGACGGCGCACGGCAAGGGGACAAACAGGGCACGTGAAGGCTGACAAAGCGCCCTAACCTAAGGCGCTGTATCCCAGGGCGCCCTATAAGGCGCCTTAGGTTAGGGCGCCCTATAAGGCACCTTATACTAGGGTGCCCTATAAGGTGCCTAACCTAAGGCGCCTCATAAGGCACCTTAGGTTCATGCACCTTATAGGGCGCCCTAGGATAAGGCACCTTATAAGGCGCCTCAGGTTGACAGACACAGATAGATGGACTGAAGGATGGTTGGCAACTGTGGTGAGGGTATGATGTGCTGGCAGCACAGATCTGCAGAGATGTGACTGTCACAGGCATGAAAAGTATATGAGAAGTATAGCCATAAACAAGAGAAAAACAGGGAGGAATTGAAACCATGACCGGTGCCCAGAAAGTCATTGCACATACCAGTAGGCTACACCCCCATGTTGAGTTCTACAGCAATGGCTGGATACAAAAACACTGCAGGACACCACACAAAATGTCTGCTGTGTGCCAGGATAGGGTAACCCCACCAGTAGCCATGATGCAATACACATGCACAACAGCAGGCTGCAGCTGATATCACAGTCTGTAATTGGGACGTGAGCCACAGATAAACAAATGTACACACACCAAGAAATGGTATGCAGTGAAACCAGCATGCAGAAGAGTAAACAAATTAAATTGAAAGGGCATCAGGGGCTGGTCTGAAGGGCCAGCCATGTGGATGGTGTGTGTACAAGGGCAAAATGGGGAAGAAATAAAAAAAAGAGCATGTGAGAATTGAACAGGTACACTGAAGAGTCCAAACACAGCTCACCAATAGCAATACCAAACCACTGAGCCAACTACCCACCCAAATAACACAAAGGGACCATATGTAACAGCTAATATGTGATGGATAGGCTGCATGGAGGGCACACTGTAGTGCACAGTGAAGAGAAGGAAGGGTGCGTGGAGAAGTGACGAAGCTGCAGCCATTGTATGGTAAGGTTAGCAGAACACAAGAAAAGAAAAGGAACATATGGAAATCAAACCCACAACCTATGGAGGCTTAACACACATCTGTAACCACTATTCCAAACAACCACAGCAAGCACAATGCAAATATGTTCCACCAAAGGAAATGTATGTATGGAAACCCATAGCTGCCTGTAAGGTGGCAGACGACTGGCACACAGACAGCTGCCACCGTTCAAGGATGTGAGCTCAGGTGGGCCATGTACATCAGCAGTATACGTTGGTCAGTGCAGTGATGCAGCAGCAGAGACAAATGTGTGTACAGCATGTCACACAATCAGTCACTGGCCCGCCCACAGATGATAAGCAGGACAGATCATGTCCAGGAGCTGCATGGTGTGTACTGCTCAGTAGCCCCCCCCCATGCAGCTGCATGCTCCAAATGCCATAGTCACATATGCATGCATGTAGAAAGTAGGTGGTGCTTGATGAGGACCCAACACACATCAGTTATGAAATGAAAACAAAAACATACCTGCCCGTCAATACAGGACACACAAACCTGAAAAAGCATACACAGCAAAATGTTTGCAAGTGTACAGACATATGTATGTAACTAGTTATTTAACAGTTTTCCTATACTGATTTAGCACTATGCAGAAGGCCTGCTGCAACGGGTGCTGTGGATACAGGAGCATCACACCTATGTCAAGGTACATGTAATGCACAAATGCAGGTAGAAAATGGACACACGTACTGGCACACTGCAAAGGTACCCATGCAATGTGAGTGGCACAATGTCATGCGATAAATATGACTGTGCAGACATGCAATGATTTGTTTGTACATCAATGTAGAGCATCACATCTGTACAGTAACCAAACAAAATAACATGTATGTGGAGGTAGAAAGAAAGCTCAACAATGCTGCACTAACCCACAGCAAATCCACATCGGCACATGCACTGGTGTACCAACATATTCAGTCACATGCACATGCACCATGTACATTGAACCATGACAGAGTGCTGCCCCAGATGCACAGTAACACCCCTGGCAAGGGTCAAACAGCAATCCAAGATGTTGACGCGCACCACTGTGGTGTGGTGGCAAACAGCGTGTCAAGTCCAAGTGTAAGGTAGGCAGACAAATAAAACAGGACCTACACAATATTCCTCTTGTAGAACACACATGGCTGTATGCTCCTGTTGATCCAAACATATCAGGATATCCAGTGATGCAAGTCACATACATGGGCCACACACACAAGCACAATGTCAGATGGATTTACAACATACAGCGAGTATGTGAGTCCCTGCTGCACATGTACAGACCAGTACACAGTGTCCACAGTGCAAATTGTGTCTGCAACCATACATGTCCCCTTAAGACTGTCCTTGAATCCCCGTGCATGCATAGTCATGTGTGACATCTCAATGTGCCACAGTATGTCAAAAGGTGATGTGTGTCTCCTGCGATGAACACGACAGCCAGCAAGAGCAGGGTAGCAATGGTGTGTTGGTCATCCTTGTGATTCACAAAGTACCATTCCAACAATAATGTCCTTCATAGGCATGTGTCCCACTCGCATAGGTCCATCACCATATGGCACCATCTCCCAGGGATCGTTGCATGGTGTTGCTGTGTCCTCCAACAAGTGGGTGATGGTGATTGCAAATGCAGTGTAGTAGATGTGCTGTGTGTGTTGCCTGTGCCCTGTGGTAAAATGAAGAGAAACACAATTATGGTATGTGTCACACAACATTAGGTCACATTGCAGTGAGTGAAACATCAGTATGTACATAATTTTATTTATTTATTTATTTTATACACATTTATATACTGCATCTTCCAAAGTTCAGTTGCGGTTCACAGTGAACAATAATTAACAAAGCAAGTTTGTTTTACAGGGAACGTTATATTATAACAGAACATATTTACAAGGAACATCATATTATATATAGAATATACAGTCTAAACAATGTGAGATATACAGAACAGAATAAACTATATACAATTTTATATATGTATATATATACATTGAAGTGAAAGGATATAGGCTGTGAGGTCATCATGAGTGTGTGCTATCAGTGTGGGTTAAAGGGAATTTTGCTTGAAGCAGACAGATACCTGTTTAACCTTTGTCTAAAGCAGGTGATGAGTTATCTATGTTATAGTGTTTGGTGAACAGATAAGTTTTCAATTTTTTGCGGAGGTCCATGATCTCCGTTAGTGTTCGTAGCTCCTCTGGGAGGGAATTCCAGATAGTTGGGGCTATGTGGGAAAAGGATCTGTTATTTGTTGATTTGTGGGCTCTTGTATAATCTTTCGGGATCTTTAATCTGTTCAATTGTCCTTTTCTGTGTGTAGTTTTGGATGGTTCTTTGTGTATTAAGTTACATAGCATAGTCGGGGCCATATCATATAAGGCCTTGAATGAAGTTATTATTGTTTTGTAGATTATTCTGCTTTGAATTGGTAGCCAATGGAGGGAGGCTAGTATTGGTGATATGTGTTGGAGTGAGTTAATTTTCAATATGATTCTGGCCGCTGCGTTTTGCGCTAATTGCAATCGTTTGATGTTTTGTTTTGATATGCCTATTAAAATTAGATTGGCAAAGTCAAAATGTGGAGTTATGGTGGCCTGGATTATGTTGATAAAGTCTTGTGTAAATACTAGCGGACGAAGTTGTTTGAGGGTTTTGAGTTTGAAATAAATTTTCTTTATGGTATTGCTAATGTGTGTTTCCATCGTAAGGTGTGTGTCTAGTATAATGCCTAGATATCTTATTTAGTTTTTTATTTTAATTTCTTGGTTTTGAAGTCTTATGTGTGTTGGTGGGATATAGGATTTGTTCTTGGTCACGATTAGAACTTCAGTTTTAGTGTGATTTATGTGGAGGTTTTGTGCTTTTAGCCAAGTTGTGATTTCATTATAGCAGTCCGATAGGACTTGTAGCGGTAGGTTGGGTATCGTGAATGGAATGAATATACATTATAATATCGTCTGCGTATAGATGATATTTTACTCCAAATTTTTTGAAAATGTTGCAGACTGGTTTTATGTAAATATTGAAAAGCAGGGCTGACAGCGCTGAACCTTGTGGTAATCCAATTTCTTGTTTATATGTGGTTGAGTTTTGATTCCCAATTCTTACATTTTGCGTTCTATTATTTAGGTAGGATGAGAACCATTTATGTACTGTGGAGTTTAAGCCTATTTGTCTCAAGTTATTGAGCATTATTGTGTGGTGTACGCTATCAAACGCAGCTGATATATCAATGAAAAGTAGAATGAAGGCCTGTTTATGATTGTCGATCCCTCTTAGGAGCGCATCTATTAAAACTGTGAGGAGTGTTTCAACTCCATGGCGGGGTCGAAAGCCATACTGTTGCTCATCAAGAGGGTAAGATGAGTCTAGAAAGTCCTGTGTTTGTAATTGAACCACTTTTTCAATTATTTTAGCCAAGAATGGTATGCTTGAGATGGGTCTATATGATGCAGGCAAAGTTTTATCAAGTTTGCTGTTCTTGAGGATTGGCCGTATTTGTGCGTGTTTGAGTGATGGTGGGAGGTAGCCTTGGGTTAGTGAGAGGTTCACTATTGAGAGAATGTAGGGTAATAAAATTGGTAGTGTGTTTTTTATCCATGTTACTGGACATGGATCTAGATAAGAAGTTGTGGTGTTGAGACTGGTGATGATATTTTTTAGTGTCTCTTTAGTTACGGGATGAAACTCTGACCATTCGTCTGAAGGCTGGTGTGATAAGTTGATAATGTCTATAGACATTGACGGCATTTTTGCTTTGTTTTGATAATGGTGGGCTAAGGTTTGAACTGAGATGTCAGTAATTTCGCTGTCAGAAGTTTGAGGGTTGGTTAGATTTCTGACAATGGTGAATAACTCTCTTGGCCTGTTATATGATTTTGATAGTATTTTAGCATAATATTCTTTTTTTGTGCTGTCCAAGGTTTCTTTGTATTTAGTGAGGTGGTTATTGTATATCTCTTTGTGTATCGTCAATTTAGATTTGCGCCAGTTGTGTTCTAGTTTTCTAAGATTCCTTTTCATTTGTTTTAGTGTAGTGTTGAACCATGGTTTGGTATTAGTCTCAGAGTAGGTGATCTTTTTGTGTGTGTGATTAATTTTGGCTGCATTGTTGATGGTTTGATGCCAGTTTTTGACAGTGTCATCTAAATTCGTTGCAGGTGATAAGAGGTGGGGGATAATGAAATGTGTGATGTCGCTGTCACCTCCACAGCCCGAGCTTGTGGAGATGGACGGCCTGATTCTCTATTCAGGAAGTTACTGGTGCTTGGGGAAAGCACTGCCTTCTGGGAGTTGAAGTTTTCACTATCCCAAATAAAGAGAGTTGTGGACTCGAGTGTTTCAGGCAAAACAGGATTTTTAATTCCCCTTCCCAAGTGGTTTCACATGTAGAACAAAAGGAACATTGGCCATACACTTCTGGCACTAAATTATATAAGAAAGAAATTCAAGCTTCTTATCTCGGCATCAATGTAATTCCAAATGAAAAACACTTTACTCTTTCAAAACCCTTTTGTGCTTTTCTGGTCAGCTGTTATCTGCAGCACTCTCTCTTTCTCTGCACAGCTTAATTCTATTTCACAGGACTTATCTTCTCAGATACAGATACCGTACAATCCATTGGTTCACTAGGCTGACATTCTAAAGGTGGTTCAGTGTCCATTGGTTCAACCTGAACCCCAGCTGGAAATGTTTGCAAGTAGCTACAGGGTGTTTCCAAACACACTTCTATATTTTCAGCATTGCACTTTTCCTCACAGCCTTTTGATATACATGGTTGTGAATTGCCACAGTATTCCCAGCATGTGGAGCCAAAACCCTTCTGGGTTAATATCAGAGCACTTAAAGACAGCTTTCTGTTTATACCGGTCACTTATCCTACCTCTTGGCTTCCTTATGAGAGTTTCCTTTTGTCCTCTAGGATCAGCTGCAAACGTGAGCCTTGGAGTTTCTCTGTGCATACAAGTCTGCCTTCCCAGTACGTTTCCCTTTTGGTTGCCTTTTACTCCCAGCACCAAACCCGGGTTACTTGTACCTGGCTCCTTGGTACCAACTCCCTGCTTGTTTCCTCTGCTGAATTCCTCTTCTGAGTCAAAGGTCAGAGAATCCTCAATTACCATAGATTCCTCTGAGTCTTCATTCCTAAGGCAATCCTCTGTTTCTCGTGACGGTTCTAAGAGCTGTGTTCTCAGCCATGCTCTTGGCTGAGCTCTCCTCTGAGCTACCGACTGTGCTCCTCCTGGCTGTGCTCCTCCCAGCTGCGTCCTTCCCAGCTGCGTTCTTTCCAGCTGCCTTCTTCCCAGCTGCTTCCTTTCCAGCTGCCTTCTTCCCAGCTGCCTCCTCTCTCCTCCTAATGAGCTTCCCTTAAATCTCTGGTTTCCTGGGTTTACCCTGGCTCCTCCCACCAACAGATGTTCTGGCTTAACTCATGACTGCTGCACTGAACTACAGCAGGGGCGTGATTTCCCTTCTTCTGACCTGCTCTGTTTATGGTTGCCTGGGAAACCAGGAGCCATGTGCATTTGTTTTCTTTCCCAGCCTGAAGCTGGATCCTGTGTTTTATCTTTCTCTAAGGGGTCAGAGGGACCTTCTCCATCACAAATGTCAGACATGCAAACAGTACACGATCACAACACAGAGCACATTGCATGTTGAGGACATTAGGAAATGGCACTGCAGACCAGGTTGTCATCTCGACATGGTCATGGCTATGCCCATGTCCCACAGGTATCTCAGAGGTCCACATCATGTCCATCAGTGTTGGTGCACATAGACCCCACAAACAAGACTAAACAAATAGCTAAACACAAACATGTAAAGGTTGATGTCAGTCACAAATGATCCAAGGTGCAACCTACTGTCTGTGTGCAGCAAGTGTCTGATAGCGACTGTCAGAGGCAGTCAAAGTCTACAAGATGTCATAGTAAATGCAGAATTTGTAATTGAAATGTGTTAAACAACCATGTCTGCATGTGCAGCCATCATTGCCACATGTCAAAAGTATGGTGACATGTGTGAAACTGAAATGTTGATGTGTAGTGGTCTGTCAGCACACAAGAGATAGGTCAGTCAACAACACAGAACATATGCGCACAATGTTCACAAGGTCATCAGCAGAAAGATAGAGATAGCACATTGATCACCACTTCACAGGTGTCCAGACACATCCCATCACAAGATAATGCTATATGGCTGCACAGTGTATAATTACATAGACACACCAAAACACACATACACACGCACCGTATGACAAGGTGAGCATGCCTCCAGTAGCATACGGCCTGTCTGTCTACAATCTGAGCTCAGTGGAAATAATTATAATAGTCCATGCAATGATACACTGATGTTGGTTGACGCCACAATGTCAGGGAAGGGTGTACATGCCATTCACCGCCACAACACCTAGGACCTGTAGACACACCCAGCTCAGTTGGATGGGTCCCAAATACAGTGGTGAAAAACATGAACTGGTGAGGAACACATGGTATGCCAACATGAACATATGGGGCATGGGGGCGCATGTCAAAGAGCTGTACAACAACATATGTGCAGTGGACAGATAACATCATACATGTGCTATGCTGCACTGTCCCTACAGTACAGTTACCTGTATGTCTACATACCCAAGCCTCCTGCATGTTGAATGACATACACACAGTTTTCACTGCACCACAGCACCAGGCAGGTCCAACAGCATATTCTGTGGAGTCACAAACACAAGTGAAACATACATATGTCATTATGTAGTGTTGGAACACACGTGGCAGCATGTACATGTATACCCATATGCATTTCCCCACATATGCAGGACTTACATGAGAAGAGCTCATTAATCAGATGTTGCCTGATCGCCGTGCCCACACATGTGTCACCACGGGCACGTACAGGACGGCACGTAGGATCATCTTCCAGATCTGGATTAATTTTGACTGGGATATTGTGTCTGAGAGCAATGTTGTGCAGGATGCAACAGGCCAGAATGATCTGTGCCACAGTCATGGGTTGGTATTGTAAGGCCCCACTGGTCTTATCCAGATACCTGAAGTGACTCTTCAAAATGCCAAAGGTGCACTCGATGACTGAGTGGCTGGAGGCATGGGCCTCATTGTACCTCATCTCTGCACGTGTCCATGGAAGACGCACAGGGGTCAGCAACCAGGCACAACACCCATATCCAGCATCACCTGCCGAAAGAAATGTGGAAAGGTCAATCAGGAACCATGCATCAAGAATGTAGGTGCAAACCAACAGCAGATCCAACAATGACACAAAAATATGATGGTACATGATGGCACACAACAGCTATGTGCCAGTGTCTGGAGGTTTGAGACACAGAACACTGGGGAAGGGTAATGAGGGCAACACACATCATCTGTGTCCACACCAAACACATGACCAACCACCTGTACCCGAAAGGCATTAGTGGCAGTCATGAACGCATCAGGTAGACACATGCAAATGCACCTTGGACATGGGCAGAGATGCACACGTGCGCAAGCATGTGACGGCCATGATACTGTTCACACACAGCAGGTGTTACAGTAACATATACCTGAGGAGTCCAGTCAAGATGGCAGAAACATCAAAACACTGTTGATAGACATGAAGCATACATGTGTGTTGTAACGTGTAAGCACAAAGTTAACAACGTAAAGTGGTCAAAATGGTCAAGGGTGAATGGGCTCCCAACACACAGTACCACAGGAAGAAACCTGAAAACAAATCTAACCCTGCCCCCCCCCCCCAAGTTATCACACACAGACAGATTGCACACACAGACAGCTAGGGACACACCACAAAGGCAGACAGATGTACATGTGTGTATACAGTTAGTCTGAGGCTGAGGGCCATAGTTGTCAACAGAAGGGTGTTGCACACCACCATATAATGAACACACTATATGTGCCCATAAGTCCACTGTCTAAAAGGCCTGTGCAAAAGAGCAGCAGTACTAAACACCAATGGAAACCGCATATGTGCAGAGACACCCAGGAGAGCCATGACACACATATGGTAGACATATGTCATTGTAGAAACCCACAAAGGTATGTGAACACGTCCCTGGAGACAATGGCCTGGTGTGATAGTTGGCACAGCTCCAAACAAGGTCAGCGCTCCACCACCACAACACAAAGCAAGGGATGTAGAGGTAAAGGGGGCAGCGATGGTCCACCCCGAATCAGAGAGCAGCAGCACAGTGGTCGGTGAGGGGACCCAAACTGTGGGAGCGGAGCCCATGTTGGTAGCAGGGAGCCCATCGGCAGGACCGGAGCTGGGAACAACACACACCACCATGAGAGAGGTCCTGCGGGAGATGTGTGGCCACTCTGCCACGGCCCATGCTGACACTGAAGGTGGGCGACTGACCAGATGGTTTCATGTGGTGGGGTGGCACCCCACCTCCCAGACATGACAGCGAGGGGACACACCTGCTCACTAACAGTGCGTGTCCCCACGTACGTGTACCCCCATGGTCATGTCTGGGAGGTGGGTTCACACCCACAGGGGAACCGACATGTCAGCCGCATAGGGGCTGGTGTGGCTAATGTGCACATATGTCTAGCAGGACATGGGGCAACATGCACCCACCTAGATGCCAGATGTTAGTCACCAGAACCATACTACCACATTGCCCAATGTCATTGGTACAGACATGTACAGGGGCAGGGGACCCCACCCCAGCACTATCTATGGTCATGTCTAGGTGGCACATGGGGCCCGCAACCCTCACACCAGGCAGGCCTGTTACCAGGCAATCCTGACCTCCACCAGCCACGCAGCCATCGATGTGCCTGCTGACCGCAGCAGGGTCCCAGATATAACCTGACACCTCCCCACTGTGTCCTGGATGTGAGCTAGACCCTGGCTGGGTATTGCATTTATGTTGGTGGCCCACTGATGGGTTCTACATCTGTCCAGACAGCTGTCCTCTGTGGCTCACATTTGGGTTGGCACTCTTCGCTTCAACTGGGCCCTGACAAATGCAACAAGTACACTAGGTGCACAGATGACACAGCTCTGATCCATGTGCATCCTATTTCCCCATACCTCGCATACCCCCCACCTGTGCTACCTACATTTGCAGAGCTCACACCATATGTAGCAGTCCCTCTCTGTAGCCTGTCAAGACTGGGTTCACACATGCCATTGTACACAGACAGGTTCCGTGTACAATCACCCACACACAGGCACCATATACATGGTGTCTGTGTGGAGGAATCCGTACACGTCCTGTCTGCGGCACTGTATGCCCCCTCTGTGGCCAGATGGGCAACATCCCCAGGGCCATGGTGCAGGTGGCAGGGGTCCCCAGTGCTCTGTGCAGTCCTGTGCTGCTCAGGACTGGCCACGACCTCCCAAGTGAGGCAGGATGCACCCATGGTGGTATGTGGCTGTGGCAAGCCCACATCACGCACCATCAGGGGTGCATCCTGCCTCACTCCCTCCCACTCCCTCTGCTCCCTCCCCTCCACCACCCCTCCCTATAAGCCACACCCACCCTCCCCTCCCCTCCCACCACACCCCTCCCCTTCCCTCTCCCACTCCTCTACCTGGCCCTCCCCAGACCCCCCCTCCTCCTCCTCCTCCGCCCCCTCCCCGGCCCCCCCCTCCACATAGGTGGCCTCCTCCTCCTCCACCACATCCTCCTCTGCCGCCTCCACTTCCATGGCCTCGGGCGCCTCAGACTCCTCTGGGGGGACGGCTGACTGCGGCTGGGCCTGGGAAACCCCTGTGCCATCTTCTGAGGCCTGTGCTGGCCCCTCACCAGCATCTGTGTCTGCTGTGAGGAAAATCAGACATTAACACCTCGGTCATGTGTTCACCACATTATCGACACATAGTAGGTGGCCCCACAACCTCCTGCATGTTTACGATCAGTTTAGGACGTATCATAAGAACATATAAGAACATACGATATGCCATACTGGGTCAGACCAAGGTCCATCAAGCCCAGTATCCTGTTTCCAACTGTGGCTAATCTAGGTCATATGTACCTAGCAGTTTCCACAAAAGACACAGGTTCCACAATGCTTGTATTGGGTCAAGCATTGATATCCTGGGTCCCTTCTTAATAATGGTTTATGGACCTTTCCTCCAGGAACTTGTCCAAACCTTTTTTAAACCCAGCTACACTAACAGCCTTTACTACCTTGTATCCTGGGGAAGATACATAGATCCTTGTTAGTGTGGTCCCCAGATGTTCACTGCTTGCCCCATTACAGGCATTATTGTTCCTGTGTGACGTTTGGTGTACCTGCTGGGTATGTCTCCCCTGGATGGAACACTGTGTGATACAGACTACTGGACATATTTGACCTTGGTCAGACGCTGTCTTGCTGATTTCCAGTTTCCGTGTTTCTATGTGCCATCTAGGCAACCGCCTAGTCCACCTTGTGCCCCAGCTGCCCCCACTGCATGTCATTCCTGCAGCCCCCTTTTCCCCATTTGCAGTATCACCATAGTGCCCTTTCCTACTTGGGCACTATGCTGTTGCTGCAAGTGAAGCACTACTATCATTTTTCTTGGGCTCCCTGTCTGTGCTGTACATTGCTGACACTGAAATGGTCTCTCTCTCCTGCAAACGTGCATTTACTGACAGGTTCTCACTGGTGGTAATGTCCCAGCATTAATGTTCCAGTGTTAGTGTAGCAGGGACCTCTCCCCGCCCACTCCCCGCCCATTGACCCCTTCTCTCCGCCTTCTCTCCGCCCACCGGGACAGTTACCACTGCCGGTAACGTTACTGCGCGTTAATGTTACATTAGGTAACATTATCACGCGGTAACGTTACCAATGATACATTACCGCACCTTAGTAAACATCCCCCTTAGACTGGGAAAAGAAAAGGGATTTAGCTCCTGCCTTTTTCAGAAGTTTAAAGTGACTTACCTTCAGTTTGTACCTGAGGTAATAGAGTTAAGCTACTTGCCTAAGAACACAAGAAGGCAGCAGTGGGCTATGAACCCAGCTTTGCTGGTTTTCAGTCTATTATGAGGTGTCTGCCACTCTGCTGCAACCTACATCAAGCAACAGCAAGCCAGGCTATTTCTTGATACCATTCTCAATTGCTCTCGCTTTACAGATATTTCAGTTGACCTGGTCGAATAATTAGAAATTAAAAGTTACGTTTTTAGTTGAAAAACAAAATCTATTATGTTTTTTTTTTAAATTCAGTTCATGTATGAAAATGCAATAACCTACTCCAGGGAATAAATTAAGAACAGAATAACTTATGATAAAGTGTGTAGTTATAAAGAGAGATAATATGTATGCTGCAAGTACTTTGTGAGAAAGGAAAGCCAAAGGCCAAATATTTTCAGGATCAGAGAAGTAGGATATACTTAACCATTCAATCTGGAATGTATTCTGTCTTGTAGCTGTTTAGGTAGATTCTTTTTCTAAAGATTTTCTCCCACTTTTCAATCATCCTGTCCCCAGATGGCATACTTGTGCGACACAGTTCTCTCACCAGTAAAGGAAAAAATGAAACCACCCAGTACCCTTCTTCTGCCAGCAGGAGTCACCACTTTATTGGGGCTGATAGCAATGTTCCCTCTAATTTTCTGTAGGCTGTGTGCGCATAAAATATCAGCTGTGCAGCTTTTGAATGAAGGTTAAATTTTTGTGCGCCACATAACGACACTCGGAGTTATATACTTTAAAATTTGAGTACACGTCAGAATACAGTATGTACACCACATTGATTGCACTAGAAAACATTGTAGAACTTGTGAAAACCGTAACTATACAACAACTTTTAAATTTTAAGACGTCTGTGTTGTTTTCTATCAGAATCAGAACCGTAATTTTTGTGCGCTCTGTTGTAAAGTATGTGTGCTTGCTCGGCGAGGTGTGTGCGCGCGCACATGCGCACAGCTTAGAGGGAACAGTGGCTGATAGGAATCTTCACTGGCAGACATCTAATCTCTTCCGGCCATGTCAGAAAGAAGGCTTGAACCCAAGATTCTGACATTATGGCTTGTAACTTTACATCCAGTCCATGAGGTCAGCCCTAATGTCTTTTTATAAGATATTTTACATATCTTGTTTTATTAAAAAAAGATAATTTGGGTAATTTTGATAATTTATAAAAAGAGTCGCACAATCTGAATCCCTACTGCACTCCAGTGGAGGTGAAGAAAGAGAAAGAGTAAAAGAGAGAGAGAGAGAGAGAGAGAGAGAGAGAGAGCATGGAAGGGGGTGAAGGGAGACTGTATGGGAAAAAGGAGTAGTTATATGAATGATGATTTATAATGTAACTATTTGTTTCATGATATAATTTCTTGTTTTATCTTACTATGTGTTCTTTTAATTTTTAAGAGCAACTTTGGGCAGTCTCTGTGGTTGGTATTATGGATTATAAATCTACAAATTGATTGGGTCAACCAGAACATTGCTCAGAATGCCTTATTTTTAAGGTGCCAAATTAAGGAGCCATCATATTTTGTGTGGCATTGCCCTGTATACCAGAATACCTAGTTTTGGCACTGGGAAGGAAGCAAGAATTCATGAGAGGAAGGAAAGGAAGAAAGTGAATATGAAGGTGAAATGAAAAGAGTCTGAGGCAATCCCTTTTCCTGCCTGTAACAGTCAGACACATCTCTACAATGTGTGCTGCCAACAAAAACACCCTCACCTCAGTGCCATAACCTAAGGCACCCTATAAGGTGCCCCATAGGGCACATTATAAAGTGCCTTGTCTGCCAAAGCACTTTATAATGTGCCCTATAGGACACTTTATAGGGCACATTATACAGCGCCTTGGCTTACAAGGCACTTTATAATGTGCCCTATAGGGCGTTATATAGGGCGCCCTATAGGGCACATTATACAGCACCTTGGCTGACAAGGCACTTTATAATGTGCCCCATAGGTTATGGCACTGAGGTGAGGGTGTTCCTGCTCGCAGCACAAATTGTAGGTTAGATTACTGTAACACTGTTCTGGCAGGTCTCCCAAAGTATCAACTTCAACGTCTTCAATTAGTCCAGAATACAGCCGCACGTTTACTCACTTACTCCTCCCCCCATGACCACATTACTCCCCTCCTCCTCCGTTTACACTGGCTCCCACTTAACTTCCGTTTTCACTACAAAATACTCACACTCACTCACAAAGCATTGCACGTTGGTTCTCCTCAGTACATAGCCGACTCCATCCGTCTACAACCTTCCCCCCTTCTCCCTCGCGCAGCACATGGTTACCGTCTCTATCTCCCTTCTCCATCCTCAGCTCACTTGGAAACGACACGTCACTCCGCTTTTTACTTTCTGGCACCAGCACTCTGGAATTCGCTCCCACATGCCCTCCGTACCGAGCCTTCCTTTCAAAAATTTAAGTCCCTACTTAAGACCCATCTCTTTCAGCAGGCTTTTGACCTACCAGACCCTTAAGAGTGACTGGCTTTCCCACAAGTATCTTCCCTAACCTGTCTCTCTCCCACTTTTGCTTTTCTGTTTCTCGCTATCCTGTCCAAATAATGGCGTTCCTTTTCCCTTTCTTGATTTTACTGATTGATTATATTGTACACCGCCCTGATGCACCTGCCTGGGCGGTATATCATGAAGAAAAAACCTTCAAAAATGTGATGACACTCAAAAAGGCACAAGGAAAAAAGTCAAAACATATATAATGCCTGTGAATCCGATTA
Source organism: Ichthyophis bannanicus (assembly GCA_033557465.1). Lineage (NCBI taxonomy): Eukaryota > Metazoa > Chordata > Amphibia > Gymnophiona > Ichthyophiidae > Ichthyophis > Ichthyophis bannanicus. The sequence goes on from CM066037.1 coordinate 344,211,775, forward strand.
ACTAACAAACCTTACTCAAAGTAACAAAATAACATCTTATTCAAACAAACAGTTTTTCTGTCGGGATCCGCCGACCTGAGACGGGGAGAGGAAAAACTCCCCTCTCCGCGTCGGCAGAAGCCTTTTTTTTTTTCCAAAATTAAATAGCACAAAAGGAATAGTAGTGAAAATCACTTATCTGATAGTGAACCAAAAGGGCAGCAAAATAGCAGAGCAGCGACATGCATGTTTCGAGCCCAAAAGGGCCCTGTATCAAGCTGATCCCATCAATATACGCGCCCTTAAAAAATGCCAAATTCAACAGGCAATTTAAAGCACCAAAGAAAGCTCTGAATGGCTGCAGAAAAGGAAACATCACCAAAAACGTCACAAAAAACATCAGCAAAAACGTCACCAGAAAAAAGGGGGAGGAAGAAACTGAATGACGTGACTTCATTAAAATCCAAGAAGGGGAGCAAGACATGGTCAAAGTAAACTCCACCAATCACATTCTAAATTCAATCCCGTAGGTAGTACTGTTTGGAGCCGAAAAATCCACCGTTGTTCACAGCGTTGAAGTGTTTGCTCCCGATCACCACCCCGGGGATCCAGAGGAATGGAATCTATTACCCTCCAACGTAGATCCGCAAATGTATGTTGATGTTGAAGACAGTGCTCTACTATGGGAGCCGAGAGAGTCCTGGTGGCTAATCGTGAGGCATGTTCGCCCGGACGAATCCGAACAGGGCGGATAGTTCTACCAATGTAGGACAAGTTACAGGGGCAGGTGATCATATACACCACAAAGGGTGTTAAACAGGTGGAATGACCTGTAAAAGAAAAAGACCTGCCTGAGAGCGGATGCGACCAGTGAACACCCTCCTCAGTAGTAACACAAAATCTATAATTTTGACAGGGCCAATGGCCCACACGACGTTCATCAACAACAGAAGGAAGTGGTGGAAGGACCGCACGTACCAAGTGATCTCGAATGTTACTGCCCCTAGTATAGGCCAAATGGAGGGTTTTTTGAAAACATGTATGTACACGTAAAATCCCCCAATGTTTTTTCAGAAGAGCAGTGACAGGTGAAGTATATTGCATGAAAGGAAGAACCCCAGTTACCTTGTCCAACTCTTCTTGCCGAGGGGCACCAAAGGGGGATGCAGATAGAGGTTCAGGGTTATCTAAAAGCCATTCCCTGTGGGAAAACCGGGCTCTCATGTATGCCCGACGGATCACTGCTGCAGGGTAGCCACGATCAAGAAGACGCGTGCGTAAAGCACGTGCTTGATCCTTAAAATCCTGCAAAGATGAACAAATCCGGCATAGCCGCAAAAACTGGCCAACTGGGAGGCCCCTTCGCAAAGAGGAGGGATGATGGCTATGGTAACGTAAAAGGTTGTTCCGTTGGCTCGGTTTCCAGAATAAAGAGGTGGCCAAAATGTCCCCCTGTTTTTGAACCAAAACATCCAAAAATTCCATCTTCTGGATATCAACATGTGAAGTAAACTGGATGTTAGGTTTGATGCGATTCAACCAGTCCACAAAAAGAGATAACTGGTCACTGGTGGAGGACCAAAGTAAAAAAATGTAAAAAATTGGGCGGTATATCAAGCAACGAATAAAGATAAAGATAAATTGTAGAGATGTGTCTGACTGTTACAGGCAGGAAAAGGGATTGCCTTGGACAGCCTTATATAATGAGACCTCTGAGGTATCAAACTCATGATCTCTGGTTTAGCAGTCATTGTATTAACCAGTGGACTACACCTTGATAGCTTTTAGCATATCACTGGCTGGCTACAGAAAGACTGCAGGTCACCACATGAAATGTCTGCTGTGGTTACCAGGATAGGGTAAACCCACCAGTACCCATGATGCAATACACATGCAGAACATCAGTCTATACCTGATCACAGGATGGGGTATGGGCCTCTACAGCACCTCAGCCTGGTAGGGGGAACTGACCATGTGTGTTACTGGCACAGAGTAGCTACAGACCTGACATTGTGCAGTTCCTGTGCTCACCCTGAGGGTGAGGTGGGGCGCCCAGCACCAGGTACGCAGCACCTGGCGTGGCTGAGATAGGCTGTACTGCAGGTCCCCATGAGTGCCAGTGTGTGATAGATAGTCCTTGCGGATGCACCTAGGATACATTGTGTCCATCTGTATTCCCCAGTCACGTCTAGCCCTTGTGGACTGTGACACCCCCAGAATAGTGCATATTCTGTGCAGTTGCCATGGTCACCTGCTTATAAGAGCAGGGGGTTGTCTGGACCCACATGAGGATTATGTAGCACCACCTACCAACCTGCCCTCTCTGGGTCAGGGTGGGGGACAGGATCTGCCACCAACAGAACCACACTCTACATATTTGCAATGGAGGCAGTAGAGGGGACATGATGAAGAGCTGTGGGACCATCAACCCCAGTCCTGCTGGGGAAAAGGCGCCCTCCAGGGTAGTCAATGCTGATCTGTACTTATCACATAGGGCACTGGCAGACAGGCAGTAGACCTGGAAAAGCTCAGCTGCCCCTCCCCCCCACCACAATCTGACATTCACCAGCAGAGGGCACAGTTAGTCGTCACCCTGCAAGGTGCTCCAGCCATACATGTGCTAACTGTAGACAGTCTGCTAGTCAATACACATTGCATGTTCCTAGAGAAAGGGAGGAGTGGTCTAGTGGTTAGGACAAGGTACTTCAGGCCGGAGGGTCGGGAGTTCAAGTCCCACCTGGGGACAGCAATCTCAGGCCGGAGGGACTGGGATTTCTAGTTCTATAGGCACTCCTTGTGGTCTTGGGCAAGCCACTTAACCCTCCATTGCCCATGTTCCCTGTAAGTATTAGTGTATGTGTCTCATATCCCCTCGTGTTAAATGTATCCCCCAATTGACCGCTTTGACCCAGTGAAAAGCGGGATATAAATAAATACAGCTAAATAAACTATGTGCACCCAGACGTGGGATGTAAGCACAAACACCAAGCAAGTAAGTCAGAGATTGAGCACCAGAAAAAGGAACCCACAGATATCACTTGAGAGAAACATTGTATAGTACTATGTGGGAAGCTAGACATGCCATGGTCATTGCTCAGTCAGGGTGAGAATGACCTCCCAGCATGACATGCTGTGGCCACCCTGTCCATGCAGGTGGTGGTCGGGCACTAAAATGTCCCAGCCATTGCCCTATGCCCTGTGCAGATGCATCCTGCCCAGACCACCCTGTCCAGCCTATACTCACAATATCTTGCTCCTTATTAATCACATTGGCAGGCTAATGCTGGAAACAGTGTAAGCATTGTGGGCTCAGTAAGGTGTAGGCAGCCACAAAACACTGGATAGACATACACACACTCCCACACCTATTTCAGCATTGTGCAAAAATAGAGGTGGTTGGCAGCCCTGGCCACCACACCAGCCCTGGGCACAGAGCAGGCATGGCTAAGGTATTCAATACTGTTAGGGTCACTCTCCGGGGTGGTAAACACTGTCAGAAAAAAGGAAACACACTCCAAATATATCAGAAAGGTTGCTATGATGGATCTCTGTTAACAAATTGTGTTTAAGTTAGGATTTGTTATCTGACATTAATCATAGCAACTTTTGATATATAAGGAGCGTGTTTCCATGTTTATGATGGCATTGCTAAGGTTTGCAGGTGCTAGTAGTGGTAGCTGCTGCTCTGCGCAGGGCCAAACAACCTGACTCTCCATGAGCCTTTGGATAGTGGAGCCTGTGGGTGTGGGTGTTTGCACCCCTGTTGGCCGATGCTCTAGGGCAGGGGTGTCCAACCCTATCCTGGAGGGCCACAATCCTGGCAGGTTTTTGGGATAGCCCTAATGAATATGCATGAGATATATATGCATTAGAGATATCCTGCCAACCTGACTGGTTTGTGGCCCTCCGGGACTGGATTTGGAGACCCTTACCTTACACCTCTGTCATTTAAGATTGTGAGTGGGCAAGGTACAGATGTCCTAGACATCAAAAGGGTAGAAAGAATTTGTCACATTCCTCCTCGCTTCTCACCACCACCTATTAGACAACCTTTTGGTGGTGGTGAGAATCGAGGAGGAAAGTGACAAATTCTATCTACCCTTTTGATGTCTAGGACGTCTGTACCTTGCCCATTATGTTTTTCTACTGTAAATTTGAAGTGCTTGAATATGATCAGTGAGAAGATGGAGAGGGTTTTGTTTAGTAAATTATTGAGGCTTGTTCTTTTTTTGTAGACGGTGTAATCAGTTAGATGTTCAACTTGGAGATATCCATTCACATTTTCTGCTTTGTTTACAGCAGTGGTTCTCAACCTTTTTTGCACCGTGACCCCTTTTACCATTGGTCAACTTGTGATGACCCCCATGATAAAATCAAATGCGTCTCTCTTCCTTTACCGTTAACACATTGTCGCTGTAATCATTTGTTGAATTATTAATATATTATAGGCTTTTGCATTGTTTTTATTTATAAAATTTACTTATTTAAATCACAATAATTAATCTCAATATAAAGTAATAATTTTTGATTTAAAAATTATTATTATTTTGTAGTCAAATCACTAATATGAAATAAAATTATTTTTTCTACCTTTGTTGTCTGACCAATTTATTCTCTGATCATGCTGGTCCCGATCTGAGGCTTCTGCTTTCCTGTCTTCTCTTAGCTCTCTTTCTGTGGTCTATGGTCCATCTGCCATTTCTTATCTTTTCTTTCATTTTCTTCACTTCTTTTCATCAGCCTATTTCCAGTCCCAGTAACCCTCTCCAGTATCAGCCCCTTTCCAGTCCTCACTCCCAGTACCATCCAATGTCAACTTGCATTCTCATGACTGTCACTGGTGTCCATTCCCTTCCAGTCCCCCTCCTTCCCCACTGACCAGTCCCTTCTAGTACAAATACCATGGCAGCCCCTCTCAGATCCACTCCCTTCTAGTTCCATTCTCTCATCCCCTCGTATCAGCCCATTTGTAGCCTTAGCCCCCAGTTTTCTTCCAGGGCCAGCAGCTCTATCCTCCCCTCCCCACAATCAGCCCATTCCCAGTCAAAGCCCCCCAATCAGCTCACTTCTAGTGCTAATCCCCCCTCAACCCCATTACCAGTGCTAGCCTCCCCTAATCAGCCCAATATGAGTCCTACCCCCCATCAGCTCATTACCAGTCCTAGCCTCCCCCTGATCAGCTCATTTCCAGTCATAGCCCCCCCCCCCCGATCAGCTCATTTCCAATGCTAGACTCCCATCAGTCCATTACCAGTCCTACTCCACCCCATCATCCCATTACCAGTCCTAGCCTCCCCTAATCAGCTCATTTCCAGTGCTAGTCCCCCCCCTCAACCCCATTACCAGTGCTAGGCTCCCCTAATCAGCCCATTACCAGTCCTACCCCCCCATCAGCTCATTTCCAGTCCTAACCTCACCGATCAGCTCATTTCCAGTGCTAGCCCCCCATCAGTCCATTACCAATCCTACCCCCTATCAGCCCATTACCAGTCCCAACCCCCCTTGATCAGTCCATTCCCAGTCCTAGCCTTCCCTAATCAACCCATTACCAGTCCTAGCACCCCCATCTGCCCATTACCAGTGCTAGCTCCCCCATCAGACCATTATAATCCTAACCCGCACTGTCTCTCGCCTCTGTCCAGCATTTATCCCCTGTCTGTTCAGTATGTCCCCCTGACTCTCCCCTTTGTCCATGCCAGCCCCCCTTCCCTACATCCCTCCATGTCAGCCCCCCTCCCTCCATCCATCCATCCATATCAGCCCCCTCCCTCCCTCCATGTCAGCCCCCATCCTTCCATCTGTCCATGTCAGCCCCCCTCCCTCTCTCCCTCCCTCCATGTCAGCCCCCTCCCTCCATCCATCCATATCAGCCCCCTCCGTCCATGTCAGCCCCCCTCCCTCCATCCATCCATATCAGTCCCCCCTGTCCATGTCAGCCCCCCCTGTCCATGTCAGCCGTGTTGCAGGTTCCCTGCCCCCTCATCCCCTCTCCCCATGTCTGCCTCTTAGGGAACCGCAGCTGTGCCTGTAAAATCATTGTGGAGCCTCCCTGTCTCTCGACGGGCTCCGTGCAACATTGTCCCGCCTCCAAAGGAAGTGGCTGCATTAGAAGGGAGGCAGTGAGTTTGCCGCTGCCGAGAAGCGGACTCGGCAGCGGCAGCAACTTGTGCGCATTTTAACTTTTTTTTTAAACTTGGCAGAGACGAGGCGACTCCCGCTAAATCCTATGGTGACCCCTGTGGGGGTCGCGACCCACAGGTTGAGAACCGCTGGTTTACAGCAAGGCTCATCAAGCACAAAATCTTTTCAAGTAGAAAGGAGTATGGGTCTCAACATGGTAATTCTGATATAACCTAGAGACAAACTTGACAGGTGTCAGCTACAGAGCTATGTGTCATTCTTTTGAGCTTCACATTCATTACAATTCCAATCTTGCCCTGAAATGCAGAATGATTGGACTTAAATTTAAAAGTCAAGCAGCATGACTGGTAAGTCTGAAAAAGAGTCTCTTAGAGGACTTGCAAAGCTAAACATGTTGTAAGGATTTAAATGAAGTTTGTCCAGATATTTTTTGATTGGCTTGTTTTGGAGCATGGGAAACTCTAAGCAACCTTGGGAAAGGTGATATATTAAAACCTAATAAACCATAACATAAGATACAGCCTCTGTTCTTTAAGAATAACTGTTATGTTTATGTTTATTAAAACTTTATATACCACCCAATACAATTAGCATCTGGGCGGTTCACAATACATAAAATCAATTAAAAAAATGTTAAAAGAGAGAGAGCTGCGAAAAAGAGCCAGAAAAGGAACGCCATAAAATTAAAGAAAAAAGGGATAGAAACAGAGAAACAGATTGGGTGATAAAGATGGGTAACAAAAGGGAAAAAGAAGGGGATGACAACAACAAAAAATAATATAAGACAGGGGAAAGGGGTATGCTGTCAGAGGCCTAGAAGGGGGGGGGGGGGGGGGAGGTGGGACCGGGAAAGAAAGGTTAAAGGCCGATACAGAAAAGATGGGTTTTAAGATTAGTTTTAAAGGACGGGTAGGAGGTTTCTAAGCATAGAGAGGGGGGAAGAGAGTTCCAGAGCCTTGGACCAAGAAAAAAGAAGGCGGAAGACCGAGTAGATTCGAGGTGCGCTTGAGAGGGAGGGGGTAGAAACATACGGTTGGCGTGAATAGAGCGGAGAGAACGATGAGGGGTATGAAGGTGAACCAGGTTAGAAAGATATAGGGGGATACCTGAATGGATCACCCTGTGAACAAAAATAAGAATTTTGAATTGAACACGAAAGACAACAGGAAGCCAATGAAAATGTATTAACAGAGGAGTGACATGATCGAACCGTGAAGCATGGGAAAGGACACGAACAGCAGCATTTTGAACATGTTGAAGACGACAAAGTTGGGATTGGGGAAGACCAGCAAGACAAACATTACAGTAGTCAAGACGAGACATAACAAGGGATATAATGAGAGTAGTCATGGAAGAGATAGTAAGGAAAGGTCGTACGGCGCGAAGTTGTTTTAAGGAAAGGAAGGAACGTTGGACAACTGAGGAGATATGGTCTTTAAAGGAGAGGGAGGAATCAAGAATCACACCCAAGTACCGCAAGGAAGAGATGGTGGGGATGGGAGAGGAAGAAAATAAGGGGGTGAGGGTAGGAGTGGGATTACCGAAAGTGAACCATATGGCCGAAGTTTTCGAGAGATTAATGTGAAGAAAGTTAGTTGAGAGCCAGGAGGCTACAGAAGAGAGACAAGTATTGAAGGCAGTGATATCGGGTGCAGCAGGATCAGTGTGATAGAGGAGAAAGATATCATCCGCGTAGTAATAGGCAGAAACACCGTGTTGCTGGACAAGGAGGGCAAGAGGGGCCAACCCAATATTAAAGAGAAGAGGGGCGAGAACAGAACCTTGAGGAACACCACAGGGAAGGGGTGTGGAGGGAGAGGACTCAGAGCCAGTGTGAACTGAGAAAGTGCGACTGAACAAAAAAGAGTGAAACCAACGAAGAACTAAACCGGAAAGACCCGCATCCTGAAGATGAAATAGCAAAGTGCGGTGATCAACCAGGTCGAAAGCAGCCGAGAGATCTAGAGAAACAGCAAGAGAAAGTAGACCAAGATCGTGAGCAGAGTGCAAGTCATTGAGGAGGGAGAGAAGAACAGATTCAGTGCTATGACCTGGACGGAAACCTGATTGACGTGGATGGAGAGTGAGAGAAACCTCGAGGTGAGAGGAGAGCTGAGAAAAGACCAATTTTTCCAAGAGCTTAGAGAGAAAAGGGAGATTGGATATAGGACGCCAGTTGGAGGGGGAAGAGGTGTCTAGAGAACTCTTTTTAAGGATAGGATGTGCATTTCTGTAACATTTGCAAGCTCTTAAGACAGATGTATGATGAGAAAAAAACAGGCAATATCTTAATCTCACACTGAAATGCACTACATTAAGGGAACATATAGGAGGGAGGTGATCTGGATAAGGTAACACTTTTGTTCTGAAAACATAAAACTGGCAGCAGTGAAATAGAGATAGCTATCAGTTCCTTGATAATATTTTTGCATTTAATTACTGCAAGTTTTGATATGAAGGTTTGTGAATTCTTGAGTTTGTTGTTCCTTGTCTGGTGTGCTGGGATCAAGAGTCAAACTTCTTCTTTGCCAAACATATAACACTGTGTAGGCTATAAGTGGAATTTTCTTAAGAGGGGTTTTGTGTTTACAAAATTTTCAAGAAGCTACACATGTGCATGTCTGGAAGTAAGTGATATCCAAAATTTGTTACTTCTTTATTAAAAATTGGACTCTTAGGTGTATGTTTACTAAACAGCGCTAACATCGCAGCGGTGACGTTATCGTGCGATAATGACGTTATCATGCGATAATGGCGCATTACTATGCGATAACATCACATATCGTGTGATAACATCTCTGGTGGCATTAAGGTGCGCAGAAGGTGGAGTAAGGCTCCCCAGAGGGCGGAGATAAGGGGTCAATGGGCGGAGAGTGGGCGGGGAGAGGCTCCAGGCACACTAACGCCGTGAAATGAAGGTCTGAAAATTAACGCCAGTGAAAACCTCGCGCTAGAAGCACATTTGCAGGGGAGAGAGACCATTTCAGTCAGCAATGTGCAGCAAAGGCAGGGAAACCAAGAAAAGTGATAGTAGTGATACATGTGCAGCAACATCATAGTGCCCAAGTACGAGAGGGCACTATGGTGAGGCTGCAAATGGGGTATAGGGGGCTGCAGGTGGGACATGCAGGGGGGGCATCTGGGGCACAGGGTGGACTAGGCAGATGCCTAGGTGACACATAGAAATGTAGAAGTGGAAAACCAGCAAGACAGCAACTGACCAAGGGCAAACATGTCCACGAGTGTGTGTCCCACAGTGTCCCAAGGGACAGTACCCAGCAAGTACCCCAAAGGGCACACAACATTGGCAGGCGGTGCCGGGGGGAAGCATGGATGTCTATGCAGGCACCCCTACCCCATATCATGCACCATAGGCAGCCCCGTACTGGCACACTGGATGGCCTGGGACTGCACACCACCAACACAACCGGCACAAGGGCATGTCAGCATAGTGGCGGAGTGGTGCTGGTAGTGGAGGGGGCAGTGGCATCTGCCCACAGCAGACCAAAGCCAAGCCCTGTTTAGGTGGGTGCTGTGCACTGCAACAGACAAGGTCTGTCTGACGAACAGTCATGGTATCACCAGAGAATGATCTGCCTCACAGCCAGTATATTCAGGGGCAGAAGGTCACAGGTTCAAGTCCCAGCTGTGGCTCCTGCAAACCATGTCCCTGTATTTTACCCAGTACTAAACCGTGGTAATAAAGATCGAACCTTTATTGCAGATAAAATAAACATGCCATAAACGCCTATATTTTACCCTACAGAGCACAGACACCATAAACATGTGCAATCCCTAGATCAGAGTTTCCCAACTGCAGTCCTGGAGGGCCAAACACCATTCAGGTTTCATGCTGTCCCTAATAAATATACCTGTGCTGCATTTGTATGCACCACACCCATTGTATGCAAACGTATCTCATGCATATTCATTAGGGACAGCATGAAAACCTGAACCGTGTATGGCCCACCAGGACCGGATTTGGGAACCTCTGCCCTAGAGCAGCGGCCAACAGAAGCCCAAACACCCACACCCAGAGGCTCCACTATCCAAAGCCTCATGGAAAGTCAGGCTGTTGGGCCCTGCGCGGAGCAACATCTCCCAATACTAGCACCTGCATATGTTAGCAATGCCGTCTTAAACTTGGGAACACGTTACACATATATCAAAAGGTTGCTATGATTAATGTCAGATAATAAATCCTAAGTTAAACACAATTTGTTGACAGAGATTCATCATAGCAACCTTTCTGATATCTGTGGAGTGTGTTTCAGTTTTTGCTTCTGACGGTGTTTACCACCCCGGGGAGTGACCCCAACAGTATTGCATACCATAGCAATGCCTGAACTGTGCCCAGGACTGGTGTGGCGGCCAGGGCTGCCAAAAACCTCTATATTTGCACAATGCTGGCATAGGTGTGGGAGTGTGTGTATGTCTATCCAGTGTTTTGTGGCTGCCTACACCAGAGCTACTCAAATCCGGTCCTGGAGGTCCACAACCCTGCAGGTTTTCAGGATATCCCTAATGAGTATACATGAGATATAAATGCATTAGAGATATCCTGCCAACCTGACTGGTTTGTGGCCCTCCAGGGCTGGATTTGGAGACCCCTGCCTTACACCTCTGTCATTTAAGATTGTGAGTGGGCAAGGTACAGATGTCCTAGACATCAAAAGAGTAGATAGAATGTGTCACATTCCTCCTCGATTCTCACCATCACCAAAACGTTGTCTAATAGACAATATTTTGGTGGTGGTGAGAAGCGAGGAGGAATATGACAAATTCTATCTAACCTTTATGATGTCTTGGACATCTGCACCTTGTCCACTCACAATCTTAAATGACAGAGGTGTAAGGCAGGGGGTCTCCAAATCCAGCCCTGGAGGGCCACAAACCAGTCAGGTTGGCAGGCTATCTCTAATGCATATATATCTCATGCATATTCATTAGGGATATCCCAAAAACCTGCAGGGTTGCGGACCTCCAGGACCAGATTTGAGTAGCTCTGGCCTACACCTTACTGAGTCCACACTGCTTGCACGGTTTCCAGTGTTAGCCTGCCAATGTGCATAATGAGGAGCAAGGTACTGTGGGTATGGCCTGGACAGGGCGACCTGGGCAGAATGCATCTGCACAGGGCATAGGGCAATGGCTGGGACATTGTAGTGCCCGACCACCACCTGCACGGACAGGGTGGCCACAGAATGTCATGCTGGGGGGGGGGGGTCACTCTCACCCTGACTGAGCAGTGACCAAGGCATGGCTAGGTTCCCCCATAATGCTCTACATTGTTTCTCTCAAGTGATATCTATGAGTTCTCTTTTCTGGGGCCCAATCATTGGCATACCTGCTTGGTGTGTGTACTTACATCCCATTTTTGGGTGCACACAGTTTCTCCAGGAACATGTACTAGTTAGCAGACTGTCTGCAGTTAGTATGTGTATGGTTAGAACACCTTGCGGGGTGCAGCAGGTGGAGACTGGCTGTGTTCTCTGCTGGGGGGGGGGGGGCAGCTGAGCTTTTCCAGGTCTACTGTCTGTCTGCCAGTGCCCTATGTGATGCGTATAGATTTGCATTGACTGCCCTGTAGGGTGCCTATTCCTCAGCAGGTCTGGGGTTGATGGTACCCTCTACTGCCACCATTGCAGAGATGTAGAATGTAGATCTGTTGGTGGGAGATCCTATCGCCCACCTTGACCCACACAGGGCGGGTTGGGTGGTGGTACATAATCCACTTTTGGGTCCAACCACCACCCTTCTCTTATGACATGTGACCATGGCAACCACACAGGATATGCATTATTCTGGATGCATCATAGTCCACAAGGACTAGACATGACTGGGAAATACAGATGGACACAAGTGTATCCTAGGTGTGTCTGCAAGGACTACCTATCACACACTGGCACTGATGGGGACCTGCAGCACAGCCTATCTCAACCAAGCCAGCTGTGCTAATTTTAGACTCTTTTGCTAAAATTAGCATAGCTCACCATTTTCCAAAATTATTTTATTTTTGAGAAAATGCTTTACCATCAAGTATTGGGGGGGGGGGGGGGGCGATTGGTGCCACCTGTGCCCCATCCATTGCAAATCTTTTTATGGGGTTTTATGAAGAAAGATGGCTCACCTCCTCTCCTTATGAATTCCACATAAAAATGTGGTGCCGCTTTATCGACGATGTCTTTTTACTTTGGAGAGATTCACAAGATTTGTTGACGTCATTTATAGATTGGGTAAATGGATTGGATAGTAATATCCAATTCACTTATGTTTCCGATACCTCAGTTATAACTTTTCTAGACGTTCTAATTGAGAAAGGTGAGCAAGGATGGGTCACGTCAGTGTATAAAAAAACCATTGATCGGAACACTTTTTTACATTATGGCAATGCACACCCACCGCGATTAAAAGATAGTTTACCTTTTCACAATTTTTACGTTTCCGAAGAAATTGCTCGACTGTACGGGCCTATAAAAAACAGTCTCAGATTTGTCAAAAAACTTTTTAGAAAGAGGGTATCCCCTTAAAGTGATTCAACAGGCCTATTATTGAGCATTGTACAATGAAAGATCATGGTTGATGGGAGCTACGAGTAAAAGAAGTGAAAAGAAAGTAACAGATTTTGGACAAATTAATTTAATAACTAAATATTCCCCTTTAAGTTTCAAAATACAAAGAATAATATTGAAGCATCTTAATGTATTGAGTAATGTCCCAGGTCTGGAAGAAAGGACAATCCGATGTGTCTGGCTAAGGGACAGAAATTTAAAGGAGAAATTAAGTCCGGCCGTTTTACGGTCTACATCAGAAGAGAAAGCAATGGATCAAATCAAGGGCCATATAAAGTGCGGCCACTGCAATATTTGTGAGGTTACCACTGAGCTTCAGCAATTCGTCTGTCATGGAAAGAGCTATATCCAAAATACTAGTACGTCCTGTGACTCCTCTTTCATGGTGTATGCAGTGTGCTGCCCCTGCGATTTGTTTTACATAGGAAAAACCACCAGACCTTTCAAAATGCGTATGGCAGAACATAAAAGCCGATTGAAATGCAAAACCATTTCTTCACCGATGGTTCAACATTGCTTGGAACAAACTCACACTTTTGAGGATTTATGATGTTTTTGTGTTGAAAGAGTTGTTTCAGGTATAAATGGCAAATCACAGGAACAAATGCTTTTCATAAAGGAACAACACTGGATATTTAATTTGCAAACTTTGGCACCTGCAGGTTTGAACACGTATATTGATTGGGGAGCATGCCTTTGAAATTACTACTGAAGCAGGACATGAAGGGGAGTTTGCTACACCAGACAGTGTTGTCACTAAATAAGGGTATAATAAGGCAGTCTCAAGGGTAATCTGCATGTTTTTCTGAAGATTTCCTGATCTACTAAACCTCGGTGAGGATAGTGTCTGCAGCACAAGTTTGGAAATTTTTCAATGGTATGTGGATATAGAGGTAAAGTTTTGAGGAATTTTAAAGGCAGTAAACGTGGAGGAACTAGTGGTGAATCTTAAAAATGTTTTTGCTGTTTTTACTTCTTTTCAGTTGCAAATCCCCCTGAAGAAGCTCATTTAGAGTGAAACGCAAGAAAGGGCACCAAGGGATGGCATTGGGGAGCACTCAAGAGCTAAGCAGCATTTAGTTTATAAATCATTTGAATGCTTCACTTGTGGTATTTATTTCACATTAGTGTATAAAAGTGCCAAAAGTGCCATGATAGATATCTCCATAAACATGTTGTAGTGCTGACGTGTCTGAGACCTATAAAACTCGTAATACACAATAAAAAAACAAATTTCCACAAGTAGGAGAACTAATGGCACCTTAGGTTACGGCACTGTGAGGGTGTTTTTGCTGGCAGCACTGATTTAATTTAAAAAAGGAAATACCTCAGACAGCACTGATTTAAATTAAAAAAAGGAAATGCCTCAGACAGCCTTCTTACATAACACCACTGCGGGATCAAATCCATGACCTTTGCCTCCAGAGTCATTGCAGTAACCAGTAGGCTACATCTTTATAGCTTCTAACACTGTGATGGCATGAACTTAGGGTTAACGTGTGTTAACATGCCACGGCACCCACTATCGCACGATGCCGTTTCCTTTGCAACCTTACCTACGGACCGCCCACTATCTTATATGGCATTCTGCACATTAACGTTGCAACTAGCGCTGGTAACATTAAGATGGTTTAGTAAACATACCCCTTAGAGGCTGATTCTGTACTGGCCATCCAGCCCCTTGTGCGGACGATCAGAATCGGGGCGTACAGAGGTAGACCTGATTCTGATCCCATGGGGGATAGACGGCATCAGATTTGGGTCTCTGGCCTGGACAAGCAGGCCAGGCCCCGATTCTGAGAAGCTGCATGTCCAGCCATATACCTGACTAACTCAGCCAGGGCCCTGAATGGAGCCGCAATGCCATGGCGTCACATTGCCATAGCACCGTGGCTCCGTTCACATCCAAAAATTTTGAAATGGGTTCCATAAGAGATCCTATTGCTGAGACAATCGGACACCCAGGAGGGGCAGTTAAAGATTTGTGGATTTTTGGGATTACATAAAAAGTAGGAATGACTGGTGCAGGAACAATTAAAAAGTCTGTTTCTTTTTTAGTAAGATAACCTATTTCAAAGGCCATCAGAACAATATTATCTATACTACTTTTTAATCTTTGCGTAGGGTCATCCTGTAATGGAAGATAAAATGTTTTATCCATAAGCTGCCTATTAATTTCATTTATATACATTTTTTTATCAAGAACGACCACAGCATCTCCTTTGTCAGCAGGCTTGATGATTATTTTATCATTTTTTTGTAGGGATCTAATAGCCTCATGTTCTCCTTTCGTAAGATTATGAAAACTCGGGCGTGGTTTGGTACAAATATCTTTCACTTGTTGGGAAACCACTTGTTCAAAAACCTCGATAATTGGATCTGTTTGTTTGGGGGGCATCCAAGATGATTTATGAGAAATTACTGACCCATCATTAGAAACACTATCCTGACCTATAAAGAACTGCTTGATCCGTATCTTTTGAAAAAATTTAACAAATTTATTTCAATTTCAAAAGGATCTGGTTTCTTAAACGGCACAAATGTCAGCCCTTTATTTAAAAGAGAAATTTCATCTGTAGTTAATTCATGCCCTGAAATATTAATAACATTATCTATAACAGGTTGAGTTAATATCTCCTGCCCCGGGACGTTTCCGCATTCCACCCGCCGCGTCCCCATCCTCGTCCGCGACCTCTGTGTTGGTTGTATTGATAATTTCCCCTCTCTTGTTGAAAATCGTAAAACCTGTCTTGTTCTACTTGTGGATATCGAGTGCGAGACGTCTCTCGACCACCGCCCTTCCAGAACTGGTCCATGTTGAAAAAATTATTATTTTTATTTTTTGGACCACCTTCAATCGTCTTACCTTTCTGTGGCAAGGATTTGTCCTTTTGTGTGGAGAATAGAGACGCTGAGGGATCTAGATTCTCCGAAGACTCACTCCTGCTTCATTTCTTCTTTTGTTCTAAAGAGTCCTCTCTCTCAGATTCCTCTATCACACTATCTTTCCAGTCAAAAATAGATGTCCTTTTCTTAACCCATATTCGATCATTTTCAACCTTCTTACACCAATGATACACATAACCTATCCGATAATCATCCTCATCCCTTTTAAACGTATCGACTTTTTTGTTTTTCAACTCTTTTTTATATAACTGAATATTTTTTTCATAATCGGTCTGAATCTTTCCAAAATTATTATCACACATTTTAAGATCTGTTAATTTTTCATCAATTTCACCTTTCAAAATTTCTGATTTCTTATTAGCCATCGTAATTAATAATATCATCAGATCTAATGAACATTTGCTTAAAATGGTATTCCAGCATTTAATAAAACCTTCTTCATTGAGATATAATCCTGGAGCCTTGTTCATGCGTAATGCTCTAGGGATTATCTTAGATTTACAGCACTCAAGGAGATATGCCGCATGAATCTCTTCTCTGACTCATTTTTGTGTCAAAGGACCACATTTTCCGATTTGGTCCGATTGTCATCAGTAGCTTCCAGGGCATGGTCCATAAGTGATTCTTATGTTAGGAGCTTATCAAGGGCATCATCTCCGAAACTAAGCACATCCCTCCAAGGGGAGATCATGCTGAAATCGAGAAGTCCACCAAAAAAGCACGTAACCACGTGAATAGAAGAAATCCAATGTAGACCGTGGTATATTGGAAGGAATTTTTATTTCTCACAATCAATGCCTGATGGCCCTACACAGGCCGTGTTTCGAATCATTCTTCGTCAGGGGAATACAGGCATGCTATATACTTAAAAACATGAACAATAAATAAATACACTATTTAAAACATTTTCAAAAAACTCATAAGATAAAAAGGTAAAATATTAAATAAATAAATAACCAATTACAATCAAAAATATATAATTACAAATAACAAAATGGACTAATAAAGAATGTTGGAATGCCATATAAAAACATGAACATCATCTATTATTAAGAACTTCAGATGTGCGATAAAATCATCATTGTAAAAGGGGATAGGCCAGGTAAACAAAAAAGCTAATATTGTAATATACAATAATGATAAAACAATTAAATATATAAATAAATAAATAACAATGATAAAAATGAAAAAATTATAATACTTTACCACCGTTTCTAAAATGGATAAACGCGTATGTGACTAAGGAAAAAAGAGGAAAAGTAAAATAACACCAAGTCATCAGGCATTGATTGTGAGAAATAAAAATTCCTTCCAATATACCACGGTCTACATTGGATTTCTTCTATTCACGTGGTTACGTGCTTTTTTGGTGGACTTCTCAATTTCAGCATGTTCTTCCCTTGGAGGGATGTGCTTAATTTCGGAGATGATGCCCTTGATAAGCTCCTAACACAAGAATCACTTATGGACCATGCCCTGGAAGCTACTGATGATAATCGGACTAAATAGGAAAATGTGGTCCTTTTGACACAAAAATTAGTCAGAGAAGAGATGCATGTGGCATATCCCCTTGAGTGCTGTAAATCTAAGATAATCCCTAGAGGATTACGCATGAACAAGGCTCCAGGATTATATCTCAATGAAGAAGGTTTTATTAAATGCTGGAATGCCATTTTAAACTAATAAGAAATCAGAAATTTTGAAAGGTGAAATTGATGAAAAATTAACAGAACTTAAAATGTGTGATAATAATTTTGGAAAGATTCAGACCGATTATGAAAAAAATATTCAGTTATATAAAAAAGAGGTTAAAAACAAAAAGTCGATAAGTTTAAAAGGGATGAGGATGATTATTGAATAGGTTATGTGTATCATTGGTGTAAGAAGGTTGAAAACGGTAGAATATGGGTTAAGAAAAGGACATCTGTTTTTGACCGGAAAGACAGTGTGATAGAGGAATCTGAGAGAGAGGACTCTTTAGAACAAAAGAAGAAACGAAGCAGGAGTGAGTCTTCGGAGAATCTAGATCCCTCAGCGTATCAATTCTCCACACAAAAGGACAAATCCTTGCTACAGAAAGGCAAGACGATTGAAGGTGGTCCAAAAAATAAAAATAATAATTTTTTCAACATGGACCAGTTCTGGAAGGGTGGCGGTCGAGAGACGTCCCGCACTCGATATCCACAAGTAGAACAAGACAAGTTTTACGATTTTCAACAAGAGAGGGGAAATTATCAATACCACCAACATAAAGGTCGCGAACGAGGACGGGGACGCGGTGGGTGGAATGCGGAAACGTCCCGGGACAGGAGATATTAACTCAACCTGTTATAGATAATGTTATTAATATTTCAGGGCATGAATTAACTACAGATGAAATTTCTCTTTTAAATAAAGGGCTGATGTTTGTGCTGTTTAAGAAATCAGATCCTTTTGAAATTGAAATAGATTTGTTTAAATTTTTTCAAAAGATACGGATCAAGCAGTTCTTTATAGGTCAGGATAGTGTTTCTAATGATGGGTCAGTAATTTCTCATAAATCATCTTGAATGCCCCCCAAACAAACAAATCCAATTATTGAACAAGTGGTTTCCTGACAAGTGAATGATATTTGTACCAAACCACGCCCGAGTTTTCATAATCTTACGAAAGGAGAACATGAGGCTATTAGATCCCTACAAAAAAATGATAAAATAATCATCAAGCCTGCTGACAAAGGAGGTGCTGTGGTCGTTCTTGATGAAAAAATGTATTTAAATGAAATTAATAGGCAGTTTATGGATAAAACATTTTATCTTCCATTACAGGATGACCCTACGCAAAGATTAAAAATAAGTATAGATAATATTCTGATGGCCTTTGAAATAGGTTATCTTACTAAAAAAGAAAAATACTTTTTAATTGTTCCTGCAGCAGTCATTCCTACTATTTATGTAATCCCGAAAATCCACAAATCTTTAACTGCCCCTCCTGGGCGTCCAATTGTCTCAGCAATAGGATCTCTTATGGAACCCATTTCAAAATTTTTGGATGCGTTACTTAGACCCTTTGTTGCTTTCATGTGGTCTTACGTGCGTGATTCTTCACACATTATTGAGATGTTGTCTACCTTTCAAAATCTGAATCAGGTCATTATACTCGTCACTCTGGACGTTGAATCCTTATATACCAACGTACCGCAGGCGGAATCCTTAGCTATTATTGAGCAATGTCTCCTGAAAAGAGATACTTATAAACGCATTCCAACAGCTTTGTTATTATCATTGGCACATTTTCCTTTATGTGAAAATTATTTTTGTTTTAGAGATTTTTTCTTTAAGCAAATAAAGGGGGTAGCTATGGGGTCTTCAATAGCTCCAGAGGTAGCCAATTTATATATGTTTCAATTCGAAGAGAAGTTCCTACGAGGTCATGCCTTTAAAGCTAACATCAAATTATGGATACGGTACATTGGTGACATCTTGATCATTTGGGATGGTAGTGCAGAATTACTTACAAAATTCAATGTATGGATTAATGATCTTGATAAACACTTACGGTTTCAACTCTCCTATGACCCTTATCAAATCTCATGTTTAGATCTATTGATTACAAAAAAGGTGATCATTTGACGACATCTCTTTATAGAAAACCCACAGATCGAAATAAATTACTCCATTTCCAGAGTTTTCACAATCCATCTTTCAAAAGAAATCGTCCTATTGGGCAATTCCTTAGAATCAGGAGGACATGTACTACACTACAGGATTTCAAAACTCAGGCAGATATCATGAAGACGCGGTTCATGACAAGACAATATTCTCCTTCTCATGTCAATCAAGCATACAAGAGAGTTCTAGAGTCGTCTCGGGAGTCCCTCCTTAAACCTCAACGGGAGAAGAAAGATGTAGGGTTAGTTTGCCCTCTTATATTAGGAAGGCCGCGGAGCCAAGTGCGCGCGGCCGCACTTAACCGGGGGGGTGCCTGGCGCGTGCACCCGGCTGGTCGGCTGTTGTCGCTGCGGCGGCAGAAGTGCCGTCTTTGAAATGATTGGCTCCCGCGGGTGTTTTGACAACGCGGGAGCCAATCATTGACGAATGGCTTCGGCAGGGGGGGAGCGGTACGGAGCGCGGTCGTCTTTGCGGCCTGGAGGTGCGAGGCGACGGTTGCTCCCACCCTCCCACCCTTCTGAGGGTCTGCGGGACCTGGTGTTTGGGGTGTTGCAGCTGGAGGGGGTGGCGGGATCCCGGAGGTTTCCGGGGTCTGGAGCCGGAGGTAATCCTTAGGGCGGGGGTGGGGTACCCCCGACCTGGACAATCCCTCGGGCTTTTGCTAATAATATGGCGAAGCCAGAAGAGGGAGGGATAAGAAAATAGCCGGGGCTTGGGCCCGGCGGAAGCGGAGACGGCGTCACCTTGCTACTGATATGGCTGGTGAGGGCTTGATCCGCGGGGGAGGGGGGGTTTAAGATTGTTGGATTTAAATATTGTTCAGTTATTGTTAAAAGGCTAATAAAGCTGCGACCAGTTTTAATTCCAGAACATGTGTGATGTTATCATTGCATAAGGTTTGAAATGAAGAAGGTGGAAGGGGGGGGGGGAGCGGGGCGAGAAGCGACTAGTGCGCCGTACCCGGTTAATTCCACTTTATCTAAAGTTATTATCAAGGTTCTAAAAAAAGAGTGGCATCTCATTCAATCCATACCTGTTTTTCAAGATACTCCACTGACAATAGCCCACAAACACAATAATAATTTGCGTAATTTATTAGTACCATCAGCTCTGACTGAGCGTAGATGTCTTTCTCGGTATAAGGGTCAATATCAATGTGGACATTGTTCCGTCTGTCCCCATGCGTTATCCATCAGAAAGGAATATATTCATCCTATTACTAAAGCAATATTTCCAATTGATGATTTCGCAAATTGTGAAACTTCACATGTGGTTTATGTTATTCAATGCCCATGTCCCCTATTGTATGTAGGTAAAACCATTAGGAGTGTAAGAAAGCAGATTGTAGAACACAAGAGCTGTATAAGGAGGTACTTGGTTGAGAAAGCCTTAGGGGTATGTTTACTAAACTGCGGTAATCGTGAATAACGCGCGTTATGTAACGTTAACGACCGTTAGCACATCATAACGCGTGTTATGATGTGCTAACGATCATTAACATTACATAACGCGCGTTATGATGCGCTAACGATCGTAATGCCCCGCGGCGCGGTAAAACACCGCAGAAGGTGGAGAGAGGGTGAAGAGAAGGGGTCAATGGGCGGAGAGTGGGCGGGAGAGGCTCCCTTCACACTAACGCGTTGATTTTCAGAGCTGAATTCCAACGCGAATGAAATCCTGCCGTTAAATGCACATTACAGGGGAGAGAAACCATTTCAGTGTCAGCAATGTACAGCCCAGGCAGGGAAACAAACAAAAAGTGATGTGTGATACATGTGCACAGAACAAAAGGGCACAGAAACACTGAAAATGACCCCAACAAACTGGAAAAAAACAATAACCAAGCTGGCCAATAGTGGTATCAATGAGAAACATCAACCCCTCCCCCCCCGAGTAAGCTCCATAGAACAGATATAAATCATGGAAGGGTCTATACTCCGTCCCCATATAAGGTGAATGGGCCCACAGTGAAATAGCACTGCTCAGGGTTTTCCCCACCATCGGACAGGGTTCCTATGGCGTGCACATGTCCCGCAACATCAGGGCGGGCATGACGGAACGGCAACTGGACAGATGCCAGAGAAGGGGATACAGAGGGCCCCAGGCGGCACATGCTGTGGTGGAGCTGGGCCACAGTGCGGACTAGGGTGATGCCTAGGTGGCCCATACGAATGCTGAAACAGTGGAGCAGCCAGACAGCAACTGCTGAAGGCCCAACATGGGCACGTGTGTGTTTCCCAAAGTGTCACAGTGGATAGTACCCAACAGCAACCCCAAGGGCACGGAACATTGGCAGGCGGGGCTGGGGGGGGGAGCGTGGACGTCTATGCAGGCACCCCTATCCCAGAACCTGCACCATAGGCAGTCGCCTACCTGCACACTGGATGGCCTGAGACTGTGCACCACCAGCTCCACCAGCAAAAGGCATGTCAGCATGGTGGCTGAGGGATACTGGTGGTGGAGGGGGCAGTGGCAGCTGCCCAGAGCATACCGTGGCCTAGCCCTGTGTAGGTGGGTGCTGTGTACTGCAACAGACGGGCCCTGTCTGACGAACAGTCATGGTATCACCAAGGAATGTACAGACTCTGTGGCAACAAGGTGGTGCAGTGCACAAAACCAGTGTATTCAGAAGCAGAGGATCACAGGTTCAAGTCCCAGCTGTGGTTCCTGTCAACCCAGTCCCCATATTTTACCCACTACTACAACGTGCTAATACAGACAGCACCTTTATTGCAGATGACGTAAACATGCCCAAGACACCCACATTTTACCCTACAGAGCACGGACACCATATACATGCACATTACCTAGAGCAGAGTCTCCCAAATGCAGTCCTGGAGGGCCAAACACCATTCAGGTTCCATGCTGCCTCTGATAAAGATGCCTGTGCTGCATTTCTATGCGCCACCCCCATGGTATGCAGATGTATCTCATGCATATTCATGAGGGACAGCATGAAAACCCGTACAGTGTTTGGCACCGCAGGACTGGAGTTGGGAACCTCTGCCGTAGAGCAGCAGCCAACAGGGGCAGACACACCCACACCCACAGGCCCCATTATCCAAAGCCTCCTGGAGAGGCAGGACTCTGGGCTCTGCATGCATCTCCCAATACTAGCACTTGCATACCTTAGTAATGCCACCCTAAACCTGGGAATATGGTACACATCTTTAAAGAGGTTGCTATGATTACTGGCAGATAGCAATTCCTAGGTTAAGTACAATATTCTGAGTGAGCTGCATCATAGCAACCTTTCTGATGTCTGTGGAGTGTGCTACAGGTCTTGTGTCTGACAGTGTTTACCAACCTGGGGAGTGACTTCTACAGTATTGCGTACCATAGCCATGCCTGCCCTGTGCCCAGGACTGGTGTGGTGGCCTGGGCTGCCCAACACCTCTATAGTTGCACAATGCGGGCATAGGTGTGGGGAGTGTGTGTCTGTCTATCCAGTGTGTGGTGGCTGCCAACACCCTCCACAGCCCACACTGCTAGCTCTGTTGCCAGTATTGGCCTGCCAATGTGCATAATGAGGAGCAAGGTACTGTGGGAAAAGCCTGGATAGGGTGGCCTGGCCTGGCCGCATCTGCACAGGGCATAGAGCAATGGTTCGGACATTGTAGTGCCCGGTACCGCCTGCACGGACAGGGTGGCCATAGCATGTCCTGCTGGGCGGTCACTCTCACCCTGACTGAACAGTGACCATGGCATGGCTAGGTTCCCCTATAGTGCTATATAGCATTTTTCTCATGTGATATATATGGGTTCTCTTTTGGGGCTGAATAACTGACTTATCTGCTTGGTGTGTATGCATGCATCTCCTCCAGGACCATGCACTATGGACTAGCTGGCGGACTGTCTGCAGCTAGTATGTGTCTTGCTGGAACACCTTGCAGGGTGCAGCAGCTGGAGGCTTGCTGCTGGAGAATGTCAGATAATGGTGGGGGGCTGCTGAGCATTTCCAGGCCTGCCATCTGTCTGCCATTGCGTTATGGATGTGTAGTGCTCTGTCTGTTCCCCAGCAGGACTGGGGTTGATGGTCCCCTCTACTGCTACCATTGCAGGGAGGTAGTCTGTCGATCTATTGGTGGGTGCTCTTGTTTCCCAACCTAAGCCCCAGAGGGTGGGTTGTGTGGTGGTACATAATCTGCCTATGGGACCATACACCCCCCCCTTCACCTACAGCAGGTAACCATGGCACCAACACAGGATATGCACTATTCTGGGTGTATCATCGCCCATAGGGACTAGATATGACCGAGACATACAGCAGGACACAGATGTATCCTAGGTGAGTCTAACGGAACTATCTATAACACACTGATGGGGACCTGAAGCATGGCGTATTTCAGCCATGAAAGGTGCTGTGGACCTGGTGCTGGGCGCCCCACCTCAACCTCAGGCTGGCCACAGTACCCACACAATGTGACTGTCTGTGGCTACTCTGTGGCAGTGCCACACACGGTCTGTTCCCCCTACCATGCCGAGGTGCTGTGGGGCTGCACATGGTCAGGACCCCCACCAGTCCTAGGTGATGGGGGGTGGGGCACACCTCAACATATGACCATCTGTACACGGCTGATTTGCATGTGCAGTGCATCATGGGTGTGACTTCCCCAATCCAACCCTGTGAACCACTGCAGATGGACTGTGTGGTGAACTGAAGTCCCTCTGTAGCCAGCCAGGCATTTAGAAGGAGCTACAGAGATGTAGACCACTGGCAAATGCACTGACTGTGGAGCCAGAGGTTATGGGTTTGAACCCACTGTGGTGATATGTGGCAGGGCTGTCAGATGCATTTCCATCTGGAGCAGTGGTGTCTGCAACCAAATAATACCAGAGGTTAAGTACAGAATCCAAGCCTATGTTTTCTGCCAACTGATTGAAAACATCATCGCAACTCTCAATACCTCCACAGCTCACACTGATCCCTGCCCAGCCTTCTGGATAAAGGATCTCTGCAATGATCTTGCTCCAATAATATCCAAGATTATTAGACTATCATTTGACACCGGCTCATTCCCTACTACTCTCAAACAGACCTCCATCAGACCTTTACTAAAAAACTCCAAGTTGGACCCACATAAAACAGACTCATACAGACCCATTTCCAGTATACCTACGCTCGCAAAAATAATTGAAAAAGTGGTTTATAGGCAGCTACAAGACCACATTGACTCTGCAGCTCCGTTGGATACATGCCAACATGGTTTCAGAGAATCACATGGTGTCGAGACTCTCCTTACCACCCTCCTCAATAAACTTAACTCCGGCATTGACAACATCCGGAATGGTTTCGTACTTATCTTTTTGGACATTGCGGCAGCCTTTGACTCGGTATGTCATGAGCTTCTTATTATCCGTCTAAAAGAAAAGGGCCTCTCTGGAACAGCACTCAAATGGTGTAACTCTTACTTATCGGGTAGATGGCAGCATGTGCGATCAGATGGAGCAATATCAGATCCGTTTCAGCAAGGACAAGGGGTCCCACAAGGATCCTCCCTATCATCATTACTATTCAACATATACATGCAACCTATATGTGACATCATCAGATCTTTTAATGTCAATTGTATGATATATGCTGATGATGTGTTGTTATACATGCCGATCTGCCTAGATAAGATGGACCTCACTCCTTTAACTAACTGTTTCAACGCCATATAGAACTGGCTACTGACACAAAATCTCAGAATCCAACATAAAAAAATGGAGGTTCTCTTTATCTCAAGGAACTCGAACTTCATACCACCTACATGCCTGGAGGTTCAAGATGCTAAGCTGCAAGTAAAACCTCATATCCGATACCTAGGAGTGACTCTTGATCAAAACCTTGACATGAAGAACCACATATCCAACACAGTAAGAGCAATTTATTTCAAGATCCGCTCCCTCAGACATCTATGCCAACTGATTGACCCAGACGATTTCCGTACTGTTTACCAGGCTCTTATCATTCCTCATTTCGATTACGCAAATTCCATTCTACAAGGCCTTCCTCAATCTACATTAAATCCTCTTTAACTTGCCTTGAACAGTGCAGCGAGAGTGCTTTTTGGAACATCCAAAAGAGACCATGTAATACCCCTTCTAAAACAACTACACTGGCTTCCTATCCAAGCAAGAATCACTTTCAAAACACTGCTCCTGACCTTTAAAGCATACAAAGGTCTCGCATCCACCTCCTTATCGGAGATGATTCAACCAATCATACCCAATAGACTAAGAAGAACCACAGAACTAAATATGCTAAGCGTACCAAAGGAAGTCATAAGATACAACTTCACAACATCGAGCAGAGCCTTCAGCCTATGTGCCCCAAAACTCTGGAACACCCTTCCACCACACATTAGGGCCATCCCTGATCTCATCCAGTTCAGGAAGGCCCTGAAACATCACCTGTTCCTCAAATACTTCCCGGAGAACAAAGAAACACAGTCACACACAAATATCAATAATGTCAGCCCAACCACGTAAACTTTCCTGTCTCAACTTCACTTTACAATTCTTCAATAGATTAACAATACACTATTCAGACTCTATGACACTGTTATGTAAATAGTTGTTTTTGTAAATAGTTGCTCCTGTTATCCTGTTATCCAAGTTGGTTTGCCTGTTAACTGTAAAAATCAGATAAATGTAAATTGTCTGAAGTTTCTTGTTCCATGTAAACCGCGCTGATAACGAATAGTGCGGTATATAAAAAATGTTAATAAATAAATAAAATAAAAATAAATAAAAACCCAGAGAGGAACGAGTCCAAAGGTGAATGAGCACACTTGAACAGGAGCAAATTCATGCTATACATTTCCAAACAGTCTAATACACACAAGCTCTCCATTGGTCCTAATGCCACCCCTACATTTATCCAATCAGGGACTCTCTCTGTGCCTTTGTCTCCACACACCCTCCTCAATTCATCTAAACAAAAGGGACATTAGAAATGTGAGATAGATCTCCATGTCAAGGACATCTCTAGCCAAAGGAATGTGAATGTATCCTAATGCGAGATGTGTGAAGCAGAAGGTGTTATAAAACATAATGCAGACTCTGCAATAAGCAGAGTCCTAAAACCTTTAACTCTGATATGTAGCAGCAGTACTAAAAAGTGGGGGGTTTAAAATCCAGCTCATGCTCACAGGCTCTGATAAGCCATAGGCCATCACACTTATAGATGGTAGCATTAATTTGAGGTGCAATACACCCTCAAGGGTCTGTAATCTAAAGTGCCCACGCCAGCACCAACGCACGTATCCACGCACGCTGCTACGCTCGCACCAACGCACGTGGCTACGCCCGCACCAACGCATGTGGCTACGCCCGCACCAACGCACGTGACTACGCCCCAGAGATACATTCTGAGGAGATGGCTGCCATGTCCAGGAAGCCTGCGTTCACACAGAGAGAGCTCTACATGCTCACAGAGCTGTTCTGCCTCCGCCAGCAGCGCCTCTTTCCTGGCTCATTCAGGAGGCAGAATCTGGCAAGGGTCAGGAGGGCCTGGGAGCGCCTCACAACTAGGTATAACAGGAGCTCTGATTACCCACGTGAGGTAAGTGCATGGGGATAGGCACCCCAACAGAGGATGTGAGGAAGAACACCCTGTAACCAAAGCACCAATCAACTATGCACTGCCAGGGAATGTCAGGTGTTGCCGCGTACAGCTGGGAGTTAAGTCTGCCACACCCCAAAAAACAGAACCCCCAGCCCCCAGGGGGTAGCTGCAACCATCGTAGAGGTGAACTACAGACCACATTGGTATGGTATGTGGCGCTGTTGCAGCCTCAGTGATGTGGCCTATCCACAGGAAACTACAGGCCCACCACTAAGGCCAAGAGACACACAGGGGTCTGTCACTTGCCCTTGTCAGCTATCACAAGGCCCAAATACATTCCAGGATGCTGCAGGCCCCAAAAGAGGGGTCCATCCCCGTCCTGGTGCTATGGTATCTGGCCCTGTTTGTGATTACCAGCCTCAACTATAGCCCCAGGATGCTGCAGGCCCCAAAAGAGGGGTCCATCCCCCGTCCTGGTGCTATGGAATCAGGCCCTGTTTGTGAATACCAGGCCTAACTATAGCCCCAGGATGCTGCAGGCCCCAAAAGAGGGGTCCATCCCCCGTCCTGGTGCTATGGAATCAGGCCCTGTTTGTGATTACCAGGCCTAACTGTAGCCCCAGGATGCTGCAGGCCCCAAAAGAGGGGGCCATCCCCCGTCCTGGTGCTATGGAATCTGGCCCTGTTTGTGATTACAAGGCTCAACTATAGCCCCAGGATGCTGCAGGCCCCAAAAAAGGGGTCCATCCCCCGTCCTGATGCTATGGAATCTGGCCCTGTTTGTGATTTTTTTTATTTTTTATTTTTATTTATCAATTATCAAATAACAATCGAATATCATACCATATACGACAAAGGAAAAACAATGGAATACTCTCAATACAATTAGTAAAAAACAAAAATAAACCACCACATATCTCCATCCATTTAGACCCCAACATAAAATAGGAAATAGGGGAGTACCAGTTAACATATTATATACTGCCAACAATCCTAGCATTGTGTTAATGCTAGGATTGTTGGCCCTGTTTGTGATTACCAGCCTCAACTATAGCCCCAGGATGCTGCAGGCCCCAAAATAGGGGTCCATCCCCCGTCCTGGTGCTATGGAATCAGGCCCTGTTTGTGATTACAAGGCTCAACTATAGCCCCAGGATGCTGCAGGCCCAAAAAGAGGGGTCCATCCCCCGTCCTGGTGCTATGGTATCTGGCCCTGTTTGTGATTACAATAAACAAACTATAGCCCCAGGATGCTGCAGGCCCCCAAAAGAGGAGTCCATCCCCCGTCCTGGTGCTATGGAATCTGGCCCTGTTTGTGATTACAAGGCTCAACTATAGCCCCAGGATACTGCAGGGAGCACTGCAGAGGCCCACCACCCACCCCAGAATTTGCTGATGGGCACTGGCAGATGTGTGGAGGTGGCCCACAGAGATGTGCTGTGTGTGGCTCGCTGGAGCCCACACACAGGGCCCATGGGGCCCAGGCCGGACAGGCGTGTGCACGGGGCACACATGGGGCTATCCCTTGTGAAAGCATGGGGCATGAATGTATCACTCAATAGGGGCAGGCACCTGTTGCATAAAGAGATAGATATGTGTTGCGTCAGAGGACCCTAAAGTGTCTGTGCTAGCTAATGTCAATGTGCGTTGTCAACCCTACAGGTGGAGGACCTGTGGAAAAAGGCCCGGGAGTTAAGGGCAAGATACCCATGCTTTGTTGCGTGCGTCCAGCGGGAACGGATGGCCCAAAGGAATGGTGAGTAATGTGACATGGCCCTGTGGGACAATGGGTGGAAGATCCACAGGATGCATGTGACTGCGTTATCTGATGTGTGACCATGGAAATGATATGTATTCCCCTCTCCCACAGCGGATGCACATGCTGCCATGGAGCCAGTGGGGCCTGGAGGAGGCAGATGGCGATGTGGGCCAGGA
The DNA here is from genome assembly GCA_033557465.1 of Ichthyophis bannanicus. Taxonomy (NCBI): domain Eukaryota; kingdom Metazoa; phylum Chordata; class Amphibia; order Gymnophiona; family Ichthyophiidae; genus Ichthyophis; species Ichthyophis bannanicus. The sequence continues at coordinate 344,240,511 of CM066037.1, forward strand.
GGGTGACAACGGCCAGGAGCCCATGGAGGAGGCCAATGGCAGTGGAGGCCATGAGGGGGGTTCCGCGGCCCTCACCGAGGGGGGGGAGGGGGATGGGGAGAATGATGAGGGGGAGTGGGATGGGGAGGGGGAGGAGGTGGGGGACAGGGAAAGGGAGGGGGAGGAGGGGAGGAGGGGGAGGAGGGGGAAGGGGATGTGGAGAGGGAGGTGGGGGCCGGGGAAGGGGATGGTTCGGGCGCAGGGATGGGGGGGGGGTGGCTATGGAAGGTCCCCATTGGTACGGTCTGCCACAAGGCAACGGGGACACCAGTCACCTGCCCCTTGATGTCGGCGATGCACACCTACTGGACGTGTGCCTGCCACACATAGCCGCAGACAGGTGCACCGTGCATGCAGCCACACAGACAAGGGGAGATGTGTGTCTGTGCGGATGCATGTGCGGGCTGCGCCTGGCTGTGGCTGTGTGTGCCCAGGTGCATGCTCAGAGGCAGTATGCCCTCATCCAGGGGCAGGTGCTGGTGACCCTGGCCATGGTGGCTGACCGGCTGCGTGAGCTGGATGAGCGCATTGCCGGTGGCGCACCCGGCCAGCCACCATGTGACAGGGGTCCCCAGGGTGTGTAGTGTGGTGATACACATGGCACACCCGCCCTGTGATGGCCCGTGCCATGGCCTGCCACACCAAACAGGGACAGGGATGTGTGGGCCCCACAAATGTTGCCATGTGCGGCCATGTTAACAGAGGGCAATGTAAATAAAGATGTTACTATTTTGCATAGACCAATGGTGGCCAGATGTTCCTCAATGCTATGTGTCAGTGTTGTGTGAATGACAAATGTGAACACCCACATGCGTGTCAGCGTGCACCAAAACGGGAGAGCGCAGGGTACTGTACCCATGTCCGGGGTGGGGGGATAATAAGGGCATCATATGGGGAGGTGCCACACATGGACAAACCAACACATGTATCACGGTGGGTATGGGCCATCTGTGGTGGGCCATGCAAGGGTATGGGCAACAGTGGCGATAGGTACAGACAAGGGTGGACGCTGACATGGACAAGGCATGTGGGCTAATGGACACTGTGGTAGACAGTGCACATGGCTAGGGGTGGACTGAGTGGCCATGGACGCAGGGGGACAGGAGATGGGTGGCATATATGGGGCATGGGGGGCTGAGATCACCACAGGTGTGATTGGACAGGAGCACATGGTGATGGCGCCAGGATCCACATGTGGCCCGTGGTCAGTGTGTTGTGGTGGCAGCATGAGGCGTGGAAGGCTATGCAGGATTGACAGTGCACTTATCACAGTCCTGTAGACCGTTATCCCTATGTGGTGGGGGTCCTGTGGCCTGGAAACGCAGTAGGCGCCTGCCCATGTCCATCAGTAGTGTCCAGGCGTCTCAGGTATGGGGCCAGCGTGGTAAGGGCACCAGCATGGCACACAGTGCAATGAGCTATGCACGTTGGAATATCTGGTACCAGCATTACCGTACAGTGTGATAACAGTGTTGGGCATGGGAACAAAGCCACATAGCAACGTAGGCATATGACCACAGAAAACGACCATTAGGCATATCTAGTCTGTCCATCCAGAAACACTACAATGGTCCTCCCTCAACACCTTTGCGAACCTCTGTGTGTGTTCCATGATTTACTCAAGTCAGATACTGTCCTCAACACCACCACCTCAACTGGGGGACTATTCCACGGATCAACTACCCCCTAAGTAAGTAGAAAGCTGTGCAAAGCTCAACTGCTGCTATCTCCCATAACCCGCACCCCATGTCCCACCATTGCGGAACATGCTCCCAATGGAGGTAGTCTGGCCCCCTGAACAGGTATGCCATGGAGGTATGTAAAAATCTCAATAATGTCACCAACATTCCACTTGTCACATAAGGGGAACATCTTAAGATCCCTCCGTCTGTGCCATATGCCATTTAGCGGGGACCAATAATCATTCTGTTAGCCAACCTCTACACCGACCCCATCCTAGTCACATCCCTTATAAGGTGCGGTCTCAGGGATTGGACACAATACGCCACATGGGGATGCCACAAAGGCCTATGGGTCACACCCTTGTTACTGTTGGTCATCCCCCTCCATATGCACCCAAGCATCCCCCTAGCCGTTGCCGTCGCTGCCTCCCTGAGCTACCCTGAGATCATCAGATGCAACCACACCTAGACCCCGCCCACCGTTAGCGGACAAACATACCTTGCGCCCCATACAGTATTGCTCCCCTGGATTACTGCCCCCTAAGTGCATGGCCCCACGGTTGTGAACCTTTAACCCCAACTGCTGAATCCCACATCAGTCCTCATGCTTAGCTAGATCCCACCTCATGTTATCCATACCTCCCTGGATTTCCACCCTACTGCACAGTGTGCTATCAACTGCACGGGGCAAGCCGTACCTGAAGGTCCATGCATCACAGGACCAACACAGATGTTACATATGGGCGGACCATGGACAGCTCCCTGGGGCACCCCACAGACAACACCCCACCCCTCAGAGCAAACACCATGTATATGTACCCTCTGTCACCCCCACCCAAACGGCCTCTAAACCAAGCAGTGACATTGGGGTCCACCCCTAGGGTGCCCAGTCTGTGTCTATGTAGCCGATGACGGGCATTACAGGGACTTTAAGGAAATCTAAATACACCACTTCTAGGGCTCTCCCTCGTTCCAACTCCCTGGTCACCCAGTCACGGTGAGCAATCGGATGTGTCAGACAGAACCTGCCTCAGGTGAATCCATGCTGCCCCTTATCCTGACATCTGCTGGACCACAGACACCACAATGAATGCACATCCAGCAACGTTGGCAATAATGTTCACACCACCACAGTCAAACTAACCGGCCTGTAGTAGCCAACCACATCCGTATGTGCACCTCTGTGCAACAGCACCACATGAGCCTCCCCCCACCTCCTGGGCCGCACACACGACTACACCAAGGCAGTGACACCGTCGGTCAGAAGAGCTGCTCGTATGTACCCAGGTCACTTCAGCAATCACGGGTATACCCCATCCGGTTCCTTATGCTCTGTGTATTTTAGACAGAGATAGTTTCCGACGGACACATTCATCTGGCAATTTCTCAGGATGACCTTTGATGCTGTCCATACCTGTGGGTGTGGGCTGGGGTCCTTCCACAGGTCCACCATCTGTGCACACAGAACAAACATATTTGTTAGACTGTGCCACTGTGGTGCCATCAGCAGCCACATGTCCCCACCCCGCACCCCTGCATCTGACAATACCACTACTGCCCTTCACCCCCACTGAGATATCTGTATGATGTCGTATCACCGCATCCTCTTGCATTGTCTGTGTCCCCATCCGTTGAACCCTGTGCGTTCCTGACTACTGTGATAGCTGACCCAGAGGTCTCCGTATACTAACATGTGGACAGTTCGTACAGCATGCACATGTCAACAGACATAGTGGCAGGGACACCTAACAGGGGCAAGAGGGAGGGTGGAGTGACAGTGACACCACCCTCATATTGGGTCCCCTCTCTCCACAGCAGGGTAGGAGGGACACAAACACCACAAGGGATCTCACATCTCCCACTGGGCCCACATTGCATGGTTGACCTTGGGCAGGGAATGCAGCAGGTACACAGGTGCAAGAGGGCAGTCAGTGTGCCATCACCTGGGTGGGAGGGGTGTGGTGGCTAGAGCCCCAAAAATGGGGACCGAGGCCAGTATACGTATGGAAAGGCCAGGATGGGAGGCAAGATGAGGGATGGGGCAACAACAGGGGTGATGAGGAAGCAGGATGCCAGAATGCTCCAAGCCAAGGCACAGCTGCAGACTGGCAGGGTATGACAGGGCAGGGGAGTGCAACGGCACGGGGCACCAGGGAGGGGTAATGGTGTTGTGGGATCTAGGACGTGTACAGGGGGCTTGGCAGCCATGCACATGGAGGTCACCAGGTCAACCCAGGGGATAGGGACATGCGGACAGTGTGATGGACATAGAGCCTGCACCTATGCATCTGCAAGAGCCTGAAGTACACCTGCCAGGTGAGGTAACCCTTACAGACTGGTCCATGGGCACAGTTCATGAATCTGGGGAATAGGGATATAACAGGCTGGACCTGAGGGAGGGTGTACCGAGGGGTGAGACCCATAGATCCCATGCTGTGTGTCCCTGTATCCCTCCTGTTGCTGGGGGGAGGGTCATAGGGACCAGGGTGTACAATTAGGATCCGAAATGGCCTGTCATGCAACTGCTGCAGGAATGGGGACACTAGTGTGTGAATGTAGGCTTTCCCACGATGCTGCCCCCTACTCTGCATTGTGTGTGTGTTGTAGAGGCATCTGATGCCAAGGGGTGGCTATGCTAACATGGCCACTGAATGTACGTCTGGTTTTCTGCTCCGGCAAGCATCACTACCAGGAGGGTGACCTATCCCTGCTGCTGCCAACCTGTGCACCCTGCCATCTTGGGATTAATTGGACAGATATTGCTGGTCATCTGACCATCTCCAAGGGATACTCAGTTCACCAGACACTGACACTAATATGTTTGTCCATGGTGAGGCCACACCATCTGAGTGTCACACATATCTGTCAGCTGCCTCACTCCTTGGAGCCCACTCACACACATATTGTTTGATGCACACATACAGCCAAGCACGTCATACGTCCCCCAGTCGGCCCAACGGAGAGATAGCTGTGGAAAGCTTGGGGTCAAGGGCAGCAGAGGGATCCCATAGAGACACACGGCCCTCCGAGCCAGGGGCGAGGGGTGACGGCCTGGAAATGTATAGGTTCAGATGTGCATCCGATGTGCTGCGGGGGGCACAGCATGGGGATGTATCCGGGGCCACCACAATGTGCACCCTGCCGGTGCTGGAAGGGACAGGTGGTGTCCTGGGGGCAGGGCCAGGGGGAAGGGGGGAATATCTGCGCCGGTGGGGCTGTGGGCAGTGGGGTGCTGGGTGCCGGCGGATGGGTCTGCCATGGCAGGTGGGGCAACCCATGGTGGCCACAGCTGGGCTGGTGGGGACACAGGCTGGCTGTAGCGGTGGCACGGGGATGGCCCCTGGGGCGGACATGGGTAGGGCCGTGTATAACATGGCCCCCTCGGAGAAACACAGGACACATGACAGCAGTTATGGCCTCACGTGCACACATTTATTTACCACGCCCTCGGCCACACCTTGAGCGGCCCCTCCCACCCCGTCGGGCAGGAGGCATCCCTGACACAGCTGCTGCTGCTTCCGCTGCTGCTGGTGGTGGTGGAGGTGGTGGAGGCGGCGGTGGCGGTAGCTCCATGCTGCCCCTATGAGCTCCAGGCTTCTGGCCATGGAATGCACCACATCCACAAGGTCTTCAAGACGTGATGTCATCCGTACAACAGCATATCGCAGGCGTCTTGACTCACGTCTCTGCCGCCGCTGTTCACGTGCGACAACTTGCAGTACATGCTGTACACCTGGGGGGGGGAAGGATGTGCATTGTGAGACAGGGAAACATCTGACAGCTGTACATAGGCATACACAAACCAACGCATTTGGCCACTCACCCTCGGCATCCCTCTGTGCCGCCTGGGAGTGCGCCCGCATCTCCCCAATGACACCAGTGATGGCGGACATCGCCTCCTCTCTCTGTCGCTGTGCCTCTGCTCCAGATGCCTCCCCTGTGGCAGCGGGGGTCGGTGCCTGACATAGGCCCTGCCCACTGTCCCCCTCCGGGAGTGGGGCTGGACCCTCCGCTTCCACCGATGTTGCCCCCATCAGAGGCTGCTGTGGCACAGCATCCTGGATGCACCCTGGCACAGGGTCTGTTCCCCATGACACCTCCTCTGCCGCCTCAATGGAGTAGATGTCACCTTTAGGGCGAAATGATACATAGGTCAGGTGGGGCATGGCTGACTGCCCCCTTCGCGCCCCCCTACATATGTGGTGTGTGGGATGCAGGGCACCCTGGTCATTGTCATGCCTCAAAGGCTACAGAGGTGTGGACATGGAGCCCACCTGTGCATGGATGAGACCTGGACCGTCCCATTTCCATGTCCTCGGGGCCCATGTCGTGCTGTGGCACCTCCAGTGTGCTGATCCACTTGAGCCGGGGACAGCCATGCCTTGTGGCGGGGGGGAAATGTGGGCATGGTTGCATGGGCAGAGTGGGAACAAACTGTGGCAGTGATACCAATGGGAGCCTGTGTGTGTGCCATGTGGATCTCGCTCAATGGCCCGTGTGCCCCCCCAGCATCACCACAGTCCTGCTGGTGCACCCTGTGCCCTGCACTATCAGGGCACCTCCACCCACTGCACACTACCACACACCCCATGCCACCCCAGCACCACCTGTGCCCGTGCAAGCAAAGACCCTGGCAAGCACAGGTGCAGGGCGCCCCCTGTCACCAGCGTAATTACCTGTGTGACCCTGCTGTCCCTGCCATCCCTGCACTGTTTACCCACATGACATTGTCGTCCTCTGCTGCTACTATGGTGCTGTTCCCCCCACCTCAGCACTCATCCACTGCACTGTGCAGCCCCCTGCACGCCGTCACCACCTCGCCCCCCCACTGGGATGTGCACTGTGATAAGGAAGCTTATCACTGTACAGAGAGAGATGCTACAAGAGATGAATTGGGTCAGAATAAGCAACTTGTGCTGGCTGGTAGGAGCATTAAAGGTGCCTTTACCTAAAAGACTACCAGACCCAGAATGCACTAGCAAACAGAAGGCCTTTGGTAAAGCTGTACCTGGGAAACATGTGTCTAATCAGAAGGGCAATGATGTAATCCCTAATCACACATCTACTAGGGCTGGGTCTACTTCAGGACACTTGCAGTGCACTAGGGTGGAGTGTCCATCTAGGCACTTTAAAACTAGAGGACATTCATCAGAGAAATTAGAACAGGACAGGAGTGGAGACACGAATTGGAAGACGAACTGGTGAAGAAGCTGTGTCTGCAACAGAAGGACGAGGAACAAGGAGAGACGTATCGTGACCAGAGGGAAGAAGGGAAAAGAGCAAGAACACAGAAGGTCCAGGTGTAGAGGCCAAGGCAGTATGTATGCTGGGAGAGATTTTTGGTGCAAAGATTCTCCATTGGACTGGCAGGAGCCAGAGGCTTGGAGGTATACAGCCAGGGATCCTCGTACAGTGCCTGCAAAGGAGACAGCTGCATCTACAGAAGGAAGGGGCTCTAATACCTATTCAAGGAGGTATGGGAACAGGGACCTGGAGACCTGTGATTCTGACTGGAGAGCTGGACACAGTATCTTTGTTACCTGCTGGCCAAAGCACCCAGAGAGGAACACTAATGGCAATGTGATCACAGGTATGGACACTAATTTCTTCCCTAGCTTTAGGCAAGGAAATCAGCAGGAGAGCAGTACCTATCCTGATAGGGATCAGTTAGGGAAATCCTGTGAGTCAGAATATGTACATGTTACTATGGTATGTGAGGAACAGGGGGAAATACCAAATACAGAAGTTGAATGCATGGATTGCTCTCTCAGTAACTTTTTGTTCAAATACAGTTCTCAGTGATTTGCTGTTCTAAAGTATTGCACAGTTAAGGATCATACACCAAAAGGGACCTTGTACTGCCTATTAGCAGCCCAGAAAGCTGTCTGATGAGGAAGCTTTTGGTTAACGTTTTGCCACGTGAAGAGAGTGATCAAGCCAGAGTTTGAGCTTGTTAACCCCCTGTGTTTAATTGAAGGCACCAGTGCACACGTGGAACTGAGTGGACGCTACTTCTTCTCTGTGACAGGAGGAAAGCTGATTTCTTTTGGATATAAAGGAGTCTTACCCTTTTTCGGTTTGTCTTTCACTGCAGCACTGTTAAGAAGTTAATTAGCAGTTGTTTCAGGACAGCCCTTTTCTGTTTCATCAGGGACTTTATTGATTTATTGATTAAATACTTCAGTTACCTTATTTTGTGTGTTATTGAATGACACCCTTGTAAAAGTTGTCCTATTGATGTTACCAAGCATACCTGTGTGGAGATAACACCCCAGAAATAAACTCTGTTTCATTTGCTTTACACTTGGGCAACTACAATTATTTATTCTTGTTCAACGGACAGTTCTGTGTGAATGAACTACAGGACCCACAATCCTTTCCAGGTCAAGTAAATTCATAGCTTTGCCAAGATTGTGTAGCTCTCACAACTAGACACCCGTTTGACAGCACCCACAGCTGCCCCTGTGATGGGCCACCCCTAGACCCTGTCACAGTGTCACCCCCTGTATCCCCATCAGCCACGCACTGCCCCTCCCCCCCCAGGCCACCCCTACACACGTATGTGTATGGTCCCCCATCAGTTGAGCCACTCAGACCTACCGGCATCTGGGTGCGCAGTGTCCAATGCCGGGGGCAGCCCATGAATGTACATGGGCCCCAGATGTTCTGACAGGCGTTGTTCAAGCTCAGACAGGGTTGACATCTGTGCAGGGCCCCCTCCAGTGCCCTGTGCTGTGCGCTGCTCCCTCGTCAACTCTGTCCGGATGTTCCGCTTGATGTCACTATAACGTTTCCTTAGACTTTTGACATCAAGGTGGGGTCTCCCTGCTGCTGTCTGCTGTCTGCACTCCTGCCCATGCCCTGGTACGTGTGGCACTGGATGTTGTACTGCTCAGGCGACCGAACAGGACCTCAAAGTGGTCAAGGATACTGGCCAGGAGCATGTCATTTTCCTCTTGGCTGAACCTCACAGCCCTTTTCCTTGCCTCCCCTGCCACAGGGGTCATGTGGCGCCTCTGTCCTTGTCCAGAGATTGTCTGTTGGCTGGGGTGGTGTGGGGCCCCAGATGGGCCTGGCCTCTCGCCATCCCCCTCTCCTGAGGGAGTGTCCACTGGTGGCTGAGCACTGTGCCCCTCTGCAGCCTCCTGGCTGCCTCCAACGCTGTCTGACATGCTGTGTTTCTGTATGTGTGCTGAGGTGTTTGGCATTCTGAGCCTGCTATATTTATATGTGTGCTTTGGGCTTGGTTCTATGCATGTTACACCCCACGTTATGTCAGACGCGTGCACCGCGTTACGTATATGCGCGTGCGTACACGCCGTGCCTTTTTGTCGCACTTGGGTCTTTGGGTGTGGTGTGAGATGTAGGACGCCGTATATTTGCACCGTGCTGCATCAGAGGGACCCTCCACCCTCTCCCCCTGTGTGCATCCACCATGTCCGGTCACATCCAGCCATGTAGGTGGGTGCATTGTGTGGACGCGTGTTCCCGCGCGTGCTGCGTCATTCCCAGCTCACCAGGTGTGTATCCTTCTACTGATTTTCAACCCCTCCCCAAACCCTATTTCCCAGACACCTGTCCTCTTTCCTGTGTCTAACATGGCTCAGACTGTGAATGCAGGTTGTGCGGTGGCTGCATTGATGGAGCTGGCTGGGCTGCGCTTTCCGGAGGGGGGAGATGATGTACCTGGGCCTGTGGCACTGGGCATGGGTGCTATCCCGCTGCAACACAGGCCTGCAGCTGTGGGGGGTCCACAGGCGGGTGTGGGGGAACAACGGCGCCATCGGTGTGCTGGGGTGTGGCCCTGCCTGCAACGCCTCTACAGGCCCAGGACCCTGCTCCAGGACATCAGAGAGGACCAGGTAATCTCCCTCTACCGGCTGGACACAGGGGCTATTAGGGAGCTATACGAGGATCTTAGACCTGACCTCGAGCCCCGGACTGCCCGGTCACATGCTATACCGGGATTGGCCAAGCTCCTGGCTGCCCTACATTTCTTTGCCTCTGGCTGTTTCCAATCCTCAGTGGCCGCAGTGGGTGGTATGAGTAGGTCAACATTCTCTCGCTGTCTCCACCAGGTACTGCGGGCCATGGTCAGCTGGGTTGGGAATTACATTGCAATTCCCAATGGTAGGCAACATTGGGGGGCCCTGGGACAGGCATTCCAAAGGATTGCTGGGATACCACACGTGATGGGAGCCATAGATTGCACACATGTTGCCCTGGTCCCGCCACATGACAGGGAGGTTGTGTACCGCAACCGCAAACACTTCCATTCCCTAAATGTGCAGGTTGTTTGTGATGCAAGTATGTGTATTCTCAATGTGGTTCCACGGTTCCCAGGGTCAGCCCATGACTCCTATATCCTCCAGCACTTGGCACTGTTCGGCCAGTTTGAGGCCGGACAATATGAGGACTACATCCTGCTGGGTGGGTATTCACCTCATCTGACGTGCACCTACCATAAATGGTTGACGGGACCTCATAGTCACCAGTGTCCTCTGCATGTCTTACATTGTGGTGTTATTTCCAGGTGCAGCCTATTGTGGGCTTCACACTACATCACGCCCTGTCACCAGGGATTGGGTCACTAGCTCTGTGCACTGCCACACGTCTTTCTGTCTCCCATGTGTGTGTTGTTGCTCGCCTGGGTGTCCCGGCGCATATGTGGTGTGGGCTGTTCCCTGCCTCTGCTTTTCTGTTACCGTGCTCCTGTGTCCTGGGTCACTCTGGTCACATTTGGTGTGTCCCCTTCATTGCTGTGTGGGACACCTCAGGCTTGCCCATAGCTCCCAGAACTGGCCACGGGCATACATCACAGGCATTTGTGCATATGTCTGCCTGTGGTGGCTGTCCCTCTCCCACACCATATGCCACAGGTCTGTGCATGTGCCATCCAGGGTGGGTGGGAGGATTGGGTGCACAGAAACATCGACACGGTGTACAGTGTGTGGGGGGCCCCCTCCCTTTGGACATGCAGGGGGCAACACATGACCTGAGCTGTATGCACACCTGCTCTGACATATGTAGACTGCATGTGTGGGCACTTTCTCCACTGCCACTCCCACCTGCCCCCCCCCCCCCGGGGATGTTTTCCATTAGCCTCTGCTCTGTGTGCGCTGTATCATGACGGTCACATAATTACACACCTGTGCATCCATTCCCCTCCGAGTGCACCATGCCACTGGTGGACAGATGCCCTCACAGCAGCCACCACTGCTTCATGATCACAGGTTTGGGACGTGTCCTTTGGCATGGTACCGTAGATGTGCACTACCCCCATTGGCCATTCCCTGGGGCTTTGGTTCTCCCAGCATCAGCCTCTGGTGCACTGCCATTGTGTGCAATGATGCGGCGTCATATGTGTGTGTCCATGCCTCTCTGCTGTCCATTTGATTGTTGCTACGTCAGTGATTCCATGGGTGCATCAGCAAACGTGTAAACTTACAACGTTTCTTTCTGCAGGTGATGCAGGATATGGGTGTCATGCCTGGTTGCTGACCCCTGTACGTATCCCTCGGCCTGGTGCAGAGATGCGGTACAATGATGCCCATGCCTCCAGCCGCTCAGTCATTGAGCGCACCTTTGGCATTCTGAAGAGTCGCTTCAGGTGTCTGGATAGGAATGGTGGTGCCTTACAGTACAGACCCTTGACTGTGGCAAAGATCATTCTGGCCTGTTGCATCCTCCACAACATTGCTCTCAGGCACAATGTCCCAGTCGATATTTATGAGGATCTCGGGGAGGATCCTGTGTGCCCTCCTGCACCTGGCCGTGGTGACACACGTGAGGGGATGGCAGTCAGGCAACATCTGATCGAGCAGCTCTTCTCCTGTAAGTTCTGCATGTGTGGGGGATGTGCTTCTGGGTCACCATGTACGAGCTGATCTTTGGATTTCACGGCACTGTCATGACATGTCTCTATATGTCTCTTGTGTTTTTTGCTCCCCAGGATAGGCTGCTGTATTCTGGGCTCCCAGGTGTAGCCTACCAATACTGCCCAATGCTGTGGTGCATGTAGGGACTGTGTGTACATCACTGCAACATGCAGGTGACTGTGGTGAGTGGACATACAGTTAGGTTTGCTGTGGTGGCAGCACAATTTGACACATATATGTTTTTCCCTCTCCACTGCTCCTATGGTGATGCACATGTCTTTGGCCCACTACTCCATCCCCCATTGATTCTGTTTGTCACACATGTTACCTTTGCCTGTGCACATCTTGTGGATCTACATACAGTATCTACTGCACATAATACCAGGCTGTGTGAGTCTCCGGACACAGGGCATTGTACTGTTTGGGCACATGTGGAGACTTCACTGCCATTGTGGCATTAGACAACCTCAGTGCACTCATGCATGGACTGGGATGATTGTCTCCACTTGTCCCCGATTGTTGAGGGTCCAGCCATCTGCATCTTGTGGCATGCATACCTTGTCTCAGGGTGTATGTCTCTGTGTCTTTGTAACGTGTCTGCATGAGGGTACCTTCTGCTCCTCTCTGCCTTTGTCTGTTTCAGGGATGTGTCTGGCCACCCGTCCAGTGATGTTCAACCGTCTCTCTTTGCCCTTCTGCTTATGCCCTACTGTACATTGTGGCCATGTGTCATATATTTGTTCCTTACATGTCTCATGTTTGCTAGCAGGACACTGCACATCAACATTTTTTGTTCCACGCTACACAGCATACCTCGGACATGCTCCACTCACAGCTAACCATGAGGACGTGGTGATGGACGCAGTTCATTTATGTCTGCAGCCTCTACTGGGACCCCTTGTGCCCTTGCCTGACTCGGACTTTCTCAATCAGACCACAGCTATACCTGTCAGGTAGGTTTCTGCTTCCATCCTCTGGGACATACACCATGTGCAGCTGCTGCATTTGGCCTGTTAGTATCAACATGCCCTTCGGTGGTATCTCTGTGCACCATCACTGCTGGACATGCTATGGACCCCTGGGATGCCTGTGTGTCATGGCCATTTACATGACCATGTTGGGATGTTGTCCTGGTCTGCAGAGCCATCTCCTGCAGTGGTCCATGTGCACTGTGCTCTGTGTTGTGGCTGTGTCATGTTGTGATATCTATGCATTCATGATACACATCTTGTAATGTCACTGTCTCCTTTGTGACCTAATGGTGGGGGTGGGGGTACTATTCCCTTACCTTATATCTACCCATTTTTCATACAGGACACAGCCAACATACATGGCACATCGACTACAATGCATCTGGAGAGCCCATCAGCCATATTTGTTTGGACACGGCACCTCTGTGAAAATGTCCCTGGATGTTGTTGCCACTGGGAGATGGCCCTCTGCGATTTTGGCACAGGCCTTTTTTGGACCTCATTGTTGGCCTGCTATTTTGACTATCACTGGGGGACTGACACACCGTCGCTTCCATGGACTGTATGGGTGTTTTTCTGATTGCACCGGGGGGGGGGGGGGGGGGTTGGATCAGCTTTGCATTGTTGTGTAACTTTGATACGTCAATGTTGACTTTGCATGGTTCCTTTTGACTCTGCATGCTTCAACCTGGGTCTGTGGGGGTCTGGGGATGGTGACTGCTGTGCATCCGTTTGGGGCGAGCACTGTGGGGACGTGTCATGCTGACACCCTCCTCATCGCATCTTACAATCTGGTTGTGACAGGTGATGGGATGCGGGTTAGGGTTTGGGGAGACAACAGTGGTGTGGTGTCAAGGTGGTTAGGGTCCACGGGCAGCACCAGGTAGGTGGGATTGCCACATGGATTGGGTGTGTGTTGGCAATGGTGACTGCCACACAGGCCCTGTGGGTTTATCCATGGCATACGGTGCATCAGGGTGCAGGATACGATATCTGCTGTGATCTAGTGGGTGCCTTTTGTGGACCATTGCTTGCACTTTGGTTGTTTGGGTTCTTTGGGATAGTGGTCACAGACTTGCATTGCCACTCCATAGTTTTCCTGTTTGAACCACACATGACCTGTTTCTTTTCCTTTCATGTTTGCTGATTACCTGCCCATGTGTTGTCTGCAGCCCCATCACATCTCCACGCACCCTACCATAGTTGGGCTGCGCATGTCAGTGTGGCCTGTCTGCTGCCTCTCTGCCACATCTTGTGGATTAACTGTAGTTTTTTTCCTGGGGGCAAGCATGTGACTGGGCTGCATGTCGTTTGGTACTGCTGCTGCTGGTTTTGTCTGGGCCACATCACTGGGCAGGCTGTTCTTTCACATGCTCCTTTTTCAGTCCATTGCTCTCGTCCACAGGCCATCCACTTAGCCTTCCATTCGGCTTGCCCCTTACACCCCTCATGTTTTGCTCCCCTGCTCAATTGCAAGTTGTTTACACTGCATTACATCTCCTGGTGTGTGTGCATCTGTTCATATGTGCCACCTGCTCTACCTGTGCATTGCATCATGGTGACTCTTGGGGCTGCCCTCTCCTGACACACAGCTGGTGTTTTCTGTGGTGCCATGCAGTGGTCCTGTATGCAGCCATTGATGTGCGCCTCAGAGTGTTTTTGTAGCCTATTGGTTTGTTCAGTGCTTTCCATCCTAGTGACCATGGATTCACACACTCTTTGTTCTCCTGTTTTGCTGCCTTTCCTACACTGGTATCTGTAATCCCTGTAACATTCATCTCTTGGCTGCTATGTCCTGCCTGATCATATTGCCCTCATCACAGTGGCGGACCATCCTTTGGTTCATCTATCTGCATCTGTCAGCTGTGAGGTGTCCTGTATGTCAGTGTGGGCTGTCACCCCATGTCCTGCACTGCTACCCTTTCCTGCATTGCATCTCTTTGTGCTTGCCGTGCCTGTGCCTGATCTGCATGGAACCACCACTCCTCTGTCCACCCATCGGTGAGACTATCCTGACACCTCCACTGGGGGACACATATTCCCTTCACCTACCACACACTGTTTTTCCAGTACTCTACATTGCCATATTTTGCAGATCTGTGCTGCCAGCCCATAATACCCTCGCCACAATTGCCAACATTCCCTCGGTCCGTCTATCTGCGTCTGTCAGCTGTGTAGAGTCCTGTCTGCCTGTGCGGGCTGCCACCCCATGTCCTGCACTGCTACCCTTTCCTGCATTGTGCTTCATCGTGCTTGCCTCACCTGTGCCTGATCTGCATGGCACCACCACTCCTCTGTCCACCCATCATTGTAACTATCCTGCCACCCTCGCCTCCACTGGGGGACATGTATTCCCATCGTCTGTCACCAACTGTCTTTCCAGTACTTTACATTGCCAACACCCTGTGCTGTGTTACAGTTGCCCCCACCATGTTTGTCATCAGTACTGGCAGCCACATGGGCTGCCCGCAGATATGGCGGGTCCAGCAGCTCCCAGCTCTCCCTCCTTCACTCACCTGTTCATTGCTTTTCCTGAGTGCTCTGTCTAGTGTTGGGGCTACATCTGTCTCTGTTCCTCACAGGTCATGCATGTCATCCTGCGGCACCTTGCAGCCCTTAGGGCACACTAACCTAGGGCACCGTAACCTTGCTAGGCCACCTTAACCTATGGTTCCATAGCCCAGGGTGCCTTCTAGAGTGCCTTGTCCAGGGGTGCCTACTACAGCGCTTAGCCTAAGGAGCCCTATAGGGTGCCTTATGAGGCACCTTACAGGGCGCCTTACAAGGCACCTTACCAGGCACCTTACAGGGTGCCTTACAGGGCGCCCTGTAAGGTGCCTTACGAGGCGCCTTGTAACATGCGGTAGTTTGTAACATGCGTTAGCTGATACGGCTTGCTGTAATGATGCACTGCCCATGCCTTTATATGGGCATCTGTACCTTTACCGCGGAACCTAACGCGAATGGCATTACCGCAGTTTAGTAAACATACCCCAAAGTGTTTTCTGCAGCAGACTGGCTAACCTACTAAAGAGGGCTTTACACTAGATTTGTTGAGTATTGTTTAAGAAAGCCCCCATGTAAGTGAAAGCCCTCAGGTAAGTAAAAATTAAATATCTCTGTAGACAGGGTGAAAAAGGCAACATCTGGAAAGTGGTGTGTATTAACCCTTTGAAGGCCTACTTTAAAATTTTAATACACATTCTGCAGCCGGGTTAATTTTTGCATATTTCAGAAAAATTGTATCCGTCTTATTCAATATGTTCTAATAGTGATTTTCCTTCTGCTATGGTCATGTATTATATACCATTTGATAGGAATATTTAGTCAGAATTTTGGATCCCGAGAGTTTTGGGCTCGGCCTGGAAAGGGTTAATGTTTGTAGCATGGGAAATAATATTCCAGATGTTGAAGCTTTAATGGAAGAGACTGTATTGGATTTAGCAACAATTATGGAGAAATGGTTCATGAAGAACCATGACTGGGATGTAATTATTCCAGGTTATAATTTATTCAGGACGGACAGGCTAGGAAGAAATGGAGAAGGAGTGGTGCTATATTAATAAAAGATAATATTAAAGCTATAGTATTGCAGGGCTTAGTAGAGAAGAGGGAGGCATTGTGGATTAAACTGGAAAGACGGAATGCAGCATCCATTTGCATTGGTGTTATATACAGACCTCCTTCACAGGCAGAAGAAGTGGACAGAGATTTAATTGAAAACATTCACTGTATCACTATGAAAGGAGAGGTACTACAGATAGGTGATTTCAATATGACAGATATTGATTGGGACATCCCTGCTGCAGTGTCACCTTGAAATAGGGAGATACTGAATTTTTTACAGGGAGAACTATTCCAGCAACTGGTAACAGAACCCACATGTGAGGGGGCCATATTAAACATCGGCTGGTATGGTTCAGTATTAGCACTAGGGCTGATAAAGTCCAGTCAGAAAAGCTTAGGGAAGCTTGGAAAGTAGTCAGGAAAGCAAAGATACAAATGGAAGACAAAATAGCCAACGCAGCAAAATGGGACAAAATATTTTTCTGAGATATTGGTGAAAGGAGGAAGTGCAATTATTGTCAGACTGAAGGGTGAAGGGGGAATATATAGAAGCTGATGAGAATTAATCAGAATTGCTTAACAATATTTCTGTTCTATGTTCACGAATGAGGGGCCAGGAGCAGAACCTCAGAAAACACTGACAAATAGTAACAGAAGTGAAGTGGATCTTGAATGATTTTCAGAAGACTGTTTGCGGGAATTTAGCTAAACTAAAAGCAGACAAAGCAATGGGGCGGATGGGATACATTCAAGAGTGCTGAAGGAACTTAGGGAACTTCTAACGGCTCCACTGTCAGACCTTTTCAGTGCTTCTTTAGAGTCTGGCATAGTCCCAGAAGACTGGAGAAAGATGCATGTGTTCCCTTTACACCAAAGTGGAAGTAAGGATGAGTTTGAGAACTACAGGCCAGTTGGCTTGATCTCTGTGGTAAGTAAATTAATGGAAATGCAATTCTGGTCACCATATCTTAAAAAGGATATAGTAGAATTAGAAAAGGTACAGAGAAGAACCACCAGAATGGTAAAGAGGATTGAAGGATATCCCTTTGAGGAAAGGCTTATAAAGTTAGGGTTCTTCAACTTGGAAAAGAGATGGCTGAGGGGAGATATGATAGAGGTATATAAATTTATGAATGAAGTAAAACAGGTAAACGTAGATAGGTTGTTTACTCCATCAAAAAGTAGAAAGACTAGGGAACACACAATGAAGCTACAATATAACACATTTAAGAGTAATAAGAGAAAATATTCTTTCACTCAATGCGTAATCAAACTCTGGAATTTGTTACTGGGGAATGTAGTAAAAGCTGTTAGTGTAACTGTGTTTAAAAAGGGTTTGGACAAGTTCCTGGAGGAAAGGTCCATAAACCATTATTAAAGAGGACCTGGAAAATCCTCTGCATACCCTGGGACAAGCATTGTCAAACCTATGTACCTTTTTTGGAACCTGCCAGGTACTTGTGACCAGATTGGTCACTGTTAGAAACTGGATACTGGGCTTAATGTACCTTGGTCTGACCCAGTATGGAATTTCTTATGTTCTTATGTAATGTGAAGTCCACAATTCTGTTCGCCTTCACTTTGCACCTAGGCCCTCTATAAACTGTTTCAGTTCCTGGGCTGCGTTTAGCACTTTATTCTCCCAGGATAGTGAAGGTTGAACTGAATCCCTCTATTGTAGAATTTAGAGCAGTAAAAGACTGCTCTACCTTGTGCTGACACCTTAACTAAGAAGTGTTGAAATAATAAGGATTTTACTTCTTTATCTTTATTTTTCTGCTTGATATACCACCCAAGTGTAAGCGTCAGGGCAGTGTACAATCAATCAATAAAGGCTACGAGTGAAGATAAAGAGAGAAAAGAACACCATTGTATGGATAGGAAAGTGACAGGTGAAGAACAGGTAGAAAAGAGAAAGGGACAGAGACACCAATTATATGAGGGAGAGGAGAAGGGGATAGAAGGTCTGAGTCGGGGGGAAGATGGGCAACCTAGGGGTCAGAGGGGGAAAGTCAAAAGCAAGCTAGAAGAGGTGGGCTAGGGAAAGACATTTCGGTATGGAGGGTGTGTGGGAGTGAATTCCAGAGGGCAGGGCCAAGGAAGCAAAAAGCAGAGTGGTGGCTGATTTCAAGATGGGCCTGCGTGGGGGAGGGGAGGAAGAGTCGGTTACCGTGGGCAGATCGAAGGAGGTGGAGGAGGACTGAAGAAGGATGAGATCTGCTAAATACTGAGGGGTGCAGATGTGGAGAACTTTGTGAGCAATTGTGAGAATTTTTTAGGCAAATCTGGATCTAATTGGGAGCCAATTATCATTCAGGGAGGAGTGGGTGAGGATACAAGCAGCGGTGTTCTGAACCAGTTGTAAGTGGTGGAGCTGATATTGGAGAAGGCCAGCAAGTACGATGTTGCAGTAATCAAGTTTCGAGATGACGAGTGACAATACAGGAGTAACGAGGGAAGATGGGGAAAGGATGGACGGCACGAATTTGGCATAGTGAGATGAAGGAGCAGCGGGTGAGTAAGGAAATATGCCGATCGACAGAGAGTGAGGAGCCAAGTGTGAAGATAATGGAGGGTAGGGACAAGAGGGATTGAGGTGGTGGACAGGGTGGGAGACAAGGTGTGCAGGGGGGCACCGAAGGAGAACCAGAGGGCCGCAGATTTAGAAGGATTCAAGTGGAGAAAGTGGATGTTCAACCAGTCAGTGATGCGAGAGAGGCAGGTGTTGAGAGCAGTGAGATCGGGAGATAGAGAGCTGGTGTAATACAATAGGAGGATGTCGTCGGCGTAATAGTATCCAGAGATCCCAGACTGCTGAATGATGAGGGCAAGTGGTCCGAGAAAGACATTAAAGAGGAGGGGGGAGAGTACTGAGCCCTGGGGGACACCACAGTGAGGGGGGTCACTGTGGAGGTGGTGAGACCAATCTGAATGGAAAAAGTGTGAGACGAGAAGAAGGAGCGAAACTAACAATGAACTGATCTGTGGATCCTGAGGACATGGAGATGAGTGAGAAGTGTTTGATGATTGACCAGATCGAAAGTGGCGGACAGGTCTAGGGAGACGGCCAGGGAAAGATCACCGCGTTCGTGGGATTGAGGGACCTTGTTCAGGAGCGCAAGAAGAATAGTTTAGGTACTATGACCAGATCTAAATCCGGATTGACGGGGGTGGAAGGATAGGGTGGTATTGAGATGAGTGGAGAGTTGTGAAAAGATGAGTTTCTCTAAGATTTTCAAGAGGAATGGGAGATTAGAAACGGGACACCAGCTGGCCAAGGTGGAGGGGTCAAGACACAGTTTCTTCAGGATGGGCCGAATGAAAGCATGTTTCCAGGCGGAGGAGAAAAGACCGGAAGAGAGGCTGTAAGGCAGCAGTGTAAGGGAGGGTTCTGAGAGCTAGGTGGAGGGAAGAGTTTTGAATGGATAGGTGGTCTTATGAGAAGAGGTAATGGCCTTAGTAAGTTCAGCAGTAGTGACGAGATGAAAAGTGTGCCAGGAGTGGGGGAAGGCTGGGGAGGAGGGAGAGAGGGGAACAGGGGGTGAGATGGGGAGAGGGGGGAGGGCAAGAGGGGAAGGAAGCACCTCCACATTTCACTTTCACCAGTAGGCCCTCATCATTCTTTCTTTGTCAGCAAGCTCCGGGCAATGACCTTTGCTTTCATTGTAGGCCTAACTGATGAACCCACTTGAAGCAAATTGGGTCGTTGCCAAATACAACCGAAGCTGCTCTGGCAGCACCTGCTCATAGAAATGCAGCAATATACTCTCCTCAATTGACTGGCGCATCTATAATCCTGAGGTTATTTCTGCAAGTTTGATTTTCTTGTTCTTCCAGTCTGTCCTCCAATCACATGTTCTGTCTCTGTAACTACTCCAGATGCTCTGCCAGGTCTTTAGTTACCACTTTCTGCATATATATTCTTGGGAAATCTCAATTATTTTGTTGTCTGAACTGCCACTGCATCACTCATCTCTTTCAAGGTAGACTATAGCTGTGTTTACTTGTCCTCCAAAACCACACTAACACATTGGGTCAGGTGGTGCGCTACCTCATCTTATATAAGGACCAGCTGGCCTCCCACAATTGCCATTGTGGTATCCACATTCTGTAGTTTTCCTTGCTGCAATTTCTTAGTCTTGGCAAACATCCCCCAGTCAGCGATTCAGGCAGATCAACTTCTGCCCAGTTAAGCACTACCATTTGCCTTAACCATGGCACTTCCGAAGATGTACAGTACTGTACAATCACTTAAAATTTCTATAAAAGGATTGAGGGTGGGTGGGAACTCAGCTAGACAGAGCCCACTTACCGAGTGGTTATCACTTGTCTTAAGTCTAATTCTAAATGGATAGTACCAGTGCAGTCACCATTAGATATATATTTAATTGCACTACTTAAATGGATTGGTGCAGACCACTAGTAATCTTTTTTTTTTTAAAACTTTTATTTTCATTTTGCAACAAACAAAAGAAACAACACACCAAAAGAGACAAAACAAGTATACAATAAGGAAAAGTAAACCCATTACCCCCCACCCCGATGCTTCTTCTCTACCCGATTATATCAGCATGTGAGCGCTTCCAATTAACTGTGATTATACATCGAACGATCAAAAGAGTATCTACAATACAGCATGATCATGGGACAGAGATATATACAAAATTAGACAGTCAGATGAGAGCATTTAGCAAAATGTACATAGTCATTGAGCATCTTCCATTGAGACCAATGAGAAGGAGTCTGAACGGAGGAAGCGAACAGACGAGGTATTTGTTCATATTTACTGTAAAGACAGGCATGATTCCACCATTCATTGGGGCTCAGATGGGAGCTAATTTTCCAGTATTACTTAATTAGGGAAATAGCAATGCCAAGCATAAAGTTCGAAAGGAGATAAGCCATTTTTGGGAGAGAGGGGATCCCCGCAACTAGGCGAAGTCCCACTATCCTCCAAGAAAGGGACTCCTGAGAGTGCGAGATAGACTTAATACGCCCCCAGACCCGACGCCAGTAATACTGTAGTGCGGGATATTCATGCATAACATGAGGCAATGAACCAATGGCCGCAGGACATGTCCAGCAACCATTGCCCTGAGTAGTGTTCCATTTGTCTAATCTGTGAGGAGTGTAAAAACACCGGTGGGCTAGAAAGAAGAGGGTCTGAGTGAGTGAGGCGGCTCGGGAACCCGTGTCCCTCTACTCCAGATAAGGCTCCATTGCTCCGAGGTCAAAGTCACATGCAATTCTCTCTCCCATACTTTCTGCGCTATAGGGGTATCTCTAGTTATAGCATTACATAAGGTTTAGTAAAATTGGATGCTACACCCGGTGAACTACCGAGAGATCGGAAAGTCTCCAATCAACCTTATGTAGAGAATGCCAATGGCGGGAGTACTCTAGTGCTCCGAATGCGATGCTGAAGTTGCACTGACCAGAGTCGGGAGTCGAAAGATTGCATAAGAGTATTAAAGGCACCTAAAGTGTCTAAAAGCATTAGTGGATAGTGGGAGTCTGATGGGAGAGTCATACCAGGGAGAAAAGTAAGAGGAATCGGTTAGCAAAGGCCCGCTTCTATATCTAGCCACACAGGTCTACTCGGTACTGGATCTTCCAACCAACAAGCACCTTGTTTGAGAAGAAAAGATTGAGGGAACACTTGAGTAAAATCGCCACCAAGTATTAATGGAGCATTGACAGAGGCCGAGGCCAACTGCGCAATACTTGCATAGTAAGCAGGGTTGTCCACATTCGGGGCATAATACAAATACACGTGAATTCACTATCTCCAACCTCAAGGTGTACACGGGCCCATCTACCCTCCATGTCAGCGCTAATATCAGGTACAGTAGCGTGCAAAGACTTCTTAACCAGAATGGCTATCCCGTACCATTTGGAAACGGTGGGAGAATAGGCAGCTACCATGTGAGGCCTAGCATTGAGTTTCAGTGTTTCAGCAGAGTTTAAACGCGTTTCCTGAAGAAACACCAAATCAACATGCTCATGGCTAAGATAGCTAAGGATTTACGTTCCTTTGAGTGGACCATTAATGCCTTGACGATGAATAATAAGATTTTACATAAGGCCATTCAGAAAAGTTAAAAATTCTGAGCATGATAGCACACATAATTTCACTATGTCCCTCAAACTGACTGTATCTGGCTGTACACATGACATAGGAAAAAATAAGCTAATATAATACAATGAAGCGCCCCACATTAACAAAGAAAACCGCAGTACGGTAGAGGAGAAGCAAAACCCCAAAATTACTGGCGACCATGTGTCTGCGGGGAGAAACCCCAGAGAAGGCCGAAATTGAAAAAACACATAACCTGTAGGACTGTGCGTGCTCCGAATCCGACCGAGGCACACATCATGAAGGGATAGGAGACCAAAAAACAAAAGTCATACAGAGAAAGAAAGAAAGTCCAGGCTATTTCTGTGCTTGGCTATGACCGCCGCATCGGGCCCTTCAAAATGGCGGATAGAGCCGGCAGATAAGAGTCCAAGATTTGGGATTAGCGCATCTGCACTGCTTCTTTGGAGTCCAAAAATGTTGATAGTAGATCAGGATCCTCGAACGTCCTGGTCTGGTTGTGGAGAGTCACTCGGAGCTTCGCTGGATACATCAGGCCAAAGCGAGCCTGTAGCTGTTGAAGTCGAGGGCGAAAAGCAAGGAGTTTCTTCCGACGGTCAACGGTAGGCTTTGCCAAATCAGGAAAGAAGGAGACCTTACGACCTTCAAATTCCAAATGATGATTCGCTCGGGCAGCATGTAAAATTTGTTCCACTTGTTGATATCGTAGCAAGCTAAAGATAATAGGCCGGGGGGTCGTGCGGTTGAGCGCCATGTGGGCAGGAACACGGTGTGCTCGATCGATTTCCAGTTCTCTGTGAAAAGTGATCTTCAGCAAGGAGGGAAGAGTTTTGAGCAAGAATTCTCTTATATCTCCTGCTTCCACCCCCTCCGGCATTCCGAGGAGCCTCACATTGTTGCGACGGGCTCGATTATTGCTATCTTCCAACTCCTTTTGAAGATTCTGTATCTGGCGCTCAGCCTTGTCCAGTTTGCCCAAGCGCACCTCGTGCGAGTCGAGGACCCCCGCCATATTGTCCTGCCGTAATGAAAGACCTTCAAGTCGGTCCTGGAGCACTCCAAAGTCTTCTCGCATGGCTCGAAGCGCTTCTCCATTGGACTGCACCAATTCCTTCACGCCGCGTATTTCCTCCAAAATCTCCAGGTGCATTGCGGGGTTTTCACGAAATGGAACCATCTTCTGCGGGGAGGACACCTCTGTTTTGGAGCGTTTTCCGTGAGAAGAAGAAGGAGACCCGAAGTCCAAGCGCGCTGGTTTATGGGCCGCCATCCCCCCCGAGGTGCCCCGGTCAGCTCGGAGCGAAATAGTAAATTTGTATAGGTATTAAGTCAGGATTCTAAGTAGGCCTCTCGGGAGCTTCAACGCAAAGCGTCCTACCCGCTGGACATCAGGCTCCGCCCCCCTCGACCACTAGTAATCTTAAAGAGACCATCACTTTGGTGTGTAAGAAAGTGATCATGTAACTAGAATCTACCTTCCATGCGATGCAGTATCCACTTGCATTGAAGATGTGTTTTCAGGACTGTGTGCTCAGGAGGGAAGGATTAGGACTGCCATAGTAATTGGAAAATTCAGTTGTGGAGGGGAATTTTATATAGGACATACTGGGCATGGGATGAACGTCCAAATGGGGATGTGCAGCAAATGTAGGTGAATTTGGAATTGGGCCTGGGGACAGCCAGTGTGGGAGCAAAATAGCAAGCAGGACATTCAGGAAAATGAATGCACAAGCCGGATGAGGCAGCTGCATGTCCATCTCTTGAGGGTATGGCAAAGAAGATGGCCAGGACGTCATTCACCAACACATACCCATGGATGTCCAGGCACCAGCGACAATACACCAGCATGCATGGACACATAGGGACCGAGCACAAGGACTCAGTGCTCCAGCTGGCAACGTGCTCTGTATCTGCTGTGGACAACACCTCCTGCTGTCCCCCACTCCTTCCCCTTCCTTCATGGGCACCGGGCTTACAATTTTCTCTGTCACCCCCTGGGCTGAGCACTGTTCACGGCTATGGCTCCCAGTGAACACCCCCCCATCCCCTTGCCTCCCTCAGTGGCACACTTGCCATGGGATACCCACCATTCCTTGAAACCTTTCTTTGCACTGCTGGTTGTCCATGGCAGGTCTTGCTCTTCTAGTTGCTGCTGCGCTTTACAATCCTTCTCTGCTATTGCCTCAAGTGGGATTTGCACCCTGGTCCTTTGTGAATCAGCCTGTGGTCACACAACCCCACACTGGTTTCTCCAACCACTCCACCTGCTTTCCTGCCAGCATATTGTGCTCCCTTGCGGTCACCACTCACTAGCCACTGTTTCATAGGATTTGATGATACGCATTGGGAAATGGAGGAGTTGGGCACTTATCAAAGACCCAGCCTCATGCAATTTCCCCACTGCTGAAGTGTCCATGAATGCCTGATTGTGCCAAGATGTAGGAATCATGGCATTACCCTGGAAAATGAGGAAAGACATCTGCTATCTACCCATCAGCATTGCAGACTACCTCATGTTCATGGAATAGTAGGTCTTCCTATTCCTATATATAACTTCCTGCGCCCTTGGGTGGGGTGTAGGGCCACATGTGTATGGTCTAGGATACCCAGTGCTGGGAGAAAGCCTGCTACCTCATAAAATTTCAGTATGGTGTGGCGTGTTGGTGCTGCTGTTCTGAACTTGGGAAGCTTATGCGATCCTGGGGAGGCATGCTACAAGGAACTGTGTCAGGTATAGCCACTCTGCGGACTGGCTGATACCTACCATGGCAGTGAGCATGGTCTGAAAGCTGCCAGTTACCAGAAATATTAGGGCTATTGTGACCTTGCTGTGCACTGAGATAGGATTGCTTCTCTGTGTGGCAACACTGAGGTCTTGCTCCAGCACTTGACACTTGGTGTATGGCAGCTTTGTCCAACCTGAACTGTGTCAGGCACTGGTCATACATGAGCCCCATGTATTGTGCCCTGGCTCTGTACATCCCTCTAATAGGAGTGTTCTTTCCATGGCCTTCTGAGCTCCCAGTCCAGCTCCTCCTCTATAACCAGGTGCTTCATTACTCTTACCCTCCACCAACACCCATGTGGACCATTACCTACCCCCATCATGCCCTATACTGACATCCTTGTACTACCCTCCACCAACATGCAGTGCTCTATGATGTGTGAAACGTGGACACAGACTGATACGGACACTCACTCCCAACCACACGGACACCGCCTCCTGCAGCCACATCAGCAGTCATGCTCCCTCCTCAACTCCTTAACTGCTATATACTCGAACACATGCAAATTCCCACTGCCATAGCTATAACACAGATAAGAGTGGGTAGTGGAATATGATAGAGAGAGGTGTCCAAGATAGGAGTGCTGGGGAGTGGAGGGGTCGGGCAGGGGCCTTCAGGGGGGTTGGGGGATGGGGGTGCTGGGGGAGTCTATCGGAGATGGGCAGCAGTGACAGATGCATGGTGAGCATGGTAGGGACACAAGGGGGTTACACAACATGGTACACAGAAGACAGGGATGACAGGCTAACTCCTCTTTTTTGACTTCTCTCTCCTTCATGCCCTAACTAACACAATCACATTCATGGTCAGCATGGATAGCAAAGTAACATACCTGTTTGTGCTTTATCACAAGTCTAAGCTGGGATGTCTGGCTGCTGCGCCCGGCATGTCCAGGACCCTATATGAAATACACCTTGGATGTCTGCTTCCTTACTTCACTCTGGAATGCCCCCCAGACACCCATTTTGGGACACTCTGACTTGGACATTCCGTCCATGACATGTTCAGATTTCCCCAGTCCTATGATCACACTTTGTGTGTCCCCCTGTGTTTCAGACATCCACATCACACATTTTGGACATCTAAGTCACGTTCATCTCTTGTAAAATTACTCCATTATGAATGTAGATAATTGGGTGGCTGGTGGATATGAGGATAATTAGGTAACTTGCTTATATGGTGCAAAGATAGAAGACCTCATGAGCCATCTAGATAGGATTTTAGAGATTGTTGGGAAGGAGCTGGTTGCTGTGGTACATGTTGTTACCAATGACAAAAGA
This sequence comes from Ichthyophis bannanicus, assembly GCA_033557465.1. Taxonomy (NCBI): domain Eukaryota; kingdom Metazoa; phylum Chordata; class Amphibia; order Gymnophiona; family Ichthyophiidae; genus Ichthyophis; species Ichthyophis bannanicus. The sequence goes on from CM066037.1 coordinate 344,266,811, forward strand.
AGGTGCAGGAGGAATGTTCTGGAAGCCAAATTTAGAACTGTAGGTAGGAAATTTAATCGAGAACCTCTAAGGCTGCATTCTTCCTACTCCACATGTAGTTTCCAGAAGCAGCTTAACTTTTGGAGTTGCAATGCATGGATGAGATAATGGTGCAAGGAGAGAGCTTTAGGTTTGTTAGGAACTGGACAACATTTTGGATAAAGAGGCATATATTGTTTATTAAAAGAAAGAATTCTATCAACCAGGGTGGAAGCAGGCTGCTGGTTGATAGAATTCTAGAAGGAAAGTTGACAGTCACTCAAGTACAGGGTCAGCCCAACAACTGGACAAACTAGGTGTTTGCCTAGGGCAGCAACCTATGGAGGACAGCAAAATCAGGCTATTCAAAGCTAAATACTTGATTTATTATTCATACCAAAGTACTTTCTTTCACACAATCCCCTCTCCACACTCACACTGCAAACTATTCCATGGTCAGATCACAAAATTATTAATTTCAATCTGTTACTTACTTCGCTTAACAAAAATCAGCCCCGATTAGAGCGCATTGCACACAGATTCTGTAACATGGAAAAAGAACAACTCTTGAGTAAGGTATTGCCATGCATTCAACATGCATCTAATGATCTTGATGTAATTATTCAAGTCTGGATTTATTTATGTATTAGAAATATTTATGCCGCATTTTCCAGTTGATCAAATGCGATTTACAATAAATAACATTTGAATTGTACAACAAACAGTACATATTAAATTACATGGAATGGTTAACTATATACCTTAGAATTGTCATGAAACAGTCAAATACATAGAACGGTTGAACTATATACATATTTGGGAGTATGTTTACTAAACAGCGGTAAAGGAACAAGTGTATATATGTATATTTTAGGCCCCACCCACGCACCTGCAATCAAATGTATATTTAGATTTGTGCGCCCCAATCCAATGTATAATGTATCTAATTGCTATTTCCTGTTTTATGTAAATCATTGCCCAATCGAAATGTGTATCTTAAAAAATTACTGTATTGTACGATACAGTATGATTCTGTAAAGTAAACCGCTGCTGATCGTAGGAAGCAGCGGTATACAAATGTTTACTAAATAAATAAATAAATTAGCATGTGCTAACTGTGCATGTACACACTTAGCTAGTGGAAAAATGCACCAGCAGTGTAAAGTGCCCTGTGGGTGGAGAGAAGGCGTGCATGGGGTGGATGTGGGGGGTCAATGGGCGGGGAGTGGGCGGGAACAAGGCTTGCTCCCTTAACACAGGCACCTTAAGGGCAAGGACCCTAACGCAATCCAAAACCTAGCGGAAAGGGTGTTTTTTGAGGAGAGAGAGCCTATTTTACGTCTGCAATATGATGCACAGAGAGGGGAGCCCAAAGGAGTGATAGTAGTGCTCCATTAGCAGCAACAGCAAGTATGAAAGGGCACTATATTGATGGTGCAAATGGGAGCAAGGGAGGGGGCACATAGATCATGCAGTGGGGGCTGCTGGTGCATAGGGGGGACCAGGCAGTTGCCTAGATGGCACATAGGAACATAAGCCTACAAATTTGTCAAACTGTGTCAGACCAAGGTCCATCATGCCCAGTATCCTGTGTCACAAGTACCTAGTAGTTTCCCCAAAAGACACACAGGATCCCCAATAACTGTAATGGGACAAGCGGTGCACAGCTCAGATCCTGTTTAGCAATGGTTTATGGACCGTTACCCCGGAACCTGTCCAAATCTTTTTAAACCAGGCTACACTGACAGCTTTTACCACATCCTCCAGTAATGGATTGCAGGGTTTGATTACACACTGACTGAAAAATTATTTTCACCTAGAAGACCCAAATGGGTTACACTGTAGCCGCATTGCAGGTCCCCTAGTCTGTCCACAGTCTGATGGCATAAAAAAGTAACCTACATTTATCTGTTCCACTCCGGTCAATAATCTATAGACCTCTATCATATCTCTCCTCAGCCGTATCTTCCCCAGGTTGATAGCCTCTTCCTTTTTAGCCTCTCCACAAAGGGGTATTCTGCCATCCGCAGAACCATCTGTGATGTTTGTCATGATCCCACAGTGACAGTGGCAGCACACAGTCCTGCTACTGCTGCGGAAAGGCAATGTGCAACATGGGGTGGCCCAAGGGTCCTGGCACCCCAGGCAGAGATCCAGGCTGCCTCCCCCCCTCCCGCTGCTGCAGAACCCAGCTGTGGGGGAAGAGGCCTATAGTGCCAGATGCTGTAGCCCTCCAGGTAGATGGAAAATGAAGGTGCCTGGGGAAATACTACAGCAGTGGCTGCCATCCTCACCCCGAGATGTATCGGTGGCAGGCGGTGATGGTGCCCCAGCATGGATAGCTGGTGGGTGGACTGCGTGGCCGTCCTTGTGTGCCCATGCCCCCCCATACAGACCTTGTGCCCAAGGCGCCTGCCAAACCCTTATGTTTAACATGCTGGGACTGTGACCACCACCACTGGCAGTGCATGGGCATGTCTGCATGGTGGGATGTTGATGCTGGTGTGGGAAGTGGCACCAGCCTGCAGCAGACAGAAGCATTGTCCTGATCGTATGCACCATGTGCATTGCAGCATGTTCCAAAGGTCAGCTGAAGGGAAGCATGTCAGCAACAGGAACTATTATTCCCCCATAAGGCAGCACTGTGGTGCAACACATGCAGTTGGTGTGAATATGTGCAGAGGGTCACGGGTTCAGGTCACTGCTGGAGTTTCTGTATTGCATTTTCTTGTGAAGAGGCAAATAATCACGTGTAGCAACGAACCCAGTACAAAACGTGATTATATAAAAACAGCATTTATTAACTAATTCTTACTGCCAACCCGACACAGGCCGTGTTTCGCACATTTTGTCAGGGGTTGATCAGGCAGATAAAACTAAAAACATGAACATATGAAATTGATTAATAATAAATACATAAATCTCTTTAAAACATATAAAAGAACAGATGATACAATAAAAGTGAAAACTTCTGACATGTATAAAACCATTTATAAACTATAAAAACATAAATATGCATAAGGGTAAAAAAGTGTAAATGAACCTAATAATTAATTATTAACCACATGACTACTTTACAACAAATGCTTCACAAAACATTAAAAATGCTTCACAAAACATTAAAAACTCATTAACCAAAATTCTTATACATGTTAGTATGAGGAAATAGAAGAGAACTGCAGAATGTAACAAACAACACTAAAAGAGGGATAAATACCTCTGAGATGATAAAAGAGGACAACTTTCATGAATGACCTTAGTAAAATGACAATCGTGCTAAAAAATAAAACCAAATGTAAAATTATAAAATTATTCTTATTTAGAACACTAAAATAAACACCATATATATATATATATATACACACATATGCACTTTTGTGAATAAAGGACCGGAAGAGAACAAAAAAGGAAAGTGGCAGGAGCGTGTGGTGAAAAATCTTATCCTCATTGGGGTAAAAACATACCATCAATAATTACCCATTATAAAAGTGACTCAAATAAAACAAATTATTATCGCTGGATGGAGGCTAAAAATAACATGGACGACCAACTGCTTTTGTTGAAATAGACGCTCTACTGTTTCTCAATAACAATCCATATAGGAGAAATTTAACTTCACATATGCTGAAACCGAAGTAAGATGAATAAAATGTAATGAATAAAATTAAAATCAACCAAGAGCCGTTAGCAACTTCTGCATAAGGCTGGTATGTGCACAATTGGACATTGGTGGACCTAAAGGACCTGTGAAACCCAATGATACACCAGTGTTGGCTGATGGTACAATGTTGGGAAAGGCTGTATGTGTAGCCCACCACCCAAAAACCTAGGACACCCACACACATGCAGCTCTGTTGTATGTGTCACAGACACAGTGTTGCAAAAGACAAACTGGACAGGAACACATGGGGGGATATGTGTGCCAACACCAAGATATGGGTTATGGTGGTACAAGGAAAATAGGTAAGCAACATCATATGTACAATATGACCCATCATTGAGGACATGTGGTTCCCCTGACTGTTGTCATAGACAATGTAGCTTTAGGACCACCTACTCCAGACCACTGCATGTTGGATGACCTACAGTCACCTGCCAATGCACCCCGCACCAGGAGCTGCCACAGGTATGTCCTGTGGATTCGGAAACACAAGGGAAACATACATATGTAATGTTCTAGCTGTGCAGCACACACTGAACCTTTCTGTCCTCAGCTCCCAGACACCCCAAGATCATGCAAAGAATGACTGTTCAACAACACACTGTACAGATCTCATTCATGTGAGAGTTATCTCTGAAGTGTAACTGTCAAACTACAAGGGTCAGTACTCAGTCTGTCCCCACTCACATCTCTCTGTTGATGTACAAAAGGATGGACAGAAGAGTTTCCTCAATAGCGTGTCCCTGCAGCAATCCAAGGCTGCAGTAACATCCAGTGTCCCTCACATATCCCCCAACGCCCCTCACTGTGTGGTCTGGTGTCTCAATGTTGTCAGCTACCCCACTGTCAATTCCTGTAACACACAGAACTATGCAGGGGCACCTCCCCATCCTCTGACCATATACATTTCTGTGGTGTGTATATCCCATGCCTTCACCGACATTAACAGCTGTGTGATGATGAGCTGAAATTATATATATCTCAACGGCTGAGTTTTGTCTGCACAACCACACCCTGATGTGTGTATGAGACTGGACCATAATGGTTGCATGTCATACTACTCTGTGAAATTGATGATGGCAAAGCATGGATAGCCTATATGTGCACCTACCCCCCCCCCCCATCAGAGCCTCTTTATGTGTGGGGACAAAACTCTCCATCTCTAGGGCCGGCAATGTAGTTGTTGTATTGGACTACACCAGGGGTCTCAAACTCAAATTGCTTTGAGGGCCAAATGAGGACTTGTAAAATAACCCGGGGGCCGCATGAGACGTGGGACCTCATTTGCATAAGGGACCTCATTTGCATAAATATTTGCGTAATGTTACCATACCCTAACTTTTAGTAAACATGCCTCTTAATGAGTGCATGAATAAAGAAAGACTAAAAGATTTCTACATTACTATAATCCAGTGGCAACTGCCAGGCACATTAGGAACTACTACAAACAAACACTGCCCATTTAGAACCCATAGCAAACCCGCCATATCCTAACAGCACTACCAGGACTCACAAAGCACCATACCCTACCTATCAAAAGGCAACACTGCAAATATTAAATCAATACATTTCAGAGAATAACAATACATGACCTACTGGGGACAGAGAACAAGTAGCAATGTCAAATAGGAATTACATAAACAGAATACCTCAGCTCAGTTACACATGCAGAATACACCATCACCAAACAAGGAATCAAAATTTAGAAACAAGACAATTTAAACTGGGACCCCCCAAAAGCCAAACTTGGAATGTACAACAACACTGTAGAAATAAAACTATAAATTAATTTCCTCTTGTACTAAACAAAGCGCAGACGTTATTGATGCACATTTCCCAGAACTGACATATTCCAGTTAATAAATTCAAAATAAAGATATTTTTCTACCTTTTGTGCATTTTTTTTTCAGTTCCAGACACTTTCTTCTGGTTTCTTCGTGCCTTTTGCTAACTCTCCATCGTCTGCTGTCCATTTGTCCTTCTCTCTTCTAGCTTTTTCCATTCTCCCTCTACATCTGCTTTAACATATTAATCTTTCTCCTTTTGCTCTTTCCTCATTCCTATTTTCATCCACTCAAATTTTACCCCTCCATCCTCAATCCCCACTTACCTGGCCAATTGTAGATTTGTCTTCCCTCCCACACAAAATATTTCCCCCTCTCCATTTCACTCTCCCAGCTCCATCCCATTCTAATCCTCCCCCAACATCAGCTCCCTTCTAGTTCCAGTCCCACACAGCACCCCCTCCCTTCTAGTCACTGCATCAGCCCATTTTCAGTCCTAGCCCCCCATCAGCCCATTTCCAATCGTAGCTCCCCCCCATCAGCCCATTTCCAGTGCTAGCTCCCTCCCCTCACAGCCCATTTCCATTCCAAGCCCCCCTCCCCATCAGCCATTTGCAGTTCAAGCCCCCCTTCCACTCAGCCCATTTCCAGTCCTAGCAGACCCCCCAGCCTATTATCAGTCCTAGCCCCCCATAGCCGATTACCAGTCCTAACCCCCCATAGCCCACTTCCAGTCTTACCCCTCATAGCCCATTACCAGTCCTAACCCCCCCATCACCTCATTTTCAGTGTTACCCCCATCACCCCATTTTCAGTTACCCCCTCATATGCCATTACCAGTACTAACCCCCCCCATCACCTCATTTTCAGTGTTACCCCCATCACCCCATTTTCAGTTACCCCCTCATAGGCCATTACCAGTACTACCCCCCCATCACCCCATTTTCAGTGTTACCCCCATCACCCCATTTTCAGTTACCCCCAGCAAAGGCCATTACCAATCCTAACCCCCCCCCATCACCCCATTTTCAGTGTTACCCCCATCACCCCATTTTCAGTTACCCCCCTCATAGGCCATTACCAGTCCTGACCCCCCTCCCACCATCAGCCAAATTAGATGAAAAAAAAATGTATATTTGCTGCTGCTGCAGTATTAAGCGTCCCGCGGGCCCCTCTGCCTGGTCCTCTCCTCCCTGCAGTATCAGCTCCAAAAGCGGCGGCTTTCAGAGCCGCGAAGAGAGAGAGTTTCTCTCGCGCGGTTCTGAAGAGCAGCGCGAGAGTCTTCAGAACCGCGCGAGAGAAACTCTCTCTCTCTTCGCGGCTCTGAAAGCCGCCGCTTTTGGAGCTGATACTGCAGGGAGGAGAGGACCAGGCAGAGGGGCCCGCGGGACGCTTAATACTGCGGCGGCAAGTTTGGAATTTTTTTTTTTTTACTCGCCGGTACTTCGCGGGCCGCACAAGATGCTCTCGCGGGCCGCGTGTTTGAGACCCCTGGACTACACTCTCCTCCTCTACACACCTACCCAGCTTGTATGTGAGTGGTGTGGTATATGTCTAGATGTCATCAGCTAGATTTGCCCTGCTTACCCTGACAATAGCACCAAAAGATCATTATACCCCCATATTTCGCTCACAGCTTGCCCACAGTAACCTATACCTTGCAGATATGGCATGAATAATCTCTGTCAGAGTGTAAATATTCAACACTGCACAGCATAGCTATTCTACATTCCTGCAAAGTAACACAATAGTACCCCCCATGGCAGGACACCTCACAGGTTCCCTATCCTTCCCCGTATCCCTGTGAGGGCTACGTGATGACCACTACATTCAGGCATTAATGTCCCTCAAGGATATCACATATCAGTAATGCAATAACCACAGATCACATAGATATAGGTACGTATCACATGTAGCATCATACAAAAAAACAAAACACACACCATGCACATCAAAGCATAACAACCCCACAATCAGCTCCAACCACTCAATGACAAGCACACACAACTAGACAACTGGCCCCATCCATGGGCTGCTACCCCATTGATAATGCCATACCACATGCCTGTCATCATGCTGCACCCACAGTATCAAAACTAACCACTTGTGGCTGCACGTTAGCCCCTATCACATGCAGCCATAACCCAGGTATGTCAGCCTAACACCTCCCCCAAGCCTCAAACGTCACACCCATATAATCCACCTCTACCTGCTGTTGTGCCCTGCCCACATCTGATGTGTAGCAGGCATGTGTAGTTTTGAAACTGTTATGGCTAGTCAGTCTCAGTTACATGTCAGTGCAGTACTGTATCATAACGATATCGTATTACAAAGGGTTACTAGTAGTAGCATCACACACATATCTAAACAGATGTATGTGGGAACATATGAAGTACTTACATGAGAAGAGCTCTGCTATCAGCTGCCACCTGACCGCTGTGCCCTCACATGTGTCACCATGGGCACGTGCAGGGGGGGCACACAGGGTCATCCTCCAGACACTCATTAATCTCGACAGGGATATGGTGCCTGAGAGCAATGTTGTGCAGGATGCAACAGGCTATAATGATCTCTGCCACAGTCTGTGGTCTGTATTGTAAGGCCCTGCCTGTCCTATCCAGACACCTGAAGCGACTCTTTAAAACGCCAAAGGTGCGCTCTATGACAGAGCGGCTGGTGGCATGGGCCTCATTGTACCTCCTCTTTGCACGTGTCTGTGGATGATGCACAGGGGTCAGCAACCAGGGGCGACACCCATATCCTACATCACCTGCAAAAAACAGAAATGTGCGACGTTACAGCAGGAGAGAAGGTCAGACACACACGATACGGGGTAGGTGTACGGATTGGAAACAACATAAACTGTAACCACGACACAAATGCTAGCATCCTTCACACTATCAGAACAAAGCTCCATAGCAAGATGGAGTTGGAGTCCCCCCCACTTCATATCACATACAGACATATGACAGATCCAAACAACGAGGGATACACCTCCAAGACATACATCTGTACATACGGCTAGTCACATGAACATCATGTGCTCGTCACAAATGACAAATACACACCCAGCAATAGACAGTCCTCATACTGTCCTTCCTCAAATTGAGTGATTAGTGCCGAGCGATGCAGGATATGGGAGTCATGGGTGGACCCTGGAAACCTGGCGACCACATTCAGAATATGCATATCTGCAACACATACAACCTGAACATTCAGGGAATGATAGTGTTTGTGGTTGCAGAACACTACCTCCCTGTCTCTAGGTGGGACCAGGGCAACATGTGTGCAGTTAATAGATCCCATCACGTGTTGTATCCCTGCTAAAGCTGCAAAGGACTGGTTCAGGGTCCCACACTGTAGCCTAGTGTGGGGAATGGATATGTAACTCCCCACCCGGCTGACCATGGCACGCAGTACCTGGTGGAGACACTGTGAGATGGTGGGGCGGCTCATGCCACCCACTGCGGCCACAGATGACTGGAAACAGCCAGAGGCAAAGAAATGTAGGGCACCAAGGAGTTTGACCAAACCCGGTATGGCATTTGACCGACCAGTCAGGGGCTCGAGGTCAGGTCTTAGATCCTCATATAGCTCCCTAATAGCTCCTGTGCTCAGGTGGTAGAGGGAGATGACCTGGTCCTCACGCATGCCCTGCAGCTGTGCCCTGGGCCTATATAGGCGAGGCTGGCGAGCCTGCACCTTGGCACGTCTCCTGCCCCAAGCAGGTACAGCCTCTGCCTGGCCTGCCCCCACAGCTGCAGGTCTGTGTTGCAGCGGGTCCTCACCCATGCCCTGTGCTGCAGCCACAGCGACACCATTTCCCCCATCAGGCAACCGCAGCCCCTCCTCACCCCCCTCTGCAACTGCACCAATCATGAAGGCTGCCATACACTCCACAAGGCCAGCCTGTCAACTACACACAAACACAGACACTCACCTCACTAACGAAGCCACACACCGTTCACACCACACAAACACAGGCAGCCACACAATGAAGACAACACTCATAAACACGGACAAAACACACAGTACACACTCCCTTGATTATCCACAAGCTTAACTATCAACACATGGCCTCTCAGTCTCCTAAACAAACCCCTCAATATGACAGAGTTCTTCATGTTAAAGGGGCACTAAGAGGCGACAAGGCGATAGCGGAGAGACTGAATGAATTCTTTGCTTCAGTCTTTACTGAGGAAGATGTAGGGATGTTACCCATGACTGAAGTGGTATTTAAAGGTGCGGAAGAATTGAAGGAAATATTGATACATCGGGAAGATGTATTACAACTATTAGATAAACTGAAGAGTAGCAAATCACCTGGGCCGGATGGTATACATCCAAGGGTGTTGAAAGAACTGAAATATGAGATTGCAGACCTGCTATTAGTAATCTGTGAACTATTATTAAAATCATCTCTAATACCTGAAGATTGGAGGATTGCCAATGTAACACCAATTTTTAAAAAGGGTTCGAGGGGTGATCCGGGAAACTACAGACTGGTGAGCCTCACGTCAGTACCGGGAAAAATGGTAGAAACCATCATAAAGAATAAAATTACTCAGCATGTAGATAGTCATGGCCTAATGGGAGACATCCAACATGGCTTTAGACAAGGAAGATCTTGTCTTACTAATCTGTTATGTTTTTTTGAAAGTGTGAATGAACAGGTGGACAAAGGTGAGTCGGTTGATATAGTATATCTGGACTTTCAGAAAGCCTTTGAGAAGGTCCCTCATCAGAGACTTTTGGCAAAACTAAAGAGTCATGGGATAGGAGGCAGTGTACTACTGTGGATCAAGAACTGATTAAAAGATAGAAAGCAGAGGGTTGGGCTAAATGGCCAATTTTCCCAATGGAGAAAGGTGAATAGTGGTGTACCCCAGGGATCTGTGCTGGGTCCGCTGCTTTTTGACATATTCGTAAATGACCTGGAAAGAGGAATAACGAGTGAAGTTATCAAATTTGCAGATGACACAAAACTATTTAAAGTTCTTAAAACCCAAGAGGATTGTGGAAAATTGCAAGAGGATCTTGATAAATTAGAAGACTGGGCATGAAAATGGCAGATGAAATTTAATGTGGACAAGTGCAAAGTTATGCACCTAGGGAAGAACAACCCAAACTATCGTTACACAATGCAAGGTTCCACATTAGGAACCACCAAACAGGAAAAAGATTTAGGCGTCATTGTGGATAACATGTTAAAACCCTTGGCCCAGTGTGCAGCGGCGGCTAAGAGAGCAAATAGAATGCTAGGTATCATAAGGAAAGGAATGGAAAATAAAACAAAAGATATTATAATGCCTCTATATCGTTCCATGGTGAGACCGCACCTTGAATATTGTGTGCAATTCTGGTCGCCGTATCTTAAAAAGGATATAGCATTATTAGAAAAGGTTCAGAGAAGAGCCACCAAAATGGTAAAGGGGATGGAAGGATACTCCTATGAAAAAAGGCTAAAAAGGTTAGGGCTCTTTAACCTGGAAAAGAGACGGCTGAGGGGAGATATGATAGAAGTCTATGAATTAATGAACGGAGTGGAACGGGTAAAGTTAGATAGATTGTTTACGTTATCAGACTATAGAAAGAGTAGGGGACATGCAATGAAGCTACAGGGTAAACTATTTAAGACTAATAAAAGAAAATATTTTTTCACTCAACGTGTAATCAAACTCTGGAATTTCTTACCGGAGGATGTAGTAAAGGCTGTTAGTGTAGTTGGGTTTAAAAAAGGTTTGGACAAGTTCCTGGAGGAAAGGTCCATAAACCATTATTAAGAAGGGCCCCAGGATATCAATGCTTGACCCAGTACAAGCATTGCGGAACCTGTGTCTTTTGGGGAAACTGCTAGGTAAGTATGACCTAGATTGGCCACTGTTGAAAACAGGATACTGGATTTGATGGACCTTGGTCTGACCCAGTATGGCATATTTTATATTCTTATGTGTATTTACAGAGCGTACCTGTGTTGCGCGCGTTGCGCTTGCACCCACACATGGGCATGTCCATTGCACAGGGGCGTGGGAGCTGCGTGCGCGCGACACCCTGGTACATATTGTGGCACTGCAGAGCCTATTCACATGGAGAAAAAGGTTTTATTTATTTATTTTAACACTCATTTTTATACCGCATCTTCCAGAGATCAGTTGCGGTGTACAAATAACAACAATTAACAAATCAAAGTTTGTTTTACATAGAACATCTTAAATATACATAGAACGTCTTAAAGTATCATAAATTAAACAAACTTAAGTCTAGGAAAATTAAACAGTGATTTTAAACTGGAACTGTGTTAAAACAATTAACTAATAGAATGTGGTGTCTACGTACATAATATAGTACATAACAGATACAACTATATACAAGAGGGAGGTATTAAGGCATAAGAGATTGGATAGTCTTTTCGTTTGCGCTATGTGTGTGGTCCATTTAGGTGGGAGGGTTGTGCTTTATGTGGTCAGTTACTTGTTTAGCCTTTATCTAAGTTGAGTGCAAGGTTTTCCATGGTATTATAGTGTTTGGTGAATAGATATGTTTTTAATTTTTTGCGGAATTCCATGATCTCTGTTAGAGATCGTAGATCCTCTGGTAGGGAATTCCAGATAGTGGGAGCTATATGAGAGAAGGCTCTATTATTGATTAATTTATGTGCTTTTATGAAGTCCTTCAGAATCTTTAGTTTATTTAATTGTTCTTTTCTGTGGGTAGGTTTAGGTGTTTCTTTGCATATTAGATTACATAGTGTAGTCGGAGCCATGTCGTTTAATGCTTTGAATGAGGTAATTAATGTTTTGTATGTTATCCTACTCTGTATTGGTAACCAGTGAAGGGATGCTAGTATTGGTGTTATGTGTTGGAGTGAGTTTATTTTTAGTATAATTCTTGCCGTTGCATTTTGGGCTAGTTGAATTCTTTTAATGTTCTGTTTTGAAATGCCCATAAGTATTAGGTTGGCAAAATCAAAATGAGGGGTTATGATGGCTTGTGTTATATTAATGAAATCTTGTACAAATACTAGCGGGCGTAGTTGTTTGAGAATTTTAAGTTTGAAATAGATTTTCTTTATGGTGTTTCTAATGTGGGTTTCCATTGTAAGGTGTGTATCTATTATAACACCTAGATATCTTATTTCATTTTTTATTTTAATTTCTTGATCTTGTAGTGTTATATGGGTTGGGGGGATAAATGATTGATTTTTTGTTACTATTAGGACTTCGGTTTTAGCATGGTTTATGTGGAGGTTTTGAGTTTTTAGCCAAATTGTGATTTCGTTATAACAGTCTGAGAGGAGTTGTAACGGTAGGTTGGGGATAGTAAATGGAATGTACATCATAATATCGTCTGCATAGAGGTGATATTGTACTCCAAATTTTAAATCCTGAAAAAAGTTTTCAACATCAGTTGCAATGCTATGAGGAGCCTGATAGGGGGAGCAGGAGTGACCTTCCAAGGCCTAGAGAACTGCACCCTAGAACTGATGATGTAATGCAACCTAACAGCCAATCCAGGAAAGGGGGATTTCCTCTTAGGAAAGGCTGGGAAGTTGAAAAGGAGGAAGTAGGACAAGTAAAGAAGACACACCAGGACACACACCAGGAGACACACCAAGAAACACACCAGGAAACGCACCAGGAGGAAGAGCACCAGAGAGCGCACCAGGAAGAGCATCAGCGGTGGTACCAGCAGCAGCAACGGAAAGCAGAGGCTGTGGTAGAAGCTGAAAGAGAAAAGAAGTCTGGGCAAAGATACCAGAGAGGAAGGAGTTCCTGGCAGGAAGGCATAGTAAGTCCGGTGCAACAGAATTCCAGGAGTTCTTGGCTGAGAGATACTGGAAAGAAAGGCACAAGGGGAGAAATAAACCCCAGAGTTTTATATGAGGAACCGGCAGCAATAAATGTCTCTTCCCCCCTCTCACATGTGTTTCTGACGCCATCCCTATTTGCATTTGCTCTGAATATGTCCCCTCACTCCTGCTATTAACCTCCACCCACCCCTGGTATTGCTTTCTCCGTTAGCCTTATAACACCCGCTGATCAGGGAATGTCTATTTGTCATACCATCTTCACAGTGAGGCGTGTGCTTGGTAGTGCACAACAGTTGCTTAATATTAGTGGTGTGAGGTGTAATGGTATTTATGTAGCACACATACAGGGCCCCCCCACGCACTCCTCGATTATGGGGTGGATGAACTGTACACGTGTACATAGGTGGACTGTGGAAAACTATCTGTGATGTGTATATGTGTCCCAGGCCACCCTCAACAGCTATCCCCCTGGGCTTCTCTTGGGTTGGCAGTACCTCTTACCCTCCATGCACAGATATAGCAGTTTGACATTTCCACAATTGGCACACACGCATGGTGTATCGGAAATGGTTCACACTCATTGCACCCAGCATGCACGTGCCTAGGTATTTGAGGAGATGCTCTACATTGTCACATTCCAGGGTCAACCTTGGACTCACACACCTACGCACATGGCCAGCCTCCAGAACTGCATGTGGAGCCAGTCCATGTATGATACCCTTGTCTACCTTGCATACACATACCTATCTACACACATGTCCCATGCTTACATCCATAGTGTGTCTGTAAGGGCGACACGTGACCATTGTGATGTTCCAAAGAAACTGTATTTATAAAAAACACAAACTACATAACACAACAATATTTACAAATATATGTAATGTGTAATTCAAAATATCACACAATGGTCACGCGAGGGTCCATTACGTGTCGTGTCGGGTGATGGAACACAGGACAGCACAGGGCACATATGATGGCCCCCAAGCAGGAAGTCAGTTCTCACATATGGGTGATGTTGGCGCCGACGGAGCCCCCGTGCGGAGCATTTCCCCAGCTTTCAAAGAAAGCCTTTGGGAATGCAGCACGCATGCGCGGTCCCCTTCCCACCCAAGGGTGCCCTCTTGCTCAGTCTTCTTTTTTCCGCAGAGCCCGATGGACGTGTTTCGTTTTCACCTGAGGAAAAAGTGGATTTGGTTCTGTGTTTGACCCGTTTCTTCGGTTCGACGCCGGTTTCCCTTTCCCGCCTGGGCCCGATACATCGGTATCGAGCCCGGTCTTCTTTTTCGTTTTTTGTCCTTAGTGACTAGTGTTCGCGCCATTTTTCTTTTTTCACTGGCAGCCCTGTCTTTTGACCTCGCAGGGGCCCTTTTTCCCCCGATGGCTGCCAGCGGGTTTAAAAAGTGTGATCGGTGTAAGAAGCTTATGTCTCTCACCGACACACATGATTGCTGCCTCCAGTGCCTCGGACCCGATCATGACCCGATGATCTGTGGTCCATGTGGGAAGATGTCCTCGAAGGCTGCAGCACCAAAAGGAAAGAATCTTCTCTGACTCCACGTCCGGGCGGGCCCAGACTTCATTAGAGGCCTCGACGTCTCGGGATTCCGGCCCCGAGCAGCGCCGAGGTTCCTCGCGGGAGCATCGTAGGAAGAAAAAACTCACGAGGGCGGCGTCGGTGGATGCACTTGGCTCCTCGAGGACCAAGTCGCATAGCCCCGAGCGCCGACCCAGGTCTTCGGAGTCGGAGAGGCCTGCAAAACAACATCATGTGGAGATGGAGTTCCCGGACCACGTGAGTACTGTAGTCCTCGTGGATTCTCCTCCAGGGGAGCCGACGTCGGGCCCGATGCCATTAGAGCCCGAGTCGGGGGCTGCTGAGTCTCCTGAGCTCGGACTCAGGTTGACGGCCTTGGAGAGCAGCTTGGCTGCCTTCATGGAACAGCAGCGGGCACTGATCGCCGGTCTCACCGGTGCATCTGCCCCGACCAGCGGGACATTGACGTCCAAGTCAACCCCGGAGGCCGAGCCGATCCTCGAGTCCATGCGCGTTCGAGTCGATCCTCGGCCAAGGTCCCCCTCGGCCTCCCGTTCGGGACCGAGGTCATCGACGCCGGTACCCTCGGTGTCGGGGCGGATGGCATCAGTGCCTGCCTGACCGGAGCCACTCGATTCCTCTTCCGAGGAGTCCAGCTGGGAAACGGAGGATGAGGAATCACCCGACACCTTTCGGACCCGGTGTGTCCCATTGGACTCACTGGAGTCCGAGCCTCGGAGACGGTCCCCACTGGAGGATATCCGGTTCTCTGACTTCGTGCGGGATATGGCCAAGGCCTTGGCCTTCCCCGCGGATTCCGAGGAGGAGCCTCGAGCCGAGAAGCTCGAGGCCCTCCAGTATGACTCTCCCCCAAAGGAGGCCTTTAGTGTACCTGTTTCTCTGATGCTGGAAAGGCTGCTCTTCCGCATGTGGGAGGCGCCGGCCTCGATGCCAGTTTTGAGCAAGCGGGTCGATTCCATCTATCGAGTCCGCAAGAGCCCCGGGTTCCAAAAGGCACAATTACCGCACCAGTCCATGGTTGTGGAATCGGCCATGCATCGTCTGAAGAGTCAGAAGATGCACTCCTTGGTGCCTCCAGGCTGGGAGGCCCGGAACCTGGATGCCCTCGGTAAGAAGTGCTTCCAGGGCTCTATGCTTGCTTGCCGTGTCCAGACCATGTACCTTCGAGACCTGGCAAAGGAGATTGCCGGGTTCTCTGCTGGTCTCTCCGAGGAGCCTTTGCAGAGGTTCAATGCTCTGTCCTTTGGTATTCGTGAGTGCTCGAAGTTTATCTCTCGAGCAGCCTATGATGGCTTCGAGGCTTCAGCCCGGGTAGCCGTGGCCGGCATCGGTGCACGCCGTCAGGCCTCTCTACAGTCATCGGACCTCAAGCCATGGGTGTAGGACAAGTTGATCGATGTCCCCTGCCGAGGTGAAAACCTCTTTGGCAAGCCTATGGCTGACAAGGCTGCAGAACTCGAGACCGAGACTCTTACCCGGACAAGGCTGTCCAGAAAAACCTCTGCCCCTTCTCAGAAGAAGAAGGGCTCGGGGAAAAAGACCTTTTACCCAAGGAAGTCATCTGCCTATAAACAGTGCCCTCATTTTCAAGCCTCTGTAGCTCCCCAACAGGGTCAGCAGGCCAAGGGGCAGGGACATGGGCCCCGTAGGCAGAAAGCCCCCAAGCCACCAGCTCCAGCTCCTGCACAGCAGGGAGCGGGGTTTTGACTCCAGTGGCATAGCCTCTCCTCCTCAGCTGGCCCTATCAGCACTGGAGGCCGGCTGGCCCTGTACATCCACAGGTGGTCAGCCATCACAAGGGATACCTGGGTGATAAGAATAGTCCAGAGGGCTATCTCCTCCACTTCCACCAGATACCCCCCTCCTATTTTCCAGGGGAGCCTCCCAGACTTCCTCTGCACAGGGACTTACTCCTGTGGTTTTCAAGAGCCGAGTTGGCCAAAAAAGGAAAAACAGCAAGATTATAGCCATAGGGTTATATATGCTAATGTTTTGATGTAAGAAGTGGATCCCCCGAAGAAACCGCTGATGTGCGGTGAAACGTACCAGCGCGCGGGATTGACGTCGGGATCAAGGGACTCAAGATAAGTCCAATTTTAGATTACATGACAAGTTTGAATCATTTTTAAGGTCTAAGTTCTCGTAAAATTTAAAAACTAGCAAAGTGCTTTGGACATTATAATTGAATGATCATTACTTGTCATTTATAAAGCAGCAACGTTCAGTGGCCCTGAGAGGCCTTTTTTGAAAATCTTGGGAACATTTGGGTCCTTGATGCAAGAAACGGGGTAGAGTGACCACAGCAGAGGTTCACCTCCTGGGTCCTACCCTATCACAGTCTGAGACCCGTTCCCAAAGATCAGTAGTTCTGTATTAGTGAGCAGTGGAGTATTGTTCGTTTATTACATAATTTTTTTGCTCCAGTGAAACCCTAACTACATTTTTTGTCAGATGCACCTTATACTAGATTCTATAGGAACAGGGTAGTCTTATGGACTCACCCTAAGTTCCTTCCTAAGGTTGTCTCCTCCTTCCACCTCAATCAAGAGGTAGTTCTTCCGACTTTCTTTCCTAGGCCGCATGCCAGCCGGGCTGAGATGGTCTTGCATACCCTGGACTGTAGGAGGGCGTTGTCCTTCTACCTTGACTGTACGCGGGAGCACCAGAGGGCTGTTCAGCTCTTCGTCTCTTTTGACCCCAATAAATTGGGGTTCGCTGTCTCCAAGCATACTTTTCCATTTGGGTAGCCGACTGTATCGCCTGGGCTTACAGGGCAGCCAGCCTCTCGTTACAGGGTCGAGTTTCGGCTCACCGTGTCAGGGCGAAGCCTGCGTCAGTGGCTCATCTCCGCTCTGTTCCGTTGGCAGACATCTGCCGGGCCGCTACTTGGTCTTCAAGCCAGACTTTTGCGGCCTACTACTGCCTTGAGAGGGAGTCCCGCTGGGATAGTGCTTTCGGGCAGGCGGTACTCCATAATCTCTTTGGGGTTTAGGCAACTCCTACCCTCCGGCCCTGGTGTTGGGCTACCATTCGGGGGCGTTATCAGAGAAGATTCTTTTCTTGCATGCTTGGGCTCTAGAGGGAGCTCCTTTTTCAGCTTGGGGTCTCCGGTAGCCTTAAGCTGGGGAGTCCCATATGTGAGGACTGACTTCCTGCTTGGTCCTGGAGAAAGAGTAGTTACTCACCTGTAACAGGTGTTCTCCAGGAGCAGCAGGAATCAGTCCTCACAACCCTCCCTCCTCCCCTTGGAGTTGCAGTCATATGATTTATTTTGTTATTTTTGCTGTCTTTTAGCTGTCATCAGACTGAGCAAGATGGCACCCTTGGGCGGGAAGGGGACTGAGCATGCGCGCTGCATTCCCAAAGGTTTTCTTTGAAAGCTGGGGAAATGCTCCGCACGGGGGCTCCGTCGGCACCGACGTCACCCACATGTGAGGACTGATTCCTGCTGCTCCTGGAGAACACCTGTTACAGGTGAGTAACTACTCTTTATTTTAATTAGTGCTGCCAGCAAACACACCCTCACAGTGGCGTAACCTAAGGTGCCGCATAAGGTACCCTATAGGGAATCCATAGGGCACATTATAAAGTGCACTGTCCGCCAAGGCACCCTATAATGTCCCCTATAGGACACCTTATAAGGCGCATTATAGGGCGCCCTATAAGGTGCCTTATGAGGCACCTTATGGTTACAGTACTGAGGGTGTTTTTGCTGGCAGCACTAATGTGCATTAAAAACATACAATGCCTTGGACAGCCCTATTAAGTAGCCTCATTCTGGGTTCAAATCCCTGATCACTGGCTCCACAGGCAGGAAGTAACCAGTGGGCTACAGCTCTACAGCTGCTAATAAACCCCTGGCTGGCTACAGAGGGACTGCACGTCACTACACAACCATTCTGCTGTGGTTACCAGGATAGGGTCAACCCACTCGTACCCAGGATGCACAGCACATGCAAATCAGCAGTCTACAGATGATCACAAGATGGGGTATGCACCCCCACAGCACCTCAGCCTGGTAGGGGGTGCCGACGGTGTGTGTTAGTGGCACAGAGTAGCTACAGACCGTCACATTGTGTGGCATTCTGCTCACCCTGATGATCAGGTGGGGCGGCCAGCACCAGGTCCGCAGCACCTTCCATAGCTGAAGGCGGCCATGTCGCAGGTACCCATCAGAGAGAGAGAGAGAGCGCGAGAGCATGTGTGAGTTCGTTCGTGCGTGCAGACCCACCTAGGATACATCAGTGTCCATCTGTAGTTGTCAATCAGGTCTAGCCCTTATAGGCTATGATGCACCCAGAATAGTGCATATTCTGTGTTGGTGCAATGGTAACATGATGTAAGTGAAGGGGGGTGTTTGGACCCATAGGCAGATTATATATCACCACCCAACCCACCCTCTGTGGTTCACAGTGGGAGACAGGATTCCCCCACCAACAGATCCACATTCTACCTCCCTGCAACAGTGGCAGTAGAGGGGGGCCATCAACCCCAGTCATGCTGGGGAACAGACACCCTACAGGGCAGCCAATGCAGAGCTGTACACATACCTAGGGCAATGGCAGGAAGACAGTAGGCCTGGAAATGCTCAGCTGTCCCCACCACCATCTGACATTCACCAGCAGCAAGCACAGTGAGTCACCAGCCACTGTACCCTGAAGGTGTTCCAGCCATACACATATAACTGCAGACAGTCTGCTAGTTAGTCCACAGTGCATGATCCTGGAAGAAATGTGTGCACCCAAAAGCTGGGATGTGAGCACACCCACCAAGCAGATAAGTCAGTGATTAGGCCCCAAAGAGAACCCAAATATTTCACTGAAGAAAAACACAATATAGCACTATGGGGGAGCCTAGACATGCTGTGGTCAGTGCTCAGTCATGGTGAGGGTGACCTCCCAGCAGGACATGCTGTGGCCACCCTGTCGGTGCAGGTCGTGGCCAGGCACTACAATGTCCGAGCCATTTCCCTATGCCCTGTACTGATACATCCAGGTCAGGCCACCCTGTCCAGGCTATACCCATAGTACCTTGCTCCTCATTATGCACATTGGCAGGTCAATACTGGCAACAGTGCTAGCAGTGTGGTCTGAGGAAGGTGTTAGCAGCCACCACACACTGGATAGACAGACACACACTCCCCACACCTATGCCAGCATTGTGCAACTATAGAGGTGTTTGGCAGCCTTGGCCACCGCACCAGTCCTGGGCACAGTGCAGGCATGGCTATGGTACACAATACATTTGGGGTCACTCCCCTGGGTGGTAAACACTGTCAGACACCAGACCTGAAGCACACTCCACAGACATCAGAAAGGTTGCTATGATGCAGCTCAATCAGCAAATTGTGCTTGACTTAGGAATTGCTATCTGCAAGTAATCATAGCAACCTTTTGATAGCTGTGTACCGTATTCCCAGGTTTAGGGTGGCATTGCTAAGGTATGCAAGTGCTAGTATTGGGAGATGCACGCAGGGCCCAACATCCTGCCTCTCCAGGAGGCATTGGATAATGGAGCCTGTGGGTGCGGGTGTGTCTGCCCCTTTTGGCCGCTGCTTTAGGGCAGAGGTGCCCAACTCCAGTCCTGGTCGGCCAAACACTGTTCGGGTTTTCATGCTGTCCCTAATGAATATGCATGAGATACATCTGCATACCATGGGGGCGGTGCATAGAAATGCAGCACAGCCATATTTATTAGAGGCAGCATGGAACCTGAATGGTGTTTGGCCCTCCAGGACTGCATTTGGGAGACTCTGCTCTAGGTAATGCGCATGTTTATGGTGTCTGTGCTCTGTAGGGTAAAATGTAGGTGTTTTGGGCATGTTTACATCATCTGCAATAAAGGTTCTGTCTGTATTAGCACGTTTTAGTAGTGGGTAAAATGTGGGGACTGGGTTGGCAGGAACCACAGCTGGTACTTGAACCTGTGTCCTTCTGCTCTTGAACACACTGGCTGTGTGTACTGCACCACCCTGTTGCCACAGAGACAGGGCATTCCCTGGGGATACCATGACTGTTTGTCAGACAGGGCCTGTCTGTTGCAGTGCATGGCACCCACCTATACAGGGCTAGGCCATGGTCTGTTGTGGGCAGCAGCCACTGGCCCCTCCACCACCAGTACCCCTTTGCCACCTTGCTGACATGCCCTTCTGCTGGTGGTGCTGGTGGTGCGCAATCTCAGGCCATTCAGTGTGTGGGCTGCCTATGGTGCGGGTTCTGGGGTAGGGGTGCCTGCATAGCTGTCCACGCTTCCCCCCAGCACCGCCTGCCAATGTTCTGTGCCCTTGGGGGTACCTGCTGGGTACTATCCCCCGTGACACTGTGGGAGACACACTCATGCCCATGTTGGGCCCTCATCAGTTGCTGTCTGGCTGCTCTACTGTTTCAGCATTCCCATGGGCCACCTAGGCATCACCCTAGTCCACACTGTGGCCCAGCTGCACCACAGCATGTGCCGCCTGCAGCCCTCTGTGTCCCCTTTTCCAGCATCTGTCCAGTTGCCCATTCTGACATGCCCGCCCTGCTGTTGCGGAACATGTGCACGCCATAGGAAACCTGTCCAATGGAGAGGGAAAATCCTGATCAGTGCACTTTCACTGTGGGCTCATTCACCTTGTATGGGTGCCTCAAACTCAAGGCATACCGCAGGGTTCGGCACTCTCCGCATTACTTTTCAACATTTACATGCAACCTCTCAGTGGCATCTTCAGGAAACATGGCATCAATTACCACATTTATGCAGACGATATTATGCTGTACACGCATTTAGATGCCGAAGACCCCAAATATACGCAGCTCGAAACCTGCCTGGGCGAGATGTTAGGATGGCTACAACAAAACAATATGACAATTAACCACAAGAAAACTGAAGTGATGTACATATCCGGTAAACCTGACTTCGAACCTCCTCCGACAATCACACTGTGTAACAACACTTACAACACTAAAAATGAGATCAAGTATCTGGGAGTCACAATCGACAGCAAACTAAAGATGGAAAAGCACCTGAGTAACACCAACAAAGCCATTTTTCACAAACTGAGAGTACTACGACCCCTGCGGAATATACTTGAACCATGCGATTTCCGGTCTGTCGCACAAACACTCATCATGCCTCACTTAGACTACTGTAACGCCATCCTACAGGGCCTACCAAAGAAAACCACCAATATCTTGCAATTGGCACAAAATGTGCCGGCGAGGATCATCATGTGATCAAGCGTAACTGAGCACATTACACCCGTATTGATCGAGCTACACTGGCTACCCATTGCTGCCAGGATACAATATAAAACATTGTTAACTACGTTCAAACTCATACACAACCTAGCCCCATCATTCCTTTCAACCCTTATCTGCTCGCAGCCTACCACCAGAGACAGGAGAACTATCAACTCAGACATGCTACAAGTTCCAAACATCATCAGACATGTAAAAGCCAGTACTAGCCATAGAGCATTCTCATTCTCTGCCCCAACTTTATGGAACCACCTAACATATGAGCTGAGAGCAATTAAGGACATAGCCGCTTTCAGGAAGAAATTAAAAACACATCTATTCCAGTGTTACTACAATCAGATGTAAAGCCCGGAGGGATAAAAGATGAAATGAATAGTTATTGTAAAAATGTAAATATGTTAAGAAGAATCTCTTTTGTAAATTATGTAAATATGTTAAGACCAAGCTTGAGACCCTATCCTGTGTGCTGTGTTTTACCTCTGAACTAGTGTATATATGCCCCAACCTTTCTGTCTTGATTTTTGACAAATCCCAAAAATGTAATCAAACCGCTTCTGATCGCTGGAAGTAGCGGTATATAAGTGTTTTCTAAATAAATAAATAAATAAATAAAATAAATAAATGGGGACAGAGCATAGACCCTTCCAAGATTCATATCTTTTTTTTGGAGCTTTCTCAGGAGTGTTTTTTGATGTTTCCCATTAATATCACTATTGGCCAGCTTGGTTATGGTTTTTTTTTCCATTTTGTTCAGGTCATTTTCACTGTTTATTTATGGTTATGGTTATGGTTAGGCATTTGATATACCGCCCTTTACTTATGCATCAGAGCGGTTTTACATGTATATACTAACAGGTACTTTTATTCCCTTGTCCCCGAAGGGCTCACAATCTAAGTGTACCTGAGGCAATGGAGGGTTAAGTGGCTTGCCCAAGGCCACAAGGAGCAGCCATGGGACTAGAGACCTCAGTCCCTCCGGCCTGAGGTTACTTGTCCCCATGTGGGAATTGAACCCCTGGCCCTCCGGCCTGAGGTAACCTGTCCCAACCACTGAGCCCCTCCTCCCTCCCCTCCCCTATTTGCCCTTTTGTTCCGTGCACATGTATCACACTTATCACTTTTGTAGGTTTCTCTGGTTTTTTGCTGTACATTGCTGACGGAAATGGTTTCTTTTCCCTTTAAATCTGCTCTAACGCGAGGGTTTCACTGGCGTTAGTTTTCAGCCCCGGATTCCACGGCATTAGTGTGCAGGGAGCCTCTCCCCTCCCACTCTCCGCTCATTGACCCTCTCTCTCCGCCCCTGGGGAGACTTCCTCCGCCCTCTAGGAGCCTTTCTCCACCCTCAGCGCTCATTTGCGCCGCTGCGCACATTATCACGCGCTATGGTACCTTAGCGCCAGGTAACGTGCCTTCATCGGGTGATATTGTACCTTATCACCCGATAACGTTGCCGGGCGCACGTTAAGACTGCTTAGTAAACATACCCCTTAGTTACTAAATATTCTCCTTACAGCTTTCAAATAAAACAAATTATTAAAAGGCATATGAATGTACTGAGTACCCTCCCAGGGTTAAAAAAAGAAAAATATCCGTTGCGTCTGGCAGTGACATAAAAATTTGAAAGAAAAAGTAAGTCCAGCTGTATTGCGACCTATACGTGATTCGTCAATTGAAAACATTACAGGCCACAGAAGATTCACATCACTAGTGAAGTAACCGATTTTGAATATCATGGAGTTACATATCGATTAAAAAATAAAACGTCTTGCAGCACTTGCTTTATGGTATATTGCATTAAATGCCCATGTGGGAAACCGCAGCGCAAAATGCCTCCACCGCCGAAAAAGGAGCGGGAGAAAAATACTCGAGCCGGGACCGTGCTGCCTGGCGGCCTTAATCCGGCCTCGCCGGGAGCGGAGAGCGTTGATTCTGCAACTGCAGAATTGGCTAAAGAGGTTGTAAAACATTTAGACCCTAAATTTGACCGCATCCTTAACAAGCTCGACTCTATGGGGACGGCTTTAGCAGACCTTGGTCAACGAATGGAGGAGGTGGAGCAGCGTGTTTCTGCATTGGAAGATGCCGGGGAAAGCAGGGCCGGAGAGCACGAGGCACAACAGACACAGATCGCTGCTTTAATGGAGAAGGTGGAGGACCTCGAGAATCGGTCTCGGAGGAACAACTTACGGTTGGTGGGGATACCGGAATCCACCACGGATGCTCTCCTTTTGCCCTTGGTGGAAACTTGGCTACCTAAAACTCTGGGTCTTGATGCCTTGGTGGGTCCATTGAAAGTGGAGCGTGCGCATAGACTGGGGCCGAAGCTCGAGTCCCGCCCGCGCCCGCGGGTGGTTATTGCCCGCATTCTGAACTTCCAACATAAGCTGCAACTTCTTCAGGCCTTTCGGCAGAAGCGGGAAGTATTTTTTGAGAGCCATAAAATTCTACTTTTTCAGGACTACTCAGCAGCCGTTGCTGCCAAACGCAAGAGATTCGCGCCAATTTGCTCTGCTCTCTTCCAGAGGAAACTGAGGTTCACGCTGGCCTTTCCTGCTACCCTGCGCATATCACATTCGGGTGTCAACCATGTCTTCACAGAGTTCGGAGATGCGCAGGCCTTTCTGGACGCTTTGAACCGGCGACCAACGTCCTCGCCGGCCCGGGAGGAGGCCACTTGAGAGCAAGGTTTCCGGCGGTACTCGGGACGACCTTACTTCAGACGCACCCCCACTGAACTCTTTGGCATGGTTTGCTGTAAATGGCCATACCTAGTATAAGTTTGGGATTTATTAATACTCACTTTGTTTGGAGCTTTGGGGATGCTTTGATACTTGGGAGGGGGGGGATAAGGGGTCCTTTATTGTTTGCTGGTGGTCCCCTAAACGGGTCTTGGCTATGGGGATGTAGGATGTTTGGTGAGGATATTTGCTGCTTGTGTGGGAAGTTATGTATTAATTGCTGGGACGGGTATTGTGTGCTATGTTTGCATTGCTGGGGGGGGTTGGGGTGGCCCTGCAGGGCCGGGCCCGGAGTCAAGCCCCACCTCTAGCGGTTGGGGTGCTCATTTGTAAGTTGGGGGTGGGGGGGTAGGTCGGTAGCGGGGAGGTAGGTTTTGCTATGGGATGGGAGGGGGTGGGGGGGGGGAGTGTTGTTGGGGGGAAGGGTTGGGCAGGGGTAGGGGGAGGGGTAGGGGGAGGGAAAAGAGCCACAATGGGGCGGGTGGGAGGGCTGGGGTAGGGGGTAGGGACAGCACACTCTTTCTTTTAGAAGGCCCTACAGGGGGGAGGTTGGTTCTCTACACGGGGGAGCTGGGTGCGGCGGTGGGGTGGCCGAGGGCCCTGGAGGTGAGGCTGGGCACCTCCGGGAGCAACACTTAAGGATATCGTCATTGGTAATCTTCAGGGGTGTCCCATGCCTGAGATTAAGATAGTTTCTTGGAATGTGGGCGGCATTGGGTCACCGATTAAACGTACAAAAATTCTCCAGGGGCTCAAGCGAAAGGGCGCCCACATTGCTTTATTGCAAGAGACCCATTTGAGTGCTGTAGAGCATAAGAAACTTGCCCGGGATTGGGTAGAGGTGGCATTTGGGGCGGAGTCGGGGACGAAGAAAGCGGGAGTGGTGATCTTAGTTAGAAGGGGGGTTTCCCTTGAAGTGCAGGAGATCCAGGCCGACCCACAAGGCAGGTATGTATTGTTGAAGGGCCAATTATATCATGAACCCATCTGGCTGTTGAATGTCTATGCGCCCAATGTTTATGAACATGCCTTCTTTACCCATTTGATTGATCTGCTGAAGCACGCGGGGGGGGCCAAGGTCATTGTGGCTGGAGACTTTAATTGCCCCCATGACCCCCGTTTGGATAAATCCTCTGGGGGAAGAGCAGGAGCGTGGTCCAGCAGAGGGATTAGCTATTTGTGTAGGGTGGGGGCCCTTGTGGATGTGTGGCGGGTTTTACACCCGGGGATGCGAGAATACACCCACCAATCGCGAGCGCACCTTACATGGTCTCGCATTGATTATATTCTTGTTAGTGAGGGTGGGTTTCCCCGGGTTGGACAGGCCGATATAGAGCCCATTGCTGTCTCCGACCATGGTATGGTCTGGATTACGTGGGAATGTCAGGGGCCAGACAGATTGGGGTGGAGATTTCCGGCTTTTCTGTGGGAGGATGAGGCCTTCCGGGTATTTCTCTTAAAACAATGGGAGGAGTATGCTTTATTCAATGATACCCCCGCTTGCCCCCCATTGTTGTTTTGGGAGGCCAGTAAGGCCGTGATGAGAGGAGCGATTCTTTCTTATGTGATCTCGCGACGTAAGCATTTGAACCAAAGTATTGTGACGGCGGAGCGTGCTTTACATATCTTGCAGCGCCGGGTATCTCGAGGTGGCGCCAATGACTCCCAACGGGAATTGGTTAACGCACAGGCGGCGCTCAATGCTCTGCTTCAGCGGAGGGCCTCGTTCTCGCTGCACTATTACAAGCATCGCCTCCACTTGTACGGCAATAGGGCGGGAAAGCTTCTAGCTCGCTTGGTGCGGGATCCCCGTGGTAACCGCTTTATTCCTGTGCTTCGGGACCAGAATGGTGCTCTGCAACATCAGCCTACACGCATAGCGCAGCTTTTTCGCGCCTTCTATCAGCAGCTCTATAGTGAGGAGGCCCGAGATTACAGTCAGGGGGTAGCTTTTCTTCGCAACCTGTCCCTTCCTAGACTTTCGGCTGAGGCCTTGGCACAGCTTAATTTACCATTGCAGACATCGGAACTTCAGACCGCGATTGCGCGGGGAAAGACTCACAAGGCCCCTGGCCCCGATGGGTTCAGTATGGAATATTACAAAATCTTGGCCCTGCAGCTGGCCCCATCTATGGTGGTGATGTTTGACGAGGCCCGGCGACAGGGTATTTTCCCGCGAGATATGCGCTGTGCGGATATTACGGTGATCCCGAAACCAGGGAAGGACTTGTTAGAGCCGGCTTCCTACCGCCCAATCTCTCTCATTAACTGTGACATGAAACTTTTGGCATCCGTCCTGGCTGCTCGGCTCGCGCCCCTCTTACCTTCTCTGGTTGACTCCAGCCAGGTCGGTTTTGTGCAAGGGAGAGAGGCTTCTCGGAATATAGCTAGGCTACTGTTGGGAATGGAACACTGTTTATGTAATGATGAGGCTCTCCTCTTGGTCAGCCTGGACGCCGAGAAGGCGTTTGACAGAGTGGCTTGGGTCTACATGTGGGAAGCACTGTCTGCTTTTGGTTTCCGTGGGGATTTTGTGGGATGGTTGCAAGCGCTGTATGCTCAGCCCATGGCCCGCGTGGGCTCGAATGGTGTCTTTTCAGAACCTTTTGTGCTTGAGCGCGGCACGCGGCAGGGCTGCCCTCTGTCTCCGCTTCTTTTTGTGCTAGCCTTGGAACCGCTCTTGCGAGCGTTGCGGTTGGACCCGGAGATCACTGGTATGCGCCTTGGCGACGAGGAGATCCGTGTTAGTGCCTTTGCGGATGACATGTTGTTGAGCCTAACGAACTTGCCGCGGTCCCTGGTGCGTGCCCTTGATCTGATACAGGAATTTGGAGGTTTCTCGGGCTTGAAAGTGAACGTTCTGAAGTCGGAGGCGCTCGATGTTGGCGGGAGGGTTCGTCCGCGGTGGGAGGGACCCTTCCCAGTGATGTGGGCGGTCGGGACGATCAAATATTTGGGGATTCATCTGCCTGACCTGCCTGGGCGCTTGTACCATGTCAATATCCCTGGTTTGTTGGAGAGAAGTACTCGAACTTTTGCTGGATGGCGCAACCTCCCTTTGTCGCTAAGAGGACGAATTGCTTTGTTTGTCATGGTGGAATTCCCCAGGTGGCTTTATGTGCTACGCATGTTGCCGTTATGGATCCTGGATAAAGATTGGAAACGCTTTGAAACAGACCTGCGCGGTTTTCTGTGGGGGGGTCGGAGGGCGCGTATCCCCCTTCGAGCTCTGACGAGTCGGCGCGAGGAGGGGGGCTTGGAAATGCCTTCTTTGCGGCACTATAATCTTCGTTACTTGGCTCGGCATATACGGGCGCTGTTGGAGGGGGAAGGGTGTGCCCCGGTTCGGCAGTTGCGGGAGGCACTGGCTCCCTATCATGGTCTATATCTTTTACATGTTGGTCAACTCCCCCGGACGCTCCGGACAGGGATCGGTGGGGGTTATCTGGGGGCTCTCCGTGCGGCTTGGAAGCTGTTATGTCAGCGATTTGGGTGGACCTGGACTCGTTCTCCGCTGCTGCCGCTGGTGGGTAATCCGGATTTCGTTCCCGGATATACGCGCCCCAATATCTTCTGGCAATGGGGGGAGAGGGGTCTCGTGTGTTTTGGTGATTTTTTCTCGGGCGACGATGGCATCTTGGATAGTTTCCATCAGGTACAACGCCGCTTTCAGATTCGTCAACAGGACTTTTATGGCTATTTACAGGTCCGCTCATATTTAACTTCTGCTGGGGGGGTTGGGGGTGGGACGAGTTGGCCGGCTTCGGCATCGCCGCGGATAGTTCTGGAACGGCTAGTAGAGGGGAGAGCGGGGGAGCCGACAGTACGCGCCGTGCTTCGGCCCTACGGGGGCCCAAGGTTCCTGCAGACGCTCTCGGACAGGTGGCGCGCTGATGGGATTGAGGAAATGACGATGGAGATGCTGCGGGTAGCTTTTGAGGGCATCCCGCATGGGCCGGTGTGGGTATATCTCCAAGAAATGCAGTACAAATTCCTATGGCGGGCGTATGCTAGTGCTCCGTGGGCATATGCCGTTGGTCTGCAGCCCTCTCCTCTCTGTGAGTGGTGTGGGGAGGGTCCCGGAACATTGACCCACAAATTCTGGGGATGTCCGAAGGTGCGTGCACTATGGCTGCAAGTTTGTGCTAAACTTCAAGGATGGTTGCGGTCGGGCGTGGTTATGCAACGTGAGGTTTGCTTATTTCATAACTGGGAGCTGGGCTATGAGAGGCTCTCACCTATGCACAGGGCGCTGCTTGAGAGGGGGTTTCTGTTGGTCAAACGGACCTTGTTGAAGCATTGGGTGGCTTCCGCACCTCCTTGTTTGGTGTTCTGGGAGAACTCTATGCTAGATTTGCTTTGCGTGGAAAAAGCCACCGCTCAACAGAAAGGAGGCAGGTGTTGGGAGGGGTTTTTGGGAATCTGGTCCCCTCTGATTTCTCAGTTATCCCCTCGGGGAAGAGGGGGACTGCTTAATGGGTAGTAGCTGTGGTCCTTATCGGGGGGATCTCCAAGCCACGATGAGTACCTACGCCTCTCCTGCGCTACGGACTGTCATCCTCTGTAGGCTGGGAGACCTGGCTGGACAGTCTGTTGATTTCTGTCTACCCCACTGCTGTGATGTCTGCTGTGCCTCCTGCTTTCATGTACTGCTTTGCACTTTGCGATATTACTCTTGGGTCACCCCTGTGGGGGAGAGCGGATTCCCTTTGCTGATGGGAGGGGGGAGGGGGGTGGGAGTGGGGGAGCTGTTCAGCTCGCAGGCCTCTGGAGCTCAGAGCCCTGCGGTGTTTTGTTTTGTGTGATTTTGTTTGGTTTTGTTGCTCAATGGGGAGGGGGGGATGGGACTTCACTGCTTAATCTTTAGCTGTGTGTACTTTGTGTGAAAACTTCAATAAAAATGATTTGAAATAAATGCCCATGTGGATTGATATATATAGGTAAAACAGTGAGATCTTTCAAAATTAGAATGAATGAACATCGTAGCAGGCTAAACTGCAAAACACGGGAGGCACCAATAGTGGCACATTGCTTAGAATATAATCATAAATTTGAAGAATTGCACTGTTTTTGTATAGACAAATTTCTAACTGGGAGGAATGGGAAATCTAGGGAACAAGCTTTACTAATTTGTGAGCAAAAATGGATTTATACTCTACGATCGGTTATTCCAGGAGGTTTAAATGCTTCAATTGATTGGGGAGCCTGTATTTGAAAAATAAAAGAATAAAGAAGAAATAACATCACTTCAGTTCTATATTAGTGTCAACAATAGAACAAATCAAACCACAGAATGAAAATTTTGGGGTGTTAAATAAAATGAGTCTGAGGAGCACACTTTCCATCATTGTGGGTTTATGAAATCCAATAGGCTTCAATCATGGAAGATTGGTAACATAATGATAAAATGTAACAGCTGGAAGTAGAGAAACTCCTTCAGCAAATTTATTTAAACGTCATGGATGCTCTATCCCGCATGCGCGGCGTCATTAGCAGCCATTAGGCTCAAAGGAACGCAAAAGAAAGCATAAGCCAAGAGCACTAAACGCTATTATATTGGAGGTATGTTGGTGATGTATTTCATTGATAGCTTCGTGTTTCATCAACACTTTGGATAAAGATGTGATTTGAAAGATTAAATTTAATTTGTTTTATTGCTAGTGCTTTAACATAAAGAACCCCCTGAAGAAACTCACGGAAGTGAAACGCAAATACGGCGCCAGGGAAAGGTGTTGGGGAAAGACAAAGACAACGAACGAAAATGAATAAGTTAAGCACTTATTTTTACTTTTCAAAAGTTTTCTCAATATAAGAGTAACGCAGTAAAAGTTATGAAGAAAAGGATTAACGTATTGCAAGTTAAGAAGATTTATCTGGAACTATAGAACACAGAGGTCATTGATGCAAAGCAGCA
Source organism: Ichthyophis bannanicus (assembly GCA_033557465.1). NCBI lineage: Eukaryota > Metazoa > Chordata > Amphibia > Gymnophiona > Ichthyophiidae > Ichthyophis > Ichthyophis bannanicus. The sequence goes on from CM066037.1 coordinate 344,297,529, forward strand.
CATAAATTCAAGTCTAAGACTGTCGGAAAGGATGTGCCTGATAGAGTCTGAGACCTCTAGTTCCTTAAAGATTAATCTTCCCAAATGTGCAACATTAATCTGGACATAATATATAGAATGTTACTCAGAATATAACATATGGGAAGAGGTTTATGACTGATTCTCATGCATCGAATAAAGATTTGAATAAGTGATAAATCACAATCTTAAAGGTGACATTAGATATAGTGTCATTCCAAGTTGTAATTGCTTCATCTAGATTTTTTGGGTCTGGAATTAAGTATTGAAGTGCTTGTTTCAGGAAGTTATCTTTGTCAAATTTCGGTAATGTTTTGGACTGTAGTGAGTATGTGTGTTTTAGATACGTGGGGTCGTAAATTGGAAATTGGAGTTTTATGAGATGATGTTTGGACCAAGGGACTGGATGCACTTCTAATGTTGTAGGGCTGTAGTCACTATAGACTACAGAAGGGAGGAACACTAGATCAAGTATGTTCCCTTTAGCATGTGATTGTGTATGGATGTTAATTATTTGGTGGAAGTCCATGTCGTTTATGGAGTTTAGGAATGCTGAAGCGTGATTGTGGTGTAATGATGCTAGGTTGAAGTCACCTAGTAGCATTAGCGGGTGTTTCTTAGTGGATGAGCATATTATCTCTGTTATTATGTCTAGATTGTCGGGTTTGGAGCTTGGGAGTCTGCAAGCTAGACAGAAATAGAGACAGCTAGTTTTTATTCTGAATATGTCTATGTTTTTTATGCTATCTGAGGTGATTAAGGATGCATTCAGCTCTTCTTTTATGATTGAGAGGACTCCTCTCCTCTTCTTGTAGATCTGTGTGAGTGAAATATGTCACAACTTGAAGCTTTCAGCTGGTTAATTAATACCAAGTCTGTGTCCGATAGCCATGTTTTAGTTATGCAGACAAGGTCAGGATTATTGCCTGTTAGAATGTCTTGGAATAGTGGTATCTTATTCTTATTGACCTGCATTAATAAGGTAATATTTAAAATTTTTAGGGTGTGGTGAAGTTATGTTTGGAGGTGAGGAACTTGTTCTTAGTTGAATGTTGATGAATCTATTGAAGTTCTGCTTATTGGTGTATATCGGTCTGGGGTATAAATGCGTGGGGAGGTGCCTGATAGGGCTATAGATGGTGGGAATGAAATGGTGATGTGTGGGATTGAATGCATGGTTGAGTACTGTAGTGAAGATTAAGATGTATATGGTATAGTATATACAGAATGCTGTTTTCTTATCCATGGTAGTTGTATTGTGGTTGAGGGTGAGTAGTATAATGGGTACACTACTTGTCAAACTGATTGACAGGTGAGATAAGGATGACAGGAGCCAATCAGCGCTCACTTCCGGTGTATGTCCCGCCTCAGGCCATGCCCCCTCCCATAGAAGTGAATGGTGAGTTAGCCCCACCCATCCACACCCCCAGGCGTGGCCACACCCCCCACTTTGGCATGCCCCCACACCACTCCCAAGGATGACATCAGCCAATCAGCGCCCACTTCCGGGTTTGTGCCACACCCACGCCCTCCCACCCTCAACCACGCCCCAGCCTACATCATCGGAAATGACATCACCGGAATCAGTGTGTCATCGGAAATGGACACTGTCCATTTCCGATGACATCAGCGGAAGCAGAGTGACTGACTCCAGAAATGTGTTTTGCTTTTGGTTAATGCTGACATCTGCAAAAGCAGGAACCCTGGAAAACAAAACAAAAAATGCTTTCTCTCTCTCCTGCCCCAGTTCTTTTTTCCCACAAAGCAGTGCAATGCTTTTATGTGTATTGCAGGCTATTTAGAACTGATTGTTAAAAATAACCCTTTGGTAGCAGCAGCAGGAACACAATGCATTTGGTATACAGGCTTTTCGCAGAGACACAGCACTTGGGTATACAGGCTTTTCGCAGAGACACAGCCCTTGGTATAGAAGCTTTTCTTTCCAAATGCAATTAACACATCTTTGTTAGAGAAACCAGTGCTGTCCATGTGATAGAATTTTGCTTTTAAGACCTCACTGTTAGAGAGAAGTATTCTGGCAGACCCTGTAGTTCAGGCTGAAATACAGAGAGAGACCGGAGTTCAAATCCCACCACAGCTAATTTTTTTAGTGGCTTTGGAAAAAAACCCCAATACACAGAAAACAAGTCTGGACATGTTTCTAGGAAAGGATATGGTAACACATGTGATTGGTAGAAAGAACAGGCTATACTTTAAAACACACAGGATTTGTGGAATAAATCCACTGAAGATGTTAGCAAAATAAAAAGAATACTCAAAGCAGGGCAATCATGAAGGAAACCTTATTGAAGAGCATTTACTATGACCCCCAAAGCAATAGGGAGCTTTGGGGGCATAAATCCTCTACTTCATGCTGCTAAAAAGCATGCTAAAACAGTCAACAGAGACAATGTAGTTAGATGGTCTACAGGACAAGATGCTTATACTTTACACAGACCTGCTAGAGTCTGTTTGAAAAGAAACAAGATGATCGTGTCAGATGTGGATGCACAATGGCAGGCTGATTTAGTTGATATGGCATCCTTGTCCCATTATAACAATGGCTACAAATACATCTTAACAGTGGTAGATATCCTGTCAAAATATGCTTGGGCTGTAAGTTTAAAATCGAAAACTGGTCATGAAGTTGCTACAGCCTTTGAAAAAATATTTAATCTAGGTTGTATACCTGAAAAAAATACAGACAGACAAGGGTAAAGAAAGAGTAGTTACTGTGATGAAGCTGACACTACTGAAGCTATGGAGTTAGGAGAAAACTCTGTTTCTTTTAAAGAAACTGATTTACAGAGAATGCAATTACCGAGAAGTGCAGCTAGAGGGAGTAGGCATGAGGCTGCAGAAGGTAGGCTGACACACACAGATTGTAATGATGCAATAGCTAATCAAACACACCTGAGTAGAGGGCCAGAAAGCTCACTAGAGAAATGGCTTTATAAGCAGTGCTCGGTCAGGAGAATAGAGAGACGACCACAGGAGCAGAGAGGACCACAAATACAGAGAGCAACAGAAACCCCTGCTACTAAGGAAAGAGAAAGGGGAAAGCTCCAACTACGGAAGGAAAGGCAGTTAAGCTTGCAGTCCTTACAAGGAAGGGACAACTTCCAGGAAGGACAAGCCCATGCTGAAAAGCTCCAGAAAGAAGTCTCCAGGGAAGACAGTGTAAGCAGGAGAGTGCCTGGTAGAGGGAATACCAGCAACACACGTCTCAGAGAACAAAGGTACATTCACACCTCTTTCCCTGAATGTGTGCCAGGTCCTAGAAAGGCTTGTAATCCAGAGAGCCATAGATATGAGAAACAAAGCTGGGGAAAGCTTTGGAAACCTGTGCAGAAGGTCCTAAATAAAAGCCATATTAATTGTTTATCAGATCAGGTCCAGCCAGGCTGGAAAGTCTTGGAGAGAACTACTGAAGTACAACCAGTTTTGCCTAGGGAAAGCTCAGGCTTAGCAGACACCATATCTGAGCAAGAAGATATGCAAACAGACCTTGTAGAACCAGAACCATTGCTACCTGAATATCCTATGGACTGTACTCTCTGTGTAGCTGAGAGTATAGAATCTCTCACAGAGTCATAGCATAAGACATGCTCTAAAATGTCATTGCTTTGTTGAGCTGAAAATAAGAAGTTTTTGTGTTTATTTAACCTGTTTATATTGAAAAAATCCTGCTTGAATGGAAAAGACTGTGAAGCTCTTATAATAGTTTGGACTTTGTAGATACTTTGGTAGAAACCCTGAATCAAGGTGAATTCTGTTGTCTTCTTGGAGAACCTTAGCGCATCAAGGGAATAAAACCTTATATTTAACCCAGCACAAGGCTCACACAACTATTCTTTATAAAGAAGGGAACTACAAGGACCATAATGCACCTGTTCTAAGTTAGAGTTCCCGGCTTCAACAAACAATAAATGTCCGCCCTGACCTGTCAGCACACTGCCACTGGGAGGGGCTGTGACATTACTCACCTGTAACAGGTGTTCTCCAGGAGCAGCAGGAATCAGTCCTCACTTATAGGTGACATCGACGCCGATGGAGCCCCCGTGCGGAGCATTTCCCCAGCTTTCTAAGAAAGCCTTTGGAAATACTGCATGCATGCGCAGTCCCCTTCCCGCCTAAAGGTGCCATCTTGCCCAGTCAGATGACATAGCTAAAAGACAGCACACAAAAATGTAAAAAATGAACTATGTACAACTGCAACTCCCAGGGGAGGAGGGAGGGTTGTGAGGACTGATTCCTGCTGCTCCTGGAAAACACCTGTTACAGGTGAGTAACTACTCTTTCTCCAGGACCAAGCAGGAAGTCAGTCCTCACTTATGGGACTCCCTAGCTTCAGGCTACTGGGGACCCAGAGCTGAAAAATGAGCTCTCTCTAGCCGCAGCATCAGAGAAAGGATTTCACTGAAACATACCTACACTGGTAGCCCCACCAGAGGGTTGGAGGGTAGGAGTTGCCTAAACCTCGAAGAGATTCCGGAGCACTGCCTGACCAAAAGCACTGTCCCTATGGGACTCCCTCTCCAGGCAGTAATGGGCCGCAAAAGTCTGGCTTGAGGACCAAGTTACAGCCCTGCAGATGTCTGCCAACGGTACAGAGCGGAGATGAGCCACTGAGACAGCCATTGCCCTGACACGGTGGGCCGTGACCTGACCCTGCAAGGGAAGGTCAGCTGCCCTGTAAGCCCAGGTGATACAGTCAGCCACCCAGATGGACAAGGTACCCTTGGAGACAGGTAACCCCAAGTTATTAGGGTCAAAAGATACGAAGAGCTGAGTAGCCCTCCTATGCCCCTGCATATGTTCAAGGTAGAAGGATAAGAACCTCCTACAGTCCAGGGTATGCAGGACTATTTCAGCCCAGCTGGCATGGGGCCTAGGGAAGAACGTTGGAAGAACCACCTCCTGGTTGAGATGGAAAGAGGAGACAACCTTTGGGAGGAACTTAGGATGAGTCCTAAGGACTACCCTGTTCCTATAGAAGCGAGTGTATGGCCTGTCACAGACCAGGGCTTGAAGCTCACTCACTTGCCTGGCCGAGTTCAGGGCCAATAGGAAGAGAGTCTTCGAAGAAAGGAAGCGGAGAGGACATGTAGCCATCAGCTCAAAAGGTGGGCGAGTCAGTTGCTGCAAGACCACATTCAACTCCCACTCAGGGGCCGGTGGACGGAGAGGAGGCTTGAGCAATAGCAAGCCTCTGAGAAATCTGGACACCAAGGGGTGAACCGACAAAGAGTGTCCTTCCACTAGAGTGGTGAGCTGCCAGAGCAGAGAGGTGGACCCGAACAGAATTGGACTTAATGCCCTGATTGGACAAGTGCAGCAGGTACTGAAGCACTACTGGCACAGTGCAGGCAAAAGGATCTTCCTTGCATTGCTGACACCACAAGGAGAACCTTCTCCACTTCAGGGCATAAGTTTTCCTGGTGGATTGCTTTCTAGAGGCCAAGACCACCTCTTCCACTTCCTGAGGCAAGCCCCAGAAAGCCAACACTACCCTTGCAGCCTCCAGGCCATCAAATTGAGAGATTTGAGATTGGGGTGCAGAAGGGAACCCTGATCCTGAGAGAGAAGATCGGGTTGCAACCCCAGAGATAGTGGTGTTTCCACTGCTAATTGAAGCAGAAGTGGGAACCAGGGCTGCCTCGGCCATCTGGGAGCTACCAGAAGTACTGAGGCCTTGTCCCTTAGAATCTTGAACAATGTTCGGGCCACCAGAGGTATGGGAGGAAACGCATATAAGAGGCCCTGGGACCAAGAAATCAGAAAGGCATCCGCTGCTAACCTCAGGGGGTGCGGTTGCCTGGAACAGAACCTGGGTAGCTGGTGATTCATGGGAATGGCAAAGAGATCCATGGATGGAAGTCCCCATTTCAGGAAAATTTTCTGAACCACCAATTTTCTGAACCACCAATTTTCTGAACCACCAATGCACCAGTTGCCACCCGTGGGGCTGCAGATTCTTGCTTAACCTGTCTGCCAGGAAGTTCTCCTGGCCAGGGAGATACACAGCTTTGAGAAACATGTTGTGCTTGAGCGCAAAGGAACACAGGGGCCTGGACCCAGTGCCTCCCTGTTTGTTCACATAGAACATGGCCACTTGATTGTCCGTCTGAACCAGAACAGACTGGTGAGCCAAAGTGTGAGAAAAGGTCCTGAGGGCTAAACGGATAGCCCGAAGTTCTAGTAGGTTGATCTGTTGCGTGGCCTCCCATGGAGACCATAGGCCTTGAGTGCACCGTTCCAGACAATGTGCACCCCAGCCCTGCAAGGAGGCATCTGTCGTCAACACCACTGTGGGGACAGGCACCTGAAAAGGCACCCCCTGAAGTAAGTTGGGGGGGTGTAACCACCACTGCAGGGAATTCAGGAAGGGTTTGGACACCCTTACTTTGTCTGCTAGGCTCCCGGTGGCTTGCTTCCACTGAGTTCTGAGGCACCACTGTGCAGGCTGCATGTGGAGGCGGGCATTGGGGGTCACATGTACTGTCAACGCCATGTGGCCTAGGAGCTATAGACAGAGTCGGGCAGAAACCCTTGGCATGCTGAGAAACCGGGATGCCAACTCCATGAGCCTTTGAGCCCTGTCTTCTGGCAAGTAAGCCCTTGCTTGCAGAGAGTCCAGCCATGCCCCTATGAAGTCTAGGTTCTGGGAGGGGAGCAAAGTGGACTTTGCGAAGTTTATGACAAAGCCTAGGTGTTGAAGGAGTGATACAGTTCGAAAGGTGGCCTGCCTGGCTTCCTGGTAAGTCTGACCCCTGATGAGCCAGTCGTCCAGATAGGGGAAGACAAAAACACCTTGAGTCCTCAAGTAGGCTGCCACCACAGCCAGGCACTTTGTAAAGACCCTTGGGGTGGAGGTTAGGCCAAAAGGCAGTACTCTGTACTGGTAATGGTTTCCTCCCACAATGAACCTGAGGTATTTTCTGTGGTTTGGATGAATGAGGATGTGAGTGTACGCATCCTTGAGATCTAAGGAGCTTAGCCAATCTCCCTGCTGGAGGTAGGGCAGAAGTGTTCCAAGAGTAAGCATCTTGAACTTTTCTTTCTCCAAGAACTTGTTGAGGTTCCTGAGGTCTAGAATAGACCTGAGGCCACCGGTTCTCTTTGGCACGAAGAAGTACCTGGAGTAGAAACCGTGCCCCTGCAGTCGAGGAGGTACAGGCTCCACCGCCTGGTCCAGAAGTAGACCTTGAAGTTCTTGAAGGAGGAGGTCTGTGTGTAGAGGAGGCCTTAGAGACGCTCCTGGGAAGTAGGCAGGGGGCAACTGCTGGAAATGGAGCATATAGCCTCTGTGGACTATGCTCAATACCCAAGCATCCCCTGTAATGGGTGGCCACCTGTGGGCAAACAGGGCTAGACGACCTCCTGTGCAGGAATGGGGCAGCAGAGGTGGAAAGGCTATGCTGTGGGAGTCAAAAGCCCACTCCCTGCTGAGTAGGAGCAGGAGCCGGAGGCTTGGGGGTCTTCTGCCTATGGGGCCCATGTCCCTGCCCCTTGGCCTGCTGACCCTGCTGGGGAGCTGGGGAGGCCTGGTACTGAGGGAAAGGTTTGTAGGCAGCTGCCTTTCTTGGGTAAAAGGGCTTTTTACCCAAGCCCTTCTTTTTGTGAGAAGGGGCAGAGGTTTTTCTGGACAGCCTTGTCTTAGTCAGGTGCTCAGTTTCGAGCTCAACCGCCTCCTCGGCCATGGGTTTGCCAAAAAGGTTTTCACCTCGGCAAGGGACATCGACCAACTTGTCCTGCACCCAGGGCTCGAGGTCCGATGTCTGCAGCCATGCCTGGCGTCGGGCTCCGATGCCGGCTGCCGCTACACGAGCTGAAACTTCGAAGCTATCGTAGGCCGCTCGGGACATGAACTTTGAGCAGTCCCGGATTCCTGAGGACAAAGTCTGGAACCTTTGCAAAGGTTCCCTGGAGAGGCCAGCAGAGAACCCGGCAATCTCTTTCGCCAGGTCTCGTAAGTACATGCCCATGTACAGCTGGTATGACTGGACACGGCAAGCAAGCATCGAGCCCTGGAAGCACTTTCTGCCGAAAGCATCCAAGTTCCGGGCCTCCCTGCCGGGAGGCACCGCAGAGTGCATCTTCTGGCTCTTCAGACGATGCATGGCAGATTCCACCACCATGGAATGGTGCGGCAGCTGCGCCTTCTGGAATCCAGGGCTCTTACGGAGTCGATAGATAGAATCGACCCGCTTGCTTAAAACCGGCGCCGAGGCTGGTGCCTCCCATATCCGGAAGAGGAGCCATTCCAGCATCGGAGGGACCGGCACAGTAAAGGCCTCCTTCGGAGGAGAGTCATACTGGAGGGCCTCGAGCTTCTCGGCTCGAGGCTCCTCCTCGGGGTCCGCGGGAATCGCCAACGCCTTGGCTATGTCCCTGATGAACTCTGAGAACCTAGTGTCCTCCGGTGAGTACCTACTCCGGGGCTCGGACTGCGGTGAGTCCGAAGGGACACACCGAGTCTGAAAGGTATCAGGGGACTCCTCATCCTCCGTCTCCCACACGGACTCATCCGAAGAGGAGTTGGGGGGGCTCCGACTGCGCGGGTCTCGGTGGCACCCGCCCCGACACCGAAGGCACCGGCGTCGACGCCCTCAGCTCCGAGCGGGAGGTCGAGGGTGACCGTGACCGAGGACGACTTCGAGCCTTCATGGTCTCGAGATCGGCTCGGTCTCCGGGGTCGACTTCGACGTCGATGTCCCAGTGGTCGGGGCAGATGCACCAGCGAGGCTGGCCATCAGTACCCGCTGCTGATCCATGAAGGCAGGCAGTCTGCACTCCAAGGCTGTCAGCCTGATTCAAAGCTCAGGAGACTCAGCAGCCAACGACTTGGGCCCCGGTGGCACCGGGCCCGACGTCGGCTCCCTTGGAGGAGAGTCCACGAGGACCACAGGACTTACGTGTCTGACGGGTTCCGGCTCCACGCGAGGCATTTTGGATGGCTTCTCCTGCTCCAAGGGCCCAGGGCAGCGGTCGGGGTCTTAGACCTGGCTCTTGAGGAACCAGGGACCTCTTCCGACGCCGCCCTCATGAGCCGTTTCTTCCTCTTACATTCCCCATCGGGGGACCCCCTGTCCGAGGAGCCCCGACGATGCTCGGGATCAGACTCCCGAGACGTCAAGGCCTCAGACGAGGTCCGGGCCCGACCGGAGGCAGAGTACGAGAAAATCCTTTCTTTCTGATGCTGACGGCTTCGAAGTGCCTTGGTAGACATTTTGCCACACGGGCCACAGATCTTAGGATCATGATCTGGGCCTAGGCACCGAAGGCAGCAGTCGTGTGTGTCGGTGAGAGACATCAGTTTCTTGCACCGATCACACTTTTTGAAACCACTGGAAGCCATCAGGGAAAAAAGGGCCCCCGCGAGGTCAAAGGACCGGCTTTCCAGGGAAAAGGCAAAAAAGGGCACAAACGCCAGCCACGAAGGGCAAAAACCAAAAAAATAGAAGACGGGCTCGATACCGGTGTACCGAACCCAGCGGGAAGGGGAACCGGCGTCGAACCAGAAAAAAAGAATGAAGTAATCGCAAGAAAAAATGTCAACTTTTCCGTTTGACACGGACAGACGTCCGATGGGCTCCAAGGAAAAAGAAAGACTGGGCAAGATGGCACCTTTAGGCGGGAAGGGGACCGCAAATGCGTGCAGTATTCCCAAAGGCTTTCTTAGAAAGCTGGGGAAATGCTCCGCACGGGGGCTCCATCGGCGTCGATGTCACCCATAAGTGAGGACTGACTTCCTGCTTGGTCCTGGAGAATTTTTAAATAGGTCTCTGAAGAATTTATTAAAACAAAGAGGGGTTCATCATTTTGTAACCAATAACGATGTTAAAGCAGCAGTGGTAGAAAGGTTTAACAGGACTTTGAAATCCAAAATGTGGTGTTATTTCACAGCACAAAACACCTTTAGGTACCAAGACATACTGCAGTCTTTTGTGCACAGCTATAATCACAGTTTTCACAGAACAATAAAGACGAGGCCTATAGATGTGACATACACAAATTCTTTGCAGATCTGGAAGAGTCTACGGTGACAGCATCAAACGTAAGCACACCAAGAACCCCTTAAAGAAAGGAGATCATGTAAGACTTTCAAAAGCTAAAGAAAAATTTGAAAAAGGTTACGAGCAAACGTGGACTGACGAGGTATTTATAATAACGGACATTTTAAACAGGGGACAGAAAGTGACATACAAGATACATGATTATGACGGTGAAGCCATACAAGGTTCTTTTTATCCTGAAGAATTGCTAAAAGTCACCCCACAACAGGACAGAATATACCGTATCGATAAGGTTCTAAAGGTAAAAGGATGTGGCAGGAACAGATTCTACCTCGTGAAATGGAAGGGATGGCCTGTTAAATTTAACAGTTGGGTTAAAGCATCAGAGATTCAAGACATCTGATTTCTTTTTTTCTTTTGAAGCAGCATTAAAATAAAATTAAAAAAAAAATGAATGATGGTGGCTTTTATATCACACTGCCTAGCAATGCCTCAGCATGTGTGTTTCCCCAAAATACCAGCTCTAATTTTACCATACAACTAGCAAGGCCTTTGGACTTACAAGGACAGTGGGAAGTAGGGCTCGTGGAAATACAATATCCCAACACCTGGGAGAATATTAAGGAAGATCAAAAGTATGTTGTCACCTCCGCAGCAGGAAATATACAGCACCACATTAGTCAGGAGAGGACATTATGCGACCATGCAGAGTTTAGTGGAATCCATGAATCATGACATTAGCAACATCTATAAATCGGTGCCACCACAAATCATTTATGAGCCCTATGCGCGAAGAATCCAAATAAAATCGGAAGATAGGTCTGTTATTTCTGCAGATGGTGATTTGGCAACCATTTTGGGAATAGAAGCTGACGATAATACACACCGTTCCCATTTTCCAGTGGATATCACGGGAGGTTTTAATACCTTCTACCTGTAAACAGATATTGTAGTGCACCAGTTAGTAGGTGACCATTTTGTGCCACTGCTGCGCTGTGTTCCAACTAAGGGGTTTAGGGATGAGTTTATCACATTAACTTATGATAAGCCGCACTATGTCCCTGTGAACAAACAGCATATTGACACCATCACATTTGAAATAAAGACGGATCAGAACAGGCACGTCTCATTTCGTTACGGGAAGGTGATCCTTAAGCTTCATCTGCGCCCCTGGAGGGTGACTGTTTTTTAAAATGGTTGTGGCTAAAGACTACGGAGACCCCAAAGCATACAGGCATTATTATACAACACAAGCCAGCTATGGACTTTCAGGATATCATGGAGTACCAGTCATGTACGGTGACGGTGTCGGTGGGGTGTTTCGCAGTATCTTTAGAAAAGCTATGCCGTTTTTGAGAAGGGGTTTTGAAATTATTAAACCACACGTGAAAGGCGCCGCAAAAAACATAGCCAAGGATGTCATGAGTCATGTCACAACGGCTGTTCTAAATAAAATGAACCAGTCTACAGAACAGGCAGGATCAGTACTGGCTGTGATTAGAAGAGCTGTTAAAAGAAAGAGAACCACGTCTCGGGAGTTACCGCAAGGACCGCCCAAGCCTTTTAAAAGAAAGAAACCCGAAGGTGACAAGTCTCAGAAGCTTAACCACCGGTCTAAAAAGAGAAGCGCTAGCTCTAGGAAGAGAGATATATTCTAAAAAAACACCATGGCTTTTGTACACCACGGCTCTGAAGAGTGTGTTAAATTGGAACTGGACATGTTTCAACTAGCCCCGACCCAAACAAGTATGGAAAAAGTATTTATGTGGAAATTCCGCCATTATCGGCTTTGTCGGAAACAGCCCCTTTGGACTTCTATATCGCAGGTCATGGTGAAGACTACATTGATTTAAATAGTACTCTTTTGCACCTGACCTGTAAAATTGTGGCAGAAGATGGCTCGAACATCGATCCGCAGCCAAAGTAGCACTGGTGAACTACCCAATCGCATCTCTGTTTAGCCAGCTGGATGTTACCCTGGGAGACCAACTCATTAGCCAGAGCAACAACTGCTACTCCTACAGAGCCCTCATAGAGCTGCTTCTCAATTATGGTGAAGGATCCCTCAAATCACAGTTTTCAAGCGGGATGTTTTATAAAGACACAGCTGGGCAGCATGAAGTGAGAGAGATAGGATCTCGCAACATCGGCTTTACTGAAAGGGACCAATTTACGGCCTCTAGCCACAAGGTAGAGCTATTGGGGCATTTACATAGTGATCTATTTTTTCAAGAAAAGCTATTGATTAATGGTGTGGATCTAAAAATTAAACTTACCCGCAACAAAAATTCTTTCTGTCTAATGAGCGGTGATGTTGAAGAAAGCAAACTCCTTATCCTAAGCACTGGGCTCTTTGTAAAGAGAGTTAAAGTTTCCCCTGGAGTGCGCTTGGGACATGCGGAAGCTCTGCTGAAAGCTAATGTCAAGTATGCTACTGACCTGTGGGGCTAAAGGTGTTTAGCATACCAGCTGGAGCCCGGGTGACTAACCAGGAAAATCTCTTTTTGGGGCAGCTACCAAAACTCATTGTGCTGGGATTTGTGGATAATGATGCTTTCAGCGGTAATTATGCTAAAAACCCCTTCAATTTTAAACATTATGATATTAATTTTGCCGCTCTGTATGTGGATGGTGAACAAGTACCCGGGAAACCTCTTCAACCTGACTTTCAAAATGGATGTTGTGTAAGAGAATATATGCAACTGGTGCAAGCAACTGGCAAACATCTGAAAGACACAGCATTGCTGATTGACCATCAGGAGTTTTACAAAGGTTATACCCTGTTGGTGTTTGACCTTTCACTGGATCAGGAGTGTGCAGACCATTACTCGCTGATTAAAACTGGTAACCTGCGGGCTGAAGTACGTTTTGCCAGCACCTTACCCCATACAGTTAACATGATTGTTTATGGGGTTTTTGACAATGTGATATAAATTAATCATAGAAGGAATGTTCTTTTTGATCATTTGTGAAAATGAACACAATGCAGATCTTCCGTATTTTAAAGAAAGACCCCTGTGTTGCAGATTTCTTTTTAGATGTGCTACCCAGCGAATATCAAGGAAGCCCGTTGTTTGGTGGTAAATACACAAACACATAACCTACCTGGAGAACACTGGTTAGCCCTCTATATATGTGGAGATGGAACAGGGGAATTTTTTGATTCTTATGGACAACCCCCAGATAGCTTATTCTTTCCTACCAGCATTATGAGCTTTTTCAACAAGCATTGCAAAGCTGTTTTATACCACAGCAGACAATTACAGCACCCAATGTCCACGGCTTGTGGATATCACTGTGTATTTTTCTTGCACCACCGCTGTAAAGGGGTGCCTTTTTAAAATATTTTGAAATGTATTCTGAAGATTTAATGCAAAATGATGATATGGTGTTACATTTTGTAAAACGCAACAAACTTTGTGTAGATCTTTTAGAAATCCGTTTCATAACCAGCAGGTGTGTGTTTCCTATCGTGAATGTTTTGCTGCTTTTAAATAAAAAGTAACCCCTCTAAGGAGTTTTTTTTTTAACTGTCTAGTCTTTTATTTTTATTTTTAAACATTTTATTGAAAATACATGTTTTTGGTTTGTTTTTTTTATACACTCAACCACCAGTATCTGTGAGATAATTTACGTTTTTTGTGAGGGTATAGCTCTTTGCTCTTTATCGGCTGCGTGTACATTTTAGTAACCTTCACAGATGGGTTCTCTTTGAGGCGTGCCAGTACATCTCTGTTGACTGCATTACCCATCACCGTAGAGGGCATATTTAATTCGGCTAGGGTTTGCATGAACTCCCCCCAGCCCCTGGGTATTCTTCGTTGTGAAAGAGCTTGGGGCTGCGTAGCTCCACGAACGAGGTCAAGTAGGTTAGAGCCATTGACAGGGTTTCCCCGGTATACAAATGTTCCATTTCCCTCCCAGGATGCCACATCCTTGTTTTTTAACAGTTTATTAAGCAGCACCTCAGCATTTTTCCTATAGCGCATATTGATGCTGTTTAACACTTCTTGTATTACAGGGTCTGGAGGTATAATATTTTCTAGAGATGCTGCTGTTGGTGTCTCATCTTGTGCCTGTAGATACAAGTTTATTTTTTCTTTTTCCATATCCGTTTGTCTGTTAAGCATGAGATAGCACTGTAACACTTCTGAGTAACATTTAGCCTTTTCGTGTTCAGACATACCAACGCTTTGCAGGATGTTTTTCATTTCTTCATCTAACTTATGAATGGTTGTGGTTCTAATATTTTCATCCCGATCTGGCGGGTTGCTCAAGTGCTCGAGTTGTTGACTAGAGACTATGTACATTTTTTCAGCGTGCTGCATTAGCGGTTTGTCAGAAGCCCCGTTATCAATGGTAATGCAAAACTTAACAGGGGCCCGATAAATCCACCCGACTGTCTCACCAATTGCTTCTTCTTTTTTTTAATGGGTAGTCTTTTATCGCACAGACTCTTTATGGCGTGACACTTCCCTTTTAAAACTGTTATCTGGTGTTGTGAAAGAGGAATGTTACCTTTTAGGGTGTTGAGAGCGATTTCAACTATAGCGGCTACCAAATCATTAGAAGTTGTATTCAGGATGGCTCTTCTGTGCTGCGGAGAGGCTTGAACCAAAAGTTTTAAAAGGGGCAGGTTTCTCTTTACACGGCGAGACATGTTGTCTGAGACACACATGCATGTATGAAGGGCCGGTTACATATTCATTTCTTTTTATGTGGGGTTTGTGGTTTTTCATAGTATACCCATAGTCCAATCTGGCGGAAAGATATCCGTCCTCAGTCTGTAAGCCTCAGGCGTTGTGTTATTTAAATCCACAATGAGATAACCAAACGGCTTTCTGATAGCATCCTCGAAGACTTCTAAAAAGAATTTTGATTTTCCAGGGTACATCTGCCTGGCTAGAATGGCAATCTGTAACTTATCTCTAGGATTCTTAAAGAGCACCATGTATTTGGTATTTAAAGTTATAGTTCGGCTTGCTTTGCCTTGGCAGAAAACATTTTGAGCAATATAGATGATGCTCAGGTTTCTGTGATGTACGTACTTGGTAAAGGCTTTCTCTATTTCATCACTTTTACAGGCAGAATCCATTAGATCATCAACAATAACCAAGTTTACTTTATTGGTTGGAAACATTCGTTCATCATTAAAAGTATCAGGCAAAGTGTCCATAAATGTAATAAAATGATATTTATTTAACATCTCTTTATACAAAGATTGCCAGCAACTGTAACACCATACAATATTGTTAGGCATGACAGTCAATACACGACCAGTGTGTTCTAACAGCTTTTTAACAAAGAAGTTCTTGCCTGAATTGGATGGCCCAGCTAAAATACAAGAAAAAGGATGTGACCAGCGCACATCCATCACCCTAGTATCCGTAGGGTAATGTGTTAAAGCCATCCTCCAACTTCACCCTTTTGTCATACACAACCTTTTATGTTTTTTAATCACACCAGTCTCTATTGTCCAACCCTTTTTGTTTCTTATAATACCAGGTTGCTGTACTCCTATCTTTTTCTGGGGTAAATCTGCTGCCCCAGGCTTGTAGTCCAAAACTAGATATTTCAAACTAGTGAAATTGATTTTCTGGCAGTTTTCTACATTTAATGTAATCCCTTTCACTTTCATACAGGTTTTCCTGCTTGACAGCTTGTAACCATATGTTTTAGGCCCCGCTGATACAAACTCTGTGATATGTGATATGACAACACAAAACCACATCCCAACACTCTCAACTGGTGGAAGAAAATGGCCCGATAACTCCAACAATCTTTATCATGGAGCTAGCTATCCACGCCGCCCCCACCTAGTTTTCATTCCACTACAAAACTCTTCAAAACCTAAACAAAATAAACGCCCACTCACTAGCAGTCTGAAGTGCGCACTCATTAACTCTCGTTCACTTCGCAAAAAATGGCCAGCAATCACTGAAACAATAACGCATCTTAATTTAGACATCATTATGATCACCGAGACCTGGCTCTCACCGGAAGATAACACCATCCTCAATCAACTCCTACCACTCAACTTTGTTACTTTCACCAGCCATAGGCAAAACAAAAGAGGTGGAGGAGTTGCCATTATCACCAGATCTGACCTTCAATTCAAAATGGTAGAATCCAACAGCATCAACACCCTTGAAACAGTATCTATAGCCAATCACTCCTGCTCCATAAACCTTATTTATAGAGCGCCCTCAGCCGATCCAGACAACCTCTCCAATATCATAAACTTAGCATCCAATACCCATGCCCCACACAGACCAAATTGGATCCTAGGTGATTTCAACCTGCCATCCCTACAGGACAATCAGGCAACTGCCTTCATAGAAGCCCTAGATATCTTGGGATACACCCAATTGGTACAAGAACCAACACACACTAAGGGAAACATTCTTGACCTGATATTCGCCCCACAAACAGTACTTCAACAGGTTCAAAACGTCACGCTATCATTAACAGCAGTTCCATGGTCCGATCATAAGCTCATCTCCTTCCAGATTCCGACCCCCATCAAGTCACAAAAACCAAGTTCGAACTCACATAAGAACACATTCTCCACTGCCAGAAGTTTTCACCCGTTCAACAAAGAACGCATCATGGCTGAAACAAGCACTCTCCTTGACAAGACCTCACAAGACCTAGATGTCCTCATCTCCACATGGAACAGCAAACTTAGTGCTATCGCAATCCGCCCCCCTACTACCAAAGCCCCAAACAAAAGACCATCCGCACCATGGTTCACAGCTGACCTAAGGGCGTCATTAACCATCCTACGGAGATTGGAAAAGCGCTGGAGGAAATCACGTACCAGCAGTGACCAAGCAGCATACACCCAACACCTACACACACATCGCAGGGCTGTTACAAACAAAATGAAACAACATCACACAGACACCCTGAAACGTTCATTGAACAAGCCACACAACCTCTTCAACCTGGTCAAAACTCTTGCTAAGGAACCGACCCTGGAGCACCCAGGAACTATAGACCCGCAGGACTATGCCACCTTCATGCAATCGAAACTATGCAAGACCGACAAATTGACGATACCGGACCCCTCTGATTCTCAAGTATGCTCAGCGTATCTAACTACCTTTACCACACCATCTAAGAAAACTATTGAAGAAACCATCGCTACCCTAAATACTTCCACTGCTTTCTCAGACCCATGTCCAGCATTCTGGATAAAAGATCTGCGATCCGACCTTGCACCTATCTTATCTAAAATGATAGAACTATCTTTTAACACCGGGTCTTTCCCATCCACGCTCAAACAGACCTCCGTCAGACCTCTACTTAAGGACACCAAATTAGACCCTCAAAAGGTCGAGTCCTACAGACCCATATCCAGCATCCCGATGCTCGCTAAAATCATTGAAAAGATAGTCTACAGGCAGCTACAAGATCATGTGGACACCAATGCACCCCTAGATTCATCACAACACGGATTCAGAGAATCACACGGAGTGGAAACACTACTCTCCACTCTTTTCAACACCATAATCTCAGGCATTGACAACTCACGCTCAGGTTTCGCGCTCATCTTTTTAGATATAGCGGCAGCCTTTGACTCAGTCTGCCACGAGATTCTCCTGAGTCGGCTAAGAGAAAAAGGCATCACCGGAACAGCTTTGGAGTGGTGCAGGTCTTACCTGTCTGGAAGATGGCAACAAGTCCGAGCAAATGGAACAACATCCGAGCCATTCCTACAAAGTCAAGGAGTCCCTCAAGGTTCATCCCTATCCTCACTTATGTTCAATATCTACATCCAACCCATTTGTAACATCATTAGATCGTTCAACGTGAGCTGCATGATATACGCAGATGACGTCCTACTGTACCTACCAATATCCTTGACCTACCCAGACCTCACCCCACTAACTAATTGTTTCAACGCAATATCCGAATGGCTCCTCTCCCAAAATCTACGCATCCAACATAAAAAAACGGAGGTCCTGTTTATATCCAGAAATCCTGATTTCACACCACCTAGCCACCTGACAGTAGACAACGCCAAGTTGCAAGTAAAATCAGCCATACGGTATCTCGGAGTTACATTGGATCAGAACCTCAATATGAAGCAGCACATAGCTAAAACAGTAAGAACTATCTACTTCAAGATCAGATCCCTCAGACACATACGCCCCCTACTCGATCCAAGCGACTTCCGCACCGTATATCAAGCCCTCATCATCCCTCATTTCGATTATGCAAACGCCATCTTACAAGGACTACCTCAAGCAACCCTACATCCCTTACAACTCGCCATGAACAGTGCAGCGCGAATCCTTTTCGGAGTACCAAGGAGAGAACACATCACACCCCTCCTGAAGCAGCTACACTGGCTCCCCATTCCAGCTAGGATTATCTTCAAGACCTTAGTGATGACATTCAAGGCCATCAAGGGGCTCTCCTCTTCTTCACTATGCGACCTCATTCAACCACCTACTACCACCAGGCTAAGAAGAACCTCAGTAACCAACATGCTAGCAATACCGAGAGACATGACAAAATGCTCCAAAGCAACATCAAACAGAGCCTTTAGTCTAAGCGCCCCAAGCCTCTGGAACTCCCTACCACCAAACATCAGAGCCATCCCCAACCTGAGCCAGTTCAGGAAGGCCTTAAAACACTTCCTCTTTATTGAATACCTCACAGACTCCACTGAACCCCAACCACCATAAATGATCTACGCACAATAACTCCATCTCACATGTACATAGTTATCTATTCAAATTTCTGCACATGTAGATAGTTTTCCCTGTTATCCAAGTTAATTGCTCCTGTTCTTTGTAATGACCTGACTCTTGTTTATTGTCGGATACTGTTTGTTCTATGTAAACCGCGCTGATCGCAAATAGTGCGGTATAGAAGAAATGTAAATAAAAAATAAATAAATAAATATGTTCATCTGAGGGTATCTCACCTGTGAGCTCGCCTAAATAATCACCCAAAGATGGGTTCCAATCTCCCTCTCGACTTAAAAATATCACAGAATCTGTATCGTGGTACAGGCAGCGCTCTTGCAAACTATCTAGAAGATTGTACAACTCAAGGCATGCATAAGCCGTTGTAAAACAGGCAATGAAAACATTGGTGCTACCCGACAATATACAGTGGTCTTTTGAGTGCCTCCAAGACATACAGGCTGTTTCATCATCAATAAAATCGCATGATGAAACCTCGAATTCAGGAGAAAACAGATATTTAAAGAGATCATCAGGTTCTCTCACAATGCTTATGGTAGGCAGGTTTGTTCTTTGACCAAATTTACCCCACAGGGAATTTAAGAAAAGTTTTGCTATTTGACGCTTAGCAGGGTTTACATTAATCTGGTCTGCATGCAAACACACCCCCTCTTTTCTAAAGAAATCAGCTATGTACACATTTTGTTTTTCAGTATCATTGTACCACTGAGGGTAGCCAGAAGCCTCTTTTTTTGACGGAGGTGCATTTTGATGTATTCGGAAAAGAGATTATCAGATTTTTGCTCGAAATGCCAGATTTCATAGATTTCAACAACCACATACCCTTTTGAAATGGCTAAATTCATCTCCACTGTACACCAAGTCCCCACAAAAGCTCTCTCCTCATCTGTGTGGGCACACATTTCCTGTTGCCGTGTGTCAGTGGACACAGTGGAAACATAAGCTTACTGCCCAACCGTATGGGTAACACCAGGAAAAAGAGCTTTCATGGAGGATATACTTTTGCTTTTATAAAACTAAAGTAATTTGTAGGGGGGCCAAATTTGTCATAAATGATTTGTGGATGGCCTATTGGATGTTCCTTTGTTTTATTGACAAAAGGGTATAGACTAGTAAAATCACAGCAGTGTATTTTTTCCCCAGGTCTTGTTTTGTGGTACAGACAAATGGCATTTGTTCTACCCCCAAAAAGGGCATCTCGTGGAATCAGAGGTTGCGGTAATGCTGTGTCAGTCAGGAAACCTGCAAAGCCCCCGTCATTTTCTTTGACCATCCGTTTCCACTCGTGCTCCCATAGACTTATGACCTTGAACCCCCGGCTTTCCAGGAATGCAGCTTTTAGCTGTGTTTTGTAATAAAGAAAACCATAGGTCGTGGCTGTTACAGGATTCTTGTCTTTATTTTTATAATAACTCGGACAGCCGTGATGAAAACAACCATTAAATTCAAAAGCTGTTTCTACCCCATCGATCACTGCATAGCCATCAAGAAAATAAGACCCCACCTTTTTTTCATCACCTTTCAGAGCAGGTGTGATCTGTATGTTTTCTTTGGCCTCTACATACATCAACCATTGAATAGAGGGGGATGAATATCTCTTTGTCTGCCGGAGATAGTTATCTGATGGAATGAGTGCTACAGTCTTGGGTTCTAAAAACATTAATCTGAACATAGCCATACAAATAGATGCAAGGGTTATATTGTAAAGGGTCTAAACAACTTGTTAGAATTTCTGATATGTCACTGTGCTCTACAACCATTTCTTTCTCTGTCATTTTCATGATTTCAGCTCGGAAGAGAACACAGGCCTGCCGCAAAATAGATACATCCTGCTGGCAGTAATAAGCCAACTCTTTTTGCAAATTAAAAGTTTTATGCTGATTGTCCTTGTGCCATTGTAAAAATTCCTCTTTTTCTTCAGGCAACATGTTTCCCACACCGTAATGTTCAACATCCGGCATGGGGCCCACATAATTTTGATTTTCCAGAGTATTAAAAAAGTGTGGAAAGTACCCCTTGCTGCCTGTAAAACCCATGGCTTGTGGAAGTTTGCTAAGTTTCATAGGCAGGAAATTTAGAGAGTCTATAAAATGAATAGTCAAAGGTTCAACGGTAATTTGTAAAAGTTTAGCAACTTGAACCAGCAGCCCTGTGCTCAACTTTTCCTTTAGCAGTTGTTTAAGAACAAAATAACCATCATAACCTTTGGAATTATGGGCTATGAAGGTGTAGCCTTTAAATTTTTTGTCACAAAAAATCTGTATAAAGGCAGAAATACGTTCGAGGCCCTTGAATTCCCAGTTTCTTTCATCATTTAAGTCCGTCGCATATATGTAATTAGGGACATGCCAGCCTGTTTCTTGCATACATTCACAATCATAAAAAATATACTTTTCAGATGTTTCAGCTTTACCAATAGGGGTCATAAAACATAAGTGGACGCCATTCCCGGTTAAGGGTTCACTGCATAGTTTACAATGTCGACCCTTGCACTTATTTTTCTTGTCCACATAAGACTCACATTTCTGGCACAGTATCTTAGATAAACACGCCACTTCTTTTTTCAGAGCCAAATACGCGTGTCTATCTAAACACTCTTTAGAACGACAAAAGAGTTTGCAATTAGGACATCTCTGTTGTACACCAACATTATTCGCACAAGTTAGTGTCAAACAAAGACGGCACCATAATGTGCAATTATGATCGTGACTGTACGGTTTCTGACAGTAACTACAGAAGTTGCGCTCCCCATAGAATTTTTTGACATCGGTTATACCATAGAAATGGTCATCGTGTAGCAACAAGAACACATTCTTAGGGAACACAGTCTGTCTGATGTCTTAAAACAAACCCATGAATTTGTGTAAAGCACAACGCGTATGTTTATCTTTAAATGCTGTTCAAATATTGCTACATCATTAAGCATGACTTTTCTATGTACCGGCCATCCCAACTCATTATGTAGTTTTTTAGCACCTTCTAACAGTTTGTCATCTGTCATTTTTACCAGTGACATGAGGGCTGTGAGGCTACCTGCAAAACACAGTTTATTATCAGTGTTATTCAAGTCTATCAAATAATCCTTTTCTTATGAATAATTTGGCTAAATGATATAGTCTTTAAGACCCTATGAGCCCCCCCCCTGATTTCTTATGACAAGTACAACAACACGGATTATATCACAAACCTGGATTTCTCTGTGATTCTGAAGGAGTTTAGCGATCTGATCTAAGAAAAAACGTCTTTGGAAAACCAAATAGGTTTCCTTCTCCTCTTGTTTTTGTTTACTTTTTTAACATATTTGTCTGTTGCCCCTTTTATTGCCACCTTTTGTTTATCCCATTGCAATTCCACTTCCTTCCACCCTGTCATCTCCTCCTTTAGGTACTTGGCCATTTAATTGAAGTCAGTGTTTTTGAAGTTTAGGACTTTGAGCTTGCTATGTTTGGCCCGTACCCTGGCTTTTATCTCAAACCACACTGTGTAATGATCGCTGTTGCTCACAGGGGTACTCACACAGACATTTGACACGCTATCACCGTTGGTGAGCACTAAATCCAGCATTGAGCTTTCCCTGGTTGGTTCCATGATCATTCAAGCTCAACGCTGGATTTAGTGCTCACCAACGATGATAGCGTGTCAAATGTCTATGTGAGTACCCCTGGGAGCAATTGCCCTCCGCTGTACCTTTGCTGCTGGTTGTTTTTTTGCAGAAGGCCTCCTTCCTTTGTTTCCCTTCAGAGGAAGGCGACCAAAATGATTTGGAGCCTGCGTAAGAAACCTTATGAGAAGAGACTTGAAGACCTAAATATGTACACATTGGAGGAGAGGAGGGATAGGGGAGATATGATTCAGACCTTGAAATACTTAAAGAGGAACGATGAACAAACAAACCTCTTCCAAAAATGAGGAAGCTGCAAAACTAGAGGGCATAACATGAAGCTGCAAGGTGGAAAATTGAAAGGCAATGTCAGGAAATATTTTTTCACTGAAAGGGTGGTGGGTGCTTGGAATGCTCTCCCGATGGAAGTGGTGGGGGCAAACATGGTGACGGAATTCAAAACAGCATGGGACAAGTACAGCGGATCCCTTTACAGCAACAGGATAAAAATAAAATAAACGGAACCATCTAACTTCTCAACAAATAGGGGTGTTCTACATGGAGTGATGGGTCCACCCCTAACCAAAGACATGGGGGGGGGGAGGGGTGACCTGCACAGAGCGTCAGGTGCACCTACTCTTGCCGTATTGCTGGGCAGACTGGATGGACCATGCTGGTCTTTATCTGCCATCATTTACTATGTTTCTATCAGCATCTAATGCTTCTAGGTTTAACTTTCCAGAATACAAGGAATTGTGAAAAAGAGATGAATGTAGATGCACCTGTACATAATCACCAGGTGAAACTCTGCTGCTAACCTCATCCAGAATATGCTGAATACCTTGCCGAATGGCATTTTGAGCCTCAGATAATGATGTTACCCTGTCTAAATTAATAAACCGAAATTCCTCTGAATAAATTACACCATTAAACTTGTCCAATTTACGATACCACCTTTTCACAAACTGAATATAGCTAACCGGTTCTGATTCTTCAGAGGGGTCTAATGCAAGATTATTTGTTCTGTCCTCTGAAACACGATGATCAAAGACACAGCTTTCACCACGCTCTCCGTATTGTGTATCGGCTTGTGTAGATTCGCCGTCAGAAAAACTTTTGCTGTATGATTTTTTCCTGTTAGACTTCTCTCCCATAGTCGCTGATTTTCTAACATTTTCTCGATCTGAAAAAGAAAACGTAGGGACTAATACTTTTTTTCTTTTACAGCGGCCTTAAAATCTAGGCAAGGGATAAAGCCTGAATACTTATTATTTTGCTTGTCTTTTGGCTTTTGGTAAGGAGCTGGTTGCTCTTCTGTATTGGTGTGTATAGATTCACCATCAGAAAAACTCTCGCTATATGTTCTTTTCCTGTTAGACTTCTCTCCCATAGTCGTTGATTTTCTAACATTTTCTCGATCTGAAAAAGAAAACGTAGGGGCTAATACTTTTTTTTTTCTTTTACAGCGGCCTTAAAATCTAGGTGAGGGATAAAGCCTGAATACTCACTATTTTGCTTGTCTTTTGGCTTTCGGTAAGGTACCGTCTGTTGATTAGGTTGGTCATCTTGTTTTGTAGCATCTTCTTGGTCTAAAATAAAAAAAATTAAAGGTTGAGACACATTATGAAGAGTATAGCTGCTGGAAAATTAAAAAACACATGACATACCTTTTAACTTTCTTTGCTGTTTTCATTTTGTAAGAGAGAGCCTATTTGTAAAACCCGGTTTCTGCCCCTGTTTTTAAAGACAATCATAAATTCAGAGAAACATTACATAACCAGTATTTTTAAAAAGTAAGACTCATATCTACGCACCATGTTGATGTCTGAAGAGGTGCCGATGTTACAAGCTATAGAGACTATGTGATCTTTTCTGGCAGCTGAAATGTACTGTGCCTTTTTAAATGAATTCTTTGATGGGATTTACAGACCCCAGACTCTTTAACTGAAACATCTCTGGATCTCTGGCCTATTGTTTTATGTGTCACCCCACCCCACAGCTAATTCACACCATACCATTTTTTTTCTTTTTTCGCAGACAGTACATTGTAATAGATGCTATATATCTATTGTGTATGTGGACCTATGTGGCTAATACACATTCCCCCATTCCCAGACGTTCTCCACATTCTTATCATATTGCCTATTGTGTAGGCCATGCCCCGATAATTCACACGGTACCAGTTTTTCCAGACAACCCATTGTAGGTTTAATTAACTAGGAATTCCTAAAACACACCACACAAAGCTGTACGTTCAAAATGTTTTATTTCAAATAAAATGTTTTCATCTTGTGAACTTATTCATTTGAGCATTACAAGTTTCTGGAAATACATACATTTTCATAAAAATTCAATTTTTACAGAACTTGGTGTTTTTTTTAAAGAACGATGATCTATAATCTCTGTCACAGATTAAACTTTCCACTAGCTCCATATCACAGCCTGCCACAGATCTAAGCAAAATATTGAGCAGTTGTCCTGGATTTCTACTGGTATTAAAATCTCTGATGAGTTCAAACAAAAAATTCAAATTTTCATAAACTAGGTCAGTTGCTTTCATTTTATGACCAACAATCATGGCAACATTTATAATAGGTCCTAGGCACAACCTGTTACAAGTTTTATGGATTTTCTGTTGTATTTCCTTGTGCCCCCACCTCAGGCAATCATGATGTCTTTGCCCTAGAGCATGTATTAGACAAGCTGCACAGTCTCTATGCATAACGCCCTGCCAGCATTTCTTGATAATACAGCACACTGTTGCTTGTATAACAGATTTAAAAGTGTTTATTTCTTCAGGTTTTGAGTTGTCCTTTTGGCTGACTATGACATCAAATGCCTCCCTTTGATATGTACAGAGAAAGCACAAGCAGCAGATTGATTGCCTGTATGTCCTCTAGCTCTTGTAGGAGCGGAGATTCGTTACTTCCCTACAAAAACAAAACATGGTCAGTGTGAAATGAACTGCCTCTTCTATAGCACTTTTCTACAAAAAAAAAAGATTTCTCTTACCTCTGCTGATCCTAGTTCTTCCAGTAAACAGGTTGTTTCTGCATCTGCCGCGGCATAATATAGTTTTTTTTCCTGCCCCCACCACCATCCACAGCTCTCCCCTGCACGGGGATAGAGCCTCCGGCAGAGAGGGCAGCAGCCGAGCATCTCCCGCCCAATCCGGGCGCACCGAGGACGATTTAAAGAGCGCGCCATCGGGCGCGTGTCCTTTCCTGCCCCCACCACCATCCACAGCTCTCCCCTGCACGGGGATAGAGCCTCCGGCAGAGAGGGCAGCAGCCGAGCATCTCCCGCCCAATCCGGGCGCACCGAGGACGATTTAAAGAGCGCGCCATCGGGCGCGTGTCCTTTCCTGCCCCCACCACCATCCACAGCTCTCCCCTGCACGGGGATAGAGCCTCTGGCAGAGAGGGCAGCAGCCGAGCATCTCCCGCCCAATCCGGGCGCACCGAGGACGATTTAAAGAGCGCGCCATCGGGCGCGTGTCCTTTCCTGCCCCCACCACCATCCACAGCTCTCCCCTGCACGGGGATAGAGCCTCCGGCAGAGAGGGCAGCAGCCGAGCATCTCCCGCCCAATCCGGGCGCACCGAGGACGATTTAAAGAGCGCGCCATCGGGCGCGTGTCCTTTCCTGCCCCCACCACCATCCACAGCTCTCCCCTGCACGGGGATAGAGCCTCCGGCAGAGAGGGCAGCAGCCGAGCATCTCCCGCCCAATCCGGGCGCACCGAGGACGATTTAAAGAGCGCGCCATCGGGCGCGTGTCCTTTCCTGCCCCCACCACCATCCACAGCTCTCCCCTGCACGGGGATAGAGCCTCCGGCAGAGAGGGCAGCAGCCGAGCATCTCCCGCCCAATCCGGGCACACCGAGGACGATTTAAAGAGCGCGCCATCGGGCGCGTGTCCTTTCCTGCCCCCACCACTATCCACAGCTCTCCCCTGCACGGGGATAGAGCCTCCGGCAGAGAGGGCAGCAGCCGAGCATCTCCCGCCCAATCCGGGCGCACCGAGGACGATTTAAAGAGCGCGCCATCGGGCGCGTGTCCTTTCCTGCCCCCACCACCATCCACAGCTCTCCCCTGCACGGGGATAGAGCCTCCGGCAGAGAGGGCAGCAGCCGAGCATCTCCCGCCCAATCCGGGCGCACCGAGGACGATTTAAAGAGTGCGCCATCGGGCGCGTGTCCTTTCCTGCCCCCACCACCATCCACAGCTCTCCCCTGCACGGGGATAGAGCCTCCGGCAGAGAGGGCAGCAGCCGAGCATCTCCCGCCCAATCCGGGCGCACCGAGGACGATTTAAAGAGCGCGCCATCGGGCGCGTGTCCTTTCCTGCCCCCACCACCATCCACAGCTCTCCCCTGCACGGGGATAGAGCCTCCGGCAGAGAGGGCAGCAGCCGAGCATCTCCCGCCCAATCCGGGCGCACCGAGGACGATTTAAAGAGTGCGCCATCGGGCGCGTGTCCTTTCCTGCCCCCACCACCATCCACAGCTCTCCCCTGCACGGGGATAGAGCCTCCGGCAGAGAGGGCAGCAGCCGAGCATCTCCCGCCCAATCCGGGCGCACCGAGGACGATTTAAAGAGTGCGCCATCGGGCGCGTGTCCTTTCCTGCCCCCACCACCATCCACAGCTCTCCCCTGCACGGGGATAGAGCCTCCGGCAGAGAGGGCAGCAGCCGAGCATCTCCCGCCCAATCCGGGCGCACCGAGCACGATTTAAAGAGCACGCCATTGGGCGCGCCCGCGCCTTACGGGCCCGCGCCTGAGGGCCTCGCCAGAGGGCCCTTTGGCGTGGCCCTTAGGCGGAGACCTGGCGGAGGCCTAGAAACTCTCGATTACAGAAACTGGAACATACAACAACAGTCTCTCTCCTGTCGTTTACAATAACGAAACTCTAAACGCATTGCAACTTTCATCTCCTACATTGATTTAAAACGCAAGACACCAGCAGCAACTAGGGTTCAACACGCAGACAGAAGAAATACCCTCACCGACTACCATCCTACACCAACAGACCTGTGATACCAACATACAGTCAACCAGCTGGAGCTCCCTTGAAGTAGAACTACATCCCTTCACAAAGGAAACAGACCATCCATCGATCTCAGCAAGTATAACTCTCCCTAATGATCTAGATATAACAGAGACTTCCAACATACCAAACTATAAAGATATACTGTTGTCAGTAGACCTTTACTGTTATTGATAGACCTCACTGTTGTCAGTAGACCTTACAGTACTATTTACAGCCACATTTACTGTTGTCAGTAACCCACGTAATATTACCTTTAATCTCATATACTATTGTCAATAACTCTTGATATCAGTAACCCAAAGAACATAGTCAGTAGCCTCATATACTGTTTTACTACTGCCAGCAACTTTATAACACTGTCAGAAGATCATATCACACTGTTAGTAACACATTTACTGTTGTCAGTAAACTACTAACTCTATTAGTCGCCTCATATACTGTTGCCAGTAGCTTAGTGTAATACTACTAGTAGAAGACTCATATATTGTTGTCACTAACCTATATAGCATTGTTAGTAGCCTCATTTACATCTCCTCAACCGCAAGTATACCTCCTACAACCATCTAAACAGCCTCTCCACACTAAAAACAAAAACTGAACTTTGTAACTAAATAGTTTTAAATCCATTGCATCAGGATAAGAAACAAGGCCAGCAAATAGCTCACTGCACCTTAAACGATATACTATCCCCAGTAGTCTACATTTAGATTGCTGTTAACCAGAGACCATTGTACTGTTACCTATACTCTATTGTTACTGTTGCCAGTATTATATACTAAGAAATACCTCACGGTAACCAGCCATACTACTATATCCAATGCTAACAAAAGTATCAAACAGGCCTCTTCCTACTTGTTACTGTTTAGCTACTTACTTACTATTGTTACCTATTCACTTGATACTGTTTAGTTTTGTAACACTGTACCAGTACCAGATCTAAACTGACACATACAACAAAAATGCTTCTAAAAGTGGCTTATATCTGCATCCTCCTAACAATCATAATTAACCTAACACTAAGTCTTAACATTAAAAACTACCAGACAATTCCAATCATACATACACCAAATCGGAACAACTTCCATATTGGTCATTATTCTCCACACAATCAGACTAAAATAAACTACCACAGACTCATCCAAATAAAACAAATTAATCTACAACATACCACACAGCTTAACCACCATCACAAGTCTACATCTTTATCATGCACCCTTATAAATGCCCGATCATTGAAAAATAAAATCCCTATAATTAATGATCTACTCACTGACTCAAAACCAGATATTCTATGCATAACAGAGACTTGGCTCACAGATACAGATACAGTTCTCCTAAATCAACTGCACAACTCAAACTATGATATCTCCTACTCACATAGAACCAACAAAAAAGGAGGTGGTGTATTGATTATGACAAATAAAAACCTAAAAGCCAAAAAAATACTAGCTAATTCAAACAACAACATGGACACGCTCATAATAAAAATAGATCACCTCAGAATCTGTTTAATTTATAGACCCCCCAACCAAAATGCTGATAGCCTCCAATCATTATTTGAACTCCTCAACTTATCTTCAGAACAGAGTCCTCTAATTGTCCTAGGTGATTTCAACCTTCCCTCACTACCAACGAATGACTCTAACCTCTTTCTTGAAACAATTCAAGATCTCGAATACCATCAAGTAATAAACATACCTACCCACACCAAGGGTGGTACCCTTGATCTAGTACTACTACCTAACTTATGCTTTAAACTGTTTAATCCAGACTCTATAGAATGCTCTCAAATACCGTGGTCTGATCATCACCTTATCAAACTAAATCTCAATTACAATACCATCGACACCATAAAACACAAAAGAAATGACCATACAATTAAATTTAAAAAATTTAACGAAACTGAATTTCTGGATGCCACAATCCCTCTCCTTGATCCTTCTCCAACAACCCTGGATGAAGCAGTCAAAAACTGGCATACTACCATAAACAATGCAGCCCAAATACATCAAACTAATAAAAAATCAACCCACTCAAAAACCAACGGCACCCCATGGTTTAATAGCACTTTAAAACAAATGAAAAGAGAGCTAAGAAAACTAGAACATAAATGGCGCAAAACCAAATCCACTATTGAGAAAGAAATATACTACAACCACCTCAAAAACTATAAAGATGCCATAGATAACTCAAAGAAAAATTACTATGCTACAATCCTATCAAAATCATATAACAGACCAAGAGAACTATTTTCCATAATTACCAACCTAACAACCAACCCTCAAGATTCTAACAAGGAAATCACTGACATCTCTGCACAAACTCTAGCCAATTATTATCAAAATAAATCAAAACACTCACCAATGACCTTAGATCCTATCTACAAACCTCTCCATATGCTAAATGAATGGCCAGAATTTTACCCTTTATCCAAAATATCATTAAAGAATATCATTATCAATCTTAACACCACAACATCCTATCTAGACCCTTGTCCAGTAACCTGGATAAAAAACACACTACCAACACTTCTTTCATTCATACTTCCTATGGTCAATTTATCACTACTCCAAGGTTACCTCCCACCCACCCTTAAACAAGTACAAATCAGACCAATCCTGAAGAATAATACACTTGACAAAACCTCCCCAAAATCTTACCGACCTATCTCAAGTATACCATTCTTAGCAAAAGTCATCGAAAAAACTGTACAAATACAAACACAAGAATTTCTTGACTCATCCTACCCGCTAGATGACCAACAATATGGATTTCGCCCCAAGCATGGAGTTGAAACACTCCTGACTGTTTTTACCGATACACTACTAAGAGGAATAGACAACCACAAAAAAGCTTTTATCCTCTTATTTATTGACATATCAGCCGCTTTCGATAGTGTTAACCATTCAATAATGCTTAACTACTTAAGACACATAGGAATATACTCTACAGTTCACAAATGGTTCACCTCTTATCTGAGCAATAGAACGCAAAATGTTAGAATAAGCAATCAAACTTCTGAATCATATAAATTTGAAACAGGATTACCACAAGGCTCAGCGCTTTCAGCTCTACTATTTAATATACATAAAACCAGTTTGCAATATCTTTAAGAAATATGGTGTACTCTATCATCTATATGCAGATGATATTATGATGTACATCCCATTCACTATCCCTAACATACCGTTGCAACTCCTTTCGGATTGTTTTAATGAAATAACATTATGGCTAAATGCCCACAATCTCCTAATAAACCATTCAAAAACTGAAGTGCTAATAGTCACCAAAAACCAAGATTATACCCCACCAACACATATAACACTTCAAAACCAAGAAATTAAAATAAAGAATGAAGTGAGATACTTAGGAGTCATTTTAGACAAACATCTCACTCTAGATACCCATATCAGAAATACCACAAAGAAAATTTACTACAAACTTAAAATACGTAAACAACTTAGACCTCTTGTTTACATACATGATTTTATCAGTATAATCCAAGCCACTATAACCCCCCACTTTGATTTTGCGAACCTTATATTATTAGGTACATCAAAACAAAACATCAAAAGACTGCAACTCGCACAAAACTCAGCAGCTAGGATAATAACAAAAACACACTCTCATCAACATATAACACCAATTCTAGCATCCCTTCACTGGCTTCCAATTCAAAACCGAATAACATATAAAACACTAATAACAGTATTTAAATCACTATTTGATTTGACACCATCTACTTTAAGTAACTTAATTACCAAAGAACATCCAAAACCTACTCAAAGAAAAAATCAACTAAACAAACTTAAAACCCCCATAGATTTCATAAAAACAAATAAATCAACAAACAACAGAGCGTTCTCACATGCAGCCCCAACAGCCTGGAATTCCCTCCCTGTTGAACTAAGAATATTAACAGAGATTAATGAATTCCGAAAAAAACTGAAAACACACCTCTTTACAATGCACTACAACACTATAGAACAGCCATCAAAAGAATTAGACAAAGGCTAAACAGTTTTATCTACATCTCACTATAACAGAAAAGAAAACCTGCCCTATCTGCATCTGTACTACTCATAATGATTATATCCCACATAACTTGTATATGTATTTAATAATATAATGTTAATGTACATAATGTATATAGTGTTGCACTGTTCAGTGCTATCTGTTCAACATTTCTGTTTACTGTACATTGGTTATAGTTATATGACGTTATATGTAAAACAAATCCATGATTTGTTGCCTGTTGTTATTTGTGAACCGCAGCTGATCTTAGGAAGCTGCGGTATATAAGAGATTGTTAAATAAATAAATAGTTCTATGTCCTCTGGATCCGTTGCATTGTCATCCGGGTAAGTCAATTTCGGTGCCTGAATCACAAAGATCTTGAGAGTCAAACAACCTTTGGGCATCTGGTAAATATTCAACCCTGATAATTCATGGTCAGACTCTGCCGGACTCTTCTGTTATTCAAATGGATTTTCTATCAGTGGATAACCCTCTGCTGCGGTATCACGATCCTTAAGAAAATTAATGTTATTCACCCTGTTGGAAATTCTGCTTGGTGGTCCAAAAAGAGCCATTTTTTCTTTTTGAATCTCTGTGTTAGAATTTTCCCTACACAGGACACACAGCCTTACACCAGGAGCATGCTCAGAACACCTGGAGCATGCTCAGAACAAGTCTCTTGTTTCGGCCAATCACGTGTTACCATATCCTAGAAGCATGCTCAGACTTGTTTCTCTGTATTGTTTTTTTTTTTTTCCAAAGCCACTAAAAAATAGCTGTTGTGGGATTTGAACTCAGGTCTCTCTCTCTGTATTTCAGTCTGAACTACAGGACTGCCAGAATACTTTTCTCTAACAGTGAGGTCTTAAAAGCAAAATTCTATCACATGGACAGCACTGGTTTCTCTAACAAAGATGTGTTAATTGCGGTTTAACATTTTGGAAAGAAAAGCTTCTATACCAAGGGCTGTGTCTCTGCGAAAAGCCCATATACCCAAGTGCTGTGTCTCTGCGAAAAGCCTGTATACTGTCATCAACCCCCCCCCCCTGGTGGCCAGTGGCAGTAAGGGCAGGTTGAGAATATTTATTATTTGTGGAGGTAAGAAACTTTTGGAGGCAAGGTGCACCCTGGTCTTTGTAGTCCTCCTCCTTATAGGAATAAGTTGTGTAGACCAGAATGGAGGGTAAATAAGTCTTTTATTTCCCCTTTCAAGCACTGAGGTTCGCTAGGTAACAGAAAATAAAGGGTTCTCCTTCTTTGTCAGGGCTTTTACCAAAGCATAGTTAAACAGGTGAACTGTTACATACTTCACAGCTTCTTGCAAAAACAACACAGGGTTTTCCAAACTTCGGAGCAAAGTAAAATTAGTGAGCTTTTTCTCTTCTGCTCAACATGAACAAAACAATATCAGAGCTTGTCTAAATAAGTTACAGCTCGGGGAGTGACTTAAAACTCCCTGCTACACAAACCGAGCAGTCCATTACTTCTTCCTGGGATAATGTAACTGAGTCGACAGGGTCCAGCTGCTTGGGCTCTGTTTCATTTGTGCCTCCCTCTGTACTTGAGCTTTCCCTGGCTGCTGTGGTTTGAAAGTCAGTACTTCTTCTCCCTAGCTTCCAGCTAGGCTGTTCTAGGGTTTTCAGGTAAATAGCAGGGTTTGTCCCTATGCCCCAACGTGATGGCTTAAAGGACTCCTGCCAGCTTCCTTTTCTCTTAGGCTGATTATCTGGCTTTAAAGATGTTTTAGGAGCTGGGCCTTTCCTTGAGAAAACATAGTCACCGTACCTTGGCTTCGTGAAGTTAGGGCGTCTGTTGCTTGCCCACTCAAGCACCTCTCTCTGGCCACGGTCTCCTTTGCAGACTCCCTCTGGAAGCCTCCTGGGTACTCTCTGTCCTCTCTGTCACTTGGGAAGACACTGTAAAGATTCCAGGCTTCCTGGCTTCTCAGTATAAGTAAATCTCCTGTCAGGACTTTTTCTTCCAGTACCTTTTAATCCTGTTTCAGACCCTCCTGGTGAGCAGAGGCCTCTCTCCCGGCTAGGCTCTCTCCTTCTGAGCTCTCTGCCTTTGGGATTTCTTCCAAGCAGATCTCTTTCCAGTCTGTCTCTCCCAGGTCTCTCTCTCACTCCGGCTCTTTTGGGTCTGCTCCTTTCTCTCTCTCTTTCTGAGCTCTCCTCTGAGCTCTCTTCTGAGCTCCCTCCTGAGCTCCCTTCCGAGGTTCCTTCCTCTCTCCTCCTTCCTTCTGAGCTGGCCCTCTGCTTATAAAGGCCTTTTACTTTTGAGTTTCCCCGGCTACCCCTCAGGTGGAGCTGATTAGCTCCTGCACAATCAGTACCCGGGTGTGTTAGCTCAGCCTCTGTAGGTTCATGCCTGCTCCCTCTAGCTGCTCTGCATGGGAACTGCATCTTCTGCACGTTAGCTGCTTTGTAAGGAACAGCGTTTTTTTCTAAGTTTTTGCTTTCAGTGGCTTCAGCCCTATCACAATACCAAATGCATTGTGTTCCTGCTGCTGCTACCAAAGGGTTATTTTTAACAATCTGTTCTAAATAGCCTGCAATACACATAAAAGCATTGTGCTGCTTTGTGAGAAAAAGAACTGGAGCATGGGGGAGAGAAAGCATTTTTTGTTTTGTTTTCCAGGGTTCCTGCTTTTGCAGATGTCAGCATTAACCAGAAGCAAAACACATTTCCGGAGTCAGTCACTCTGCTTCCGCTGATGTCATCGGAAATGGATAGTGTCCATTTCCGATGACACACTGTTTCCGGTGATATCATTTCCGATGATGTAGGCTGGGGCGTGGTTGAGGATGGGAGGGCGTGGGTGTGGCACAAACCCGGAAGTGGGCACTGATTGGTTAATGCCAACATTGTGGGGTAGGGTGTGGGTGTGGCACAAACCCAGAAGTGGGCACTGATTGGCTGATGTCATCCTTGGGGTTGGGGTGGGGCCATGCCAAAGTGGGGGGGTGTGGCCACGCCTGTGGGTGTGGATGGGTGGGGCTAACTCACCACTCACTTCTATGGGAGGGGCGTGGCCTGAGGTGGGACATACACCGGAAGTGAGTGCTGATTGGCTCCTGTCATCCTTATCTCACCTGTCAATCAGTTTGACAAGTAGTGTACCCATTATACTACTAGGGTGTCAAGGTTGGGAATAAGGAGGGAGAGGGTTTTAAGTTTAGTAATGAGTAGTTTAAGCAACTGGAAGAGCTTGTCCATAATAGCTATTGGCTAGCTGGTAGGTGGAGAGGAAGATGATAGGTCCTTATGTCTAGATTCAGCTTATGGAAATTGAAAGAAAGGTGAGCATTACGTGTTGGCTTGGAAGGTTGCAATGATGAGACTTGTGTAAGTTGATAGTGAAGGAGGGTGTAATTGAGCTCAAAGTATGCCCTGAGAAAGAAATGAGCATTAGAGCAGTGAAAACTACTTACAATGGCAGAACTGTGGTACTAAGCTGAGGATAAATCTTTACAGAGTCATTGTTATCTTTTTAGCCTCGGTTCTTGGTATGAGGTTTTGATGGGTCGAAATGCATGAAGATTTAGCCAATGAGGGAGATGTTAGCGGGGTTATTTGCTTGCATGCCTAATTTCTCCATCTAAGGGCCATGCCAAAGGGCCCTCTGGCGAGACCCTCAGGCACATGCCTGCCAGGCATGGGTGTGCCTTGGGGCACCTTTAAATTTAAAGTCCAGTTGGGTGGCCTGATTGTACCTTGTGGGGGTGATTGGGGAGGGACTTTCCTTCCTGCTCACCTCCCCGATGCTGATCAGGTCAGCTCTGGGTTTGGTGGTGCATGCGGCAGCAGCTCCTCTTCGCGCCTTGGGGCACCTTTAAATTTAAAGTCCAGCTGGGTGGCCTGATTGGGCCTTGTGGAGGTGATCGGGAAGGGGCTTTCCTTCCTGCTCACCTCCCCAGTGCCAATCAGGCCAGTTCTGGAATGATGAATTCAGTAATGCAACATTTTCACCACAATCAACTACTAGCTGCAGAAAACCCAAAATAGCACCATGGTATAATACACACTTAAAAATCATGGAAAACCCCTCTCAGAGTTCATGAAAGAAAATGGAGACATTCCAAGTCATTAGTTGACCATAGAACCTATATGTTTAATCTACAAACCTACCAAATGGCTACCAGTAAGGCAAAAAAGGACTATTATACCAAGAGCTTACAATCCTCTCTGAATCGTGCAAGAGAACTTTTCAGCCTTGTCAAAACTCTATCAAGAGACCCCCCAACAACAGTAAGAAAAAGTAGAGATCACTCCGCAAATATTAGCCAATCACTTTCAAACCTTATCATGACCCATGGTTCAAAAAATATATACTTCTACACCTCAGCAAGATCATACAGTAACTAACTCTCAAGCTATATGGAATACATTTTCACCTGTATCTGCAGATCATCTAGAAAAAATTATGGTAATCAATACCTCCAATTCCCCTTTAGATCATGCCCTGTCAGATGGATCAAGGTTGCTCGTAATGAATTAATTAATATCCTGCTTAGACTCATCAATCTCTCACTTTCTCAAAGCTATATGCCTATCAAATTAATGATGGCATCTATTCGCCTAGTCAAAAAGGGTGCTATTTTAGACACAACTCAACCTTGCTCTTATCGCCCTATTGCCAGTTTACCTTTTTGGGCAAAAATAATAGAGAAGGTTGTATTAATTCAACTCCAAGATTGCATAGACACTCACTTCCCCCCTGATCCTCAGCAATATGGGTTTAGACCACAGCATGGAGTGGAAACTTTGTTAACTGCCCTTACTGACACCATTATCAGGGGTCTGGGCAAACCCAATCCAGGTTTTGTCCTCATCTTCCTAGATATTAAAGTAGCCTTTGACTCTGTTCTTCACAACTTGCTATTGCAATGCCTACAAGCACTAGGATTAAGGAATATCATTTTAAATCGGTTTAAATCCTATCTTACTGATTGGCAAATGCAAGTTAAAGTTGGTTCAATGAAATCTTCCACCTACATACAAAAGCAAGGAGTTCCTCAGGGTTCTGCATTGCCCTCCTTACTTTTCAGCCTCTACCTTCAACCGATATGTTCAATCATAATGAAACATAATATTTATTATCACCTTTATGCTGATGATGTTATGCTATATGCCCCTATTAACACTTAGAGCAGATATTTCATCTTTAATGAAATGTTTTAGTGCCGTTACAAATTGACTGAATGAACATAACTTTGTTATTAACTACAATAAAACCCAAGTCCTCTATATCTCTAAGGACATCAGCTTTACACTGCCATTATTTATCACTATTTATAACATTCAACTACAGGTGAAATCAGAGATACACTACCTTTGTGTTATATTGGACCAATATCTCTCTTTTACATCTCACATTAATCACACCATGCTGTTATTGTTAAGTGCTGTTGAGTCAGTGTCGACTCATGGCAACCCTCTAGATAGTTGTCCTAAACTGTGTTTGGTCTTCATTCAGTCAGGCAGCTCATTGTTCACAGACTGGCACCCATAACTGCTGTTATTGTATTGATCCATCTCTTTGCTGGCCTTCCTGTTTTGCGCTGACCTTGCGTTAGCCAAACATGATGTCTTTCTCTAATGATCTCTCTCTTTGCATGATATGTTCAAAGTATGAAAGTCTAAATCTTCTTATCTGAGCTTCTAAAGAAAGTTTAGGTTTGATCTCCTCTAGTACTGACTGGTTTGTTCTTCGGGCATTCCTTGGTATACATAATATTCATCGCCAGCACCATAATTCAAAGGCATCAATTTTTTTTCCTGTCTATCTTTTTCACTGTCCAACTTTTGCATCCATATGATGTTATTGGCTTCAAAATGGTTCAAAATGGCTCAAAATGGTTCAAAATGGCTTGAACAAGTCAAATCTTTGTATGGAGAGAGACATCTCTGCTCTTGAGAATCTTATCTAGGTCGTTCATAGCCTTTCTGCCAAGAACAATGCATCGTCTTTATTGATAGTTGATCCAAGTAGGTTAAAGTTGTCCACTATTTCAATTTCTTCTCCATCAACGATGAACTTATTGATTTTGCTAGATGTCAGGATCTTTGTCTTCTTTACATTAAGGTGCAGACCCATTTTAAGATTATGTTCCTTGAACTTGAGAAGCAAATGTTTCAGATCATCTTCAATTTCAACCAGTAATGTGGTATCATCAGCATAGCAAAAGTTGTTGATGAGTCTCCCTTCAATCTTCACACCACTGTTGTCTTCATACAGTCCTGCTTCTCTGAAGATTTGTTCTGCATATAAATTAAACAGGTAGGAGAAAAGTATGTAGTCTTGTTGTACACCTTTGCTGATTTTAAACCATTCTCTTTCTCCCTGTTCCATTCAAATTGTTGTTTCTTGATCAATGTAAAGGCTGTGTAAGAGAATGATCAGGTGTTCTGGTATACCTATGCTTCTTATTGTGTCCCAGAATTTCTCATGGTTTACACAGTCAAAAGCCTTGCTGTATCAATAATACACATATAGATATCGTTTTGGTATTCTTCAGTCTTTTCAAGGATCCATCTCACATCTGCGATGATGTCTCTCATTCCTCGCCCTTTCCTGAACCCTATTTGCACTTCAGGTAGTTCTTGTTCCAGGTATGTTTGTAGTCTCTGCTGAATAATCTTCAGTAGAATCTTGCTGGCATGTGGGATCAGAGCGTTTATGTGATAATTTCCACAGTCAGTTGGATCACCTTTCTTTAGTATTGGTATAAACACAGATCTTTTCCATTCAGTTGGCCATGATGTTGTCTTCCAAATTTCCTGGCAGAGCTTTGTAAGTATGGCAATAGCTGCATCAGATTGCTGTAATACTTCTATGGGAATGCCATCAATGCCTGCTGCTTTGTTCTTTGATAAGGCTTTCAGTGCTCCTTCAACTTCTTCTCTTATCACCAATGGTTCCAGATCATAAGATACAAGTTGAAATGGCTGTTGATCCACTTGATATTTATCATATAATAATTCTGTATATTCTTTCCACCTTTTCTTGATCTTTTCAGAATCATTCAATATATATCCTTGAGCATTTTGTAACATTCCAATTTGAGGCTGGAATTTTTCCTTTAATTCTCATAGTTTTAGGAAAGCTGATATCATTCTTCCTCTAACAGTTTCTGCTTCTATTTCCTTGCATGCATCATTGTGATACTTCTCCTTGTCTTGTCTTGCTGCATGGTGGAAATCTCTGATGAGTTTTGTGATTGCCTCTGGCTTTATCTTCTCTGCATTTCTGGGAAAGTTTCAGAGTTTGTTTGGTCATCCATTTTGGACATTTTTGCTTTTTCACCTTTTGTAGAGATTTCTCACTTTCTTCCAACATAACTTTTTGATGTCATCCCATAACTCTTCTGGAGCTCTGTCATTTGTATCTAAAGCAGCAAACTGATTTTGCAGGCAGTCTTTAAATTCCAGTGGTATATTCTCAAGGACATATTTTTCTACACTCATGAGTGGCTTGCTTTTTTTCAATTTTAGCTTGAGTTTGCATACAGTTGTTGATCTGTATGACTGTCAGCTCCAGGTTTGTTTTTGTTGATGTTATAGAGCTTTTCCATCGTTGACTTCCACAGATATAGTCATTTTTATTTTTGTACAATCCATTGGGTGAAGTCCATGTATACAGTTGCCGCTTGTGTTGCTGGAAAAAGGCATTTGAGATGAATAGATCGTTGGTCTTACAGAATTCTATCTATCTTTCTCCAGCTTCATTTCTGTTGCCAAGTCTATATTTTCCAACCATTTTGCCTTCTTCTTTGTTGCCAACTTTTGTGTTTCAGTCAGCCATGACACTCATGATATCCTGTTTGCATGTTCTGTCATTTTCAGCTTGTACTTGTTCATAGAACTCATCAATTTCATCCTCTTCTGCAGCTGTTGTTGGGGCATATACTTGAATTATAGTTGTGTTGATAAGCATTCCTCAGTGATGAATAGAAATTAAGTGTTCACTGATTGCATTGTATTTCATTACAGTTCTTGCAAGTTTCTTCTTAATTATAAATGCAATACCATTTCTTCTTTCATTTCCAGCATAGTAGACCATGTGATCCTCTGATGCAAAGTGCCCAATGCCAGTCCATTTCAGTTTGCTGACACCCAACAGATAGAGTTGAACATGTTCCATTTCATTCTTGACCACTTCCAACTTCCCTTGGTTCATGCTTTGTATGTTCCATGTCCCAATATGTAAGACATTTTTGCAGCTTCTGACTCTCATTTCATGCACAGCTACATCAGCAGTCAGATGTCCCGAGGGCTTTGATCCAACCACATCATAAATGCTGGCTTTACTCTGAAAAGTCTTCAGCTCCTCCCCAGTATCCAGTTGAGTGCCTTCCGACCTGGGGGTCTCATCTTCCAGCACTATAGTGCAATTTGTTTTGTTGTGACTATCCACTGGGTTTTCATGGCAAAATATAGAAGTAGATTGCCGGGCCTTTCTTCCACACAGTTTAAGTTTGGTGTTGTTGCCATTGTCACAGAAATGTGATCCTCCACCACCAACACCATCCCATTCTGCTGCTGCCCAGATGGATGGTATGTCTTGGTCTGGCACCTCAGCTGAGACCTGTCCATCTTGGGAGACCCTGCCAGGAGTTAAGCTACCGATAGCTTAGCCCTCAGCATCACTGATGCACACAAGCCCTCACAGCACAATAAGCTGCAAACCGAGTGAGGACATTCACACCATAAGGAACATAGAATTCAAGCTCAAGACTATTCAGCACCTAAAACCACTTTTGGAACATCGTGGCTTTCGCTCTGTATTACAGGCACTTATTTTCCCACACCGTGACTTTTGTAACCTCATACTCCAAGGTCTATCTAGCTATGCCACTCACCCTTTCCAGCTTGCTATTAATACAGCCGCTCATCTCCTTTGCAATGCCTCAAAGTCTGCACATATCACTCCGATTCTCAAGCAGTTATGTTGGCTACCAGCAAATCTCTTTACAATATGTAAAGTTTATCATGGTCTTTCAGCTGTTTATCTTCAATCTCTGATCCAGAAAATTGCAGATAACAGAAACAGGAGATCAAGCTCACTTAATATATTATATATACCTTCAGCTTATATCAAGACAAGCTTTACTACATCTAGATGAGCTTTCTCTTTTTTTGTACCTACTCTTTGGAACTCACTCCCAAATGATCTTCACACTACCTATGACCTCCTGGATTTTAAAAAGAAGTTAAAAACTCATCTCTTTATGGACTATTTTTCTAATTAATTAAATTTTTTTACCCCTATATAGTATTATACTTATGTATTAGCTCCTTTTTTTTTGTTCTATGTAAAGCTTACTTGGCATGTTTGTTTGTTGTAAACCACCTAGACTCTGAAATGGGTGGTATATAACACTAGCTAAATAAATAAATAAATACAAGATTTTGACAGCCAAGGGGAGTGTAAAGCTTGAGGTTCATCCAGAGCTCCAAGACCTTGGACCAATTCCAGGGCTAGTTCTGCTCAGGAATACATGGTTTAGATACTGGCAAAATGTGACCTTAGAAAATCCCAACAGAGAAGCAACCCAGGTCCATCTACATGAAGAACAGATAGATATAAATAATTCCAAATTATCCTTGTCAATTTGTGAATATAAATTTAAAAACATACTAGGTGTGATTCCGACATCGACATGTTGGCCCTCTGTGCGCCCGGTCAGAACCGGATACAGAGGGAACCACGATTCTGATCCTATGTGGCACATCTAGCCCTGCGAGATCAGAATCATGACCAGGCCTGTACATACAGGCCGGGACCCCGATTCAGTCCGGCCTGCACATACAGGCATTGTCTGGCTAGCTCAGTAAGGGCTTTTCAATGGAGCCGCAGCACCATGGCTTCTGGTTGCCATGGCACCACGGCTCTATTGAAAAGCCGTGATCCCTGGCTGCCAGCTGCAAAGGTGCTTTCACCGCAGCCTGACCCCTTATCTGATCTCCTAAGGCCAGAGTTGGGCTGTGGAGAATGTTCTCTGCCCCCGCTGTCCTTTCTGTGCCCCAGGACCGCTGTCCCCCACCGACTAGGGAAACTTATTCCACCTTCAAGGTGGAATAAGTTTCCCCTTCAAGCTTCTGGACCTGGACGTACAGAGCCAACATTGGAATCGGCCCTGTACATCCAGGGCCAACAACCGCCCACTGCCTACCCTAAGGCTGCCCCCGATCTGCCCCTTTCCTGCCCCCATCTACCTTCCCCATACAATGCATAGGGAAGGTAGACAGGATCAGGAAAGGGCCCGAATAGCGGAGATGGACATCCCAACGAGACACCCATCCCTGCTATTCATGCTTCGGAATGATCCTGACATGGAATTGTTTGTGGATAGAAGAAGTCTCCCAGTGGAGGTGGTAGAGATGAGGACAGTAACTGAATTCAAGAAAGCATGGGACCAACACAGAGGATCTCTAAAGGCAAAAAGTGGACTGTTGTAGTTGTTATGGAAGGACAGACTAGATAGGCCATGTGGTCTTTTTCTGTCGTCATATTTCTATGTTTCTATGTTTCTCTAAGTTTAAAAAGACTGTAGACAGATAATGTATGACACTTAGGGGTATGTTTACCAAGCAGTCTTAACGTGCGCCCGGCGATAGTGTGCAGGCTGCCATAAAAGGAGTGGGCGTTCCTGTCTTAGCATAGCAAAACGGGATCATCGCGCGATAACGTGCGCTGCACACATTATCGTGCGAGAAGCCGCTAAGCACGTTAACGCGCGGTAATCATAATTAGGCACGCTGATGTGCAAACAGAGGAGCAGAGGTGTAGCACAATGGTTAATACACTGACCAGTGATACAGGGGTCATGAGTTTAATCCCCCAGTGCACCCAATGCATAAGGCTGACTGAGGCATCACCCCTTACATTTAAGCAGTGCTCTATGAGGCCTTTTATT
Organism: Ichthyophis bannanicus; assembly: GCA_033557465.1. Lineage (NCBI taxonomy): Eukaryota > Metazoa > Chordata > Amphibia > Gymnophiona > Ichthyophiidae > Ichthyophis > Ichthyophis bannanicus. The sequence goes on from CM066037.1 coordinate 344,339,876, forward strand.
TCTATTTTTAGTATTGCTGCCAGCAAACACACCCTCACAGTGCCGTAACCTAAGGTGCCACATAAGGCGCCCTATAGGGCACTCCAGAGGGCACCTCATAAAGGGCACTGTCTGGCAAACACCCTAAAATGTCCCCTACAGTATGCCTTATAAGGTGCCTTATAGGGCGCCCTATAGGACGCTGTATAAGGTGCCAATAAGGCACCCTATGGGGCACCTCAAGGTCACAGCACTGTGAGGGTGTTGTAGCTGACAGCACCAATGTACAGTAAAAATAGTCAATGACTCAGACAGCCCTGTCAAATAACCCCACTGTGGGATCAAATCCATGACCTCTGGCTCCATAGGCAGTGCAGCAACCAGTGGGCTACAGCTCTATAGCCACTAACAAGCCCCTGGCTGGCTACGGGTGATAGTTTGCAGGATGTCATAAATGGGGTGGGTGTACCATGCTTGCGCGCGTCATTGTGAGCCGCACGCGTTACCGTGCGTTAGACCCAAGTAGTCGTGCTTACCTGCAAAGAAAGCAAGTGAGGTGTAGCACACTGGTTAATACATTGCCTGGTGATACAGAGATGATGAGTTCGAGCCCCCAGTGGGGCCAGTTAAAAGGCTGTCTGTGGCAAGCCCTTTTGCTGCTTGGAACAGCTGGACACATCCCAACATTCTGCACTGCCAGCGAGAAAAGCTGCACCCCCAGTGCCGCAACCCAATGCACCTTTTAGGGCGCACAAGAAGGCACATCATAAAGAACCAGGGCAGGGCATACTATGGGCCAGAGTGTGACAGGAAAGGTTGGCACCCTCCAAAGCAGCATATAAGGTGCCCCAGAAGCTGGAACAATCTAAGGTGGTGTGCAAGATGCCCCAGGGATGTGAAGGTGACACACAAGATGGTGCCCAGGGGCCCAAAGGTACTCCAAGGTCCTAAGCATGAAATGTATGGCTCAAACACAGATGTATGCAGAACCCAGCACAAAGCAACAAGGAATGGCAAGGAACAGGTGATGGAAGGAAATAGATGACGGAGCTCAAGGACCAGCTACATCTGCGTGCAGCCCATGTGGCAGCAGGTAAAGCGGACAAACATATTGGGGGCAGCTGTACTGATGTACAGGGTGATAGTATACAGTGCAGCAAGGACAGTGTGGCAGAGGATGGGGATACGTGTCCACCAGAGGAGGCAGTGTTGGCAGAAGTGCAATGACAGGCGGACAGAGGAGAGTAGTGCCATGCACAGCACACACAGGAGAGGCAACCAGGGAGAGCTGCAATGCAGAAAGGTGTGCAAGTGCAGGATGTGGGTTAGCAGCTTGCACAGCAGGGTAGGATGGCAAACAGCTGACAGACACACCTAGATGGACACAAGGATGGTTCATAAATGTGATAAGGGTACAATGTGCTAACAATACAGATCTGCAAAGATATGGCTGTCACAGGGATGAAAAGTAGCTGTGCAGCACAGGCAAGCAAATGAAACAGAACAGACACAAATCAAACCTATGACCACCAGCACAGGCCTCAATGCACAAACCAGTAGGCCAGACCACCAACCGGAGATCATTGGCAAAGGCTGCATACAAGAATACTGCAGGGCATCACACAAAAAGCCTGATGGCTGCCATGAGAGGCAGACCACCAAACCTAAACATCATCACACGCACATGCAGATATGGTGTGTACACAGCAGATCACAGTCTGTAATTGGGAAAACACACAAATATACCTATACGCACACACACAATCAAGATGTTATGCAGTGGATACAGCATGCAAAAGAGAAAAGAACCTAAAGCCAAAGGGCAGAAGGGGATGCCATGTTGGAGCAGGGTAAACTATGTAACACAACAAGACAGAATTGAAGCTGTAAACTGGCATGCCACAGATGAGCTGAACTGCAGCAATGCCAATCCCCCAAGCGGACTGCCATGTAAACCCCATCAAGTAAGAGACATATGCAACAGCCAAGATGTGAAGGATAGGCAGAACAGAGGGCACACCTTGGTGTACAGTGAAGAGATGGAAGTGTGTGTGCATAGGTGAAGAAGCCGCAGGTTCCTAATGGTTATGTTAGGCCAAATGAATATGTGTACAAAAGAAACCCATGTGGGGAGCAAACCTGCAACCTATGGTCCTATAACCCAGTTCTGTAATGTTAATATACCCTACAGTAACCACTATCCCAAACAGGCACCATGAGCAAAAATCACAAAATAGTACCTCAAAGGGAAGATGTGTATGTGAACCTGCAACAAGCAGTGATGTGGTAAATGCCTGGCACATAGACAGTTGGCACCGTACAAGGATGTGAGCACAGGTGGGCCATGGATATGACCAGAAAATCAGCAGATACAAGTGTCAGTGTGAGCAAGCAGCAGACGAGACAAATGTATGTCAGACACATATGTTTATTTTGGTTATTCATCACAGATAGTGTAGGTACTGCCATCAGAATAGCCAGGTTAGTAGATCCCTGGTGAAAGACCTAGCAAACATTTAGCAGGGCAGCAACCCACATCCTACCTAAAGGTCACTGTCACGTCAACAAATGAGGGGCAGGAGAGATAATGTGCATCAGGTACATGGTGTGCAATATGCATTTGACCCCCACACACAACTTGCTGCTACATGCCACAAATGTGTTACGTACATATGTGTGCATGTAGACAGCACATGGTGTATGATGAGGGCCCCACACACATCAATCATGATCTGTTCCCTAAACCATATCTATCTGCCAACACAAGAGACACACAAATGAGAACCAAATATGTTTGTAAAATCCTGAAGGTTGAAACATACATATGGAAATATATGTTACAGCTGTCAAATAATGCGTCAGATAGGATCAAAAGCTGCAACAATGCAACCCTAAACAAATGTAAAACGCACAATGAGGATATGTTAACAGGTAGCAGAGCCACATGAACACAGAGACAATTGCAAAATAACCACCTGCAGATACATGCAGAGATAACACTATGCAGAAGGTCCCCTGCAGTGGCTGGTGTGGATACAGTGTCTGTACCCATATATAACTGTACATGGAATGCACAACTGAAGGAACACAATGGACACTCACACTGTGACATTGCAAATATAATGGGGCAATGTGAGTGTCGGTATCCCAGGGGATAAATATGAGTGTGCAGACATCCAATGCAAGGTTCCTAAATACATGTTTAGCATCACGTCTGTACAGTAAGCAAACCCAAAATAAGTTTACACAGATGGAAAGTGATGGCAAACATTACATTATAAACCACACACAAGCCATAGTGCCACATGCTGTGCCTCCCCAACGAAGTCACTCATATGCACGTGCACCGTGGACATAGCAACATGATACAGTGATGCCACACATGCACGCAAACACCCTTGGTGAGTGACAACATCAATCTAAGCTGTTGGTGTGCAGCAAAGCGCTGTTGTGGCAGAAACTGTACCATGTCCAAGTGGAGAGTAGGTGGACATAGACAACAGAACTTCTCCATTGCTTCTGCTTTTCCACACACATGGCTGTATGTGTCATGTGAACCAAACAGATGAGCGTTTCCTGTGGTCCATGTCACACACATGTCCAAAACACAACATATGAAGAATGTTCAACATACAGCAACAATGTGAGTCCCTGTTGCGCATGTGGGGACCAGTACACAGTGTCCAAAGTGCAAAGTGGGGCTGCAATACAACAAGTCAGGTCAAGATTGTCCTTGAAATCCTGGCCAGGCATAGTCAAGTGTCACATCATAACAGGGCAGAGTATTGGAAAGGTCATGTGTGTCTCCTGCGATGAACACAACACCCAGCCATAGCATGCCAGAAACAGTGTGTTGGACAGGTCTGTCATGGCAAAGGTAGCACACCAAAATGTAATAATGTCCATCCTAGGCATGTGTCCGACTCGCAAAGGTCCAATATCCTATGCCAGCATATTCCAGGGATAGTTCCGTGGTGGTGTGTCCCCCAACAGGTGGATGATGGCGACGCTGAATGCACTCCAGTAGGTATGTCCGGTTTGTTCTTCGCCCTGTATCAGAGGAGGATAAATGATGTATTGTTATGCTGCTTGCAACATCAGCACAAATAGGAGAGAGTCAAACAGGAATATGCACATACTAAAACGACACACAGGAAAAGATAATATGATCACAGCACAAAAAACACTGCATGCTGTTCACATTTGGAAGTCTAAACGCTGATGCGGCTGTAACATAATGATCTTCATGTCCATGGCCATGTCACACAGGCGTTTCACAGTTCCACCCCATGTGCATCAGTGTTTGTGGACAGAGAGCCAACTGAAGATGACTATGTTCCACACAGTAAATCATCAACGTGACGGCTGATGTCATTTGCCATAGAAAAGGTGCAACCTACCATGTGCGTGCAGCAAGGGTATGTCTTGGATCCCCTCAGTCACTCAAAGGCCAAAACACGTCACAGTGAAGGGAACTGATGTCATCAAAATGTGTAGGATCACCATGTCACCATGTCAAGCCACTGTTGATGCATGTCCAAATTATGGCGAGATCTGTGATACAAAAATGCAGTTCAACAGCCATATGTCACAACACAAGACACGGTTCTGATCACTACACACAACACATGTCCAAAATGGTCACATGGTAAACAGAAGTAAGGTACAGATAGCACAGTCACCACTGCCCCCCAGGTGTACAGACCCCACACACCACATGATAATGTAAAATGCCTGCACACTGTATCATCAACCACCCCCCCCAAAGAAACACACCCACACAGTATGCATACAGCTGATATGTGCACAATTGGACATTGGTGGACCTAAAGGCCCTGTGAAACCCGATGATACACTGGTGTTGGCTGATGTTACAATGTCAGGGAAGGCTGTATGTGTAGCCCACCACCCAAAAACCTAGGACACCCACACACATGCAGCTCTGTTGTATGTGTCACAGACCCAGTGTTGCAAAAGACAAACTGGACAGGAACACATGGGGATATGTGTGCCAAAACCAAGATATGGGTTATGGTGGTGCAAGGAAAATAGGTAAGCAACATCATATGTACAATATGACCCATCATTGAGGACATGTGGTTCCCCTGACTGTTGTCACAGACAATGTAGCTGTAGGTCCACCTACCCCAGACCACTGCATGTTGGATGACCTATAGTCACCTGTCAATGCACACCGCACCAGGAGCTGCAACAGGTATGTCCTGTGGAGTTGGAAACACAAGGGAAACATACATATGTAATGTTCTAGCTGTGCAGCACACACTGCACCTTCTTGTCCTCAGCTCACAGACACCCCAAGATCATACACAGAGTGACTGTTCAACAACATACTGTACAGATTTCATTCATGTGAGAGTTATCTCTGACGTGTGACTGTCAAACTACAAGGGTCAATACTCAGCCTGTCTCCACTCACACCTCTCTGTTGATGTACAAAAGGGTGGTCAGAAGAGTTTCCGCAATAGCGTGTCCCTGCAGCAATCCAAGGCTGCAGTAACATCCAGTGTCCCTCACATATCCCCCAACGCTCCTCACTGTGTGGTCTGGTGTCTCAATGTTGTCAGCTACCCCGCTGTCAATTCCTGTAACACAGGGAACTATGCAGGGGCACCTCCCCATCTTCTGACCATATACATGTCTGTGGTATGTATATCCCATGCCTTCACCGACAGTAACAGCTGTGTGATGATGAGCTGAAAATATATATTTCAAGGGCTGAGTTCTGTCTGCACAACCACACCCTGATGTGTGTATGAGACTGGACCATAATGGTTGCATGTCATACTACTCTGTGAAATTGATGATGGCGAAGCATGGATAGCCTATATGTGCACCTACATCACCCCCCCCCCCCCGCCCCTATCAGAGCCTCTTTGTGTGCGGGGACATAACTCTCCGTCTCTAGGACCCGCAATGTAGTTGTTGTATTGGACTGCACTCTCCTCTTCTACACACCCACCCAGCTTGTATGTGAGTGGTGTGGTATATGTCTATATGTCATCAGCTAGATTTGCCCTGCTTACCCTGACAATAGCACCAAAAGGTCATTACACCGCCATATCTTGCCCACAACTTGCCCACAGTAACCTACACCTTGCAGATCTGGCATGAATAATCTCTGTCAGCATGTAAATATGCAACACTGCACAGCATAGCTCTTCTACATCCCTGCAAAGTAACACAATAGTACCCCCATGGCAGGACACCTCACAGGGTCCCTATCCTTCCCGGTATCCCTGTGAGGGCTACGTGATGACCTCTACATTCAGGCACACTGTGGTGTGGCATTAATGTCCCTCAAGGATATCACATACCAGTAATGCAATAACCACAGATCATGTAGATATAGGTACATATCACATGTAGCGTTATACCAAAAAACAAAACACACACCATGCACATCAGAGCATAACAACCCCACAATCAGCTCCAACCACTCAATGACAAGCACACACAACTAAACCACTGGCCCCATCCATGGGCTGCTACCCCATTGATAATGCCATACCACACGCCTGTCATCCTGCTGCACGCACAGTATCAAAACTAACCACTTGCGGCTGCACGTAAGCCCCTATCACATGCAGCCACAACCCAGGTATGTCAGGCCAACACCTCCCCCAAGCCTCAAACATCACACCCACATAATCTACCTCCACCTGCTATTGTGCCCTGCCCACATCTGATGTGTAGCAGGCATGTGTAGTTTTGAAACTGTTATGGCTAGCCAGTCTCAGTTACATGTCAGTGCAGTACTGTATCATAATGATATTGTATTACAAAGGGTAACTAGCAGTAGCATCACACACATATCTAAACAGATGTATGTGGGAACATATGAGGTACTTACATGAGAAGAGCTCTGCTATCAGCTGCCGCCTGACCGCTGTGCCCTCACGTGTGTCGCCACGGGCACGTGCAGGGGGGCACACAGGGTCATCCTCCAGACCCTCATTAATCTCGACAGGGATTTATTTATTTATTTTATTTATTTATTTTGTTTTCATTTTTATACCGCTACTTCCAGCGATCAGCAACGGTTTACTTTACACAACAAAATTGGTTATAAATGATAGGAATCAGTAATATTTACATTTTGATTGTGGGATAGGTGTATATACATATATACAATTTTACATAGTGTGAGACACGTACTCTAGCGCTTTATAGTTGGAAGTAAATACATCTATAGTTGGAACAATGGGGTTTTTAAGATTCCTGTTCATTGCTTATGTTAGGTGGGTCTTTAGATTTTTTTCTAAAGTCCTTTAGGTCGCTGTTTGATCGTAGATCGTATGGTAACTGATTCCATAGTATGGGTGCTGAGTATGTGAATGCTCTATTGCTTGTACAGGCTTTGACGGATCTTATGCTAGTTGGGACGTGGAGGGTGTTTAAGTTAGGGTTTCTTCTGCTTCTGTTGGGGGGTTGTGTGCTGATGAGGTTGGAGAGGTAAGATGGTGCCACATTGTGTATGAGCTTGAATGTTGTTACTAGTATTTTGTATCTTATGCGGGCAGTAATAGGTAGTAATAGGGATATGGTGCCTGAGAGCAATTTTGTGCAGGATGTATGGTGTGCAATTCTGGAGACAGCACCTTCAAAAGGATGTGAACAGGATGGAATCCGTGCAGAGGGTTGCTACTAAAATGATTAATGGGCTTCATTATAAAGCATATGAGGACAGACTTAAGGATCTTAATATGTACACCTTAGAGGAAAGGTGGGATGGAGGTGATATGATTGAGATGTTTAAATACCTCCGTGGCATAAATGTTCAGGGAGAGAGCCTCTTTCAATTGAAAGCAAGTTCTGCTACGAGGGGACATGGAATGAGGGTGAAGGGAGATAGATTCAGGAGTGATATACGGAAATATTTCTTTACAGAAAGAGTAGTGGATCCATGGAATAGTCTCCCAGTGGAGGTGGTAGAGATGAGGACAGTAACTGAATTCAAAAAAGCATGGGACCAACACAGAGGATCTCTAAAGGTAAAAAGTGGATTGTTGTAGTTGTTGTTATGGAAGGACAGACTAGATAGGCCATGTGGTCTTTTTCTATCATCATGTTTCTATGTTTCTAGGATGCAACAGGCTATAATGATCTCTGCCACAGTCTGTGGTCTGTATTGTAAGGCCCCGCCTGTCCTATCCAGACACCTGAAGCAACTCTTTAAAACGCCAAAGGTGCGCTCTATGACGGAGCAGCTGGTGGCATGGGCCTCATTGTACCTCATCTCTGCACGTGTCCGTGGATGACGCACAGGGGTCAGCAACCAGGGGCGACACCCATATCCTGCATCACATGCAAAAAACAGAAATGTGCGACGTTACAGCAGGAGCTCATGTCCACCCAATTTGACACAGGTAAATACTTGCGAAACAAATGCATAACACATCCTGACATTAACATATGACATCACATGATGGGAGGTCACAACTATGCATCAGGGAGAGAAGGTCAGACACACATGACACGGGGTAGGTGTACGGATTGGAAACAACATAAACTGTAACCACAACACAAATGCTAGCATCCATCACTCTATCAGAACACAGCTCCATAGCAAGATGGAGTTGGAGTCCCCTTCCACCTCATAACACACACAGACATGTGACAGATCCACACAAAAAGGAATACACCTCCAAGACATACATCTGCACATACGGCTAGTCACATGGACATCATGTGCTCGTCACAAATGATAAATACTGTGATAATGACAGCTCTGTAGAGTGAATGCAATGGGAAGAAAATGAGCAATATACCTTTAAGAGTAAAGGCAAACAAGCTTCCCATAGAAACCTCAAGCTTCTAGCTAGAACTGAGCCCGGTCATAGTAGTGATGTAGGAGCTGAGTGGAGCCCTAACGAGTTTCACATGAGCAATCAGAAGGGTGTGGCTGCTTTTAAACCTGCCTCAGAGTTCAGTGCAGGGGAGCAGCAGGCAGCAGGAGAGCAGCAGAGAAGGAAGCAGCAGGGAAGGCAGCGAGTGAAACAGCAAGAGCAACGAGGAAAGCTGAAGCCACGAGGGAGGCCAGCTGAACAAGGAAAGCTATGGAACCCAGAACAAGCTAAGAAGGATTCTGGAAGGTCTGTTTCCAATACCCAGGAACACTGGAAGCAAACCCAAAACCTCTGCTAAAGCAACCCAAGGAAAAGGTAGAAAGGTTTACCTTCACACGGGGAGAGAGCTCTGATTGCAGAGAGGGCATTGCACGTAAGAAAGGTACGTCTGCTATAATCCCTAGCAAGAGATATGCTGAAGATATTATACATCAGTTAAAGACCAGTGCTAACCAGAGCCGAGATAGAACTGCTGTGAAAACAACTCCAGTTAGAACCAGAAACATTCCAAGTAAGTGTTATGAGACAGATTTAAAGTCTGTAGTTAAAAGCTTACGAAGGAATCAGTTTCCTGCTTTAGACAAAGTGACTGCAAACCAGAAGGAACAGTTTATAGAACAACTGCAGGAAGTTCTTAGTAACCTTCAGTCTAATTCTGGTTTTAAAAGTTCCTTAAAGCAGAATGATAATGGAGATAGTGAGGAGATGATAATTGATGTAGAAGAAACTCCTGATATGAATGACGTTTGTGAAATGGATTGTTCTTTTTGTGAGACCAATCACCTGGACTTACGTTAAACAACCTTTGCCTGAAAGCAATGCAAAGCTGTTTTCTGACTTTCTGAAAGAAGGACATTGTGCTAAAACAATTAACTCTGCCTAAGCATTTGCTGTGAATGAAACAGTTTACCTATGCTTTATTTCTCAACTTTAATTGCTCCTGTTTTTCCTATTATTTTGGGAGAAAATAATCCATGCCATGTTTTGAGCTGTGAACTCTATGTGAAATGGAAAAACCCAAATAAATTTATCTGTCTGACTGAACCTCGTGCCACAACACTTTTGTTGGATAGTAACCAAGACTACAAGTCCCAGCATCCCTTGCTGGCACAATAGCCAAGGACATTACTTGAAGACAAAATAGAGGTCGCCCTTGCCCTTGAGTCACCGGCCCTAGGCGGGGGTAGGACAGATTGGCGTAGTTGCTATGGATAAAGGCACAAGCATGCATGCGCAAAGGATTTAAAGGTGCAAAAATATTGAAATCAAGCTACAGGAAGACGTCTAGCAGAGCTACTTCCGGACAGAGAAGGCGTGTCTGCTACTGTGGATACCAACGTTGCTCACAAGCCTGACGCACCACTAGTATCAGGTAATTGGCGTCTAACAGGGTTACCTGAGGATACTTGTGCTGTGGGTATCAGTGTAGCTGGTGGGAAAAGTTAATAATACCTTCTATACTGTGGTACCGCACTTGGGTGGTTGCGTTTGTCTGCTTTATCGTTTCAGAATGGCTATGGAGACGAAAGAAGTACTCACCTGGATGGCATCACAGTTTGAGCGACAACGTGAGCTAGCGATGGAAGCTTTAGAGCGAGCTTCAGCCCAGATGGAAGCTCAGCAAAGGCCGCTCATTCAAATGATGGAAGCTTGGATCCAGAGTACAAAGAAGGAGCCAGATCCTGTTTCTCCTTCACCAGGTTCATCACGGTTAAACCAAGCTCATGCTTTAGGACCCTGGTCCAGGGAAGCATGGAACTTTGGACAGTTAACTGATAGAGACAATCTGGATGATTTCCTCGAAACATTTGAGCGAGTAGCTCACTTGATCAATTGGCCTAAAGACCAATGGGCGATCAGGTTATTGATGTCTCTCACCGGTGAGGCATTGACCGCTTACCAGACCATACCACCAGCTTTAGCTAATGATTATGACGAGGTTAAAAGAGCTATCAAAGATAGGATAGGTCTAACTCCCTCGGTGTACCACCATTTGTTTAGGGATACTAAATTAATGCCTGGTGAAACACCCAGAGCGTTATACCATCGTCTGAAGGGACTGGTAAACAAATGGCTGGAACCGGACGGTAAGAGCCTTGAAGCAGTGTTAGACAATATAATACTGGAACAATACATGAATGCTGTCCCTGAAAGTGTCCGCACTTTCCTGATTTTGCAAGGTTGCAAAAGCTCCCAGGAAGTGACCATGCTCACTGAGCGATTCCTTGAAGCAGAAGGAAGCGCACAGGAGAAAAGCATACCTTCTAGGAAGGCAACCAATGCATTTTCAGAAAGGAAGGAGAAAGCAATGAATGTTGTTGATACACTATGTTTACCAGGATGTAATAGAAAATATGTAAGGAAAACATGCTTTAAATATGGCAGTGATGATCATTTACAGCGTAACTGTAGGGTAAAAACAGCGCTAGTAACCACTAACCCAGGACAGGTTAGAGAGGGTTTCCTCTTAGCAGTAACAGTCCAGGGAGTGAATGCGAATGCCTTACTAGATTCTGGATCCGACCAGAGTATGGTATCAAAAAGGCTTTGGCAAAAGATAGAAGCCCAAAGTAAAACCATACCTTGTCTACCCAGTGGCACTGTAAAAATCAGATGTGTGCATGGCGCTGCATCCTCATACCCTATTTATAAAGTCCTAATAAGAGGATTAGGCATAGAAAGAGAGATTCCAGTGGCCATAGTTCCATGCTTGCCACAAGAATTAGTATTGGGCAGAGACTGGCCACAGTTTCAAAAAGGTATTCAACAGAGTTTGCAGAAAAAGGAAGGTATGATAGCTGCAAGCACCCCGCTTGAATCACTCAATAAGAACACGCATAAAATGATGGCAGTTCCTAATCCCTTATTTGGGAAGGCGCAAAAGTCCCCACGACAGTTGCCCAAGGAAGAGGGGGCCAAGAAACCCGTGTTCGTCCTAAAATACTGTAGGATGAGTCCAGACGCGCACCCACCCAAAAGAGCTTCTCCACAAGCAGCCGGGTTTGATTTATACAGCACTGAGGATGTGACTGTCCCTAGACACGGCAAGGCTTTGGTGAATACAGCCCTTCAGTTGGAAATACCGGCTGGATGTTATGGATGCATCGCCCCTCGTTCCGGCTTAGCTGTGAAATACTCTATCGACGTGGGAGCCGGCGTCATGGACCCCGATTATAGAGGTGCCGTTAAGGTACTGCTCTTTAATTTTGGATCTGAAGATTTCAGAGTAAGCATAGGCGACCGCATAGCACAGATCATATGCGAGAGGGTTGGGTTTCCACCTCTTGAGGAAGTGCACATGGTCTCTAGTACAACTAGAGGAGCCCAAGGGTTTGGTTCAACAGGGCGGGCTGACCTCCAAGGATTGGCGGCAACAGTCGAAGAAAAATCAGAAGATGACTTAGGCCCCCAACTAAGTGATTGCAAGAAGACCCCTGAGCCAAGGATGGGAGAAGGGCTGTTGTGGACTCAGAAGAGGCAGCTGGAACAGCTGATAGAGAGTTTCCCGGACGTCCTAACACCTCTTCCTGGACATACTCAGCTCGTCGCACACGAGATTGTAACTCCCCCAGGAGAAGTAGTACGACAGCGCCCGTACAGGTTGCCAGAAGCACGGAGGCAAGAAGTCGTAAATCAAGTAAGGGAGATGTTGGACCTAGGCATAATTGAGGAATCCAAAAGCCCGTGGAGCAGTCCCATCGTCTTAGTCCCCAAGCCAGATGGAACGCTACTATTTTGTATTGATTTTAGAAGGGTCAATGCCCTATCAAAATTCGATGCATACCCTATGCCCCGCATAGAGGAGCTCCTCGATCGCCTGGGGAGGGCCACGTATCTGACAACACTAGACATGACCAAGGGCTATTGGCAGGTGCCATTAACCAGGGAATCCCGCCCGAAAACAGCCTTTAGCACCCCAATAGGCCTGTATCAATTCAAGCAAATGCCCTTTGGTCTACACGGAGCGGCGGCTACGTGCCAAAGGCTGGTCGATTTGGTACTCCGATCTCATCAACCATATGCAGTGGCGTATATGGATGACGTCATCATCCACAGTACTAACTGGGAACAGCACCTATCAAGGTTAAGAGCAGTATTACAGACCATGCGAGATGCTGGCCTAACACTAAACCCAGCCAAGTGTATGTTCGCAAGCCAAGAAGTGAAGTACTTGGGTCATTTGGTTGGGCACGGTACTGTAAAACCCTTGATAGACAAACTCGAAAGCGTGAAGACCTTTCCTCAACCCACCAACAAGAAACAACTTCGAAGTTTCTTAGGATTAGTTGGGTACTATAGGCGGTTTCTTTCACGTTTCGTGGAGAAAAGTGCCCCTTTATCAGACATGTTGAAGAAGAACCAGCCCAATCAGCTGCGATGGACTCCAGAGGCAATCACCGCTTTGGAATGCTTGAAGGCCGAACTATGTGCTGCTCCGGTTCTGCGAGGGGTTGAGTTCGACCTACCGTTCATCTTACAGACTGATGCCTCCGACACCGGACTAGGGGCTGTGCTATCTCAAAAGCATGGTGGAATAGAGCACTCAGTGCTATTTCTAAGTAGAAAACTGTCTCCTGCGGAGAAAAATTATTCCACGATAGAGCGAGAATGCCTCGCCATAAAATGGGCTGTAGAGTCTTTGAAGTTTTACCTGGCAGGTAGGAAATTTCTTCTCATGACTGATCACGCCCCTCTAAAATGGCTTGGACAGATGAAAGACCATAACGCGAGATTGACGCGGTGGTATATGGCGCTGCAAGCGTTTGACTTTACCATCGAACACAGAGCTGGCAAGCTACATCAGAATGCGGACGCATTATCTAGGATTACATGCTGCGATGATGTCATCAACCCAGCCTGTAATATCTTAAGGGGGGGAATATGTGATAATGACAGCTCTGTAGAGCGAATGCAATGGGAAGAAAATGAGCAATATACCTTTAAGAGTAAAGGCAAACAAGGTTCCCATAGAAACCTCAATCTTCTAGCTAGAACTGAGCCCGGTCATAGTAGTGATGTAGGAGCTGAGTGGAGCCCTAACGAGTTTCACATGAGCAGTCAGAAGGGTGTGGCTGCTGAGGAAAGCCGTTTTAAACCTGCCTCAGAGTTCAGTGCAGGGGGGCAGCAGGCAGGAGGAGAGCAGCAGAGAAGGAAGCAGCAGGGAAGGCAGCAAGTGAAACAGCAAGAGCAACGAGGAAAGCTGAAGCCACGAGGGAAGCCAGCTGAACAAGGAAAGCTATGGAACCCAGAACAAGCTAAGAAGGATTCTGGAAGGTCTGTTTCCTATACCCCAGGAACACTGGAAGCAAACCCAAAACCTCTGCTAAAGCAACCCAAGGAAAAGGTAGAAAGGTTTACCTTCACACGGGGAGAGAGCTCTGATTGCAGAGAGGGCATTGCACGTGAGAAAGGTACGTCTGCTATAATCCCTAGCAAGAGATATGCTGAAGATATTATACAGCAGTTAAAGACCAGTGCTAACCAGAGCCGAGATAGCACTGCTGTGAAAACAACTCCAGTCAGAACCAGAAACATTCCAAGTAAGTGTTATGAGACAGATTTAAAGTCTGTAGTTAAAAGCTTACGAAGGAATCAGTTTCCTGCTTTAGATAAAGTGACTGCAAACCAGAAGGAACAGTTTATAGAACAACTGCAGGAAGTTCTTAGTAACCTTCAGTCTAATTCTGGTTTTAAAAGTTCCTTAAAGCAGAATGATAATGGAGATAGTGAGGAGATGATAATTGATGTAGAAGAAACTCCTGATATGAATGACGTTTGTGAAATGGATTGTTCTTTTTGTGAGACCAATCACCTGGACTTACGTTAAACAACCTTTGCCTGAAAGCAATGCAAAGCTGTTTTCTGACTTTCTGAAAGAAGGACATTGTGCTAAAACAATTAACTCTGCCTAAGCATTTGCTGTGAATGAAACAGTTTACCTATGCTTTATTTCTCAACTTTAATTGCTCCTGTTTTTCCTTTTATTTTGGGAGAAAATAATCCATGCCATGTTTTGAGCTGTGAACTCTATGTGAAAGGGAAAAACCCAAATAAATGTATCTGTCTGACTGAACCTCGTGCCACAACACTTTTGTTGGATAGTAACCAAGACTACAAGTCCCAGCATCCCTTGCTGGCACAATAGCCAAGGACATTACTTGAAGACAAAATAGAGGCCACCCTTGCCCTTGAGCCACCGGACCTAGGAGGGGGTAGGACAATACACACCCAGCAATAGACAGTCCTCATACTGTCCTTCCTCAAATTGAGTGAATAGTGCCGAGCAATGCAGGATATGGGAGTCATGGGTGGACCCTGGAAACCTGGCAACCACATTCAGAATATGCATATCTGCATCACATACAACCTGAACATTCAGGGAATGATAGTGTTTGTGTTTGCGGAACACTACCTCCCTGTCTCTAGGCAGGACCAGGGCAACATGTGTGCAATCAATAGCTCCCATCACGTGTGGTATCCCGGCTAACGCCGCAAAGGACTGGTTCAGGGCCCCCCACTGTAGCCTAGTATGGGGAATGGATATGTAACTTCCCACCCAGCTGACCATGGCACGCAGTACCTGGTGGAGACACCGTGAGATGGTGGGGCGGCTTATGCCACCCACTGCGGCCACAGATGACTGGAAACAGCCAGAGGCAAAGAAATGTAGGGCATCAAGGAGTTTGAACAAACCCGGTATGGCATTTGACCGACCAGTCAGGGGCTCGAGGTCAGTTCTTAGATCCTCATATAGCGCCCTAATAGCTCCTGTGCTCAGGTGGTAGAGGGAGATGACCTGGTCCTCACGCATGCCCTGCAGCTGTGCTCTGGGCCTGTATAGGCGAGCCTGGCGAGCCTGCACCTCAGCACGTCTCCTGCCCCGTGCGGGTACAGCCTCTTCCTGGCCTGCCCCCACAGCTGCACGTCTGTGTTGCAGCGGGTCCTCACCCTGCCCTGTGCTGCAGCCACAGCGACACCATTTCCCCCATCAGGCAACCGCAGCCCCTCCTCACCCCCCTCTGCAACCGCATCAATCACGAAGGCTGCCATACACGCCACACAGCCAGTCTCTCAACTACACACAAACACAGACACTCACCTCACTAACAAAGCCACACACCGTTCACACCACACAAACACAGGCAGCCACACAATACAGACAACACTCACAAACACGGTCAAAACACAGTACACACTCCCTAGACTCTCCACAAGCTTAACTATCAACACACGGCCTCTCAGTCTCCTAAACAAATCCCTCAATATGACAATGTTCTTCATGTGTATTTACAGAGCGTACCTGCGTTGCGCGTGTTGCGCATGCGCCTGCACATGGGTGCATCTATTGCGCGTGTTGGTCATGCACCGCAGGGGCACGAGAGATGTGTGCGCATGACACCCTGGTACATGTGCTGTGCATACGCGTTAGACTTTGCGTATGCGCCATGCCCCACGCGCACTGTGCATGGATGATGTGTCCTGCGCACGCACCAGCATCTGCGCTGCACATGCGCAATGCATGCAGCGTCTGCACGTGCGCAACTGTGCATGCACAATGCGCGTTACGGAAAATAAACCTATATATATACTCAAACACCTGCGTCATGTTGAGGGTTTTGTGTAGGAGAGAGAGAGAGAGAGAGAGGAAGAGAGTGAGACACAGAGAGACAGAGTATTGGATAGTGTTTGGAGAGGTAGCATTGGTGGAGAGAGTCAGTGGCAGTTGGAGAGGTGTCTGAGAGGGCAGAGGCAGGTGGAGAGTTCGGTGGCGAGGCGAGCAGCAGGTGGAGGTGACAGAAGAGGCGGGAGGAAGACAGCAGGGAGGGGGGGCGGTGGGTAGGTGTGAGGGAGAGCACGGGGGGGGGGGGGGGCAGGGATGGCTCCTAGGGAGGGGGAGGGGGAACAGCGTAGGGTGTTGAAGCAGCAACACATGGCTGGGGTGGAGGAAGGGCGGCCATCTGCTCAGCAGGGAGGGGGTAGTGGCGCTGGTGGGGAGGCAGCAGGCACATCGGGTGGGTCCCAGCCCACACAGGGGACCCCCACTGCCAAGAGAAAGCGGGTACCGGTGCCTGCTGCCAAACGGAAGAGGGCAGTGCGGTTTAGCCCTCAAGAGAACCACATCCTGTTGGCAAATGTCCTGGAACATTATGATGTCCTGTATGGGTGGCTCAGCAGCCGCACCACTGAGGTCACATGCAACGAGGTGTGGGAGGAGGTGCAGGTGGCCATGGCAGAGGCCGGGGGGCCAACCTGGGACATTGACAGCCTCAGGAAGAGGTTTAATGATATTAAAAGAGGAGTGAGAGCACACATGGTTGCCGAGAGGCAACATGCCATGGGCACCGGTGGGGGCGGCCCCTTCACCCCAACCCTCACAGCCCTGGAGCAGGAGCTGGCCAACCGTCTAGGCCCTATATACCTGCGGGGGCTGCAAGAGGCCCTGGACACCACCCATCCTCGGGCAGATAGGTCTGCTATGTACACCTTTATGCTCTCAGCCCATGCCTGCAATCCCCTTTGTCTATGCATCAGCCATCGGCATGCAACCTCCCATACCTGTCTCTGCAGTCTCACCATTCACCTATGCATGGGGCACATGGGTGTGCTGTATTCCATCACACCCCTATCAGTTCCCATATTTCTGCCCCCCTCTCACATGTGTTTTGGACACCATCCCTATTTGCATCTGCTCTGAATATGTCCCCTCACTCCTGCTATTAAACTCCACCCACCCCTGTTATTGCTATCTCCATTAGCCTTGTAACGCCCGCTGATCAGGAAATGTCTGTTTGTCATACCATCTTCACAGTGAGGCGTGTGCTTGGCAGTGCACAACAGTTGCTTAATATTAGTGGTGTGAGGTGTAATGGTATCTATGTAGCACACATGCAGGGCACCCCCACGCACTCCTAGATTGTGGGGTGGATGTACTACACATGTGTACATAGGTGGACTGTGAAAACTATCTGTGATGTGTATGCATTTCCACAACTCAGGTGACTACAGTATCATGGAGCTGCCTGAGGAGGAGGACGTGGCAGGGCCTCTGGGTGTGGAGGGACCAGAGGCGGCAGTGTCCGGTGACACGAGCGAGGGGGATAAGTCACCATCTAGCCCTGAGGTGCCCGAGCCACAGGACAGGAGCAGCCATGAGGGTGCCACAGTGGGGGACGGGGACAGCACCCCACAGGCTGTGTCGGCTGCTGAACCTGAGGGGAGTCCCCACCGCACGCAGACACCAGGCTCAGCAGGCGCAGCACCAACGCGAATGGCCACCATCCTTGCAGAACTGAGGACCCACAGTGCCTCTGTACGGCGCGATGCTGAAGGTGGGTAACATCATTCACAATGATCCCCATGGGTGTTTGGGCAACATCCACATGGGGAATGGCGAAGACAACATAGCTGAATGTGTATGATGTTGAGGGAGGGGTATCATGTGCCAGGTGTGTTTCACCCTCGTGTTGGATGCTTTTGCAAGTGACAGCATGTTTGAGGGGTCCAGGCACACATATACTGTGTATGGCCATATCCCTCAGGTGAACAGACACTCGGAACCACTGCTCTACGCCAGCCAGAAACCCCGCCCTCCAGACACCCCTCCATGAGTAATGTTAAGCTGCATGGTCTGCCAACATGATCTGCACTGTGCCCCAGCATTGTATTGAACAGTAACCTAATATATATATCTGTATGTGTGTGCACTGACCCCTCACGTCATCTGACCTATCTCAGACAACCAGTGTGCAGACCAAGCAGCACATGATCCACCTGCTACACCACCATGTGTGAGCTCTGTGATTCCCATGACCCCTCAGCAGGACCCTTCCAGGCATGTGAATGGCTCATGGGAGTCACAGGTCCAACAATGGTCATGCATTTGTAGCCGTGGCATGCATGAATGTTTTGCAGATTGATCTCATGGGATATGCGTGACATGTGTATGTGTGATGGTTGGCTACTGGAGACGTATCTCACATATCACCTTCTGTCCCACCCACAGGCACTCATTGTACACTCCATCAACTCCACATTGATCTTGAGGCTAACACAAGGAAGCTTCAGCTGCTGTGGGCCAACAATGTGATTGGCACGGGGGCGCTCCTACGCATTGCGGGTGCCCTGGAGGACATGGCAGCCCAGATGTGGCAGCCATGTCAGATCCTCCCTCCCCTTCTCGCTTGTCTCGCCCTCTCCTGCCTACCCTGAATCACTTCTAGTCCGCTTTAATTCTTCTACTCCGATCTATTTTCTTCTTCTTTACGTCCCCCCTTCTTTACGCTCAGATCTCTGGGATTCTCTCTTACTTTCCTTATCTGATTCCATTCTCTTTTCCCCTTATCTAGTCATCCTGGGGGACCTTAACACCCATCTGGACTCCCAATCACGCTCACGTGATAAGGTTCTATGCTCCCTTTTCGTTGACCTGTCCCTCATCCAGCACGTAGATTGTCTGACTCATGCCGCAGGCCAGACTCTGGACCCCATCCTCACTCCCGACTCTTCTCCTCATTTCCCTTCTTGTATCCATCCTGTGCCTGTCCCCTGGTCTGACCACCTATGCCTCTTCTTTTCTTTTCCTTTCCCTTCCTCCCCTGGGACAGCAGGGCCCTCCTCCGCCGTCCCTTCTGCCCCATCCTTTGAACAACATATTACCCCACACACTTTAGGCTCTTTCCCACCGGCTAGTTCCCTTTTCCCTCTGTAATTTTCCTCCTTACCTGTTGATCAACAGGTGGACACTTGGTCCTGCACGCTCTCCGCTGCTCTTAATACCCTAGCCCCCCTCCGTCCTGTACTTCCTCGTTCCACCTCTCATCACCCTTGGTATCACCCGGAGCTTTATCTTCATTGCACTTACCTCCGTCGTGCAGAGCGTCTCTGGAGGAAGCACCCATCGGATGCCTCCTACTCTATATTTCGTCAGGCTCACCTTTTCTATCGCTCTTTGATAACTGCAGCTAAATACACTTACTATTCCCATCTTATAACTTCTTCCTCTAACTCCTCCAGATGCCTTTATCACATCCTTAAATCTCTCTCCTCCACCACCACTTCTCCTTCCTCTCCTTCCCACTCTTCTCCCAGTCCTTCTACTCTTGCCTCCTACTTCTCCGACAAAGTCCACTCCCTACGTTCCTCTTTCTCTGCCTGCCCTCCTCCCCTTTCCCCCCTTACCCTCTCTCCTGTATCCCCTGCTGACATCTCCTTGCCCCCCTCTTGTGCCTTCCCTCATTCCTGGTGCTCCTTTAGGTTAATTACTTCCTCCGAACTCCTTAGAGTTCTTTCCTCCGCCCATCAGACCACCTGTTCTCTTGACCCCGTACCCTCTTCTTGGCTGCTTACTCCTGATCTTGCACTTACCCCCTACATTCTCTCTATTTGTAATTCCAGTCTCACATCTGGTCATTTCCCTTCCAGTTGGAAGCACGCCATAGTCCGCCCCCTCCTGAAAAAACCCTCCCTCGATCCCGCCTCTCCTGCCAATTGGCGACCAGTTACGAACCTTCCCTTTCTCTCAAAAATTTTGGAGAAAGTTGTCTTCATTCAACTTGCTTCTCATCTTGACTCCACCTTTGCACTTCATCCATGCCAATCAGGTTTCCGCGCCGGCCATAGCACAGAGACCATCCTCGTATCACTGCTTTCTGACCTTCACTGTGCTCACGACCGTGGTGATTTTTCTATTGTGGTTTCCTTGGATCTTTCTTCGGCTTTTGACATTGTCGACCACCGCACCCTTCTCACTCGTCTGTCCGATTTTGGTGTGCGCGGCACAGTTTTACGGTGGTTCCGTTCCTTTCTTTCGTCTCGCTCTTTTTCTGTTCATTCCGGTTCCTCTGTCTCTCTCCCGCTCTCCTCAATATGTGGTGTTCCTCAGGGTTCTATACTTGCCCCCTTGCTTTTCAATGTCTTTCTTGCCCCTCTTGCTCTTCTTATTCAGCAATCTGGAATTTCCATTTACATCTACGCCGACGATATTCTTCTGCTTCACCACACTTCTTCTTGCGCCCCTGACCTTGCCCCGCTCAACTCGTGTCTTGCCTCCGTTGCTTCTAGGTTTGACCTCAATTTTTTTCACGCCAAACCCGCTAAATCCTCGGCGATTTGGTTCTCTTTCGGACTCCCCTCTCCTGACTTGTCACCCTTTATGTCCTCCCACCCTATCCCCCTAGTATCGACTCTTTGCTACCTGGGCGTCACCCTGGACTCCTCCCTTTCCTTTCACCAGCATATTTCTTCCGTAGTACGCACTTCCTTCTTTCATCTTCGCCGGATAAGGGCTGCTCGGTCACTTCTCCCCCATTCCTCTGTTGTCACCCTGGTCCTATCACTCGTGATATCGCGTTTAGATTACTGTAATGCTATCTTCGCAGGTCTCCCCTCCTCCCAGCTTCGCCGTCTACAACTGGTCCAGAATATTGCCGCCCGTCTCGTTACCTGCTCCCCCACTCGATCTCATGTCACTCCCTGTCTTTTCACTCTCCACTGGCTTCCGGTTAAATTTAGGTTTATTTTTAAATTGCTAATTCTTGCACACAGAGCTCTCTATGCCAGTACCCCTCAATACCTGGCAGATATCATTCACTTTCAACCGTCACCCCTCTCGCTCTCTCCGCTCTGTTCAGGGCAACCGTCTTTTCCTCCCTTGCCCCTCCCAGGCCCATTTGGAACTCACTCACCACTCTGCCTTCTTCTTCCGAGGTCCCGCCTTATGGAATTCACTCCCCCTACCACTCCGTCTCGAATCTTCTTTCCCCCGTTTCAAAGGTCTTCTCAAGACCTATCTTTTTTGTCAAGCCTTTGATCTTCCCTTACTGACCGATGGTGCCTTCTCCCCTAGCCGCACCCTCCATCCCCCATAGTTTCCCTTTGTACTACTTCCCCTTGCTCCCCCACCCCCACTCCACTCGTCCTCTTCTTTTCTGTCTTCTGTCTTTTAACTGTTCTTTCCTGTCCTGTCACTGATGGCGTTCCTTTTCCAATTTTATTTTCAGTAGCCTTAGTCATTATATTGTATTGTACACCGCCCTGACGCCTTGGCATGGGCGGTTTATCAAGCTTTGCGAATAAAGATAAAGAATAAAGCATGCACCAGCACCGGCCCCGGAGGCTCCAGGACCAGCGCCAGCACAGAGGGGTGGAGTGGGCCCTGGGAGACGTGGGAGGCGTGGGAGAGCACGCAGGATATGATTTCGTGCAATAAACAATCGTTAACCTGAACATCCTTTGTGTATGGTTCCAATGTGTGGCACTGTGGTCCCCTATGTAGCCTGCAATGCATGTCGTCTCCCTGACCACATGACCCGCACCCATGCCCCTCCGTGGTGGGGTGTCTGTACTGCCAGTTAGCAGTGCACAGAGGTCGCAGCATGCTGTGTGTGTTATGCACTGTGTCAGGTTCCAGACACAGGGCCCCTGCATGTGGGTTTACCCGTCCTCCACAGTTGCACAGGGAGAGTATCATTATGCTACATGTCTGGGGTTGGGATCTGTCACCCCTCATACCCCAAAACAGTGGACACACATGTGAGACCAGCATCCCTGGCCGCAACACGGCCTACGTGGCTGCCCTCCCACATAGACTGGCATGCGCCACAGGCAGACATGGGTGGTTTGCGTAGGTCGGCTACGTATTCCTGCAAGTGCATATGGTCACCCACCGCCCATCCCTGTGACATGCTTTGTCCCAGGCCACCTTCAACAGCTATCCCCCTGGGCATCTCCTGGGTTGGCAGTACCTCTTACCCTCCATGCACAGATATAGCAGTTTGCCGGTTCCACAATTGACACACACACATGGTGTATCGGAAATAGTTCACACACATTGCACACAGCATGCACGTGCCTAGGTATTTGAGGAGATTTATTTATTTATTTATTTAGAAGGATTTAGTATACCGCCTTATCGTTAAATCAAGGTGGTGTGGCACATCAATCAAAATCAATAATAAAGTGTGGTTTGTAGCATGCAGTGTGAGAACTTAGAAGTGTAGTGTGTGGGGCAGTGCGTTAGATTATATCGGTGAACTATTTACATAATGAGCTATATACATATATACAAAATGGGGCTGTTTGAGAGGCATGCTAGGATTGAGATTCTGTAATGTCTTGGAGGTAGGATCGTGATCCTGTAATGTCTTGAGGTAGAAAATTTATGTGAGGTCCTTGAAATGTACTGTAAATAGATCAGTCTTAAGTAGTTTTCTGAAGTCCTTGAGGTTCTTGGTTGATCTTATGTGGTCTGGGAGAGAGTTCCATATAGCGGGTGCTGCCAGGGAGAGTGCCCTCCTTGATGTGGCCAGCCTTGTTTTAGCAAATTCTTTTGGTGTTCTGATGGTGTCTGAGGTTCCTTTTCTTCTTGGTCTCCTGTTGTCATCCGTTTTTATGAGAGGGCGTAGGCTGTCTTCTGATAGGTTGTGTATTATTTTAAATATGTGTAGAAGTACTTTGAATTGGATTCTGGAGCTGATTGGGAGCCAGTGTAGGCAGGGCCGGATTTACCTTGAGTGAGGCCCTACGCCAAACAAAATTGTGGGCCCCCAGCAGGGGCGGCCCAAGGGGGGTGCGGGACCTCATTTGCATAAGAGGCCTCATTTGCATACATATTTGCATAATGTTACCATATACTAACTTTTAGTAAATGTGCCTCTTAATGAGTGTATGGATAAAGAAAGACTAAAAGATTTCTACATTACTATAATCTAGTGCCAACTGCCAGACACATTAGGAACTACTACAAACACTGCCCATTTAGAACCCATAGCAAACCCGCTGTATCCGAACAGCACTACCAGGACTCACAAAGCACCATACTCTACCAATCAAAAGGCAACACTGCAAATATTAAACCAATACATTTCAGAGAACAACAATACATGACCTACTGGGGAAAGAGAACAAGTGGCAATGTCAAATAGGAATTATATAAACAGAACACCTCAGCTCAGTTACACATGGAGAACATAGACCATCACCAAACAAGTAATCACAATTTAGAAACGGGAAGACAATAATTAAACTGGGAATCCCAAAAGTCAAACTTGGAATGTACAACACTGTAGAAATAAAACTATACATTAATTTGCTCTTGTACTAAACAAAGCGCAGACGTTAATGATGCACATTTACCAGAGCTGACATATTCCAATTAATAAATTCAAAATAAAGAGATATTTTTCTACCTTTTGTGCATTTATTTCAGCTGCAATTGCTCCAGCCACTTTCTTCTGGTTTCTTCGTGTCTTCTGCTATCTCTCCATCGTCTGCTGTCCATTTGTCCTTTCTTCTCTTCTAGTTTTTTCCATTCTCTCTCTACATCTGCTTTAACATACTAATCTTTCTCCTTTTGCTCTTTCCTCATTCCTATTTCATCCACTCAAATTTTACCCCTCCATCCTCAATCCCCACTTACTCTCCCAATACCCGGCCAATTGTAGATTTTTTATCCCTCCCACACAAAATATTTTTCCCTTCTCCATTTTACTCTTCCAGCCCCATCCCATTCTAATCCTCCCCCAACATCAGCTCCCTTCTAGTTCCAGCCTCACCCAGCATCCATTCCCTTCTAGTCCCTGCATCAGCCCATTTCCAGTCCTAGCCACCCATCAGCCCATTTCCAATCCTAGCAACTCCCCAACCCAATACCAGTCCTAGCCCCCCCATCAACCCACTTACAGTCCTAACCCCCCATCACCCCATTTTCAGTTTAAGCCCCCCCTATAACCCATTACCAGTCCTAAACCCCCCATCAGCCCACTTCCAGTCCTAACCCCATCAACCCATTTCCAGTCAGCCCCCCATAGCCCATTGCCAGTCCTAACCCCCCCCATCAGCCCACAGCCCATTACCAGTTCTAACCCCATAAGCCCACCTCAAGTCCTAACCCCTCCCATCAGCCCATTTCCTGTCCTAGCCCCCCCATAGCCCATTATCAGTCCTAACCCCCCCATAGCCCATTACCAGTCCTAACCCCCATCAGCCCACAGCCCATTATCAGTCCTAACCCCATCATCCCACCGCCAGTGTTAGCCCGCCCCATCAGTCCATTTTTAGTCCTAGCCCTCCCATAGCCCATTACCAGTCCTAACCCCTCCCAACAGCCCACAGCCCATTACCAGTCCTAACCCCATCAGCCCACCTCCAGTCTTAACCCCCCAGCCCATTTCCAGTCCTAGCCCCCCCTAAGCCATTTACCAGAAAGCCCCCATCAGCCCACAGCCCATTACCAGTCTTAACCCCCCCATAGCCCATTACCAGTTCTAAAAAAACCCCAACAGCCCACAGCCCATTACCAGACCTAACCCCATCAGCCCACCTCCAGTCTTAACCCCCCCAGCCCATTTCCAGTCCTAGCCCCCCCATAGCCCATTACCAGACAGCCCCCATCAGCCCACAGCCCATAGCCCATAGCCCATTACCAGTTCTAAACCCCCCCAACAGCCCACAGCCCACAGCCAATTACCAGTCCTATCCCTATCAGCCCACCTCCAGCCTTAACCCCCCCAGCCCATTTCCAGTCCCAGCCCCCCCCAATAGCCCATTACCAGTCCTACCCCCCCCCATCGGCCTAAAGTAACATTTAATTTTAAAAAAAAGGCTGGCTGCTACCGCTGCCGCCGCGGCAGCATGGACTGACCCGCGGGGCCCCCTCTGCCCGGCTGAATCGTCCGTCCGTCCCTCCCTCCCTCGCTCCGTGCCAGCTTTTCTTTTTTTTTTTTTTTTTAAACTTTTATTTTCATTTTAGAACATCGAAACAAAAGGACATACAGAATAAAAGACATGACAAATAATATTATACAATCACGGACAGTAAACCCCCACCACCCCCCTCCCCCCCTGCTTCTTCTCTGGGATGCGTAACAATCCAGTATCGGGTGTATATATACATTATTATCTTTCGAAATAATATAATTAGCTGCAACATGATGAGTGTAGCTATACGGCTATATTGGAGCATCTGGCAATCTGAACATAGTCATTAAGCATCTGCCACTTAGACAAGTGAGAGCAGTCCTGAACCTGGAATGCCATCCGCCGGGGTATCTGCTCATATGTACTATATAAGCAGACAGAATTCCACCATTCGGTAAAAGTTAGGCGGGAGCCATTCTTCCAATTTTTCGTGACTAAGCATACAGCCATACCCAACATAAAATCTAGGAGGAAGCGGCCTGTCCTGGGAAGAGAGGGGATCCCCGCCACAGAGCGGAGTCCCACAATCTTCCAAGAAAGGGGCTCCCGGAAGTGAAGGATACTTTGAATCCGGTCCCAAACCCGCCCCCAATATTGCTGTAGTGCTGGACATTCATAGATTACATGGGCGAAGGTACCCACCGCTGTATGGCAGGACCAACATCGATAGCTTGTATTGACATTCCATTTGGCCATCTTCTCAGGAGTATAAAAGCATCTGTGGGCAAAATAGAAGAGCGTTTGAGTGACAGAGGCGGATCTAGAGACCCGCACCACTTTGCTCCAGACTATCTTCCATTGCTGGGGAGTTAAAGTGATGTGCAATTCGCGCTCCCATGCCTGCTGGGCCCTAGGGGTGTCCCTGCCTGGACTATGAGTGAGTATTTTGTAAAAGTTAGATGCCACCCCTGGTAAACTCCCGATACAACGAATCACCTCTGACAGCCCTTCCACGCTAGTATCAGAGCGCGGAATGACCCGAGCGCCTTTAAGGCAATGTTGGAGCTGAACCCATTGAAAGTAATATTTCGCTGGTAGACCAAATTCCGTTTGTAAAGCATTAAAGGTTTTCCAGCGATCCCCAGCAAACAGCTGCTTAGGTGTCCAAATCCCCCTAGAGTACCAGGGTCTCCATGCTATCGTTTTTTTGTTAATTTGAAATCGAGAGTTATGCCATATCGGGAGATGGTCCGGGGGGCACGCCTGCGGACCTAGAGATTGAATGAGGGCATTAAAGGCCACTAGAGTGTCTACAACCATTGGTGAATGGCGGGAGTCTGAATGAGGGCACATTCCGGGGAAGTAGGCCAGCGGAACTGGTCCACTAAGCTCATCTTCAATATCTAGCCACACCGGGCGGCCTGCTGCCGGGGTATCCAACCAACGGGCACCTTGCTTTAAGAGGAAGGCTTTATGATAATTGAGAAAATCTGGAAATCTAGCTCCTCCTCTCTCGCTTTATCAGATTGCAAGTATCGTTTAGCTATCCTGGGTGTTTTACCCTGCCATAGATAACGAATAAGAAGGCCTTCTATATCTTTGTAGATGTGTCGGGGCAGTAAACATGGTAGCATTTCGAGAATGTAGTTCACTTTAGGAACTATCATCATTTTCACTGTTTCCAAGCGGCCCCACCATGTAAGGGTTAGTGGAGACCACCGATTGGTAAGTTCACGGACTTTGGAGATTATCGCCTTGGCGTTGAAACTAATAGTGTCCTCTAAAGGATAGCAATAATGGACCCCGAGATAGTTCACCATACTATGCTGCCAGAGAAAGGGAAAGGCTTGCATATCGGCCGCATGTACCCGGTGGTTAAGTGGGAAAGCAACCGATTTGGTCCAGTTGATCTTATAGCCCGAGAGCTGCGAATACCTGTCTAGTAATTCTAAGACTACTGGGACCGAGTCCAAAGTTATAAAAAGCATAAGATCATCTGCATAAGCGGAGAGTTTGATCTCTCTGTGTCTAAAGGGGGCACCTCGGATGTCTGCGGACTGCCTAAGTAACAGGGCTAAAGGTTCGAGCGCCAAGTCAAAGAGCAAAGGGGATAAGGGGCACCCTTGGCGTGTACCTCTTTGAAGGCTGAATGGCTGAGATTTGATAGCATTCACACATATACTGGCTGTGGGTTCGGCATACATGACTTGAAGAAACCGGAGAAAGCCCTCCCCAAAGCCGTACCAGCGGAGAACAGCAAATAAGAAGGGCCATTCGAGACGGTCGAAGGCTTTCTCAGCGTCTAGGGAGAGGCCAACTAGTGGTAGATCTAGGCTTGCAGCATTAGTCAAAACATGACATAAAGTCCTAGCGTTGTCGGCAGTGGATCTTCCGGGTATAAAACCACATTGATCAGGGTGGATCAGTGTAGACATTTGGTCAGATAGTCGAGAGGCTAAGATAGTCGCAAAAATTTTATAGTCTGCGTTAAGAAGGGAGATTGGGCGGTAGTTAGCTGTTAACAGCGGATCCCTCCCTTCTTTTTCAAATACTACCACATTAGCCGCCGAAAAGGATCCCAAGCAAGATGTGTCTTCAGCCAGAGCAGTGAAATAGAGTTTTAGGTGGGGGGCTAGATCAGCACTGAACGTTTTATAAAATTCGGCCGGAAGACCGTCAGGGCCTGCGGCGCGTCCCGAGGCCACACGTTTAAGGGCGGAGTGAATTTCATTAGTAGAGAAGGGTTTATCCATCGCAACCCTATCCTCTTCGGAGAGGGTCGGCCGTTGGATTCCGGATAATAATCGCTCAAAAGCCTCTGACGTGAAGTCACATTCTGATTTATAAAGACGAGTGTAAAAATCCCGGAAGAGCTCTACTATCTCTGTATTATTTGTCACTATGTCCCCTCCTACCGGGTTTCGGAGAGCCGCTACCCGTTTGGCTTCTTTTTGACCTTTCAAGGCATTAGCTAAGAGTCTACCAGCACGGTTGCTTTCCCGATAGTACATCCCTTGCTGCGATGCGATATTTTTAGAAGCTGCAGCAGACAAGATTGAGTTATATTGAAAGCGTAGGCGTTGCAATCGTAACAACACACAAGGATCAGTGCGGGAAGTAAGAACCCGTTCCCCAGCTTTAATTTGTTGCTCTAATATTAATAACTGTTGCTTACGCTGTTTCCCCAAGCGAATTTGATAGCTAGTAATGGTTGCACGAATGGCAGCTTTAAAGCCCTCCCACCAAGCCCAACCCGTGGTATCATGTGGTAAGTTAAAATGAAAGTAGTCCTGAATGGCGGCCCGAATGTCTAACTGAAACTCTTGTTGCTCTAACAGGGTCCTATAAAAAAACCAATTTCCCGGATTCCCACTGGGCAGGTTAGCGTGCAACTGGAAGGAAATGGCAGCATGGTCCGAGATATGTAATGGGTGAATCATCGCTGTGTCTACCTGAGATACCAGCACTTTAGATATTAGGAAAAAATCTATTCTGGACTGTGATAGATGGGGGGGAGAATAGTAAGTAAATTCCAGTTCAGCAGGATGCAACAATCTCCAAAGATCCACTAAGGCAAGATCTTTGATCAAGGAGGTGAGTGTGAGGGAGCTCTTGGGCAGGCCACTCATTCTAGGCGGTTGCCTGTCTATCAGAGGATCGACGACTTGATTAAAGTCACCACCTATTATCAATGAGGTGCTAGCAGAGGCCTGCGCAACCTGAGCAATGGTAGCAAAAAAGGCAGGATTATCCACATTGGGGGCATATATACATATACATGTTAGTTCAAGGTGTCCAATTTCAAGGTGGACGCGGGACCATCTGCCCTCCGTGTCAGAGCTAGTGGCAATAATGGTGACAGGCAAGGATTTCTTCACCAGAATAGCTACCCCACATTTCTTAGAAACAGCCGGAGAGTAGGCAGCTACCATGTAAGGTTTAATATTGAGTTTCAGAGTTTCGGTAGAATTTAAGTGCGTTTCCTGAAGAAAAACCAAATCCGCCTTTTCATGACTCAAATAACTAAGGATTTTCTTTCTTTTAATCGGGTTGTTGATTCCCTTTACGTTCAATGAAAAAACCTTACATAGGGCCATAAGACATTTTCATACATTTGAAGTAAAAGCGCAGGCGAGTATGGAATATATACCACATCTGCACATCTATTTCATACACATCAATTAAGATACCAGATACACCCCATATGAGAAAACAAGCACCGAAGTGCCCCAGAGAAGAAGCATAACCCCAACTATAAATGGCGACCATATGTCTGCGGGAGGAGGCCCAAGAGAGTGCGAATGTAATATTCGAACCCTTCTGTTATTATAGTCTCCGATCTCCACCGAAGTAGCTGTGGGCATGATAGAGCAGGGCCATCAAGGCTAGTGAAAGCCATGGTTGTGAATTGCCAAGGCGGTCTCCAAGGTAGAGAGCGTCCGACAACAATATGGCGGGTTTTACCAATGTAAGGTCAATTAGCTAAGTGTTCCTTGGATCAACGCATCTGATCTGCCTCTTTGGACTCCAAAAATTCCGCAAGTAATTCAGGATCATCAAATGTTCTGGTCTGGTTGTGCAGCGTTACCCTAAGTTTAGCCGGGTACATCAGGCCATAGCGAGCTTGCAGTTGTTGTAGCCTCGGTCGAAATTCCAGGAATCGCTTTCTACGGTCAACCGTGGGCTTGGCCAAGTCAGGAAAGAAGGATATCCGGTGGCCCTCAAACTCGATGGGGCCTTTTGCGCGAGCGGCGTTCTGAATTTGCTCAACATGTTGGTATCTTAAGAGCCGAAAGATAATAGGCCTCGGGGTCTTCCGATTGAGCGCCATATTTGAGGGCACTCGATGAGCCCGGTCAATCTCCAGGTCTTTAGCAAATGTGATCCGAAGTAGGGAAGGAAGCGCCTTACAAAGAAACTCCTTCATGTCTCCAGACTCAGCTCCCTCCGGTATGCCCACGAGCCGTATGTTATTGCGGCGGGCCCGATTGTTGCCATCTTCCACTTCTTTCTGCAGGGCCCGTATCTGGCGCTCTACTTTGTCAAGTTTCGCCAACCGGACCGTGTGTGAATCCAGTATGCCTTCCATTTTGTCTTGCCGTAGGGAAAGCCCTTCAAGTTTGCTTTGCAGCATGCCGAAATCTTCACGCAGCGCTCGGAGTGACTCCCCGTTGGATTGCACAAGGTCTTTTACCCCTCGTATTTCAGTGAGGATCTCCTGCTGCATCTCGGGACCTTCCCGAGGTGCGGACTGCTTCTGCGGAGACGGGGGCTCGGTTTTGGAGCGTTTACCATGGGAATTCGTTGGGGTCCCGAAATCTAGACGTGCTGGTTTGGTCCCCGCCATCACCTCAAGGTACCCCGGTAGAGTCAAAGCGATATTCAGAATTAAAACGGTTCAAAATTCAGGAGTCTTGGTAGGCCTCTCGGGAGCCTCAGCGCTATGCGACTATCCCGCTGGACATCAGGCTCCGCCCCCCCCTGTCTTGGTAGGCCTCTCGGGAGCCTCAGCGCTATGCGACTATCCCGCTGGACATCAGGCTCCGCCCCCCCCTCCGTGCCAGCTTTGAGAGGCGCGAAGGGAGAGTTTCTCCCTCGCGTCTCTGTTAAGCCCGCGAGACGCGAGGGAGACACTCTCCCTTCGCGCCTCTCAAAGCCGTCACGGAGGGAGGGAGGGACGGACAGACGATTCAGCCGGGCAGAGGGGGCCCCGCAGGAACAGTCCATGCTGCCGCGGCGGCAGCCAGCGTTTTTTTTTTTAAATTTAATTTTAAGGCGGCTATTTTTGTGGGCCCTTGTCAGCTGTGGGCCCTACGCCACGGCGTAGGTGGCGTATAGGTAAATCCGGCCCTGAGTGTAGGTGGTACATAGACCATCACCAATGGGGGTGATGTGATCGTGAATTGTGTGATCTGTCGTGAGTCGAGCGGCTGTGTTGTGTGCTAGCTGTAGTGGTTTTATTGTCTTTTTAGGTAGTCCTTGGTAGATGTGATTACAATAGTCTAGGGTTGGAGTGATGATGGCTTGACAGACTGTTCGGAAGTGTTCATGGGTGAGGATGGGTTTGAGCCATCTGACTGTCCTCATTTTGATGTAAGCGCTCTTTGTTATTTTTGCAATGTGGGACTGGAGGTTGAGGTCCTTGTCGAGCGTTACTCCCAGGTATTTTATTTCTTGTCTTACTGGTATGATGGTGTTGTTTAGGTTGATGGTAGCCGATGGTGAGAATGTCTGGTTTCTTGTGATGAATAGAGCTTCGGTTTTGTTGTAATTTATTAATAGGTTGTTTTCTTGCAGCCAGGTTGCCATTTGTTGGAAGCAGTTGGCTATGTTGGAGTAGTCTGGGTTGTCCAGTTTGATTGGTGTGTATATCATTATGTAATCTGCATATATGGTGTATTGAATCTTGTGGTCCTTGATGATGGTGCATATGGGTTGTACGTAGATGTTAAATAGCAGGGCGGAGAGAGCTGAGCCTTGTGGGACTCCTTGAGTTGCTCTGAACGGTTGAGAGGTCTTTGTTCCACACTTGACTTGTAGTTGTCTGTTGGTGAGGTAAGATGTAAACCAGCTCAGAGTAGTACTGTGTAGGCCTGCCTCCTGTAGTCTGTTTAGTAGCATTGTGTGGCAGACAGTGTCGAAAGCTGAGGAGATATCTAGGAATATCATGATGACGCCCATTCTGGTGTTATCGATTGTCCTCAAAAGGCTGTCGAATAGCTGGATCAGTATGGTTTCAACCACATGTCTGGGTTGAAAACCACATGTCTGGGATCCAGTGGATTGTAGATGTCGATGTGTTGTTGGAGCTGGCGTTGGACTGTTTTCTCGATGATCTTGGACAGGAATGGTAAGCTTGATATGGGTCTGTAGGCGGCTGGGTCAGTTTTAGCCAGGGTGGTTTTCTTGGGGATTTGACGTATTGTGGCTAGCTTCAGGGAGTTTGGCATTGTTCCCTTGGAGAGGGAGTTATCTACTATTTTCCGTATGACTGGTGTTAGTTCCTTTTTCGTTGCTTTGATCCAGGCTTCTGGGCAGGGATCTGTAGGGGCGGTGTTGGTGTTGAGGTCAGTGATGATCTTGCTCTACATTGCCACATTCCAGGGTCAACCTTGGACTCACATACCTACGCACATGGCCAGCCTCCAGAACTGCATGTGGAGCCAGTCCATGTATGATACCCCTGTCTACCTTGCATACACATACCTATCTACACACATGTCCCATGCTTACATCCATAGTGTGTCTGTAAGGGCGACACATGACCACTGTGATGTTCCAAAGAAACTGTATTTATAATAGGAAGAAAAAGAAGAGAATCTTCCACAATTAGACAACCAAAGGAGAACAGCGGAAGGAATGACCACGGCCTACCAGATGATAATTAAAATTCTTTATTGGGGACCCAACTTAACAAGTTTCGGCCGAAGCCTTCATCAGGAGTCTAAAAAACAAACATACATAAGTAAACCAAAGAGTAAAAACAATAAAATATGGACATCGTAAAAACAGACATAAGGGGCAGAGACAAAGTGATAAAAATTACCAGAAAACCACATAGATGGTGTACCAGACACGTCTATGCGGTGAAGCAATCGCTTTTCCCAATCTGAAATATAATAAAATTGCAGATATAAACAAAAAATATATAAAAATGCAAGTGGTGTGTAGCATAACAATTTAAAAAATATATGTATGCAATAATACAAGTTATGTGTGACATGACAATTGAAAAAATAATAAATAAATAAATATGTAAAAGTAAATACATGCTACAATAGTTGACAAATGACATATCACAAATTCTGAAACCAGAAGTAAACACAACTCAACATAGAAATGCTAGTTAGAAATGTTAGAGCCCATATGGGGCATGAGCATATGTAAAATAAACTAAACTAAAATTGTAGGCACAGTATAAGGAATAATACAAAGTTCATAATCAAACAGATATAATGATACAATAACATATCAATTAATCACACGAATATTATAACATTATATTATAATATAATTTTTGTGGACTGACGGAGGGAAAATGAGTGTGGGATGGCTGTAATTATTACCTAATGTTGGATGTATATTTTGTTTTTCCATTTTTCCATTTTCATTCATGGATATTGTATGGATGTTAAATTGTATTAAACTTTATAAATATTAAAATAAAAAAAAACAAAAAAACAAAACAAAGAATGGTCAAAGAAAAATTGTATAAAAACAATAATATGTCATAGAACATAAGCAACAATATGAAGATACGAAGGACAACATAATTGCATGAGATGACCAAAGATTCAAGTGGGCACTTTAAAACACCCGAATATGCAAAACTTATTAAAATGAATCGTGAACAAGTAAAAAAACATAAAGGTATAGACTTATACAGAGGCAAACCATAAGGATGACGGAGTGCTTGTGCTGAAACGGCATTCAACACATTACATTGGTAACAGCTAGAGTAAGCCAATAGACACACCGTACATGCAATAAATGAGGACAGGAGTCCCTTCATACCGTACATGCAATAAACGAGGACAGGAGTACCTTCATACTATGAAAATAAAACGAAAAATCTATAGGAATATGGGCTTATACATAGACTAGCCATAAGAAGAGAGGGGTTTGTTTGTTTGACTGTATTTATAATAAACAAAACAAACATAACACAACAATATTTACAAATATATGTGCTGCGAAACTTAACATATCACACAATGGGTCACACGAGGGTCCATTACGCCCAGTGTACAGTTCATGACAGGGGACTGTCCAGGTCCTGAGGACCCACCTGTCCTGTCAGGTGATGGAACACAGGAAAGTACAGGCAGGGGCGGCCCAAGGGGGGTGCGGGGCTATGTGCGGAGACTCGGTGCGGGGCCTTATTTGCATAAATGGCCTTATTTGCATAAATATTTGCATAATGTTACCATACACTAACTTTTAGTAAACATGTCTCTTAATGAGGGTATGGATAAAGAAAGACTAAAAGATTTCTACACTACTATAATCCAGTGCCAACCGCCAGGCACATTAGGAACTACTACAAACGCTGCCCATTTAGAACCCATAGCAAACCCGCCATATCCTGACAGCATTACCAGGACTCACAAAGCACCATACCCTACCTATCAAAAGGCAACACTGCAAATATTAAATCAATACATTTCAGAGAATACTGGGGAAAGAGAACAAGTGGCAATGTCAAATAGGAATTACATAAACAGAATACCTCAGCTCAGTTACACATGCAGAACATAGACCATCATCAAACAAGGAATCACAATTTAGAAACAGGAAGGCAATAATTAAACTGGGAACCCCAAAAGCCAAACTTGGAATGTACAACACCACTGTAGAAATAAAACTATAAATTAATTTCCTCTTGTACCAAACAAAGCGCAGATGTTAATGATGCACATTTCCCAGAGCTTTCATATTCCAGTTAATAAATTCAAAATAAAGAGATATCTTTCTACCTTTTGTGCATTTTTTTTCAGTTGCAATTGCTCCAGCCACTTTCTTCTGGTTTCTTCATGTTTTCTGCTAACTCTCCATCGTCTGCTGTCCATTTGTTCTTTCTTCTCTCTTCTAGTTTTTTTTTTTCCATTCTCTCTCTCTACATCTGCTTTAACATACTAATCTTTCTCCTTTTGCTCTTTCCTCATTCCTATTTCATCCACACAAATTTTACCCCTCCATCCTCAATCCCCACTTACTCTCCCAATAACCGGCCAATTGTAGATTTTTCATCCCTCCCACACAAAATATTTTTCCCCTCTCCATTTTACTCTCCCAGCCCCATCCCATTCTAATCCTCCCCCAACATCAGCTCCCTTCTAGTTCCAGTCTCACCCAGCATCCATTCCCTTCTAGTCCCTGCATCAGCCCATTTCCAGTCCTACCCCCCATCAACCCATTTCCGGTCCTAGCTCCCCCATCCATTTTCAGTCTGAGTCCCTTCATCAGCTCATTTCCAATCCTAGCCCCCCATCAGCCCATTTCTAGTCATTTCCTAGCCCCACCATCAGCCCATGTCAAATCCTAGCTCCCCTCCACTCAGCCCAATTCCAGTCCAAGCCCCCCCATGAGCCTACTTCCAGTTCTAGCCCCTCCATGAGTCCATTTCAATTCAAGCCCCCCCAACAGCCCATTTCCAGTACCAGTCCTAGCCCCCATCAACCCACTTCCAGTCCTAACCCCCCATCACCCCATTTTCAGTTTAAGCCCCCCCTATAACCCATTACCAGTCCTAACCCCCCATCAGCCCACTTCCAGTCTTAACCCCATCAGCCCATTTCCAGTCAGCCCCCCATAGCCCACTGCCAGTCCTAACCCCCCCCATCAGCCCACAGCCCATTACCAGTCCTAACCACATCAGCCCACCTCAAGTCCTAACCCCTCCCCATCAGCCCATGTCCGTTCCTAGCCCCCCCATCACCCATTATCAGTCCTAATCCCCCCATAGCCCATTACCAGTCCTAACCCCCCATCACCCCATTTCCAGACAGCCCCCATCAGCCCACAGCCTATTACCAGTCTTAACCCCCCCATAGCCCATTATCAGTCCTAACCCCCCATCACCCCATTTCCAGACAGCCCCCATCAGCCCACAGCACATTACCAGTATTAACCCCCCCAGCCCATTATAAGTCCTAACCCCCCATCACCCCATTTCCAGACAGCCCCCATCAGCCCACAGCCCATTACCAGTCTTAACTCCCCCCATCCATTACCAGTCTTAACCCCCCCGCCCATTACCAGTCTTAACCACCCCCCATTACCAGTCTTAACCACCCCCCATTACCAGTCTTAACCCCCCCCCCGCAGCCCATTACCAGTCTTAACACCCCCCCCCAGCCCAGCACCAGTCTTAAAACCCCCCCAGCCCAGCCCAGCCCAGCCCAGCACCAGTCTTAACACCCCCCCCCAGCCCAGCCTTAACAGCCCCCCCCCATATCGACTTATGGCAAATTTAAAATTAAAAAAAAAACCTGGCTCTGGCTGCTGCCGCTGCCGCCGCGGCAGTGGCAGAATGGAGTGTCCCGCGGGGCCCCCTCTCCTCGCTGAGCCTCTCTGCAAGGGCTTTCAGATTCGCGAAGGGAGAGTGTCTCCCTCGCGTCTCTGTTAAGCCCGCAGGGGCTAATGGGAAATTTCCCATCAGCCCCTCGTGTCTAAAGGGGCAGATGGGAAAATTCCCATTAGCCCCTGCGGGCTTAACAGAGACGCGAGGGAGACACTCTCCCTTCGCGAATCTGAAAGCCCTTGCAGAGAGGCTCAGCAAGGAGAGGGGGCCCCGAGGGACACTCCATTTTGCTGCGGAGGCCGCGGCAGCAGCCAGAGCCAGCTTTTTTTTTTTTTAATATAATTTAAAAAAAAAAAAGAAGAATGTTCTTTGCGCGGGGCCCCCTGAAACGCGGGGCCCTGTGCAAAGAACATTCTTGCTCAATGGACGGGCCGGCCCTGAGTACAGGGCACATGTGTGGGCATCACAGGGGCCATCAGACACTCCTGGGATGCCCTTCAGGGGATGGCCACCGACAGAGTAGATGCTCCATCTCAGAGGCCATCCACTGAATGGATCCCGCCATCCACTAGACTGAGTGTTGCAGATAATGGAGGAGTTGCTCCACGCCATCCAGGGACACATGCAGATCGTGCACGCACCTGCCACCACACACACACATGGTGCCATGTGTCTGTGTGGTGGCATGCGCATGTGACGTGTTTGTGACCTTGGATGGCATTTGCGCACCCAGCCGTCCATCCTCTGGAACCACAGGCAGTGCATGGCGGGAACCCACAGTGCCCTGTGCTGCCCTATCTTCGCTACCACCCTCCCCCCACCCAATTCCCCCCACCTCCCCCCCTGCCACCCTCCACCCACCCTCCACACCCTCCACACTCCCCCCCTCTTCCCCCCACCCAAACCATCACCCACACCCTCTCCCTCCCCTACCACCCCACCCTGCACCCCATCTGTACCCCCATCATCCCCCTCTTCCTCCATTGCGGCCGCCGCCTCCTCGTCGGGCTCGCCCTCCACCTCTTCGGCCCCTTCCACCACCACCTCCTCCTCCTCGTCTGTTGCATGGCGGGCAGGGGGGCACCTCAGAGACTGTCTTGCCATGGAGGGGCCCACACTGTCACTATCGCCATCACCCTCTGTGGAGGGTGACAGTCATTAGTACCCTATCATGTGCATCAGATAACACATGTACATATTCAGACAACACACAGGCTTGTGGGCCACTGAGACAGTAATTACCGGGCAGCTATGTGCGCAATACTCATCTGCATGTTGTGCCATCTCCCCCCTCTGGAGGCAGGTGAGGTATTCGGGGTGGTGCAGCCGGAGCTCTCTACCCTTCTTACGGAGGTCCTCGACCTGCAGGGGGGGGGGGGGAAACAATGTGTGGAACCATCAATGACGGATTATGGTGGGTGGCCAACATTAAGTAGACATCTCTGTGAGGAGCATCGTGCTGCTCCTGCTCCGCTGCTCTGTGTGTCATGTACTAACTGTTGCCAGTGCCACCTGCATGTGTGGCTGTGGGTCTGGGCATGTGTGCAGTGACATCTATGTGTACTGTGCGTAGCACCCTGGACACAACATTCCATGTTCCTATGCTCCCCTTGCATGACATGGCAGCACTATGCCACGTGTGGTTTGGTCATGCTGGTGTCCAGGGAACCCCCTGACCCCCTTATATGGTCTGACAGACACATTTGTATTTCCCGACCTACACACAGCATCCGACGCAACCCCAATGGCAACATGATATCCTCACACGCATGGGTGCTGTGTCCATACATGGAGTGGAGGGTGGGTGGCCCTATGCACCTTGCCAGGGGCCACTGCCATGCCATTTGGCTTTCCACTATACCTCTAGGGTCATGACTAGGACCTCGTATGAGTAGGGCAGTTGTGGCTTGCAAAAAAAAGGGCAGGGGCCAACACAATGGAATACCCTATTGACATCTGTGCCCCTGTCTGGGGTTCAGGCAGTGCTGTGCAACCCCAACAGGTGCATGTATCCCTACACCAGAGTCTGTCATGTTCATATGCAATCAGGTACAGGATCCTGGCGAGTGGGCAGATGTGTGACCTGCATCAGCGTACAGGTCTGTGATATATGAGTTTGTTCCAGCCCTCCATAATCATATCTCCGAGCTCATGGGGGTTGGGTTGAGTAAAGCACAGCCACAGCTGCACCCACCATACCATCCTGATCTGTCACAGACGTGTATAATGAGGTGATGGCCCCACGGACTAGGGGGGATGTGCGAATGGCCCAGCATAACCTACCACGATATTCGGCTGCAGTACCCACTGTTGCAATTAGGTCTCAGGCCTCCTGGGGGTGGGTTGTCACACCACAAATCATCAGCAACATACACCATAGCACCAGGGTGACTGACAGGACACATTCAGCAGGTCTCTGGACTCCTGGGGGAAGGGTGACATAAAACACATCAGCAGCAGCAGTAAACATATCACCAGGGTGAGGGACAGCCCACTTTGATGGGCTCTCAGGACTCCTGGGGATGGGGGGGGGGGATGTTTTAAACTGCATAGGCACACACACCCATATCACCAGGGTGACTGGATACCCACTTTGATGGCCTCTCAGGACACCTGGGGATAGGGGGGATTTTTAAACTGCACAGACACACACACCCACATCACCAGGGTGAGTGACAGCCCACTTTGATGGGATCTCAGGACTCCTGGGGATAGGGGGGGATGTTTTAAGCTGCAAAGACACACACACTCACATCACCAGGGTGAGTGACAGCCAACTTTGATGGGCTCTCAATACTCCTGGGGATAGGGGGGATGTTTTAAACTGCATAGGCACTCACACCCATCTCACCAGGGTGACTGGCAACCCCCTTTGATGGGCTCTCAGGACTCCTGGGGATAGGGGAGATGTTTTGCACTGCATAGGCAAACACACCCATATCATCAGGGTGACTGGGAACCCCCTTTGATGGGCTCTCAGGACTCCTGGGGATAGGGGGGATGTGTTAAACTGCAAAGACACACACACCCACATCACCAGAGTGAGTGACAGCCCACTTTGATGAGCTCTCAGGACTCCTGGGGATAGGAAGGGATGTTTTAAACTGCATAGGCACACACACCCATATCACCAGATTGACTGGGAACCCACTTTGATGGGCTCTCAGGACTCCTGGGGATAGGGGGGATGTCTTAAACTGCACAGACACACCCACCCACATCACCAAGGTGAGCGACAGCCCACTTTGTTGGGCTCTCAGGACTCCTGGTGAGAGGGGGGATGTTTTAAACTGCAAAGACATACACAGCCACATCACCAGGGTGAGTGACAGCACACTTTGATGGGCTCTCATGGCTCCTGGAGATAGGGGGGATGTTTTACAATGCATAGGCACACACAACCATATCACCAGGGTGGCTGGAAACCCCCTTTAATGGGCTCTAAGGACTCCTGGGGATAGGGGGGATGTTTTACACTGCATAGGCACACACACCCTTATCACAAGGGTGACTGGAAACCCCCTTTGATGGGCTCTCAGGACTCCTGGGGATAGGGGGGATGTGTTAAACTGCAAAGAAACACACACACACATCACCAGGGGGAGTGACAGCCCAATTTGATGGGCTCTCAGGACTCCTGGGGATAGGGGGGATGTCTTAACTGCATAGGCACACACACCCATATCAACAGGGTGACTGGGAACCCCCTTTGAAGGGCTCTCAGGACTCCTGGTGATTGGGGGGATGTGTTAAACTGCAAAGACACACCCACCCACATCACCAGGGTGAGTGACAGCCCAATTTGATGGGCTCTCAGAGCTCCTGGGGATAGGGGGGATGTTTTAAACTGCATAGGCACATACCCCCATATCACCAGGGTGAGTGACAGCCCACTTTGAAGGGCTCTCAGGACTCCTGGGGATAGAGGGGGTGTTTTGAACTGCATAGGCAAACACACCCATACCACCAGGGTGACTGGGAACCGCCTATGATGGGCTCTCAGGACTCCTGGGGATAGGGGGGAAGTTTTAAACAGCACAGACACACACACACACACACCTACATCACCAGGGTGAGTGACAGCCCAATTTGATGGGCCCTCAGGACTCCTGCAGATAGGGGTGATGTGTTAAACTGCAAAGACACACACTCCCACATCGCCAGGGTGAGTGACAGCCCACTTTGATGGGCTCTCAGGACTCCTGGGGATAGGGGGGATGTGTTAAACTGCAAAGACAAACACACCCATATCACCAGGGTGACTGGGAACCCACTTTGATGGGCTCTCAGGGCTCCTGGGAATAGGGGGGATGTTTTAAACTGCATAGGCACACAAACCCATGTCACCAGGGAGACAGGGAACCCCCTTTGTTGGGCTCTCAGGACTCCTGGGGATAGGGGGGATGTTTTACACGGCATAGGCATACATACCCATATCACCAGGGTGACTGGGAACCCCATTTGATGGGCACTCAGGACTCCTAGGGATAGGGAGGATGTTTAAAACTGCACAGACACACACACCCACATCACCAGGGTGAGTGACAGTCCACTTTGATGGGCTCTCAGGGCTCCTGGATATAGGGGTGATGCGTTAAACTGCAAAGACACACACACCCACATCGCCAGGGTGAGTGACAGCCCACTTTGATGGGCTCTCAGGACTCCTGGGGATAGGGGGGATGTTTTAAACTGCATAGGCACACACCGCAATATCACCAGGGTGACTGGGAACCCAATTTGATGGGCTCTCAGACCTCCTAGGGATAGTGGGGATGTTTTAAACTGCAAAGACACCCCCCCCCCCCACATCACCAGGGTTAGTGAAAGCCCACTTTGATGGGCTCTCAGGGCTCCTGGGAATAGGAGGGATGTTTTAAACTGCATAGGCACACAAACCCATATCACCTGGGTGACTGGGAACCCCCTTTGATGGGCTCTCAGGACTCCTGGGGATAGGGGGGATGTTTTACACTGCATAGGCATACACACCCATATCACCAAGGTGACTGGGAACCCCATTTGATGGGCTCTAAGGACTCCTGTGGATAGGGGGGATGTTTTACACTGCAAAGACACACAAATGCACATCATCAGGGTGACTGGGAACCCACTTTGATAGGCTCTTAGGGCTCCTCGGGAGAGGGGGGATATTTTAAACTGCATAGGCACACACACCTATATCACCAGGGAGAGAGACAACCCACTTCGATGGGTTCTCGGTACTGCTGGGGATAGGGGGGAGGTTTTAAACTGAAAAGAGTCACACACCCATATCACCAGGGTGACTGGGAACCCCATTTGATGGGCTCTAAGGACTCCTGTGGATAGGGGGGATGTTTTAAACTGCACAGACACACACACACACCTACATCACCAGGTTGATTGACAACCCACTTTGATGGGCTCTCAGGGAGAGAGGCAGCCCACTTCGATAGGTTCTCGGTGCTGCTGGGGATAGGGGGGATGTTTTAAGCTGCATAGGCACACACACCCATATCACCTGGGTGACTGGGTACCCCTTTGATGGGCTCTCAGGACTTCTGGGTATAGGGGGTATGTTTTAAACTGCACAGACACACACACACACCTACATCACCAGGTTGAGTGACAACCCACTTTGATGGGCTCTCAGGACTCCTGGGGATAGGGGGGATGTTTTAAACTGCACAGACCCCCCCCCCCCACACATCACCAGGGTGAGTGTCAGCCCACTTTGATTGGCTCTCAGAGCTC
This sequence comes from Ichthyophis bannanicus, assembly GCA_033557465.1. Classification (NCBI taxonomy): domain Eukaryota; kingdom Metazoa; phylum Chordata; class Amphibia; order Gymnophiona; family Ichthyophiidae; genus Ichthyophis; species Ichthyophis bannanicus. Next base: position 344,382,116 of record CM066037.1, read on the forward strand.
CTGGGAATAGGGAGGATGTTTTAAAATGCATATGCACACACACCCATATCACCAGGGTGACTGGGAACCCCCTTTGATGGGCTCTCAGGACTCCTGGGGATAGGTTGGATATTCTAAACTGCATAGGCAAACACACCCATATCACCAGGGTGACTGGGAACCCACATTGATGGGCTATCGGGGCTCCTGGGGATAGGGGGGATGTTTTAAACTGCATAGGCACACACACACATATCACCAGGGTAAGTGACAGCCCAATTCGATGGGCTCTCAGTACTGCTGTGGATAGGGGGGATGTTTTAAATTGCATAGGCACACACAACCATATCACCAGAGTGACTGGGAACCCCCATTGATGGGTTCTCAGGACTCCTGGGGATAGGGGGGATGTTTTAAACTGCATAGGCACACACATCCATATCACTAGGGTGACTGGGAACCCACTTTGATGGGCTCTCAGGACTCCTGGGGATAGGCGGGATGTGTTAATCTACAAAGACACCCACACCCACATCACCAGGGTGAGTGACAGCCTTATTTGATGGGCTCTCAGGACTCCTGGGGATAGGGGGGATGTCTTAAACTGCATAGGCACACAAACCCATATCACCAGGGTGACTGGGAACCCACTTTGATGGGCTCTCAGGGCTCCTGGGGATAGGGGGGATGTTTTAAACTGCATAGGCACACATACCCATTTCACCAGGGTGAGTGACAGCCCAATTTGATGGGCTCTAAGTACTGCTGGGGATAGGGGGGATGTTTTAAACTGCATAGGCACACACACCTATATCACCAGGGTGACTGTTAACCCCCTTTGATGGGCTCTCAGGACTCCTGGGGATAGGGGGGATGTGTTAAACTGCAAAGAGTGACACACCCACATTACCAGGTTGAGTGACAGCCCACTTTGATGGGCTCTCAGGACTCCTGGGGATAGGGGGGATGTTTTAAACTGCATAGGCACACACACCCATATCAACAGGGTGACTGGGAACCCCCTATGATGGGCTCTCAGGACGCCTTGGGATAGGGGGGAAGTTTTAAACTGCACAGACACACACACACACACCTACATCACCAGGGTGAGTGACAGCCCAATTTGATGGGCTCTCAGGGCTCCTGGGGATAGGGGGGATGTTTTAAACTGCATAGGCACACACCCCCATATCACCAGGGTGAGTGACAGCCTACTTTGATGGGCTCTCAGGACTCCTGGGGATAGGGGGGATGTTTTACACTACACAGGCACACCCACCCATATCACCAGGGTAATTGAGAACCCCCTTTGATGGGTTCTCAGGACTCCTGGGGATAGGGGGGATGTTTTAAACTGCATAGGCACACACACCCATATCATCAGGGTAACTGGGAACCCCCTTTGATGGGCTCTCAGGGCTCCTGGGGATAGGGGGGATGTTTTAAACTGCATAGGCACACACCCCCATATCACCAGGGTGAGTGACAGTGCACTTTGATGGGTTCTCAGGACTCCTGGGTATAGAGAGGATGTTTTAAACTGCATATGAAAACACACCCATATCACCAGGGTGACTGGGAACCCACTTTGATGGGCTCTCAGGGCTCCTGGGGATAGGGGGGATGTTTTAAACTGCATAGGCACACACACCCATATCACCAGGGTGGCTGGGAACCCACTTTGATGGGCTATAAGGACCCCTTCGGATAGGGGGGATGTTTTACACTACATAGGCATACACACCAATATCACCAGGGTGACTGGGAACCCCAATAGATGGGTTCTCAGGACTCCTGGGGATAGGGGGGATGTTTTACACTTCACAGGCACACCCACCCATATCACCAGGGTAATTGAGAACCTCCTTTGATGGGTTCTCAGGACTCCTGGGGATAGGGGGGATGTTTTAAACTGCATAGGCACACACACCCATATCACCAGGGTAACTGGGAACCCCCTTTGATGGGCTCTCAGGACCCCTGGGGATAGGGGGGAAGTTTTAAACTGCATAGGCACACATCCCCATATCACCAGGGTGAGTGACAGCCCATTTTGATGGGCTCTCAGGACTCCTGGGGATAGAGGGGATGTTTTAAACTGCATAGGCACACACACCCATATCACCAGGGTGACTGGGAACCCACTTTGATGGGTTCTCAGGGCTCCTATGGATAGGGGGGATGTTTTGAACTGCTTAGCACAAACACCCATATCACCAGGGTGAGTGACAGCCCACTTTGATAGGCGCTCAGTACTGCTGGGGATAGGGGGGATGTTTTACACTGCAAGGAGTCACACACCCACATCACCAGGGTGAGTGACAGCCAACATTCATGGGCTCTCAGAATCCTGGGGAAAGGGGGGATGTTTTAAACTGTATAGGCACACACACCCATATCACCAGGGTGATTGGGAAGCCCCTTTGATGGGCTCTCAGGACTCCTGGGTATAGCAGGGATGTTTTAAACTGCACAGACACACACGTACACCTACAACACCAGAGTGAGTGATAGCCCACTTTGATGGGCTCACAGGACTCCTGGGATAGGGGGGATGTTTTAAACTGCACAGACACCCCCCCCCCACATCACCAGGGTGACTGAAAGCCCATTTTGATGGGCTCTCAGGGCTCCTGGGAATAGGGGGGATGTTTTAAACTGCATAGGCACACACATCCTTATCACCAGGGTGGCTGGGAACCCCCTTTGAAGGGCTCTCAGGACTCCTGGGGATAGGGGGGATGTGTTAAACTGCAAAGAGTCACACACCCACATTACGAGGGTGAGTGTCAGCCCACTTTGATGGGCTCTCAGGACTCCTGGGGATAGGGGGGATGTTTTAAACTGCATAGGGACACATATGCATATCCCCAGGGTGACTGGGAACCCCCTTGATGGGCTCTCAAGACTCATGGGGATAGGGGGGATGTTTAAACTGCACAGACACACACACACACCTATATCATCAGGGTGAGTGACAGCCCAATTTGATGGTCTCTCAGGACTCCTGGGGGTAGGGGGGATGTTTTAAACTGCATAGGCACACACACCCATATCACCAGGGTGACTGGGAACCCACTTTGATGGGCCATCAGGACTCCTGGGGATAGGGGGGATGTGTTAAACTTCAAAGAGTCACACACCCACATTACCAGGGTGAGTGACAGCCCACTTTGATGGGCTCTCAGGACTCCTGGGGATAGGAGGGATGTTTTAAACTGCATAGGCACACACACCCATATCACCAGGGTGACTGGGAACCCCCTATGATGGGCTCTCAGGACTCCTGGGGATAGGGGGGAAGTTTTAAGCTGCACAGACACACACACACACACACACACCTACATCACCATGGTGACTGACAGCCCAATTTGATGGGCTCTCAGGACTCCTGGAGATAGGGGTGATGTGTTAAACTGCAAAGACACCCCCCCCCACACACACACATCGCCAGGGTGAGTGACAGCCCACTTTGATGGGCTCTCAGGACTCCTGGTGTACGGTGGATGTTTTAAACTGCATAGGCACACACACCCATATCACCAGGATGACTGGGAGCCCACTTTGATGGGCCATCAGGACTCCTGGGGATAGGGAGGATGTGTTAAACTGCAAAGACACACACACGCACATCACCAGGGTGACTGGGAACCCACTTTGATGGGCTCTATGGGTTCCTGGGGATAGGGGGATGTTTTAAACTGCATAGGCACACACACCTCTATCACCAGGGTGAGTGACAGCCCACTTCAATGGGCTCTCAGTACTGCTGGGGATGGGGGGGGGGGATGTTTTAAACTGCATAGGCACACACACCCATATCACCAGGGTGACTGGGAACCTCCTTTGCTGGGCTCTCAGGACTCCTGGGGATAGGGAGGATGTTTTAAACTGCAAAGGCACACACATCCATATCACCGGGGTGGCTGGGAACCCCCTTTGATGGGCTCTCAGGACTCCTGGGGATAGGGGGGATGTTTTACATTGGAAAGAGTCACACACCCACATCACCAGGGTGAGTGACAGCCCAATTTGATGGGCTCTCAGAACTCCTGGGGATAGGGGGGGATGTTTTAAACTGCATAGGCACACACACCCATATCACCAGGGTGACTGGGAACCCCCTTTGATGGGCTCTCAGGACTCCTGGGTATAGGGGGTATGTTTTAAACTGCACAGACACACACTCACACCTACAATACCAGGTTGAGTGACATCCCACTTTGATGGGCTCTTAGAACTCCTGGGATAGGCGGGATTTTTTAAACTGCACAGACACCCCCCCCCCCGCATCACCAGGGTGAGTGTCAGCCCACTTTGATGGGCTCTCAGAGCTCCTGGGAATAGGGGGGATGTTTTAAAATGCATAGGCACACACACCCATATCACCAGGGTGACTTGGAACCCCCTTTGAGGGGCTCTCAGGACTCCTGGGGATAGGGGGGATGCTTTAAACTGCATAGGCACACACACATACATATCACCAGGGTGGCTGGGAACCCCCTTTGATGGGCTCTAAGGACTCCTGGGGATAGGGGGGATGTTTTACACAGCATAGACACACACACCCATATCACCAGGGTAGCTGAGATCCCCTGTGATGGGCTCTCAGGACTCCTGGGGTTAGGGGGGATGTGTTAAACAGCAAAGAGTCACACACACACCTACATCACCAGGGTGAGTGACAGCCCACTTTGATGGGCTCTCAGGAATCCTGGGGGTAGGGGGGATGTTTTAAACCGCATAGGCACACACACCCATATCACCAGGGTAACTGGTAACCCACTTTAATGGGCCATCAGGACTCCTGGGGATAGGGAGGATGTGTTAAACTGCAGAGAATAACACACACATCACCAGGGTGACTGGGATCCCACTTTGATGGGCTCTTTGGGCTCCTGGGGATAGGGGGGATGTTTTAAACTGCATAGGCACACACACCTATATCACCAGGGTGAGTGATAGCCACTGTTCCCTCTAAGCTGTGCGCGTGTGCGCGCGCACACACTTTGCCAAGCGAGCGCACATACTTTATAACAGAGCGCACAAAAATTACGGTTCTGATTCAGATAGAAAACAACACAGACGTCTTAAAATTTAAAAGTTGTTGTGTATTTACGGTTTTCACAAGTTCTACAATATTTTCTAGTGCAATCAAAGTGGTGTACATACTGTATTCTGATGTGTAGTCAAATTTTAAAGTATATAACTCCGAGTGTCGTTATGTGGCGCACAAAAATTTAACCTTCCTTCAAAAGCTGCACACAGCTGATATTTTATGCGCACACAGCCTACAGAAAATTAGAGGGAACATTGGTGATAGCCCACTTCGATGGGCTCTCAGTACTGCTGGGGATAGGGGGGATGTTTTAAACTGCATAGGCACACACACCCATATCACCAGGGTGACTGGGAACCTCCTTTGATGGGCTCTCAGGACTCCTGGGGATAGGGGGGATGTTTTACATTGCAAAGAGTCACACACCCACATCACCAGGGTGAGTGTCAGCCCAATTTGATAGGCTCTCAGAACTCCTGGGGATAGGGGGGATGCTTTAAACTGCATAGGCACACACATCCATATCACCAGGGTGACTCGGAACCCCCTTTGATGGGCTCTCAGGACTCCTGGGTATAGGGGGTATGTTTTAAACTGCACAGACACACACACACATCTACATCACCAGGTTGAGTGACAGCCCACTTTGATGGGCTCTCAGAGCTCCTGGGAATAGGGGGGTGTTTTAAAATGCATAGGCACACACCCCCATATCACCAGGGTGACTGGGAACCCCCTTTGATGTGCTCTCAGGACTCCTGGGGATAGGGTGGATGTTCTAAACTGCATAGGAAAACACACCCATATCACCAGAGTGACTGGGAACCCACTTTGATGGGCTCTCAGGGCTCCTGGGGATAGGGGGGATGTTTTACACTGCACAGGCACACACACCAATATCACCAGGGTAATTGAGAACCCCCTTCGATGGGCTCTCAGTACTGCTGGGGATAGGGGGGATGTTTTACACTGCAAAGAGTCACTCACCCACATCACCAGGGTGAGTGACAGACAACATTCATGGCCTCTCAGAACTCCTGGGGATAGGGGGGATGTTTTAAACTGCATAGGCACATACCCCCATATCCCCAGGGTGACTGGGAACCCCCTTTGAGGGGCTCTCAGGACTCCTGGGTATAGGCCGTATGTTTTAAACTGCACAGACACACACACATACCTACAACACCAGGCTGAGTGACAGCCCACTTTGATGGCTCTCAGGACTTCTGGGGATAGGGGGGATGTTTTAAACTGCATAGACCCCCCCCCCACTTCACCTGGGTGAGTGGCAGCCACTTTGATGAGCTCTCAGGACTCCTGGGGATAGAGGGGATATTTTAAACTGCATAGGCACACACACACCTATATCACCAGGGTGACTGGGAACCCAGTTTGATGGGCTCTCAGGGCTCCTGGGGATAGGGGGGGGGGGATGTTTTAAACGGCTTAGGCACACACACCCATATCACCAGGGTGAGTGACAGCCCACTTCGATGGGCTCTCAGTACTGCTGAGGATAGGGAGGATGTTTTAAACTGCATAGGCATACACACCCATATCACCATGGTGGCTGGTAACCCCAATAGATGGGCTTTCAGGACTCCTGGGGATAGGGGGGATGTTTTACACAGCATAGGTACACACACCCATATCACCAGGGTAACTGAGAACCCCCTTTGATGGGCTCTCAGGACTCCTGGGGATAGGGGGGATGTTTTAAACTGCATAGGCACACACACCCATATCACCAGGGTGAATGGGAATCCACTTTGATGGGCTCTCAGGGCTCCTGGGGATAGGGGGGATGTTTTGAACTGCATAGGTACACACACCCATATCACCAGGGTGAGTGACAGCCCACTTCGATGGGCTCTCAGTACTGCTGGGGATAGGGGGATGTTTTAAACTGCATAGGCATACACACCCATATCACCAGAGTGACTGGGAACCCCCTTTGATTATCTCTCAGGACTCCTGGGGATAGGGGGGATGTTTTAAACTGCATAACAACAACATCCATATCACCAGGGTGGTTGGGAACCCCCTTTGATGGGCTCTCAGGACTCCTGGGGATAGGGGGGATATTTTAAACTGCATAGGCACACACACCCATATCACCTGGGTGACTGGAAAACCCCTTTGATGGGCTGTCAGGACTCCTGGGGTAGGGGGGATGTTTTAAGCTGCACAGACACACACACACACCTACATCAGCAGGGTGAGTGACAGCCCTCTTTGATGGGCTCTCAGGACTCCTGGAGATAGGGGTGATGTGTTAAACTGCAAAGACACACACACCCACATCGCCAGGGTGAGTGACAGCCCACTTTGATGGGCTCTCAGGACTCCTGGGGATAGGGGGGATGTTTTACACTGCATAGGCATGCACACCCACATCACCAGGGTGACTGGGAACCCCATTTGATGGGCTCTAAGGACTCCTGGGGATAGGGGGGATGTTTAAACTGCATAGGCACACACATCCATATCACCAGGGTGACAGGGAAACCCCTTTGATGGGCTCTCAGGACTCCTGGGTATACGGGGGATATTTAAACTGCACAGACACACACACACACCTACATCACCAGGGTGAGTGACAGCCCACTTTGATGGGCTCTCAGGACTCCTGGTGATAGGGGTGATGTGTTAAACTGCAAAGACACCCACACCCACATCGCCAGGGTTAGTGACAGCCCTCTATGATGGGCTCTCAGGACTCCTGGGGGTAGGGGGGATGTCATAAACTGCATAGGCACACACACCCATATCACCAAGGTGACTGGGAACCCAGTTTGATGGGATCTCAGGGCTCCTGGGGTTAGGGGGGGGGATGTTTTAAACGGCATAGGCACACACACCCATTTCACCAGGATGAGTGACAGCCCACTTCGATGGGCTCTCAGTACTGCTGGGGATAGGGGGGATGTTTTAAACTGCATAGGCACACACACCCATATCACCATAGTGACTGGGAACCCCCTTTGATGGGCTCTCAGGACTCCTGGGGTTAGGGGGGATGTTTTAAACTGCATAGGCACACACATCCATATCACCAGAGTGTCTGGGAACCCCCTTTGATGGGCTCTCAGGACTCCTGGGGATAGGGGGGATGTTTTACACTGCATAGGCATACACACCCATACCACCAGGGTGACTGGGAACCCCAATAGATGGGCTCTCAGGACTCATGGGGATATGGGGGTTGTTTTAAACGGCACAGACACACACACACACCTACATCACCAGGGTGAGTGACAGCCCACTTTGATGGGCTCTCAGGACTCCTGGAGATAGGGGTGATGTTTTAAACTGCACAGACACCCCCCCCCCACATCAACAGGGTCAGTGACAACCCACTTTGATGGGCTCTCAGGACTCCTGGGGATAGGGGGGATGTTTTAAACTGCATAGGCACACACACCCATATCACCAGGGTGACTGGGAACCCCCTTTGAGGGGCTCTCAGGACTCCTGTGGATAGGGGGGATGTTTTAAACTGCATAGCCACACACATCCATATCACCAGGGTGACTGGGAACCCACTTTGATGGGCTCCCAGGACTCCTGGGGATAGGGGGGATGTTTTAAACTGCACAGACACCCCCCCCCCCACATCAACAGGGTGAGTGACAGCCCACTTTGATGGGCTCTTAGGACTCCTTGGGATGGGGGGATGTTTTACTCTGAATAGGCACAGACACCCATATTACCAGGGTGACTGGGAACCCCCATTTATGGGCTCTCAGGACTCCTAGGGATAGGGGGGATATTTTAAACTGCATAGGCATACACACCCATACCACCAGGGTGACTGGGAACCCCAATAGATGGGCTCTCAGGACTCATGGGGATATGGGGGATGTTTTAAACTGCACAGACACACACACACCCCTACATCACCAGGGTGAGTGACAGCCCACTTTGATGGGCTCTCAGGACTCCTGGAGATAGGGGTGATGTTTTAAACTGCACAGTCACCTCCCCCCACACATCAACAGGGTGAGTGACAGCCCACTTTGATGGGCTCTCAGGACTCCTGGGGATAGGGGGGATGTTTTAAACTGCCAAGACACACCCACCCACATCGCCAGGGTTAGTGACAGCCCACTTTGATGGGCTCTCAGGACTCCTGGGGTAGGGGGGATGTTTTAAACTGCATAGGCACACACACGCATATCACCTGGGTGACTGGGAACCCACTTTGATGGGCTCCCAGGACTCCTGGGGATAGGGGGGATGTTTTAAACTACACAGACACCCCCCTTACATCAACAGGGTGAGTGACAGCCCACTTTGATGGGCTCTCAGGACTCCTTGGGATGGGTGGATGTTTTACTCTGCATAGGCACAGACACCCATATTACCAGGGTGTCTGGGAACCCCCTTTGATGGGCTCTCAGGACTCCTAGGGATAGGGGGGATATTTTAAACTGCATAGGTACACACACCCATATCACCAGGGTGAGTGACAGCCCACTTCAATGGGCTGTCAGTACTGCTGGGGATAGGGAGGGTGTTTTAAACTGCATAGGCACACACACCCATATCACCAGGGTGACTGGGAACCCCCTTTGATGGGCTCTCAGGACTCCTGGGGATAGGGGGGATGCTTTTAAGTGAATAGGCACACACATTCAAATCTCCAGGGTGGCTGGGAACCCCCTTTAATTGGCTCTCAGGACTCCTGAGGATAGGGGGTATGTTTTACACTGCATAGGCATACACACCCATATCACCAGGGTGACTGGGAACCCCATTTGATGTGATCTCAGGACTCCTGGGGATAGGGGGGATGTTTTACACTGCATAGGCACACACACCCATATCACCAGGTTAACTGGGAACCCCCTTTGATGGGCTCTCAGGACTCCTGGGGATATGGGGGATGTGTTAAACTGCAAAGAGTCACACACCCACATCACCAAGGGGAGTGTCAGCCCACTTTGATGGGCTCTCAGGACTCCTGGGGTAGGGGGGATGTTTTAAGCTGCACAGACACACACACACACCTACATCAGCAGGGTGAGTGACAGCCCACTTTGATGGGCTCTCAGGACTCCTGGAGATAGGGGTGATGTGTTAAACTGCAAAGACACCCCCCCCCCACATCACCAGGGTAACTGATAACCCCCTTTGCGGGGCTCTCAGGACTCCTGGGGATAGGGGGTATGTGTTAAACTGCAAAAAGTCACACACCCACATCACCAGGGTGAGTGACAGCCCACTTTGATGGGCTCTCAGGACTCCTGGGGATAGGGGGGATGTTTTAAACTGCATAGGCACACACCCCCATATCACCAGAGTGACTGGTAACCCTTCATTGATGGGCTCTCAGGACTCCTGGGGATGGGGGGATGTTTTAAACTGCACAGACACACAGACACACACCTACATCACCAGGGTGAGTGACAGCCCTCTTTGATGGGCTATCAGGACTCCTGGAGATAGGGGTGATGTGTTTAACTGCAAAGACAGACACACCCACATCGCCAGGGTGAGTGAAAGCCCACTTTGATGGGCTCTCAGGATTCCCTGGGATAGGGGGGATGTTTTAAACTGCATAGGCACACACACCCATATCACCAGGGTGACTGGGAACCCACTTTGATGGGCTCTCAGGACTCCTGGGGATAGGGGGGATGTTTTAAACTGCACAGGCACACACCCCCACATCACCAGGGTGAATGACCGCCCACTTTGATGGGCTCTTAGGGCTTCTGGGAATAGGGGGGATGTTTTAAACTGCAAAGACACACACGCACACACATCACCAGGGTGAGTGACAGCCCAATTTGATGGGCTGTCAGGGCTCCTGGGGATATGGGGGATGTTTTAAACTGTATAGGCACACACCCATATCACCGGGGGGGGGGGGACTGACAGACCATTTGGAGCACGTACTGGACCCCTAGGTGTAGGGCAGATGCATGGCCCTGCATATGCGGACCCTACCATATCTGCATGATGTTTGCCACACTTCTTTAGGGAGATGTATGGGCTCCTTGTTTTATGGTGTGTTTTAACACCTCATCAGCAGTAGATGCCATAACACCAGGATGACATCTGGGACTCTCTGAACAGGTCCTTAGCATCCTGGGGTTAGGGCAAAGAACTCTGATGTAACACATAGACAGCATATCAGGTGTGTTGAACTACTAGATATAAACTAGTTAGACTACCTAGGTACAGCAGCATGCACAGCTACAATCAACACTGGATCTATATGTGCATATACTGACCTGTCCCCATACACTTACCTCTCGTGGGTAGTCCGCAACACGATTGTAGCGCCTTGTGATACGGTCCCAGGCCCTGCGGACACACTCCAGGTCCTGTCGCCTCGAGGAGCAAGGAAAAGGTTTGCTTTGCCTGTTGCAAATGAGCCCTGCAAGGTGCCTTAGCTCCCTGCGAGAGAATGCTGGCTTACGGGAACAGGTAGCCATTTTGAGGAATGCCTTTCCCACGCACACACGCACGCAATGTGCCACAACGCACCACACCCATAACGCACACACGCTGCAGTGCGGCACGCTCCCAATGTACCCTTGCCTATGCCACAGCTGGTACACAGGATATGGTGCCGCAAACACTATCTATGACGCTCGATGTTGCTGACACACATTGCAGTGATGTGTCTGACTATTTAATCAAAATTTGTTTATTATGCAGTTCTATAGTTGTTGGCACACCTGGGTCTCAAACCCATCACCACTGGCTCTTAGGGCATTGCCTTACCCAGTGTGCTATGCTTATTCACATAGCAATGGCTGGCTGAACAGTTACACCAGGGGGTATGTTTACTAAACCATCTTAATGTGCACCCAGCAATACTGTGCAGGGTGCCATACAGAGAGGGGCCGTTCTGGCATGAACGTGGTAATTGCACCATAATGTGCATGGCACACATTATCACACGTTAGAAGGGGTCGTGCCACGTTAACGCACATTGGTCTTAGGTAGGTGCACTCACCTGCAAATGCAGCAGCAGAGGTGTAGCACAATGGTTAATACACTGACTGATGGTACAGTGGTCATGAGTTTCATCCCCCACTGTGGCTGATGAATAAGGCTGGCTGAGGCATTAACTTTTACGTGTATGTATTGCTTTTTGAGGCATTTTCTTTTTGTTTTAATTAGTGCTGCCAGCAAACACACCCTCACAGTGGCATAACCTACAGTGCCGCATAAGGCACCCTATAGGGAATCCATAGGGCACATTATAAAGTGCACTGTCTGCCACGGCACCCTATAATGTCCCATATAGGACACCTTATAAGGCACATTATAAGGCGCCCTATGGGGCACCTTATGGTTACAGTACTGAGGGTGTTTTTGCTGGCAGCACTAATGTGCATTAAAAATATACATTGCCTTGGACAGCCCTATCAGGTAGCCCCACTTTGGTTTTGAACACAAGACCACTGGCTTTACAGGTAGTGAAGTAACCAGTGGGCTACAGCTGCTAACAAACCCCTGGCTGAAGGACTGCACGTCACCACATAACCATTCTGCTGTGGTTTCCAGAATAGGGTCAACCCACCCGTACCCATGATGCACAGCACATGCAAAGCAGCAGTCTACAGATGATCACAAGATGGGGTATGCACCCCACAGCACTAAGCCTGGTAGGGGGAACTGACCGAGTGCACCCCACAGCACCGCAGTTTGGTAGGGGGTCAGACGGTGTGTGTTAGTGGCACAGAGTAGCTACAGACCGTCACATTGTGTGGGTATTCTGCTCACCCTGATGATAGGTGGGGCGGCCGGCACCAGGTTCGCAGCATCTTCCATAGCTGAAGGAGGCCATGTCACAGGCACCCATCAGAGAGAGTGAGAGTGAGAGTGTGCTTGTTTGTTAGTTAGTTTAGATAGGTAGTTCCTGCAGACCCATCTAGGATACATAGTGTCCATCTGTAGTTGTCAATCAGGTCTAGCCCTTATGGGCTATGATGCACCCAGAATAGTGCATATTCTGTGTTGGTGCAATGGTAACATGATGTAAGTGAAGGGGGGTGTTTGGACCCATAAGCAGATAATGTACCACCACCCACCCCACCCCACCCCACCCCACCCTCTGTGGTTCACAGTGGGAGACAGGATTCCCCCACCAACGGATCTACATTCTACCTCCCTGCAACAGTGGCAGTAGAGGGGGGCCATCAACCCCAATCATGCTGGGGAACAGACACCCTACAGGGCAGCCAATGCAGAGCCGTACACATCCCTAGGGCAATGACAGGGAGACAGTAGGCCTTGAAATGCTGAGCTGCCCCCACCACCATCTGACATTCACCAGCAGCAAGCACAGTGAGTCACCAGCCACTGCACCCTGCAAGGTGTTCCAGCCATACACATATAACTGCAGACAGTCTGCTAGCTAGTCCACAGTGCATGAACCTGGAAGAGATGTGTGCATCCAAACATTGGGATGTGAGCACACCCACCAAGCAAATAAATCAGTGATTAGAATCCAAAAACAAAAACCCATATATTTCACTGAACAGAAATACAACATAGCACTATGGGGGAGCCTAGCCATGCCATCGTTACTGCTCAGTCAGGGTGAGGGTGACCTCCCAGCAGGACATGCTATGGCCGCCCTGTCCGTGCAGGTCGTGGCCAGGCACTACAATGTCCAAGCCATTGCTCTATGCCCTGTGCTGATGCATCCAGGTCAGGCCACCCTGTCCAGGCTATTCCCACAGTATATTGCTCCTCATTATGCACATTGGCAGGCCAATACTGAGAACAATGCTAGCAGTGTGGGCTGAGGAAGGTGTTAGCAGCCACCACACACTGGATAGCCAGACACACACTCCCCACACCTATGCCAGCATTGTGCAACTATAGAGGTGTTTGGCAGCCCTGGCCACCACACCAGTCCTGGGCACAGTGCAGGCATGGCTATGGTACGCAATACTGTTGGGGTCACTCCCCAGGGTGGTAAACACTGTCAGACACCAGACCTGAAGCACACTCCACAGACATCAGAACGGTTGCTATGATGCAGCTCAATCAGCAAATTGTGCTTAAGTTAGGAATTGCTATCTGCCAGTAATCATAGCAACCTTTTGATAGATGTGTACCGTATTCCCAGGTTTAGGGTGGCAAGTGCTCGTATTGGGGGATGCACGCAGGGCCCAACATCCTGCCTCTCCAGGAGGCGTTGGATAATGGAGCCTGTGGGTGCAGGTGTCTGCCCCTGTTGGCCGCTGCTTTAGGGCAGAGGTTCCCAACTCCAGTCCTGGTGGGCCTAACACTGTTCGGGTTTTCATGCTGTCCCTCATGAATATGCATGAGATACATCTGCATACCATGGGGGTGGCGCATAGACATGCAGCACAGGCATCTTTATTAGAGGCAGCATGGGACCTGAATGGTGTTTGGCCCTCCAGGACTACATTTGGGAGACTCTGCTCTAGGTAATGCACATGTTTATGGTGTCCATGCTCTGTAGGGTAAAATGTAGGTGTTTTGGGCATGTTTACGTCATCTGCAATAAGGGTTCTGTCTGTATTAGCACATTTTAGTGGTGGGTAAAATATGGGGACTGGGTTGGCAGGAACCACAGCTGGGACTTGAACCTGTGATCTTCTGCTTCTGAACACACTGGCTGTGTGCACTGCATCACCATGTTGTCACAGATATAGTGCATTCCCTGGTGATACCATGACTGTTCGTCAGACAGGGGCTGTCTGTTGCAGTGCATGGCACCCACATACACAGGGCTAGGCCATGGTCTGCTGTGGGCAGCTGCCACTGCCCCCTCCACCACCAGTACCCCTCCGCCACCATTCTGACATGCCCTTCTGCTGGTGGTGCTGGTGGTGTACAGTCTCAAGCCATCCAGTGTGCATGTACGTGGCTTCCTATGGTGCGGGTTCTGTAGTAGGGGTGCCTGCATAGCTGTCCACACTTCCCCCCAGCACCACCTGCCAATGTTCTGTGCCCTTGGGGGTACCTGCTGGGTACTATCCCCTGTGACACTGTGGGGAACACACTCGTGCCCATGTTGGGCCTCATCAGTTTCTTTCTGGCTGCTCTTCTGTTTCAGCATTCCTATGGGCCACCTAGGCATCACCCTAGTCCACACTGTGGCCCAGTTGCACCACAGCATGTGCCGCCTGCAGCCCTCTGTGTCCCCTTTTCCAGCATCTGTCCAGTTGCCCATTCCGACATGCCCGACCTGCTGTTTGTGGAACATGTGCATGCCATTGGAAACCTGTCAAATGGAGAGGGGAAACCCTGATCAGCGCAATTTCACTATGGGCTCATTCACCTTGTATGGGGACAGAGCATGAACCCTTCCAAAATTCATATCTTTTTCTTGGAGCTTTCTTGGGAGTGTTTTTGATGTTTACAATTAATATCACTATTGCCCAGCTTGGTTATGTTTTTTTTACATTTTCTTCTGTTCATTTTCACTGTTTATTTGCCCTTTTGTTACGTGCACATGTATTACACTTATCACTTTTTGTAGGTTTCCCTACTTTTGCTGTACATTGCTGACGGAAATGGTTTCTTTTCCCTTTAAATCAGCTCTAACGCCAGGGTTTCACTGGCGTTAGTTTTGAGCCTCGGATGTCACAGCGTTAGTGTGCGGGGAGCCTCTCCCCTCCCACTCTCCGCCCATTGACCCTCTCTCTCCGCCCCTGGGGAGCCTTCCTCCGCCCTCCATGAGCCTATCTCCGTCCTCAGTGCTCATTTGCACCGCTGCGCGCGTTATCGCGCGCTAAGGTACCGTTTCGCCCAACTAAAGCGCAATTATTGCACGATAATGTACCTTATCGCGCGATAACGTGGCAGAGCGCACGTTTAGACTGCTTAGTAAACATACCCCTAAGACATTATAGGCATCGCACATATCTTGTGGATGGTGGATAACCAAAAGGATGTTGTGATATCAGTGAATTAATTATGTCAAAATGATAGGGGGATTCAAATTAGAGGAGGGATATTACTATATGTTAAGGATGGCATAAAGCCAAGTAGAATAAAAGCCTTGCAGGAAACAAAGGATTGCATCGGTAGTGTATCTTAGGCCACAAAACCAGCATGGATGCCAATGCCAACTTATGTTCATCCCACTGCCATTTTGGCACAGTGTGAATGATTAGTATCATAGTAAACTGGCATGTGGGTGCAACTAATGCCACCAACTGAGGTGGTTAAGTGCACCCATGCTATCAGCGATAATAATCATGGTAGCACACATACATTATGCCTGCGTTAATCGCAATGCTCCATCAACACCCATGTTTGGACCCCAACCTGCCCAGTCTCTATTCAATTGTGTGCTAACCTATTAGCGTGGGATTTTCAGCACAGGGCACTGCACTCAATTTTAGAATGGTGTGCTAAACCCCATGCTAACAGCACAGTTTAGTAAACATGCCACAAAATGTACTGTGGAATTTTTTGAATAGAAAATCCAGACTTGCTAACTGCATTAAGCCCTCTATCCGTGATATTCAGTGGCACTAACATGGTTAGTGCTGATGAATATCCCTGGGTGCTGCTGCTGCTGCTGCATGCCCTGATGCTAACCAGTGTGGCATCCAGTCATTACCGGGCAGCGGCGATATTGAGCCACTGCCCAGTTATGGCAAGGTGGCAAAAGTAAAGCATAGCAAAGGCTGGCCTAACTTTTGCTGCAGAAGCTAACTGAGCAGCGGCTGAATATCGCCACTGCCTGGTTAGTTTCTTGGCAATCTGGGCAACCCAGATATTCAATGTTGAGGCCAGATATGACCCTGGCATTGAATATCCAAGATTAAATTTCAGTGGTAGCAGCTAACCGTGCTAGAATTACTAGCTGCCCCTACTGAATATACTCCCAAATATCTCTTGAGAGAAAATAAGAAGAACAACATCTGCATATGCAAGCTATCACAACACATGCAAGCTATCCAAAACTGTACCAAATTCACTTAAAAATATATTAAATAAAACAGGACTGTGGTGAACATTGCACAATACCACAAGCTAAGGTCCAATTTTTAGATATATTATTCTTCCAATGTGTTTTCTATTCCTTAAAAATTTAGAAAACCAGTTTAAAATATGGCCAATCTGTATGTGGCCAATTTTCAGACCACCTTTCTCACTAATAACGTCTTTGACAAAAACATTAAACTATAGAGAAGATACTGTACGTCAATGATGTAGATTTCATTTGGGAAGGTGAGCAGAGCTTTTTAGACCAGTTTCTTTGTTGGATCAATACCAATTTAGCTTGAGGGAGATACCTTACTTTGACATTGATTAAGAAAGGCACCACAAGGTTCATTACTGACCTATACAGGAACCCAACTGATAGGAACCAAATGATACATTATAGTAGTTTTCACAACCGTTCATTAAAGGAAAACTTGCTAATTAGGCAGTTTCTTTGGGTCAAAAGAATTTGTTCAAAAAATGATGATTTTGAGAGACATGCACAAGATTGCAGATTCATTGATAGGGGATACCCTAAGAAGTGCATTTTACAGGCGTACAATAGAGTCTGTACATCCAACTGCACATATCTTTTGATGAAGGCAACGCATCCCACAAACAAGATTGTGTGCCTGCTCCTATTTTCTAATTTATCCAGAGATATCTCCAAAATTATAAAAGAGGAAAGGCATATTTTAAAAACCATTCCCATCTTCTCTGCCCCATCTTCATCTGGCCCTCTTCCCCCATCTCTTTCCTCTCCTCCCTTCTCCCATCCCTCCTCCCCCTCCCCTCCTCTTCCCCTTACCCCCTCCCTCCCTCCCCTCTTCCCTTTCTATCCCCCTCCCCCTTCTCCCCCTCTCCTCTTTTTTTTATATTTACTAGTTTTTATTTGCCTTCACTTATTTCTCTTGGGATTTTGTCTTGTTTCCCCCCCCCTTGTATTTATTATTTATTATCTATTTTTTCTTTTTCTAATTTTTTATCTTTTTATTTGCATATTTATTCATTTATTACAATAACATAAGAACATAAGATATGCCATACTGGATCAGACCAGGGTCCATCAAGCCCAGTATCCTGTTTCCAACAGTCGCCAATCTAAGTCATAAGTACCTAGCAGTTTCCCCAAAAGACACAGGTTCCACAATGCTTGCACTGGGTCAAGCAGTGATATCCCGGGTCCCTTTTAATAATGATTTATGGACCTTTCCTCCAGGAACTTGTCCAAACCTTTTTTAAACCCAGCTATACTAACAGCTTTTACTACATCCTCCGGTAACAAATTCCAGAGTTTGATTACATGTTGAGTGAAAAACTATTTTCTCTTGTTAGTCTTAAATACTTTGGAACTCCCTCCCAATGGGCCTGAGGGCCTTGAATGACATCATAGGCTTCTACATGGCCCTTAAAACCCAGCTCTTTACAGAAACCTATGAGCAGACAGACAACAGTCTCCACCCGAACAGTAATGCAACTACCTCCACCAACTCGATACTCACTTATCCCAACTAGACATACAAGTTCATTGTAGAATGTTTTCAAGTACCCTCATGTTAAATGTAACCCTCCAATTGTGATGTGACCACTTTGATTGTAGGATAAAGTGGTATACAAATCTGTCTAAATAAATAAATAAATAGGTTACCTTGTAGCTTCATTGCCTGTTCCCTAGTCTTTCTATATTCTGATGACGTAAACAATCGATCTATGTTTACCCGATCCACTCCATTCATTAATTTATAGACCTCTATCATATCGCCCCTCAGCTGTCTCTTTTCCAGGTTGAAGAGCCCTAACCTTTTTAGCCTCTCTTCTTAGGGGTATCCTTCCATCCTCTTTACCATTTTAGTGGCTCTTCTCTGTACCTTTTCTAATAACGCTATATCCTTTTTAAGATACGGTGACCAGAACTGCACACAATATTCAAGGTGCGGTCACATCATGGAACAATACAGAGGCATTAAAATATCCTTTGTTTTATTTTCCATTCCTTTCCTTATGATATCTAGCATTCTATTTGCCCTCTTGGCCGCTGCTGCACACTGGGCAGAAGGTTTTAACATGTTATCCATGATGACACCTAAATCATTTTCCTGGGTGGTGGTTCCTAATGTGGAACCTTGCACCGTGTAACCATAGTTTGGGTTGTTTTTTCCTAGATGCATAACTTTGCACTTGTCCACATTAAACTTCACCTGACATTTAGATGCCCAGTCTTCCAATTTAATAAGATCCTCTTGCAATTTTCCACAATCTTCATGGGTTTTAACAACTTTAAATAGTTTTGTGTCATCTTCAAATTTGATAACCTCACTCATTATTCCCATTTCCACATCATTTATGAATATGTTAAAAAGCAGCGGACCCAGCACAGATCCCAGGGATACTCCACTATTCACCTTTCTCCATTGGGAAAATTGGCCATTTAGCCCTACCCTCTGCTTTCTATCTTTTAACCAGTTCCTGATTCACAACAGTACACTACCTCCTATCCCTTGACTTTTTAGTTTTGCCAAAAGTCTCTGATGAGGGACCTTGTCAAAGGCTTTCTGAAAGTCCAGATACACTATATCAACAGACTCACCTTTGTCCACCTGTTTATTCACACCTTCAAAAAAACATAACAGATTAGTAAGACAAGATCTTCCTTGGCTAAAGCCATGTTGGTTGTCTCCCATTAAGCCATGACTATCTACATGTTCAGTAATTTTGTTCTTTATGATGGTTTCTACAATTTTTACCAGTAGTGACATGAGGCTCACCGGTCTGTAGTTTCCCGGATCACCCCTGGAACCCTTTTTAAAAACTGGCATTACGTTGGCCATTCTCCAATCTTTAGGTATTATTGATGATTTTGATGATAGTTCACAGGTTACTAATAGCAGGTCTGCAATCTCATATTTCAGTTCATTCAACACCCTTGGATGTATACCAGCCAGTCTAGGTGATTTGCTACTCTTCAGTTTATCAAATAGATGTAATACATCTTCCCGGTGTATCAATATTCCTTTCAATTCTTCCGCAGTATCACCTTTAAATACCACTTCAGTCATGGGTAACAACCCTACATCTTCCTCGGTAAAGACCGAAGCAAAGAATTCATTCAGTCTCTCCGCTATGGCCTTTCCCCTCTTAGTGCCCCTTTTACCCCTCTATCATCTAATGGTCCAACTGACTCTCTCACAGATTTTTTGCTACAAATGAAAAAGTCTTTATTATGCATTTATGCTTCCACAGCAAGCTTCTTCTCATATTCTCTTTTTGCCTGCCTTATCAATGCCTTGCATCTAACAAGCCAGTGCTTGTCTTGTTTCCAGTTTTCATCATTTGACTCCTTTTTCCATTTCCTGAAAGATGCTTTTTGGCAACAACAGCCTCTCTGACCTCACCTTTAAACCATGCTGGCAGTTTTTGGACTTCCTTCCACTTTTCTTAAAGCATGGAATACAGCTGGTCTGGGCTTCCAAGATAGTATTTTCAACAACACCCAAGCTTGATGTAAGTCTTTAACCTTTGCAACTGCTCCTTTTAGTATTTTCTTAACAATTTTCCTCATTTTATCAAAGTCTCCCTTTCGAAAGTTAAAAGGTAGTACTGTGGATTTCCTTACCATCCCTCCTCCATAAATCAAACGCGATCATGTTATGATCACCATTACCAAGTGGCCTCAACACCCTTATCTCTTGCACCAGATCTGGGCTTCCACTAAGAACTAGGTCCAAAATGACTTCCCCTCTGGTCGGTTCATGAACCAGCCTTTCTAAGAAGCAGTAATTTATTTAATCTAGGAACTTTATCTCCCTAGCATGTCCTGCCATGACACTGATCCAGTCAATACTGGGGTAATTGAAATCACCCATATTATTACTGTGCTGTAACTTTTGTTAGCTTCCCTGATTTTATCATACATTTGTTCATTCTGGCCAGGCAGTCGATAGTACAACCCCACTGCCATCGCCTTCCCCTTTTTACATGGAATGTCAATCCATAGAGATTCTACAGCAAATTTTGTTTCCTGCAAAACTTTAATCCTTTGTGACTCAATGCCCTCTCTAACATAGAGCACAACCCTTCACCAATTTGATCAGCTCTATCATTACTATATAGTTTTTACCCAGGTATCACAGTGTCCCACTGGTTGTCCTCCTTCCACCATGTCTCTGTGATACCAATCATATCTAGCCTCTCATTTAGTGCTATATATTCTAAATCTCACATCTTACATTTTAGACTTCTAGTATTTGCGTGCAAGCATTTTAGAGACTGTATTTTATTCATATTAATCTGGCTATTATCATTTTTATGTTTCCCATTTTTTTTATTTATTTACATTTTCTTATATACCGCGCTATTTTCCATCAGTGCGGTTTACAAGGAACATTTTACATACACATTTCAAATGACTTGATTTGTGTTTACAAATAACAGGAATAGGAACTTGGAAAGAAACAGGGGTAACTATTTACATCTGTTCAATGCAAATTGATTGGACATTTGCGTAGATTTGCCTAGCTGGATGGTGAGTGATCAGTGGTGCTGTCATCCGGGTAATGTAAGAGGAAGAGGTAATGTTTCATGGCTTTTTTGAACTGGGTTAGATTGGTGATATCTCAGATACTATGTGGAAGGGTGTTCCAGCATTTAGGTGTGGCGAGCTTAAAAGCCCTGTTCATTGTGCTTTGGCAACACTTGGTCGTTTCTTTTGGGACTACTAGTTTATTGGCGGCATGAGATCTTCTAGATCTATTAGGGGGGGTTATCAGTATGAGATCGGATAAGGAAGATGGGGCGAGTCCGTTTGTGATCTTGAAGGTCATTAGTATGGTCTTGAATGTGATCCTGCCTTTTATAAGGAGCCAGTGTAATTGTTTCAGGATGGGTGTCATGTGTTCCCTCATGGCAGCGCCCTGGAGAACGCGTGCTGCTGAGTTCATTGCTAGCTGTAATGGAAGCAAAGTGGATTGTGGTAGACCATGGAGTATTGCGTTGGCATAGTCGATATGTGGTAAGACCAGAGCTTGATACACTGTCCGGAAGTCCTCTGGTTCAAGTAGGGAGCGTAGGTGTCTGAGGGATCGGATTTTATGGTATATGGCTCTTGCTACATTGCTTATATGGGTCTTCATGTCTAGTCGCTGGTCAAGTGTGACTCCCAGGTATCTGATTTAATGGTCAGCAGTCCAAGGTTCATGGGATAGTCCTGTTCAGCTCGGATCTGGTATTTCTTAAACTTTCATCCCCTGAGGCTATGTTGTATTGGGCCTACACTATGTCCTTATTAATTCCCCTTATTGCTTTAGGAGTTCTTTTCGTACCTGAATTGATACTTTCCCTCTGCAACATTACTATTCTGGTTTTCACATCTGTAGTTTCCCCTTCCCCGTTTTATTTCATTTTTTCCTTTTATTTTAATTTATTTGGTTTGTCCTCTCCATGGAATTTGAAATTGGTGTAAGACCATACGATCCTTTATGGAGTTGAGATATACTCTGAGGTCATTAAATCAATTGCCACCCCTTTGTTGTTATATGGCGGTCTGTAGTGCTTTTGTTTTGCCCGCTTACCCCTTTGTTTTTATGTCCCTTTTTATGCTTATATTTCTCCTTTTTATTTCCCTTTATATGACTTTACACTTGTTTTTATACAATATAGTATTTTACCCTTTTAAATTTTCAAGGGCCCTTACTCCCCCCTCATTTTTACTACATGTCCTTTTAATATCTGCCCCTTTTATGTAATGTTGCCTTTTACAACTTGTGATAAGGAAGCTTATCATAGTTCAGGAAGAAATAATACAAGAGGTGAATTGGCTCTGAATAAGCAACCTGTGCTGGCTGGTAAAAGCACTAAAACAGAGTGTTTACCTAAAAGACTACCAGACCCAGAATGCACTGGTTTACAGAAAGCCTCTAGGAGAGCTGAAGTAGGGAAATGTGTGCCTAATCAGAGAAGCAATGATGTAATCCCTAATCACACATCTCCTAGGGCAGGGCTTAATTCAGAACACCTGCAGTGTGCTAGGGTGGAGCGGCCATCTAGACACTTTAAAGCTAGAAGAAATTCATCATACAGACAGCAAGGAGAGCAAAGACAGCAAGGACAGCAATGGGAGAAAGAGGAACGGAGACAGCAAGAGCTGGAGAAGGAGAGACTGATCGTGAACAGAAGGAAGAACAGCAAGACGTCCAGAAGGTCTAAGAAAGGAGCCCAAGGCAGTACGTATGCTGGGAGAGATTCCTGGGGCAAGCATTCTTCATTGAACTGGAAGAAGCCAGAGGCTTGGAGATATACAGCCAGGAACCCTCAGACAGCACCTGTAAGGGAGACGGCTGCATCTACAGAAAGAAGGAGCTCTAATACCTATTCAAGGAGGTATGGGAAAAGAGACCTAAAGTCCAGAGATTCTGACTGGAGAGCTGGGCACAGAAGCTTTGCTACCTACTGGCCAAAATACCCAGAGAGGAAACCTAATGACAACGTGATCTCAGGTATGAACTCTGATCTGTTCCCTAGCTTTGCACAAGGAAGACAGCAGGGAAACAGTTTCTATCCTGGTAGAGATCAGTTAGAGAAATCCTCTGAGCCAGTGTATGAAAGTGATCCTATGATATTTCAAGAGCAAGGGGAAATATCAAATGAGGAAGTTGAATGCATGGATTGTTCTCTTTCTAAGCTGCTGTTCTAAAGTAATCCTCAGATAAGGATCAAACACCAAAAGGAACTGTACTGATTTTTAGCTTCTCAGAAAAGTTTCTTTGAGAGAAAGCTTTGGGGAAAGTGGGAGCCACGTGGAGAGTGGGCCAGAAATGGTTTGCAGCTGGTTAAGCACCTGTGATTAGAGCAAGGCACAAGTGCACGTGGGACTTTGGATAAAAACTTCTTCTCTGTATGAAAGGAAGAAAGCTGTTTTTTTGATAAAGAGAATTTTCCTTTTGGGTTTATTTTTTCATACCAGCACTGCTAAGAAAGTTTATTAGCAG
Source organism: Ichthyophis bannanicus (assembly GCA_033557465.1). Lineage (NCBI taxonomy): Eukaryota > Metazoa > Chordata > Amphibia > Gymnophiona > Ichthyophiidae > Ichthyophis > Ichthyophis bannanicus. The sequence continues at coordinate 344,406,077 of CM066037.1, forward strand.
GGGCTAGAAGAAAGACCTTTTCTGTTCCATCAAGGTCTTTACTAAGTTGTTGCATAAGTAATTCAGTTGCCTTATTTGTTTTGTTTCTGGAATAAAACTCCTGAAGAAATTATCCTGTTGATGTTACCAAGCATATCTGTGCGAGGGAATAACACCCCATAAATAAAATCTGTTTTCTGCTTTACACTCGAGCAACTACGATTCTTTATTCTTGTTAAACGGCTAGTTTTATGTGATTGAACTACAAGACCCACAATCCTTTGCAAGTCAAGTAAATTCATGTCCTTGCCAAGATTGTGAAACTTTCACAACAAGCACCCCCGTTTACAAACTTTATTTATTTATTTTAATAGTGTTGTATATCCTTTCACATTATTAGACTCGTGCCTATGCACTTCAATTGATCTCTTATGGTGGCCCAATTAAGACCCATTGTTTACAGGTTTCTATGGCAAGTGACTACTCCTTTTGGTGCGAATTTGTTTGTTTAAATATGGCTGTGCGTCCATGGGTCGGCTCTTAGCTGATGTGACTGGCGTACTGCACACGTTTTGCTGGAGAGTTTTTTTTTCACTTCCTTTTCTACTCCATGGAGGAAAGGTACAGTTTTCAGTTTGTTATTAAGAATTAACCCCCTTTGGATAACATAGTATTTGGTAACTGCGGAGTTCCTCCCAATATCCCTTTTGTAGACTGTACAGCTGCATTTACAACACAATATCTGGTGTCTGTGGGACTCCGTTCTGCACCATCAGAATAGCTGTAATCAAATGCTGTCTTGCACTGCCATTTATATGCTTGTCCCTCTTGTGCTCTACCACAGTATGTTGGGTCGGGATTCCTGGCATTTTCACCTCGCTATTATGCCCATTCGATTTGATACTCTATGGGCATTTGACATTGGCCCTACATTAGCAGGCATGCTCCACACCACGTTCAGATATAACGCTCAATGCAGATAATGTTCCATCATGGTCATACACACTGGCTTGTCCCTCCCCCTCTGTCCTCTGGCCCTGTGAAAAGTTAGCACTTGATACATAGTACCCCTTCATTGATCTTCAATGTGGCTAACTCATGCTCCTACACTTTTCCATATTTTATGTTATGTATACATACATATATATTTTTTAGTTACTACAATTTTTAGTTACCGTATATTCAGTTACTCAATTTATTGTACAATTTAATACCATAAAATTTTTAATGTCTTCAATATCAATATCTCCTGTAGTGGCAGGATAGGTTTCTTATATGAATATCCACTGTTGGACTGCCACGGATTGACAAGACTCCATGCTGCTCCAGTGAGTTTATTTTAGCCTATTTTATGTGCACTGCTTACACATCTTGGTTTCAATTTTGACTTCACGTTTTAATCTTGATTTCACTTTTTGTTTTATGATGTTTTATGTTTAATGATTTTTCATGTTTTTTTACCTGCCTTTTACTTGTTTTCTTCACATTCTGCTTAGTTCCTTTTATTTATTTATTGCTTTTATATACCGCTCTTTAAAATCAGTGCGGTTTACAGAGAACATTTTTGTACAGAACAGGGAGGGCCTGTTATGCACTTACATTGAATGGGTAATACAACTTGGATTTCAAACTGGGGTAACTATCTACAATATAAACATGAGTCACTAGTTTTATGTACAAGGTTGTCTATTATTTACAATTGGCTAGCTGTTGATATGGGAGGTGAGGTTCCTTCACTTTCATTGTTTATTTATTTGTTTTTGTGCCACCTCTCTACAACCTATTTTCAGTTATTACGGACCATATGTGGCCTTCTGAGTTTGAAATTTAGGTTTCATCATCAACAGGACTATTTTATGTATATTTTTACTTATATTAATGCTGTCTTCCTACTTAGGTCCTTGTCTTCCATTTTATTACATTGATATGTTTTTTGATATACAGTTGTTATGTAAATCATTAAATTTACGTTTTTTATTATTATTTATTAATTATTAATCTGTGTATTCTGACAAAGGCTGATGCTGAAACACAGCTGTGTGGGGTAGGAGCATCTATCTTTCAATGAAGATTCAAATTTGCATCCTCCACAGTTTGCTCTTCCACCCTGTTCTTGGACATACTTTTCACTTTGTGGGTGGGTGTGCTTCCCTTGGACTCTGACCTTTATCCAAGGCCATTTTCATCTAATGTAAAATAGTGATCAAAAATATTTTGGTACTGTATTGAGACTGAAATGCTGATTGAATATTATGAAGAACATCAAATTGATCTACATAATCCTGAAGTTGTGCTGCCACCACTGCTTCTGCCAACTTTCTTATCACAAGTCAATAACTAGAGACAGATAATGAAATGCTAGAAGAAATTAGGGAAGCTAGCAGAATCAGGAATACGAGAACTTACTGAATTCATGAAAGCATAGGACAAGCACAGAGGGATCTCCAAGGGAGAAAGAAGGATTGTAGGGCCCGATATTCATCTGGGCAGGGATAAGTGCCATAGCCGCTTAGCCCTGCCCACGACCCCTTAACCCCAGATATTCACTTCCGCAGTGGCGGAAGTGAATATCCAGGTCTGGCCGCACTGCCTGGTAGCCGCCAAGTCTAACCATGCAGCATCGATATTGGATGCTGCATGGTTAGCGCTCAGCACCTATAAGATAAGCGAGGCTTTTCCTCGGGCGCTTAGGGACTTGGTGATATGTGACAGCACTATCCATGTAAGTGCCGTTGAATATCCGGTTAGCAGGGATTTATATAGTTAACTGGCTGTTAACTGTGTAAATGCCCTTTGAATATCAGGCTCGTCGAGCTTAGTAGGCATGGATGGGCAGACTAGATAGGCCATATGGTCTTTATCTGTCATCATTTTCTGTTTCTATGTTTCAATATGGATTCTGTAACTGTCTCATCAAGACAAACTACAGAACTAAAGTTTTTATATGCCACAGAGTAGTCTAGTAGTGAGAGCAGAAGGTTGAACCAGGGAAGACAGTTTTGAAGCCCCTGGTAAGGCAGTGCAGGGTATGACCACACGTTGTCTGAAACATGTATAGACCCAGTATTCCAAATTGGACACACTGTACCCGCATTGCATGCCCTAGCCTGTCGACAGTCTGCTGGCATAACACAATCTATCTACCAGGTCCACCCTAGCCAATAGTTGCAAGATCACCAACCTGACACCCCCCAGCCATCTCTCCCCCATGTGGCAGGCGGTGATGATGGGGATGTGTGGAAGTCCATGTATGCTTCCTGAACCCAAGGCACCTGCTTACCTGCACATTGGATGGCCTGAGACTGTACACTACCAGCACCGACAGTATATTGGCATGGCAGCATGGCAGAGGGGTTGGTGGTGGAGGGGGCAGTGGCACCCTCCTGCAGCGGACCAAGGCCATGACCTGTTCCAGTGTGTGGTGTGCAGTGCAACAAACAAGGTCTGTCTGATGAATAGCAAAGGTAGCCCCAGGGACTACTCTACTTCTGTGGCAAGTATGGTGCAGCACACCTAGCCAGTATGTCTTGAAGCAGAGGGTCACAGGTTCAGGTCCCAGTTGTAGATCCTGCAGAGCATGTCCTTACATTTTACCCTACATTGCACATACAACATCAACATGTGCAATCCCCAAAGCTTCAGCCAACAGGAGTACAAACACCCACACGCACAGGCTCCACTATCCAAAGCTTCATGGAGAGTCAGGCTGTTGGCACCAGCATGGAGTAGCAGTTATCACCAGGGCACTACTACTAGCTTCTGCACACCTTAGCAATGCCTGCACTGTGATCGGGACCAGTGTGGTGGGGAGGGTTGCCAACCACCCCTATCTTTGCACAATGCTGCAATAGGAGTGGGTGTGTGTATGTCTATACATTGTTTTGTGGCTTCCTACTCCTCCCTGGGCCCACAATACGTACACTGCTGCCAGTGTTAGCCTGAAAATGTGCATACTGAGGAGCAAGGTATTGTGGGTATGGCCCAGACAGGGCGGATTGGGCAGGATGCGCCTGCATCAGGGGTAGGGTAATGACTGGGACATCATACTGCCCTACAACCACCTGAATGGACATCATAGTGCCCCACAACCACCTGCATGGACAGGGTGGCCACAGCATGTCATGCTGGGATGACACTCTCACTCTGACCGAGCAGTGACCATGGCATGGCTATGTTCCCACATACTGCTGTATAGTATGTGTTTCTAATGATATCAGTGTGCTCTCCTTTCTGGGGCCCAATCACTGAGGCACCTGCTGGGTGTCTGTGCTGTATATCCCAACTCTGGGTGCACATAGTTCCTCTGTGAACATGCAATATGGACTGTCTGCAGTTAGTATGTGCATGGCTGGAACACTTGGTGGGGTGCAGCAGGTACAGTCTGACTGTTCCTTCTGCTGGTGAATGTCAGACCTTGGTGGGTGGCAGCTGAGGTTTTCCAGGCCTACTCCCAGCATTGCTGCTGGTCTGCCAGTGCTCTAGTACCAGGTACAGATTTGGTCTAACCCCTCTAGATGACAGGGGGACTGGGGTTGTTGGTTGCAATGCTATACTCCATGCCTGGGCCACATGCCCCGCCACTGCCGCAACTACAAAAAGGTTTAGTTCGAGACAAGGGACATATATTGTAAACCACTCTGACCCTTTAGAGCGGTATATTAGGCATTGCTACATATACCTCATGTGAGTCTAGACACCCCCTCTGCCCTGATATTAGGTGGCTATGGCAGCCACATTGCAACACTGGGTATGCACTATTCTGGGTGGAACCCAGTCCACCAGGGCTAGATGTGACTGGGGCATACAGATAGACACAGGGTGACACTAGGTTCCACTGCAAGGAACACTTGCTACACACAGGTAGCAATGGGGACCTGCAGCACAGCCTAACTCTAGCATCACAGGTACCGCGGAGATGATGCTGGGCGCTCATCCTCACCCTCAGGGTGAACACAGAACCTGTGCAGTGGCATGGTCTGTAGCTGCTCTGTGCCAGTATCACACACTGTCAGTTCGCCATACCAAGTTGAGGTGCTGGAGAGGTGCATCCTCCATTTGATGATCAGCTGTAGACTGCTGTTCTGCATGTGCATTGCAGCATGGGTACTGGTGGGGTTACCCCATCCTGGCGCACACAGCTGACATTTTGTACGGTGACCTGCAGTCTTTCTGTATCTAGCCATTGCTGTGCTAACAACCATGGAGGTGTAGTCTACTGGTTAGTACAATGAATCCTATTTTTATAGGCCTGTCCTACTCAAATCATATCTGTGCTGCCAGCCCATAACACCCTCACCTCAGTTGCCAAACATCCTTCAGCCCATCTATCTACCTCTGACAGCTGTGTAGAGTCCTGTCTTCTTGTGCAGGCTGCTACCCTATGTCCTGCACTGGTACCTTTTCAGCATTGCGGCTCTTCGTGCTTGCCTCGCCTGTGCCTGATCTGCATGGCACCACTACTCCTCTGTACTCCTATCATTGCAAATATCCTGCCACTTCTGCCTCCACTGGGGGACACAAATTCCCATCCTCTGCCACCCACTTTCATTGCAGCACTTTACATTGCTAACACCCTGTGCATCGGTACAGCTACCTCCAACATGTTTGTTCACTTTACCGGCAGCCACATAGGATGCCCGCAGATATGGCAAGTCCATCAGTTCCTACCTCTCTTTCCGTCCATCACTTGTTCATTGCCTTTCCTTGGTGCTCTATCCAGTGGTAGGGTTACCGCTGTTTTTATGCCTTACAGTTCATGCTTGTCAACTTGGAGCACCTTACAGCCCTTCGAGCACTTTAACTTAAGGCACCTTAACATCCCTAGGGCACCCTAACCTAAGGGGCCTTATAAGGTGCCTTAACCTAAGGTGCCTTATAAGGTGTCCAACCTAAGGTGCCGTATAAGGTGCCTTAACCTAAGGCACCATAAAGCCCTTAGGGCACCTTAACCTAAGGCATCTTAACATCCTTAGGGCACCGTAACCTAGGATTATGTAACCTAAGGCACCTGAAAGCCTCTAAGGCGCCTTGAGTTAAGGTGCCTTAGGTTAAGGCACCCTAAAGCCCTGAGGGTGCCTTGTCAGCCTTAACATGCACTGTTTATTACCTTAAAGTGCAATGTCCTGTTAATATGCATTAAACGGCCAAGGTGTCCTTTAACACACGTTAACAGCCCATTGTTCCCATTATGCTGGAATGCCCCCTACCTGCCCACCTCCGTATATGGCGTTGGTGACTTTTCCACCACTCATTAAACATACCCTGGAGTCAATGTTCCCTCTAATTTTCTGTAGGCTGTGTGTGCATAAAATATCAGCTGTGCAGCTTTTGAAGGAAGGTTAAATTTTTGTGTGCCACATAACGACACTCAGAGTTGTATACTTTAAAATTTGACTACATTTCAGAATACAATATGTACACCACATTGATTTTAATCAAATTAAATGAAAATAGGTGATTACAAAATGAAGCAGAAAATTTCTAGTAATTACAATCACAACTTTTAAATTTTAAGATGTCTGTGTTGTTTTCTATCAGAATCAGAACCATAATTTTTGTGCGCTCTGTTGTAAAGTATGTGCGCTCGCTGGGCGAGGTGTGTGCGCGCACACACACATGCACAGCTTAGAGGGAACAGTGCCTGGAGTATGTAGCCCAGTGGTTAGGGGTAACACCATGCAAGCAACACATTGTGAGTTCAATTCCCAGGAAACGACAACCTGATGCATACCACATGAGATTGTGGCATGTCCCACCCTCAGAAGACGGACGTACCTAGTCACAACTTTTGAAATGTGTGTGGTGCCACACAACGTGCCCCGCACGTAACGTGTGATCAACACATAACACAGACATCAGTGCGCATACGGTGTATGGCCCACGTGTGCCCTAACATGCATAACGTGCCATCAGAACCGTATAGCACCACGCACCATGCGCATGATGTATGGACTATACATTGCACATTGTGCACATAGAGCGGACACAGAAATGCGCCTATAAAGGACGACATATTTTACGTGCACAGTGGCAGACGCAATGTGCGTTGTCCCATTCATGTGTGTCGAACGTGCCAAAGCACATAATGCCACATGTCCTAAAAGAGCGTTACGCACTTTATTGTGCACGCTGTGCGTTTGTGGCAATGCAACGTGCCATCAAATGAGAGAAGGCGCATAGCGCCACAATGCACATTTTTGCATTTCCACGACAATACTGCGTCATGAGGTTCTGCACAAAACACAGCAGACAAGATGGCCATGCGTTCACGGAATCCAACCTTTAGCAGCTCCGAGCTCGAGGTCCTTGGGTCAGGAGGGCCTGGGAGCGGCTGACTAGGCATTTCAATGCTTCAGCTGACCACCCATGTGAGGTAAGTGCATGGGGGCAGGTCACACAAACCAAGGAGCGCAACCTAGTAGCCAGCAATCAACACACATATCATGCAAGCACACCATGGGAAAAGGACAGGTCTGTGGTCAATCCTGGGACCAATGTAGGTATGCCTGCTGCTGTGTGCAGGTCTGCCCTACACCTATGTGGCCTCAGGGCTATTGACAGAGGTCTGTGGTTAATCCTGGGACCAATATAGGTGCGCCTGCTGCTGTGTGCGGGTCTTCCCTACTCCCAGGTGGCCTCAGGCCCACCAACAGAGGTCTGTGGTTAATCCTGGGACCTATGTAGGTGCACCTGCTGCTTTGTGCAGGTCTACCCTACTCCCAGGTGGCCTCAGGCTCACTGACAGAGGTCTATGGTTAATCCTGGGACCAATGTAGGTGCACCTACTGCTGTGTGCAGGTCTGCCCTACTCCCAGGTGGCCTCAGGCCCACTGACAGAGTCTATGGGTAACCCTGGTGGTATTGTAGGTGCGCCTGCTCATGTGTGCTGGACTGGCCCACTCCCAGGTGGCCTTAGGGCTATCAACAGAGGTCTGTGGGTAATTCTGGTGCTATCGTAGGTGTGCCTGCATATGTGTGCTGGTCTGGCCCACTTCCAGGTGGCCTCAGGGCTACTGACAGAGGTCTGTGGGTAATCCTGGTGCTATTGTAGGTGCGCCTGATGCTGTGTACAGGTCTGCCCTACTCCCAGGTGGCCCCAGGCCTATCAACAGAGGACTGTGGTTAATCCTGGGACCAATATAGGTGCGCCTGCTGTTGTGTGCAGGGCCACTACACACATATGTGTGGGCCAGGTGTCTGTGCAAGCCATGAGGTTGGTAGGCGAAACACATTCCATGTCTTGAGATGTACATGTTATGTTCCCCAACAGACAGTATCCACACATCATTGCACATCAGCTCACACATGACACTGTTGCCCTGTTGACTGATGTATACATACAACATGCATTGTGGGGTCAGTACAGTCCTCACACACACAGGTCATGACAGGGATGATGCATATGTCCCTCGAATGCCCCCATCCATGCATAGACATGACCTAGGTCACTGCTGGAACAGTCACCTGATCTGGGAGTGTGGCAGAGTGCACATATGTACAGATGTATGGGGTATGTATGCCCCCATGAGAGAGATCAAGGAGGGCATGTAGATGTTCTGCATATCCACTGTCACACAGTCTTATGTGGAGCACAACCAACACAGTAAAGGGAGCACTGCAACTGCAGCCTGTGACAAATGGACCCACATGACACATCCCCATAGGCATGGCATACCCAGGGTGTTGAGACAATGTATCGCTGACATGTCCCAGGTGTGGTGTCACACATCTGTGACACAATATCTGGCATGTCCATTGCACAGGGCCACACCACCACAGCATGCTATGCACCAGATGGTGTTTGCAATGTCACACAGTACTGAACATGTCATGGGACGGCCATACAACACAAAATGTAGCTGACATGTGTGTCCCATGGGTACAAAAGATCAGTGTACACCAGGAGCATTCACCAGCCACACACACGCACGTATGTTTGGCGATAATGGTCTTAATGTGCTGTCATTCACTACGTTATGTTACTATGGTGTGTGAGGAACAGGCATGTGTGCCACCCAACAGTTGCCATCTGTTTCTGTATCTGCAGGTAGAGGATCTTCGCAAGAAGGCCAGTAAGCTACGGTGCCACAGACCGGAGTTCCTGCTGCGGCTGCAGCAGGAAATGCTAGGCACAGAGGATGGTGAGTGATGCAGCTGGCGTGGCATACAACAGCATGTTGCAATTCACCAGCGGTTTGGGGTGGCACATACCATGTGCCCATTGTTTGGTGAGCACATGACTGATGTGCCAATCTCCATTTCCCTTCACAGAGGCAGAGGATGACCAACAGGGGGCCCAGGTGCCAGCGGCCCTAGAGCCAGAGCAGGGAGCTGAGGAGCCAGAGGAGGAGGAGGGCTTGGGAGTCCATGAGGAGAAGGCTGAGAAGTCTGTCGAGGAGGTGGTGCCAGAGGAGGAGGAGGGCTCGGGAGTCCATGAGGAGGAGGCTGAGGAGTCTGTGGAGGAGGCGGTGATGGAGGAGAAGGAAGATGGGATGAGGGTCTCGGTGGAGGAGGTGGAGGTGGCAGAGATGGAGAGTGGTGTGGTGGCAGAGGAGGAGGAGGATGATGAGATGTCTGTGGTGGAGGGGTAGGTAGGTAGGGGTGTGCGTGAGTGAATGGGAAGGGGAGTAGTGGGTATGGTTGGTGGAGGTGGGGGTGGGGAGGGGGAAGGGTGGGTATGGTTGGTGGGGGTGGGGTGGAGAGGGGGAAGGGGAGGGGGAAGGGGAGGGGGAGGGAGAGGAGGCAGTGGAGAGGGAGTGGGAGGGGGAGGGGACAGGGCAGGGGGAGTGGGAGGGGGAGGGGACAGGGCAGGGGGAGTGGGAGGGGGAGGGGGTGGGGACAGGGCAGGGGATGTCGGAGGGGGAGGGGAGAGGATGGATCAGAGGGTGTGAGAGGGAATGAGGCAGGATGCACCCCTGGTGGTGTGTGATGTGGCAGCACCTGCGGGTGGGTGCATGGGCTCACCACATCCACACACCATGATGGGTGCATCCTGCCCCACTGCCCAGGTCATGGCCTGTCCTGTATGGCACAGGACTGCACAGGGCACTGGGGGTCCTTGCCACCTGCACCATGGCTCTGGGGATGTTGCCCGGCTGGCCGCAGGGGAGGCATACAGTGCCGAAGTCAGGACGTGTGCGGATGCCTCCACACAGACACCATGCACATGCTGCCTGTGAGGGGGTAAACGCACATGCATCCTGTCTGCAGCACTGTGTGCCATGTCTCTCAGCCAATGGGAGCAGACCTGGACCATGGCACAGGTGGTGGATGCCATGGTCAGGATGACCAATGAGCTGTGCATGCTGTGTGAGGCAGTCACAGGCATCGCAGCGCATTGGTCATCTGGCCAAGGTGGCCCCCAGGGGGAATGACTACAACAGTGGTATGTGGCACCCCTGCCCTGTGCAGTCCTGTGTCCCGGGACTGCCCCCACCTGAGGCACAGGGGGGATGGGGGTCAGATGGCCCACTACCACCAATGCTGGCACTGTGTGCCATGTGTGACTTTTAACACAAATATAATTGTATTGTACATTTGTCCATGCGCCAGCTGACCATTTTTATTTTGTATTTGTATATTACATTTTATTTTGTAAATACAGAAATGTATATATATATATATATTTTATTTACATTTTGTAAGATAAACATTTATATTTTACCTATGAACCACGTCTCAATGGTCATGTGCTTCATTTCCTGTCATGCGGTTGCACAGAGTTTGACACATATGAGCATGTCCCTGTGTGTATGAATGCAATACATATGTCACATACATGGCACAGTCCTCACAGCAGGTATAGGAGATAGGCATTTGCACTGCTGTATGCATCCCTCACAGCCACAGGGATGTACCCATGTTTTCTATGTCCTGCATACATGGGCACATGCCTGATGGCATGAACATGCCAGTAGTACACACATGGCAAAGTGCATGTCACATATGCCAAGCCAAGACATAGATGTGCAGAACAGTAACAGGGCAGACACACCACCCATCCACAGTACATGAGATGGGGACAGGGAATGTCATGCCATAAGGTGTACATCACCAGGGCAAGGGATATGTGACTAAGATGACAATATGGATGACAGAATACCTATGAGAGCAAAGACAGCATCAATGGACATGTGGCTACAGGAGTTACCGAAATGGGTTGCCTTTATTGACAGTGACACATGGGTAGCCTCCCCCATCACTACTGCCTGCATGGCCGCCCATGTCTGCGCTGTCTTGGCTCCCTCCCATCCCTTGCTGATGCTGCTGCTGGCTGCTGCCCCCTTCCAGACATAGCCTCCATCACTTCTGTCATCCGGGTTAAGACTGCCACCATGGCTTGGACAGCATCTGCGAGTGCATCAGTCCCCCAGGCCCTTTGCAGCCTGATGTCCCGCTCCTGTGCCATGTCCTGCCTGAAATCCTGCAGCTCCTGTCAGATTCCTGCATGATAAAATGGTTCAACCAGTGATTCCCAGTTCATACACACCATGATAACACATTCAACTTGTGTCTCAGGGATGACAGAGAGATGACAGAAGCACAATGGGGACTGACAGCACTATGTGCATGGTACATGTGTGCATGTGGCTGAGCAGTCACATATGCACATGTTGTGTGACCTTACATGTTGGAGCACATCTGCAGTACAGGCAACTGCTGATACCTCTGCTGCCCCCGATGGCAGGAAAGGACACCCACATACCACTACATACACATGGCTGCCATACTACATCCTCCAAAACCAGTGGTGCCCATGCTGATCCTGCACACACTGAGTACACAGTTCCCCACCACTCACCCATCATAAACCCTCCATCAGATAGGCCATTTTAAACATCAGACGGCATATAGTGATGCAAGCAGGTAGGAGGCCTCTACAGGAACCAGGGAACATAGGACACACAACTTGCACACATCTACATCTGGGAAATGTGTCCGGGATCCCCTGTCCATCACCAGATGCTAGGACAGGGATGGCATGGATTCACTGACACAGACTAACATCTGACATCACCTATGACAGCTTTTGCACACACAGGATGACAGGTGTGTGACCACCCCATATGTAGCTGACATACAGTGGCAAATGCCAGACCACCTCCAACAGACATATGGGGTTCCCATTATGTATATTGTGCGCATCCCTCCCATCACAGGACTACCGGTTCCACTGTTGCAACATCCATGGTGTGTCATAGCTATGGCTATGTCACAGCGGATGATCACGGTCACCACATCATATGTGCAGACATATCTGCAGTGGCATCACTGACCATAGATCCACCCTCACGGGCAGGTATCACCCCATGTTCACAGGCCACTCTCAGATGTTGCCCCATCATCTGTCCCTGTACCCATATGTGCAACATCACACCTCTTTGGCCCCTAACTCCCATAGTGACATGCATGCACATATATATATATATATATATATATATATATATATATATTGTGATGGAGAAGGTCCCTCTGACCCCTTAGAGAGAGATAAAACACAGGATCCAGCTTCAGGCTGGGAAAAAAAACAAATGCACATGGCTCCTGGTTTCCCAGGCAACCATAAACAGAGCAGGTCAGAAGAAGGGAAAACACGCCCCTGCTGTAGTTCAGTGCAGCAGTCACGAGTTAATCCAGAACACCTGTTGGTGGGAGAAGCCAGGGTAAACCCAGGAAACCAGAGATTTAAGGGAAGCTCATTAGGAGGAGAGAGGAGGCAGCTGGGAAGAAGGCAGCTGGAAAGGATGCAGCTGGGAGGAGCACAGTCGGTAGCTCAGAGGAGAGCTCAGCCAAGAGCATGGCTGAGAACACAGCTCTTAGAACCATCACGAGAAACAGAGGATTGCCTTAGGAATGAAGACTCAGAGGAATCTATGGTAATTGAGGATTCTCTGACCTTTGACTCAGAAGAGGAATTCAGCAGAGGAAACAAGCAGGGAGTTGGTACCAAGGAGCCAGGTACAAGTAACCTGGGTTTGGTGCTGGGAGTAAAAGGCAACCAAAAGGGAAACGTACTGGGAAGGCAGACTTGTATGCACAGAGAAACTCCAAGGCTCACATTTGCAGCTGATCCTAGAGCAGGGGTGTCCAAACCTGTCCTGGAGGGCCGGAATCCTGGCAGGTTTTTGGGATAGCCCTAATGAATATGCATGAGATATATATGCATTAGAGATATCCTGCCAACCTGACTGGTTTGTGGCCCTCCAGGGCTGGATTTGGAGACCCCTGCCTTACACCTCTGTCATTTAAGATCGTGAGTGGGCAAGGTACAGATGTCCTAGACATCAAAAGGGTATATAGAATGTGTCACATTCCTCCTCGATTCTCACCACCACCAAAAAGGTGGCTAATAGACAATTTTTAGGTGGTGGTGAGAAGTGAGGAGGACTGTGACAAATTCTATCTAACCTTTTTGATGTCTTGGACATCTGCACCTTGTCCACTCACGATCTTAAATGACAGAGGTGTAAGGCAGGGGTCTCCAAATCCAGCCCTGGAGGGCCACAAACCAGTCAGGTTGGCAGGATATCTCTAATGCATATATATCTCATGCATATTCATTAGGGCTATCCCAAAAACCTGCCAGGATTCCGGCCCTCCAGGACAGGTTTGGACACCCCTGTCCTAGAGGATAAAAGGAAACTCTCATAAGGAAGCCAAGAGGTAGGATAAGTGACCGGTATAAACAGAAAGCTGTCTTTAAGTGCTCTGATCTTAACTCAGAAGGGTGGGGCTCCACATGCTGGGAATACTGTGGCAATTCACAACCGTGTATATCAAAAGGCTGTGAGGAAAAGTGCAATGCTGAAAAGATAGATGTGTGTTTGGAAACACCCTGTAGCAACTTACAAACATTTCCAGCTGCGGTTCAGGTTGAACTAATGGACACTGAACCACCTTTAGAATGTCAGCCTAGTGAACCAATGGATTGTACGATATCTGTATCTGAGAAGATAAGTCCTGTGAAATAGAATTAAGCTGTACAGAGAAAGAGAGAGCGCTGCAGGTAGCAGCTGACCAGAAAAGCACAAAAGGGTTTTGAAAGAGAAAAGTGTTTTTCATTTGGAATTACAGTGATGCTGAGATAAGAAGCTTGAATTTCTTTCTTATATAATTTAGTGCCAGAAGTGTATGGCCAATGTTCCTTTTGTTCTACATGTGAAACCACTTGGGAAGGGGAATTAAAAATCCTGTTTTGCCTGAAACACTCGAGTCCACAACTCTCTTTATTTGGGATAGTGAAAACTTCAACTCCCAGAAGGCAGTGCTTTCCCCAAGCACCAGTAACTTCCTGAATAGAGAATCAGGCCGTCCATCTCCACAAGCTCAGGCTGTGGAGGTAACAGCGACATCACAATATATATATATCTATATATATATATTGTCATGATGTGGGTGTTGATAAAGTTGAAAGTTTGAAAAGAAATCCTGTTTCTTTTAAGAAGCTAGGTGTGCAATTACCTTCAGGCACAGCTAGAGGGAGCAGGAAGGAATATTCAGGAGCTAATGAGCTTGAGAAGCCTAATGATTTGCACCAGAAAATGACCCCGGATGTCAGGCAGGAAGGATTTCCTTATAAGCCAGAGCTGAATGCTTGCAGAGAGTGTAGGAGACGAGGTCCAGGTCCAGCTGCCTTAGGGAAAGGCAGTCCAGCAGCATTGTGCAGTGAAAGTAAAAGTTTAGGTGGAGATCCAGGAGGAGATCCAGGACGGGGTCCAGCTGCCTTGAGGAAGAGGAGCACGGCTACACAGGGGAGCACGGCTTCACCAAGGAAAGAGAAAGAAGAGAAAGCGAAGGACCTGAGAAGGAACAGTGAAGAAATCCTAGAGGAGCAAGCCCACAGGTACAGGGTTTACAAGGGCGAAATCCAGAAGGGCCAGGCTGATTGTGCAGCTCTCCCAAGGAAGTTTGTTAGAGCCAGCTCTGAGGTTAGAGGCTGTGCCACGCCCTGTTCTTCCAGTGTTCCTGACTCCAGAAGAGAGAGAGCTAAGCCAGAAGCCAAAGGGAATGGTTTGGTGAGAAGCTCACAGTCTCTGAGGAATAATTACCCAGTTTTACCAAGCAAGAAAGGAAAGGCATTTTATAATAAACCTGAGTTCTTACCAAGGGAGGAAAGAGAGTCCAAACCAGGTTTTACTAAACTGCCAAGAAGCACAGCCCTGCCTAATGCTGAGAGGCAGAGACATTGCTACAACAGGAAAATTGCTGAAAGGAAAAACTCTGTGGAGTCAAGTCAGCAAAGTTCCAGGTATGAAACAGTTATTGATGCTAGTAAATGCATGAAGCATAAAGGCCCTGGGAAAACCAGTCCTCGCTTTACAAGGAAGGAGAAACCAGACTGGTTTAGTAAAATCCCTAAAGCCCTGAGAACAGACCCTTACTGGAGACAAGGCCCCAGAGGCATAGCACACCAACACAAGTCAGACAGGGACAGTGTTTGTTCCCCTGGTGATTTTAGTGAGGAAGAATGCATGGAGACAGAATGCATTGACACAGTTTCCCTATCACCACCAGAGCCGATGGAGTGTGACCTGTGCACAGCCTTATGTCAAGAGTCTGTAATAACTGAGTAAAACAGAAGAGTCTATGAACATGTTGATGTTTTTGGAATGAACTGAATTCCTGTTTTTGACCTCTGCATTAATTGTGAAGTGTAACAATTAAGCACATGTTTTGAATACTGGTGACCTTTTGCAACAAAGGACTTTTCTGTTTCATTATTCATCTCTTAATTTGAACCCTTGCATTGACGGGGAATAAAAGCCTTAATTCCCTCCACTTGGTTTCGTTGCTAAGTTCTTTTAGGCAGCCGGAACTGATAAGAACATTTTACTACGCAAATGAACCTTACGTTCCCGGTGGCTCCCTAAATATAATCTTTGCCGTGGATTGCCCATAAACATAGGCGTAGTCGGGCCTTGCCACGACAATATATATATATATATATTTTGGTTTCATACACCACTATATGATTGCTGGAAGGGGCAGGATGTACATCTGTGCAGATAACTACATGACAGTTGCATCACTCTGCCCCATTGTGTACCCTGATTTGCCACCTGCCTAATGCGAGGACATACTGCACAGAACTGGTGGTTGTCACAGGGCAACACACAGCATATGGAAACTATCAGTGTATGTGTGTGTGGCTGGAATGCAAGAGGTGTATGCCAACCACAGAAATGTGTGGTAGGTTATGAGGTGGCCAACAAAGATGTCACCTGCTAATTAGAGCAGAGGGGCGGTACTGGGGGGTCTCTAGCCAGGGTGTGGGGCATGGGCATGCCCATGTAACAACACACATGATGTTGTGATATCTCAGCTGGGGTGTGTGTCGGGAGGCGTGCAGTGGGTGGAGGGGTACTGGCATAGAGTGCTCTGCACAGCATGCTGTTTGTGTGTAGGTACTGTCGTGGGGAGCGCCCCCTACGCCTATGGGCAATCCACGGCAAAGATTATTTTTAGAGAGCCACAGGGAACGTAAGGTTCATCGACGTAGTAAAATGTCCTTACCAATTCCGGCTGCCTAAAAGAACTCAGTAACAAGACCAAGTGGAGGGAATTAAGGCTTTTATTCCCCGTCAAATGCAAGGGTTCAAAAATAAGAGATGGATAATGAAACAGAAAGTCCTTTGTTGCAAAAGGTACCAGTATTCAAAAACAGGTGCTTAATTGTTACACTTCACAATTAATGCAGAGCTTGGGTAACAGGAATTCAGTTCATTCCAAAAGCATAAACATTCTATAAACTCTTCTATGTTACTCAGAGACTACAGACTCTTGACATGAGGCTGTGCACAGGTCACACTCCATCTGTTCTGGTGGAGATAGGGAAACTGTATTTATGCATTCTGTTTCCATGCATTCTTCCTCACTAGAATCATCAGGGGAATAAACACTGTCCCTGTTTGACTCGGGTTGGGGTGCTATGCCTCTAGGGCCTTGTCTCCAATAACAGTCTATTCTCAGGGCTTTAGGTATTTTATTAAACCAGTATGGTTTCTCCTTCTTTGTAGAGTGGGGACTTGTTTTAGCAGGGACTTTAGGATTCAAACATTCAATATCATCAATAAAGGTTTCATACCTGGAGCTTTGCTGGCTTGAATCCACAGTGTTTTCCCTTTCAGCAATTTTCCTGCTGTAGCAATTTCTCTGCCTGTCAGCATTAGGCAGGGCTGTGCTTCTTGGCAGTTTGGTGAAACCTGGTATGGGTTCTCTTTTCTCTCTTGGTAAGAACTCAGGTTTATTATAAATTGCCTTTCCTTTCTTGCTTGGTAAAACTGGATAATTATTTCTCAGAGACTCTAAGCTTCTCTCCAAACCATTCCCTTTGGCTCCTTGCTTAGGTCTCTCTGTTCTTGAGTCAGGAACGCTGTGAGAACAGGGCGTGGCACAGCCTCTAACTTCAGAGCTGGCTCTAACAAACTTTCTTGGGACAGCTGTACAGTCAGCCTGGCCCTTCTGGATTTCACCCTTGTGAACCCTGTACCTGTGGGCTTGCTCCTCTAGGATTTCTTCCGTTACTCCTTCTCTTGGAGATGAACCTCTGAATATAGCTGTTCCTCCTTGGGAAGACGTCCCTCTGTCTCTGTTCCTTCTCAGGTCCTTCTCTTTCTCCTCTTTCTCTTTCTTTGGTGAAGCCGTGCTCCCCTGTGTAGCCGTGCTTCTCTTCTCTGATGCAGCCGTGCACCTCTTCCTTAATGCAGCTGGACACCTCTTCCTTACTGCAGCCGGGCACCTCTTCCTTACTGCAGCCGGGCACACTCTGCAAGCATTCAGCTCTGGCTTATAAGGAAATCTTTCCTGCCTGACTTCCTGGGTCATTTCCAGGTGCAAGTCATTAGGCTTCTCAAGCTCATTAGCTCCTGAATGTTCCTTCCTGCTCCCTCTAGCTGTGCCTGGAGGTAATTGCACATCTAGATTCTTAAAAGAAACAGGATTTCTTTTCAAGTTCTCAACTTTATCAATACCGACATCATGACAGTACATCACTGTGGAAAGGGCTGGGCAGGTATAATGTGGTATGGGGGGCACTACAGCGGAGGGTATGGGGCCTGGGGACAGGTGTGGACACTGCCAGGGGTTCAGGTGCTGCAGTTGGGGTATGAGATGAGGTGTGCTGCCTCCTCCTCAGTGAACATGTGACAGGAGGTGAGACTAGCCAGGGTGGCTGTGGGTGCAATGGGAGCGATAGGGGTGCTGTGTGAATCCACCTGAGGTTGTGTGGTTTGTGTTGCAACGCATGTGAGTGTGGGTCATCACAGGGTCAATCAGGGTCGGTTGGGGGACTGTGTGGCCATCATAGGATGCGTGGGTAGGGTGAGGCGCAGGCTGTGGGTACTGTTCAAACAGCATGTACATGGTGTGTGTGGGTTAGTCTGCTGTACATGCTGCTCCTGTATCACATATGTTTGTGCTGCCTGTCATGGTACCTGCCTTTCCACAGTTGTGAATGTCAGACGTGCCTACTGGAATGGGAAGGTGGATATGTCATGCAGTACCTACACAATGGCATGTGCTGTGCTAGCTTGGTAACAGACTCTACACGCAGGCTGACATCAACCGTTACACAGGGGGACAGCACAGAGTGACCTACAGGCCCAAACAGATGGACCTCTCCCTTTTCATCCATGCTGCCAAAGGTATTGGAGGGTGTGGGCAGAGGGCTGCATTTGCCGGTGTCTTGTGTTCATGCACATATACATGGGGTAGGGCATCAGAAAGCTTACCTACAGATGCCCCAGACTGCAAGGGGTAATGAGGAAGCCACCCCACTACTGGCCAATCACGGACTCTATGCAGTTAGTTACTCCCAGATCTGCCACCTAGATAGTACTGTGTTGAGGTGAGGACAGGGGCCCAGGAATGTTTTCCAGTATGCTATCCTGCTCTGACCCACGTGACACACTGCAATGCTACAACTGTTTAAACAACCAGCCTATGTCCTGTGTGGCAGCTGGAATCATGGATAGCTTGCTGTGAGCTAGACCTGCTGTAGTGGTGTGGGAAAGCTGTTATCTGCCAGGATGGTTTGTGTTTCTCTCCGGACATGCTGTCCTTTGATCTCTCATTACCAGGTAGCATCTGGACTGGACCTGGACCCCTTTAGTTGCATGACCCACAGCAACTACCCTCACATATCACCTCAGTCCCTGCTAGGCATCTGTGCACATTAGCCATAAGAACATAAGAACATAAGATATGCCATACTGGGTCAGACCAAGGTCCATCAAGCCCAGTATTCTGTTTCCAACAGTGGCCAATCTAGGTCATACGTAACTAGCAGTTTCCCCAAGGGACACAGGTTCCACAATGCTTGTATTGGTTCAAGCATTGATATCCTGGGTCCCTTCTTAATAATGGTTCATGGACCTTTCCTCCAGGAACTTGTCCAAACCTTTTTTAAACCCAGCTACACTAACAGCCTTTACTACATCCTCCGGTAACAAATTCCAGAGTTTGATTACACGTTGAGTGAAAAAATATTTTCTTTTATTAGTCTTAAATAGTTTACCCTGTAGCTTCATTGCATGTCCCCTAGTCTTTCTATATTCTGATAAGGTAAACAATCGATCTACGTTTACCCGTTTCACTCCGTTCATTAATTTATAGACTTCTATCATATCTCCCCTCAGCCGTCTCTTTTCCAGGTTAAAGAGCCCCAACCTTTTTAGCCTTTCTTCATAGGAGTATCCTTCCATCCCCTTTACCATTTTGGTGGCTCTTCTCTGAACCTTTTCTAAAATCGCTATATCCTTTTTAAGATACGGCGACCAGAATTACACACAATATTCAAGGTGCGGTCTCACCATGGAACGATATAGAGGCATTATAATATCTTTTGTTTTATTTTCCATTCCTTTCCTTATCATACCTAGCATTCTATTTGCTCTCTTTGCCGCTGCTGCACACTGGGCCGAGGGTTTTAACATAGTATCCACAATGACGCCTAAATCTTTTTCCTGGGTGGTGGTTCCTAATGTGGAACCTTGCATCGTGTAACCATAGTTTGGGTTGTTCTTCTCTAGGTGCATAACCTTGCACTTGTCCACATTAAATTTCATCTGCCATTTTGATGCCCAGTCTTCCAATTTATCAAGATCCTCTTGCAATTTTCCACAATCCTCTTGGGTTTTAACAACTTTAAATAGTTTTGTGTCATCTGCAAATTTGATAACCTCACTCGTTATTCCACTTTCCAGGTCATTTATGAATATGTCAAAAAGCAGCGGACCCAGCACAGATCCCTGGGGTACACCACTATTCACCTTTCTCCATTGGGAAAATTGGCCATTTAGCCCTACCCTCTGCTTTCTATCTTTTAACCAGTTCCTGATCCACAATAGTACACTGCCTCCTATCCCATGACTCTTTAGTTTTGCCAAAAGTCTCTGATGAGGGACCTTGTCAAAGGCTTTCTGAAAGTCCAGATACACAATATCAACCGACTCACCTTTGTCCACCTGATTATTCACTCCTTCAAAAAAACATAACAGATTAGTAAGACAAGATCTTCATTGTCTAAAGCCATGTTGGCTGTCTCCCATTAGGTCATGACTATCTACATGCTGAGTAATTTTATTCTTTATGATGGTTTCTACCATTTTTCCTGGTACTGATGTCAGGCTCACCGGTCTGTAGTTTCCCGGATCACCTCTGGAACCCTTTTTAAAAATTGGTGTTACATTGGCGATTCTCCAATCTTCAGGTATTAGACATGATTTTAATGATAGTTCACAGATTACTAATAGCAGGTCTGCAATCTCGTATTTCAGTTCTTTCAAAACCCTTGGATGTATATCATCCGGCCCAGGTGATTTGCTACTCTTCAGTTTATCTAATAGTTGTAATACATCTTCCCGATGTATCGATATTTCCTTCAATTCTTCTGCACCTTTAAATACCACTTCAGTCATGGGTAACATCCCTACATCTTCCTCAGTAAAGACTGAAGGAAAGAATTCATTCAATCTCTCCGCTATCGCCTTGTTACCTCTTAGTGCTCCTTTAACCCCTTTATCATCTAATGGACCAACTGACTCTCTCACAGGTTTTTTGCTATACCTGCCCCTATGTGACTGACATTTCAGTTCTCCTTTGGGTGTGACCTCACCTCCCAGACATGACCATGGAGGTACATGCACTGTTAGTTTGAGGTTGTGTTCCCTCGCTGTCATGTCTGGGAGTAGAGGTGACATCCCACCACATGCAACCTTATGGTCTGTCACCCACCTTCAAGGTCAGCATGGGATGTGGCGGTATAGGTGCACATCTCCTGCAACATCTCCCTCATAGTGGGTTGTGAGGGGCCTGCCTCAGATCCGGGCATCAGCTGCCTTGCTGTCATCTTGGGCACGTAGTCCATGGTGGATGTCTCCTGGCCATCCTCTGTGCTGCTGCTGCTCCCTGAGAGATAGAGGACTGTCCCTTCCTCCACCTTTCTGTGCACCTCACCTCCCCTGGGGCCTCCACAGCAGCAGTTGGTGTCTCTTATACATCAGGCACCTCTGCCAGGTCCCCTGCCCCTGTCTCCTCGGCTTCCCCTGTCTCCTCGGCTTGCATGGCCTGTGTGTCGCCTGGGGAGAGACCTGGTATACAGTTTAGATGTGGTGTTCCTGCACATTTATGTATTTATCTATGTTATTTATTTACTTAACAGGATGTATAAACTGCTTTATCCTAAGATCAAAGCAGTTTACAATGAAGTTCAAAACTTACAAAAACAAGGGAAGGAACAAACAGGGATTATATTAAATTAACTTATTTACAAAGCCTAAATATAATAACATAAAAAGGAAGATAAACAGGGAACATAACAAAAAGGTAGAAACAAAAATAAATAATCACATGCCACCTTCACATTGTATGTTACCATGCTATCGCAGGGCACAAATGGGATAACTCACCACTTGCTGATGTGCTTGACGATTGGACAGTGCGGGGGAGGACAGGTTCATGCATGTGGCAGTCACACAGGTCATGGGCTCACACATATGTGTGTGTCTATACACCATATGTGTGTGGCCCCATTGACATCCATTTTTAAAGGATGTGTTGGTTGCATGTGGAACACAGGATGTGTTGTTGATTCACAGGGTGTGCTATGCAACATGTGTATGTTGGTTGTGTATATTGACCTTGATAGACCGCCTTTCAATTCAAATGCAATGCGATGTACGTTCGTCCAAGCACAAAGTAGATGGCCGATGGCCTGGGAGAGGAAATACCATTACACTACGAAGGACAGCGGAGAGACAGTCATGCATACCAGACAGGGTTAGTGCAGAAGTAGAGGGACGGTTTGTAGCAGAGGAAGGTACGTGGGTTTCTAACTGGGATGTTAAGCTACAATAATCCTGTACAGGCCTGATTGGCATGGGTGGCAGACTCCAGTGTGCAGGTCCACTGATGTAATAGGCGGGGATGCGGGTAGATTGGAGATGGGCCCGGGAGGGGGATGGGAGGTGGAGGCGAGTTATATGACCTGACCATAGAGTACATCTCGGGGTATGAGAATGGAGGAGGTTGGCAAGATATTGAGGGGTGCATGTATATGTGACCTGGTGTACGAGGGTAAGAACCTTGAAACGGATGCAATAATCTGCGGGGAGCCAGTGACGGGGGAGGAGAGGTGGGATGATATGACCAAAGCAGGTAGAGTGGGTGTTGATACGTGATGCTGTATGTTGACTGCGTTGGAGTCTACCTACTTGTGTGTGAAGGCTGTCAGATAGTACTGATTTGCGTGACTCAGGGCAAGAGATGACGAGTGTGAGTGCAAGAGTGATGAGAGCATGGGGAGTGGGAAAAGGACGGATTGCACGGATTTGATGGAGATGGAGGTAGGACATGTTAGTGACATTGGGGATGTGATCGTGAAAGGTGAGGTGATTGTCACAGAGGACACCAAGACACCAGAAGGGGAGGACTAAATGAGTGGAAGGACCGGCAAGGGACCGAGCCAGTTAAGGGGGAGATCAGCCATGGGGGAACCAGATAGCACGGGTCTTGCCATTAGTCAGATGAACACAGTTGGTAGTGAGCCAGTTGGAAACAGAGAGGTCACACGTGTTCAGGGGAGAGAGAATGGTAATGGGGGGGGGGGTATGGTGTGGGGGGACAAAATCATCTGCATTGGGAATGCCAGGATACAGGATTGCAGGAATAGATGAGCCAGAGGCACTGGGAATACATTGTACAAGAGAGGGGCCAACACAGAGCCTTGGGGAACACCACATTGTAGAGTAGGCTGGTCAGAGGAAGCACTCAACGTGGAGTGAGAGAGGTCAGAGAATGAATGGGTGAGGGGATAGGTATGGAACCATCGGACGACAATGCCCCTGAGTCCAGCATCACGTCGATGGGAGGGAGGACAGCATGATCAACAAGATTGTGGCTGCTGATAGGTCCAGTGGACCCTCACAGAGATATCACCATGATCATGTATGACATGCTATTCATTGGGGAGGGCATGAGGATACTTTCTACGCTATATCTGGGGCAACGTCCTTATTGGCAGGCGTGAAGCACATTAATGGTGTCCACATGGTGGGGCAATTGGGTGAGTGGAGGAGTGGCCTAGTGGTTGGGGCAATGTACCTCAGGCTGGAAGGTTGGGGGTTCAAATCCCACTAGAGGACAGCAACCTTGGGCTGGAAGAGCTGGGGTTTCTAGTCCCACAGGTGTTCCTTGTGGTCTTGGGCAAGCCACTTAACCCTCCATTGCCCATGTTCCCTGTAAAATAGTTATCTCCAAGTTATAATGCCCTGTTCAATGTAATTTCAGTTTGTTCAATATAAACCGCCTTGATATTATGAAAGGCAGTATATAAGAAAATGATAAATAAATAAATTTTCAGGTATGTTTGTAAGGAAGGAGAGATGGGCCTATTGTGAGCAGGGATAAGTGGGTCATGGGAAGGATTCCTAGGGATTAGGCGCATAGGTGCATGCTTCCAGGAAAGAGGGAAGGTACCGGTGGAGAGACTAGAGTTGATCATAGTGTGGATGAGAGGAGGGGGTGCAAGGGAGGGTGTATGACTCAACAGGTAAGGAATAGGGTCAGGTGAGCCAGTTGTCCTGCTAGGTGTGGAGAGAGACTTACTGGCCTCTGAAATGGAGAGTGGATGGACAGTTGTCCAGCAGTGTGGAAGTGAGGGGGAGGGAGATGGAGAAGGGGGAGGGGGTGAATAAAGGGGGAGCAATGAGGGCAGGAGGCATTGAGATCTATGATCCTTTACTGTATGGCCGATGCCAACTGACTGTTGGTGGCCCTGATCATGGGTCAGATAGGTCCTCCAATGGTTGCTGTACTTGTCCCTCTGCTTTGGCTGTACTGGGGGCCATCACACCAGGATTGTGAGCAGTATAACACAGGTGTCTGTGTGGTGCTACTCTGCTGATTGTCATGTGTTAGCAGATAGGTGTGTGGCAGTGCACGCTACATGAATCATTTATTTGTGGTAACAGCATGTCCATGTGATAGTTTGGTAGCTGTTTCTGGAATACATATCTCACACTTACCAGCACGTGGATGATCTGTGTCCAGCTCTGGGGACAGTCCATGGATATATATGGGCCCAAGTCTTTCAGCCAACTGCTGTTCCAGGGGGGTTAGGGCAGGGCCAATGGGTCCACCTCCACCTGTGCCCATTGCATGGCATCTCTCTGCCATCATGTGTGCACGGACACCTCGCTTGATGTCGTTGAACCTCTTTCTGAGGCTTTCTATGTCCCTGGATGGTCCACCAGCCTCGTCCACAGACTCCTGGATTTCCTCCCACATCATGGTTCTTGTGCTCACTGGTGTTTTTGTGCTGAGGTGACCATACAGCACATCATAGTGTTCAAGCACATTTGCCAGGAGGATGTCGTTCTCCTGCTGGCTGAATCGCATTGCCCTTTTTCGCGCCTCCACAGGAGCGCGCTTCCTCTTTCTCTTGGCAGTTTGTGCTCTTTTTGGCTGCTCCTCTGTGGGCCGCGACACCCCTGATGGCCCTTCCCCCTCCTCCTTGGGCTCCTGCATCCCAACGGCCTCTGGGGACTGCTGCCTAGGTGTTTCCCCACCTTGGTTGCCTGTTGTCTCCTCACCCTGCATGTTTCTCATCACTCCTTCCGCCGTTCACCTCTCACAACTATCACTGTCCTCCATCGCGTGTCTCCCCTACAATATACCTTCCACCATCTGTGCATGTTCAGCATGCCTTGTGCATGCGCAGGGCATGTTGACCCATGCTTTATGCATGCACAGCATGCTTTGTGAGTGTGCAGGGCATAGTCACCCACACATTATGCATGCGCAGTGCATATTGCGCATGCACAGGGCAAGTCCACATACCACATCCTGCTGGTACTTGTGGAGGGCGTGCTGCACATGCACATACCACTACATGTGTGTGTCATGCACATGGCACATTGTGCATGCATGGCGCATTATCCCATTCGACATACACATTGTACATTACTCATCACCTGTGATTGTGGGGCCCTGCCATCACATTCTCTACCTGTACCACATGACTGCCAAATGTATCTATGTGTCTGGGTTGCTTAGTCAATTATCTCTCACCTGACGCATTGATACTGTTGATGGCATGGCCTGCATCTTCCCCTCGTGCACCTTGTTAACGTGCAATGCGCCATACACATGTGGAATGCACATAACATACATGGTGCACTGCATCGCCCTATGCAGGACGCCGGACGCATGTACAGGTACCTGTACACATTGCCAACAAGGGCTGCCCATCGTGACAAAACATATATTTGTTAGGGTTATGCAATCCTGCTCTTACGTCCTCCCATTGTGCTCCCACAGCTATATATGCAGGCATAGTTGGTGACACATATACATCACAGGCCTGGTACTTGGGTGGATGCGTAATGTTTCTGAGGGCACCATGTGCATGTGTGCTGCACCTGCCTGCCACGCCATGACTGCATGTTCATGCATGACGCCTCCTTGGAGGCAGGTACGCACAGTACAGTGCATATTTGCTGGCATATGCATAATGCGCCATCTACAGGTGTTATGCAGCAGTGGCATAATGTGACATTTTGGCACATTGCGCTTGGCGCGTTCGTTATGCACGCTACCCTTATGTAGGGTGTATAACTCACACAGTGCGTGAAATGCATAGTGCAGGTTCCTTACAACTGCACGCTACCCAGGGGGGCACGCATCTCATCATTGATATGCCGCTGCTGGTGTGCGCTGCTGCATGTATAGGTGTGTTGTGTTTGCTTTAATCATTTGCCCATCCCCACACCATTTTAGGCAATGTGTCTTTGCACTATCTGTCGTACATGATGGCTCACTTTGCGTTTGCTGCTAGTGCTATCCAGTTGTTGCATAGTGAGGTGGAGCTGTGGTTGCCTTTGGAGGGTGACGGTGTCCATGGGGGTGTGGCACAAGGCATGGGTGCAGTCCCGCAGCAACACAGACCTGCAGCTGTGGAGGCTCCACAGGCCAGGGATGGGCCAGCATGGCACCATAGGCATGCAGAGGTGCGCCCTTGAAAGCCTCGCCTCTACAGGCCTAGGGCCATGCTCCATGGCATGTGTGAGGACCAGGTCATCTCCCTCTACCGTCTGAGCACAGGGGCTATTAGGGAGCTCTTTGAGGATCTGAGACCTGACCAAGATCCCCTGACTGGCCGGTCCCATGTCATACCGGGTTTGGTCAAGCTCCTGAGTGCCCTATATTTCTTTGCCTCTGGCTGCTTCCAGTCATTGGTGGCCGCAGTGGGTAGGATGAGCCGGGCCTCCTTCTCCCGCTGTCTCCACCAGGTACTGCAGGCCATGGTCAGTCAGGTAAGGAATTCCATTATATTTCCTAACAATAGGCAACAGTGGAGGGCCCTGAACCTGGCTTTTGAGCAGATTGCAGGGATACCACACGTAATGGGAGCTATTGATTGCACACATATTGCCCTGGTCCCACCCAAAGACAGAGAAGCAGTGTTCCGCAACCGTAAACACTACTATTCCCTGAATGTGCAGGTTGTATGTGATGCAAATATGTTTATGTTTGTTTATGTTTATTAAAACTTTATATACCGCCCATAAATGATTAGCATCTGGGCGGTTCACATACATAAAAAAATTAAAAAGAGAGAAAGCTGCGAAAAAGAAAAGGAAAAGGAACGCCATAAAATCTTTAAAAGACAAAAGGGATAGGATCAAAGATAGTAGGGGGGCAAAAGTGGATAACAGGGGGGGGGGAGGGAAACACATTGACATTGCAAAAGGGGAGATAATAGAGGGGGGGAGGAAGGGATAGGAGAGCATGAACAACTAGCAAAATGGTGGGGGAGAGGGGGATAGGAAGCTAACACACTAATGCGGTGGAAGGGAGGGGGTGAGGCAGGGAAGGGGAGATTGAAGGCGGAGCAAAAAAGATAAGTTTTCAGTTTAGCTTTGAAGGACGTATAGGAGGTTTCTAAGTGGAGTGAGTGGGGGAGTGAGTTCCAGAGTCTGGGACCAAGGAAGAAGAAGGCTGAGGACTGTGTGGATTCCAGGTGAGCTTGGGAAGGGGGAGGGCGGGAAGAAACATACGGTTAGCGTGAATAGAGTGAAGGGATCGGTGCGGGGTATGAAGATGGACCTGGTCGGCGAGATACAGGGGAATACCAGGGTAGATCACCCTGTGCACAAAGATAAGAACTTTAAACTGAATACGAAAGACAATGGGAAGCCAGTGGAGGTGTATTAGAAGGGGAGTGACATGGTCAAAGCGTGAAGCATGAGTTAGAACACGAACGGCAGTATTTTGAACACGTTGGAGACGAAGAATTTGGGATTGGGGGATGCTGGCAAGACAGACATTGCAGTAGTCGAGACGAGACATGACAAGGGATATAATGAGGGTGGTCATAGAAGAAGAAGTGAGAAAAAAACGTACGGCACGAAGTTGTTTTAAAGTGAAAAATGAGCGTTGAATGACTGAGGAGATGTGTTCTTTGAAAGAAAGAGAAGAGTCAAGGATTACACCCAAATACCGTAAGGAGGAGACAGTGGGGTTGGGTGAGGAAGAGAACAGAGGGGTTAGGGGAGGAGGGGGTTACCAAAAGTGAACCAGATAGCGGAGGTTTTAGAGAGATTGATGTGAAGGAAATTGGAAGAGAGCCAGGAAGCAACAGAGGAAAGACAAGTATTGAAAGTAGTGATATCTGGTGCAGCAGAGACAGTGTGGTAAAGAAGGAAGATGTCATCAGCATAGTAATACGCAGAAACACTGTGTTGCTGAATGAGAAGAGAAAGGGGAGCTAGGAATACATTAAAGAGAAGAGGAGCAAAGACAGAACCTTGAGGAACACCACAGGGAAGAGGAGTAGGAGATGAAGACCCTAATTCAGTTTGAACTGAAAAAGTGCGGCAGGACAGAAAGGAGTGAAACCAATGAAGAACCAAACCGGAGAGGCCGGCATCCTGAAGTCGAGATAGGAGAGTGTGATGATCAATCAGGTCGAAGGCAGCAGAAAGATCCAGGGAAACAGCAAGAGAGAGCAAACCACGGTCGTGAGCAGTGTGAAGATCATTAAGAAGAGAAAGGAGGACAGATTCTGTGCTATGACCAGGGTGGAAGCCTGATTGCCGGGGATGGAGTGTAAGAGAAACCTCGAGATGAGAAGAGAGCTGAGAGAAAACCAGTTTTTCCAAAAGTTTAGAAAGGAAGGGAAGATTAGAGATGGGATGCCAGCTGGAGGGAGAGGTGGGGTCGAGGAGACCTTTCTTAAGAATAGGGCAGACATAGGCATGCTTCTAAGAGGTGGGAAAGATACCAGATGACAGACTAGAGTTAAAGATGGAAAGGATAAAGGGGGACAGAGCAAGGGAGGATTCCAGCAACCAGGAGGAAGGAATAGGATCTGCAGGGCAGGAGGTTTGCGGGTAGATGAGAAAACTTTGGAGAGAGCAGTGGGAGTAATGGGCTCGAAAGTGGACCAGTGATGCGAGAGAGAGGGGAGGGTGGAGAGAGAAGAAGAAGGGAGATGGGGGTGCTACCGGGGAGGGAGGGGAAAGAGGGGGAGGACAGGAGGGAAATGAGAGACGAAGAGACTGGACTTTGGAAACAAAGTAAGAGGCCAGGGAGGAAGGATCTGGGGTAGAAAGGGAAGATGGGGGGGGGGGGAGGAATGAGGGGCGGAAAGAGAGCAGAGGATGGAATATAGTTGGCGAGAAGAGTTTGAAGAGGAGGTGATAAGGTTAGAGAAGTAGTTCTGTTTAGCAGAGTGAAGAAGAGAACGATAGTGGCGATGTATATTCTGAATCTGGTTCCTAGGTTTCCAGGGTCCACCCATGACTCCTATATCCTGCATCACTCGGCACTATTCGAACAATTTGAGAGTGGACAATATGAGGACTGTGTCCTGCTGGGTGGGTATTTCTCATCTCTACTGTGCACATGGTGTTCTTGTGTCCTGGGGTGCTTGTCCACTATCATAGATGGGCCAGGGTCACCTGTGGTTTGGTGTGACATCTTTCTGACTGCATATCTCATGTGACATACAAGACATGTCCTGATGCAGACCAAACTCAGTTTTGGGGAACATTCACTGGAAGTCATGCAATGGCATATCAATGCCCAGCCATTGTGTGATTTCCTGGGTCACATTGGCACATGTTACCTCTACATCCTTTTCTTTATATTCTGTTGGTGGCAAACTGACATTTTTGGGAGCTGTACCTGCTATCACACCATGTCACTGTCTACGGGGATGTGTTCACATCCCTTTGGCGTTTTTAACGATGACATATGTATGGCATATGTGTGTCATGGGTCTTTTGGGTGACAATGCATACATGCGGTTTCCATTGGTGTTTGGTTCTAGTGCTCTGTTGCACAGACCTTTTGGACAGAGAACATATGGGCACATATGGTGTGTTCATTATATGGAGGTATGCAACATGTTTTGGTTGGCACATATGGTTCTCAGCGTCTGATTAACCGGATACACACATGTACATCTGTCAGCTTTGGTGGTGTGTCCCTAGTTGTCTGTGTGTGCAATCTCTGTGTGTGTGGTGACTTGGGGGGTGTAAATTTGGTTCATCATTGTTTGCAGCATTACTGTGGGTTTGTGGACCATTCACCTCTCACCAGTTTGACCATGTTACATTGTTATATTTGTGTTGCCACATTTTGACACACATGTATGCTTCATGTATGTCAACAGTGTTTTGTCATTTCTGACATCTTCACTGTACTCATCATGTATATGTTACAGTGACACCTGCTGTGTGTGAATGGTATCTTTGCATTCACATGTTTGCATCTCTCACCTTATCCATCATGTGTTGGCATATGTCTACCTGATGTGTTCACAACTGGTGATGCTTTTTGTGTACGGGTGGTTGTTCATGTGTTTGCTGTGGACACAGATGATGTGCGTTGCCACCATTACCCTTCCACGGTGTTCTGTGTCTCAAACCTCCAGACACTGGTGCATAGGTGTTGTGTGCCATCATGTGCCATCATATGTTTGTGTCATTCTTCATTATGGGGCTTGTTTACAAAGCCGCTGTTTCCAATTGTTATCAGAGCCACGGCCCCAATAACAATCGGAAACCGCTAACGCGGCTTTGTAAACAATCCCCTATGTTGTTTGGTTGCACCTACATGATTGTGTGCATGTGTGTGAACATTTGTTCCTGATTGACGTTTCCACATGTTTTTCTGCAGGTGATGCTGGATATGGGTGTCGGGCCTGGTTGCTGACTCTTGTGCATTTTTCACGGACATGTGCAGAAGTGAGGTAAAATGAGGCCCATGCCTCCAGCTGCTCAGTTATTGAGTGCACCTTTGGCGTATTGAAGAGTCACTTCAGGTGTATGGATAAGACCGGCGGGGCCTTACAATACCGACCCATGACTTTGG
This sequence comes from Ichthyophis bannanicus, assembly GCA_033557465.1. Lineage (NCBI taxonomy): Eukaryota > Metazoa > Chordata > Amphibia > Gymnophiona > Ichthyophiidae > Ichthyophis > Ichthyophis bannanicus. The sequence goes on from CM066037.1 coordinate 344,436,932, forward strand.
CATAGATCATTCTGGCCTGTTGCATTCTGCACAACATTTCTCTCAGGCACAATATCCCAGTCGACATTAATCCTGATCTGGAAGAGGATCCTACGTGCCCTCCTATATGTGTCCATGGTAACACACGTGTGGGCACAGCGATCATCCAACATTTGATTGATGAGCTCTTCTTAGGTAAGTCCTGAATATGTGGGGGAATGCATTTGGGTATACATGTATATGCTGCCATGTGTGCCAGAACACTACATCATGACATATGTGTGTCTCTTGTGTTTGTGACTCTACAGAATATGCTGTTTGGCCTGGCTGCTGCTGTGATGCAGTGACTAATTTGTGAACGTCATTCAACATGCAGCAGACTGGGGTAGTTAGACATACAGGTAACTACATAGCAGTTACATGTGACTTTTGGCCATCATACACAGTCACAAAAGAGGTGTGACATGGAAATAACATACAGGTATTGTTTGAACAAATATGACTGCCATCTGTGCTGCGGCTGTTGTGTCACCTGTCATGCATGTACTGTCAGCACAGTACAGCATGGCCCATGTGTGAAGTTATCTGGCCTCTGCACATATGTTGTTGTACACCTCTTTGGCATGTATCCCCTTACCCCATATGTACATGTTGGCATACATATGGCCATTTTTATCTCGACAGTTTATGATTTTGCACCATTGTATTTGTGACCCAAACAACTTAGCTGTGTGTGTCTACAGCTGATAGGAGTTGTTGTGGTGAACAGTATGTACACTCTTCCCTGACATTGTGGCATCAGACAACATCAGTGTATCCTTGCATGGCCTGATAAAATTATTTCCACTGATCTCAGATTCATAACAGACAGGCCGTATGCTACTGGAGGCATGCTCACCTTGGCTTACAGTGTGTGTGTGTGTGTTTTGTGTGTGTCAATGTAATGATCCACTGTGCAGGCATATTGCATTATCTGGTGATGGGATGTGTCTGGTCACCTTTAGAGGGATGTCCAATGTGCTATTTCTACCTTTCTGATGTTGACCTGTGCACAATGTGAACATGTGTTCTGTGTTGTTGACTGACATATCTTTTGTGTGCTGACAGACCAATATGCATCAACATTGCAGTTTCACAAATGTCACCATACTTTGGACATGTGGCAATGATGGCTGCACATGCAGACATTGTCATTCAACACATTTCACTGACATTGTCTGTGTGTAGCATGACATCTTGGAGCCTTTAGCAGTCTCA